>CM061142.1:322961363-323561363 GCA_030789695.1 Scilla litardierei
TTTCTAGTGGACTCACGCGAACACGCAGTGGAAGCTAAACGAAACACACAATTTTGCGTCGCAATACTTGGCGACTTTTCTGTCGTTCTTTCTTTCCTTTTATTAGCACACGATTACAAAAAATAACTAACCCGGATCGTGGCGTTTACAAGTTCAAACACCACACACGATGCGTTACTGCATGCTATCCTACGTACCATGCAAGGTACTTATCCAAAAGGAATTAAAACAATAAAAAAATGCAACATTGAAACAAACAGATATGTGACAAGGTTATTCCAACATTCACCTCCCTAAGCTTGTCGCCCATTCTTCACAACTTGCATCCCAATCTTGATGCGCATCTCCAGGAACTTCAGCTTCCCCAGCGACTTTGTGAGAATGTCTGCAAGTTGCTCATTTGTGCTCACATACTCGACAGCAATCTTCCCTTCTTCCACACATTCCCTAATGTAATGGTACCTTGTGTCTATATGCTTACTGCGGTCATGATAGACTGGATTTTTGCACAAGGAAATTACTGAATTATTGTCAACCTTGAGCACCACTGTGTCAGGAGTTCGGTTCATGAGCTCTCCAAGAAGTCGACCCATCCAAACCCACTGACATGCTGCTGTAGACGCTGCTATGTACTCAGCCTCACATGATGATAGTGCTACAACCTTCTATTTTTGTGACAACCAACTAACCAGGTTTGTTCCAACAGAGTATGCCACACCTGTTGTGCTCTTTCGGTCATCTGGGTCACCTGCCATATCACTATCACTGTATCCCACCAAAGATGGTCATACTTCTAAGTTCTTCTTCTTATAGTAGCATCCCAGCTCCAAAGTACCTCTCACATACCTCAATATGTGCTTGACTACCGCCATGTGTTCAGATGTTGGTGCTTCCATGAAGCGGCTCAGTATCCCAACAGAATAAGCCAAATCTGGCCTTGTATTCACTAAGTACCTCAAACTCCCAACAATACTCCTGAACATGGTGGCATCAACTAGTGGAGCTTCACTCCTTTTACTCAGCTTCAAACGTGCCTCCATTGGCACTTGAGTTGGATTACAATCCGCCATGCCACAATTGTCAAATATCTTCTTTGCATACCCTCCTTGTGACAATGATATACCACTCGGCATCTGTTGCACTTCAATGCCAAGGTAGTAGGTCAAGAGCCCCAAGTCACTCATCTTGAACAATTCTTGCATTTGTCCCTTGAACTTGACAATTTCTTGCACTAACGCTCCTGTGATCACAAGATCATCTACATATACTCCAACTAACAATGAGGATGTACCACTCCACCTCTTGTAAACAGCATGCTCTAGGGGACATCTCTCAAAACCAAGCGATAAAAGAGTGCTATCCAACTTACCGTTCCACGCCCTCGGCACTTGATGCAGCCCATATAAAGCCTTGTGCAGCCTGAGTACTTTATGTTCACTTCCTTCTCCAACAAATCCAGGTGGCTGCTTCACATAAACTTCCTCTCCAAGCTCTCCATTTAGAAAGGCGGATTTTACATCCATATGATGCAATTCCCAGCCCTCTTGAGCTGCAAGAGCCACCAGCAACCTCATGGTCTCCATCCTTGCAACTGGAGCGAACACCTCCTCAAAATCAACTCCATGCTGCTGCATATATCCTTTTGCAACTAAGCACGCCTTATGTTTCACCACTGCCCCATCAGAGTCTTTCTTCACTTTATAGACCCATTTAAGGCCAATGGGACGTTGTCCTGGAGGACAGTCCACCAAACTCCAAGTCTGGTTGTCACGGATGCAAGATATTTCTTCCTGCATAGCCCGTCGCCATTGTTCTTCCTTCTCGGCATCTTTGAATGACGCATGTTCCTCAGCCCCTAACATGCATATGCCAGAGTACTCCAGCTCAACCGGTACAGTCTCGTTGTACAGATCGCTGAGGTCCTGTTTACCTTGCAGGCCCTCACTTGACGGGCAGAGTGCGGCGTAGATGCGGCGGAGTGCGACACGGACGGAGGTGTAGGCGGGGCTGCGTATGGAGGAGGCGTCGATGCCACAACAGGCAATATGTGCTCATTTGCATTTGGCCCATCTCCCACAGTGGCTGTAACACCCGGTAGGTCGGGTACAGTACCATGCCCAGGCAGCGTGCCCGGTACAGTACCATGCATGCCTCGCTGAGGCGTGCCTGGCAATTCCGCCTCCTGTAGCTCCTCGTGCACAGGCTCCAGCGGCTCTTCACGATCGATTTGACCTGCAGGCGAGTCTTCGTATACAACAGTAAAAATACCACCAAGTTCATCATGATTATCTATCCCCGCAGACTCCCAGATCCATGGCTTCTATTCTTCAAAAGTCACATCACGAGTAACATAGACCTTCTTGTCTACAGGGTTATACACCCTATATGCATTGGACCCTTCTTCGTAGCCGAGATGAACTACAGAAACACTGCGATCTGCAAGCTTTGTGGGGTGTCCACCGACTATTTTCATATGAGCTACACAACCAAATGTCCTCAGGTGATGCACATCCGGCTTGTACTGATGCCATGCCTCATATGGCGTCATTCCCTCAACACTTTTAGTCGGCAGCCTATTCAACAGATACATTGCGGTGGTAACTGCTTCTCCCCAGAATCTTCCAGGAACTTGCATGCTCTTCATCATACTTCTGGCCATTCCCACCACAGTTTGGTTTCTGCGCTCCACAACACCGTTTTGTTGCGGAGAATAGGGTGCTATCAGGTAACGTTTGACCCCCCCATCTCTCACAATATGCCTTGAATTCCTTGGATGTGAATTCCCCTCCACGATCAGTTCTGAGTGCCTTCAGATTTTCCTCAATCTCCACCTCTGCTGCCACTTTGACTTTCTTAAAAGCCTCAAGTGCTTGATCTTTTGTCTTTAGCAGAACTACCCACATAAAGCGGATATAATCATCAACGATTAGCAAAAAATATTTGTTACCCGCTGGAGTAGCCAGCGTCATGGGGCCACATAGGTCTCCATGGAACAGCTCGAGGGGCTTCACCGCCCTGTACTTTGCTTGATGCAGAAAAGGTGTTCGGCATTGCTTGCCGATGAGGCTGTAGGGTTTTGCGGTACCCTTAGGGCACAAAAACTCTCGTCCCGTCCTAAGTTGGATGGAACTTAGACAGAAAAACAATTGCAGCGGAAGAAAAACTTGTTAATCTAATTAACATGCAGTTAAAACTATTTTAACTTAGCCCTAAGGTCCAAGACCCTTAGCCAAGATCTATGCCAACTTGGGATGGATCTGACCATCCCAAGAAGGATCTAACCTACTGCGATTAAATTAAACTACTGCTTAATTAAACACATACCTGGAATCTCAGCCCTGGGGCAGGCGAGATGTTTCGCACCGTCTTCCGAGCCGCTCCCCGTCCCACGCCGAGCCGCTCCTCGAACCGCTCCCCGAACCGCTCCTCGAACCGCTCCGCATCCCGAGACGATCAATCCCCTTGTCACCGAGCCAACCACGCGCCGAAGAAAGTTTCACGCGAGTGAAACCTTCGCCGAGATTTCGGATCTGAATCCGAACTCCTTTGCGGCTTTGCTAGAGCCCTCAAGAGTAAGGCAGAAATATAGGGAGATAGAAGAATATTGATTTAAGCCTAGATCCGAGCGTGCTCCAACATTTACGAGAGCCGCTCAGATCTAGAGCTTGGGACGAGTTTTGAAAAAGGGGGGACCCCTATTTATATAGGCGGCGGACTCTCCCCTTTTCTCAAAATCTGATGTGGGACTATTAATTGGGTTAATTAAAATCAAGTTAGTTTGCACTTCACAAAGTGCAAACTTCTGTGAATTTTAACTCACTCACCGTTGAGCTTCATGATTGATACAACCTATCAATACGAAGAGCGTTCAACGGTGAACGCATAGGAAAAAACCGTTCGTCAATCGGAGTTCGTTTGACCCTCCAATTGAGTGTCCAAAGATCAGCCCACGGCTAGTTTTTCGCAAAAACTGAGCCGTCAAAATTCTGCACATATCAAGGGTTCAAAACCCTAAAACTGGGGCCCACAGGTGGGCCCCATGCGTCCAACGCGTGCAGATTAGCCCAGGTCGCGCCTGGGCAGGGCCGTGCCTGGGCTCTGCCCAGGCCGCCTGGGCTCTGCCCAGGCCGCCTGGGCTCTGCCCAGGCCGCCTGGGCTCTGCCCAGGCCGCCTGGGCCTGCCCAGGCTTGCGCCTGGGCTTTTGCCCAGGCCCTGGTCTTTCTTGGTCTTGACCAGCAGACCAGACCAGACCTGGTCTGGTCTGGATCTGCCTGGTCTGACCCGTTGGGCTGTTTTGGGCGTAACTTGGGCATCTGGAGTCCGATTTGGACGCCGTTTGTAACGACTACTTTTTCGTCGTACGTTGTTCGTGCACGTGCTTTTGGCCGTGCACGTGTTTGCTTTAGACTTTATTTGTTTGTGAACACTTTTGTGTGATATGCCGTTGCGAACGACTCTGAGAGTATTAAATAGTGGCACTATCTTGAAACGACACTTCTCGAGTCGTTTTTCCACAATTTAAACTTACTCGATGAGACGTGACGACTTTCACTTTTGACGGGAGACGTTTCTATTTTTAGTTTCGTCGTCTGACGTCGAATTTGAGATCCGTCTTCTTAGTTAGCTCACATTCGTCGTCACGATCACCCCGATATTTATTTTATAATTTTTGGAGTTCTGTTGACCACTTTTATAATTTTTACAAGTTTTATAATATTTTTAATAATTTATTTTTAAATTAATTTCGGCCAAATAAAATTTATTTGAGTTTAAAACGTTTTAAAGAATTTTTGAGCCAATTTCCAGCTCATTTGGACCAGGTCAAATCCTAGATTGGGTTGGATAAGTTTGAATTCAAATTTCAAATCTTTTTGAATTCTAATCCTATTAGATTTGGCCCTAGACCAAGTCAACCCCACCTATACTATATAAGAAACCCCTAGCAAGTCCTATTTTCCAAAGAAATTAGCCCTAGCCTCTTCCAAACTCATTTTGGACGTTGCGACGAATCGTCGCAACGTTGCGACGTTCAGCCCCGTACGACCGAGGAAAACAGCTCCGTTCGCCCGCTCAGACCGAGGCCCAACCCCGCAATCTCGCCGCTCCGCACCGCTGCCATCGACCCCCGCCCGTTCCCCCGCTTGACCGAGGGGAGCTCTCGGTCTGACCGAGGCCCCGCTCCGCACCGACCCCCGCACAGCGCCCGCATCTGTCGCCCCGCTCCGCTCCGTGCACGACCGAAGGCCCCGCCCGCTGTGACCGAGCGCCCGATCGCTGCAACGCTGCAACCCCGCACCCAAGCGCCTGACCGAGGCCTCCACCGTGTCTGACCGAGGGAAACGACCGCCCCGCTGCTGTGACCGACCCCCAACGTTGCAACAGCGCCGCCCCCGTGTCTGACCGAGCCATCTCCCCGCACCGAGGCTGTACGACCGACGGCCACTTGTCGCAACCCCGCATCCGTCGCACCGCTTGCCTCCGTGGGCCCCCCAAGTTCTCCAGAGGTATTGTGGGTTCCCCAAAGGTCCCTAGGACTACTGTGGGCCCCACTTTGGTACGTTCTCTTCGACGACTTGCCGCGTACGACGCCGTCGCACGTCGTAGCCCGTCGTCGCACGTGCGAGCTTTGGAATCTGGAATCGTCGCCCGGGATATTTTCTCTGAATTTCCAGCGAGGAATCTAATTGGAATCTGGAATTGGAGCGCGATCTTATTATTCCAACCCCCGGCGTCGCTACCCGACGCCGGTGTAGCTTTCGCGTCGTGTTGAGGTAACGTTTTGCACCCCTAGGACCCCCAACCCAATTGCATGCTAATAAAGACTTAAAATCAGTATTTTTAAAGTATTTTAAATGTTTTAGAAATCACTAATCAAGATTAATAAAACGGATGTAGGCCGGTGGACTTGTGCACGTAGGAATCGTGACTTTGGACTCGTTGGACGGTGTTTTCTTGACGTGATAGTTGCAGGCAAGTGAAACTTGCCAACTCTTGTGTAGGGCCATGTTTTTAGGCCACTTACTTGCTTTTTGCGTAAAAGAGACTAGTCGGTGAAATGATAGCTGGCTAGACGCCTACTTGATCTAGTTTGACAACGAAACTAGATCCGTCACCTAAATGATCTAGCTTGACAACGAAGCTAGATCCAACCATTAAACTTGTCATTCATGCATAATAAACTGTCACGTTTACTTTTCTTACTTGTACGCCTTACTTTAACTGCCATGTCATGTCATCCATGCATTGAATGTTGCATTCGTAGCACACGCTACATACTTGTACTTGCTTGTCCCGGGCTAGGTGCACCCCTACGCCATACTTGTTTACACACTTCCTGGCTCGTGGTCCAGAAGCGAGCATTACCGTTCGGGGGTAAGGCCCTGGCTCGACACACGTGGAGGGGTAGGGATAAACGGTCGCTTGAGCTTAGGAGTTGGCCCGTACAGCCACTCTAGCCAAAAGACGGAATCTCTGTGCACGAGGTGCTTACTTTTCTTGTCTTGTACTTGTCTTGTGAATGCCATGCCATGCTCGTACTGTACTTTACTTTACTTTACCTGTTGCACTCATACTTTAAACTGCCACGTCATCGCATTCATACTAGAACTGCTAGGTTGCTCTTACTTGTACTTTCAGTTTCACTTGCACAAGTCTTCCAGACTTGCTGACATGTGCCCCTTGCTCTTTTGGGTGTCACATGCTAGACCTGAGCCAGAGACCGTTGCTGAGTACGTGAGGTTTTGCTGACGCTGAGTCTGAGTCCATGGCTGCCCAGGAGGATTTTGGTGGACCCGGTGACCATTCTTTGAGTCTTTGTGGAGCTTTATGTTGTTTTAGGCCTTTTGTTAGTTGTTGGTGCGTAGCACCGTTGTTTTGTACTTTGTACTTTTGTTGGCCATGTTTGGGCCTTTAGTCTCCTTCCTTTTAGCCTGATGGCTTTTCTGCGATGTTGGAAACTTATTTTATGGATATTCTGAGATGTTTCTTTTGTCTCATTTAATTATTATTATCTTTGTTTCGTTAGCATTGCAAGGACCTGCAGTTTTAAACTTGATCGACGCTTATCGGACTTGCAGCTTTGTAGCTTCAAGTCTGAGCGGACCTTCTCACGCTTCGCCTCCACGTTTTTGGGAAGCGGGGCGTGACAGGTTTTGTTGGTGGCCCATGCAGGTCCAATCTTGCAATTGCGAATTAACGGAACAACGATAATAACGGAATGTCCATTAAATAAATTGCAACATCCGAGTCATAAGCCCTGAGTCTAGTTGTTTTCTTAGGACACTAGGTGATAAGAGGGCTTAGTTAGACGTCTGTGCTTGCTAGTTAGAGGCCTCTGATTGATAGTTAGACCCCCTTTCTGGCAATTGATTTAATCGTCGTAGGAGTTACCTTAGTGGTTCATGTCTACCCCTGACCATATTAGACTTCTAGAATTTCCTTTAGTCGTTCGCTCTTGGGTTCATCGATTTCGGACCAAGCTGAACGCATTTCTTTACCGTCTAACCTTTAGAGGGCTTAGCGCCTAGTTCCTAATCTTTAGTTGGTCGACCGAAGGAGTTTCCCCGTAGCCTCTTCTGATTCATATCCTAGGCGTATGAATGTTTTGATCACCTGACCAATTTCCTTGCCTCGAATCACGAGATCGCCTCATGACGATCGTCGTCCTTTTTCGAAACTCTCCATTATGAACTTTGAAACTCTTGAAAGTATTTTACGATTTCCTTTTTCCTAAGTTTAATTTTGTTCAAAATTTTAATATACTTATACCTCATACTTCTTCATTGATTTAAATTTTAAAAAAAAACGTTTGTCGGAATTTTGAACTCTAGCTTATAATATTTTTCCCAGCCTATGTTTTCGTACTCATGTCGTCTTTCCATATATTAATTTTATTCTGAACCATTTGTCCAATTTGATTTAAAATTTTCCTTTCTTATTTGAATAATACATCGTGTTTACTTTTAATATACTTTTCAAGTCACATAGAATTTCAGATTTCAGCAAGATGGTCTTTGCTCGTCGTTCTCACTGTTCCAGATTTTTGCAAAATTACTATTTTCATAACCTCTTCCTGCTTTAGACCCTCCATGATTCGATTTTAAAGTTTGCTACCAATTTTGATAATTCCACCATCAAGTTATAATTATTATCTTTCCACTCACCCTACGTGCTTTTAGAAAAAATTTCTAGACTAAAATGAATTTTAATTACTTTATCCGTACCAGGTTCATTGTGCTCGTATATTAAGAACCTTGTGTAAATCGGTTTTTCCACTTTTGGCGAACCATGGTTTCCTAAAAGAAGTTTCAAAATTGATTACATTTCCATGGCCTAAAAGTTTTGAAAGCATTTAACCTGATTTTAAATTCTTCTGTTGCTTGATTCCATTCTTTGACTTTCAAAAACTTTTGGCAACATTTTATTAAATTACTGACTGATAGAATTTTCTAAACCATGTCCTTAATATTCGCATAAATGATTTTACTTCCTTTCAAAATGATTTTTAGAAACAATAGACCATTTTCTCTTATTAAGAATATTCGACTCAGATTTATTTTGAACAACTCGTTTTATCGATCCCCAAACATTTCTTCTCAGACGAGGATTTTAAAGTACAACCGTTTTCGATTTCGCGTATTTTAGCTTATGCTAATTATCCTAGTTGCTTTTCTGTACTCTATTCAAGCATCACTACATCTCCTTTTTCCCTCAACCTAAACCTCACCTTTGAGTCAATGTTTCGTCCAACCAAGCCGTCTCCTCGTATTCGTCCTATCTGAACTCGTGCTTGTCGATCCTTCCCTCGTCTCGCCCTCGATCTCTCTTTATTGCTTAGGCCTTAGGGACCGTCAATGTCTGTGTCAACCCTTAGTTGTTAGTAGACCCTTGGACCCTTGTGAGGTGTCGTTGTGCACGTACCTAAGTTGGGTACGTGAGCTTGAATGAGAATTCCCATAGTATATTGGTGCTTGCCTATTGTGTGGTATATATATATATATACTCGGAGTTATTCGTGATAGTATGAAGTTGTTGTGTGTTAGTAATTATAGATTTTTGTGTGGACAGCTATACTATACTAGGGATGCCGGTGTATATAAGAACTAGCGTTGAAATATCTAATGGAATGTATGTAATTAGAGATACTTATAATGGTTGAAATAAAATGATTGGTAAAGCTAGGTATATGCTAGGTGTGATGATAATGTGTGAACTTATAGATAAGTAAGTAGGCCTATTGAGTGATCTATATATTCTTACGTGTGAGTATGTGCTCGTAGGTAGATATATATAGTGTTTAGACGTAAGTAGTTATGTTTTGTTGCCTGAGTATATATGTGATATACATATAGTATTAGGGTTATAATTTTGATTGGTATTGTTGCTTTTGCGGGATGTTGCATGCGTGCATACCGTGAGGTATACACGACTATTGCACATCTTAATTATGTACGTGTGGATGTGTTAGAATACTAATTATAGGTAGTAGGCTATGGTGTGAATATATATGTTACATGTGTGAGACTATACGATGAATACGTATGCATGTATTAGGGAGCGTATTATAATTATACGTATGTTGATGTCTATATTATTATTATTATGGTATATAGAATGATTGAACTACGTGAGTATTGCCTGACTAAATATTAAGTGTGATTGATTTATGGAATGTATATGGTTGTATGGTAGACGTATAAATATTGGAATGGTATTGGTATAAGTATGAATGCCGTGTTACATATATAGAATATCCTGATATGTGTATTGAGTCTCACTCAAGCTTGAGTGAGTATACTCTAAGTATATTGAATGTATGATTGTAGTTTGAATATAGAAATGCTTGATGTATGTATGGTGATAGAAGTGTTTGTGCCGGGTTGTGCTACGCACATGATTGTGGGTCGCTACGCCAGTATATAGTTATAGGTGTTGGTCTTGTGATATAGCTAAATACTAAGGACTTGTTATGTGAACGTATGTGTACTAGCTGAAACTAGGTATGTATGTGTGCTAGTTATATAATGGTATGATTGGTGTATGTAAATGAAATGTTAGCGTGTATGGGTGTGCACCATGCACGGGGTAAGTATGTGCTTAGTTATAGGTTTTGATGACTATGGTATATGTGGCGTGTCGTAAATACAGTTATAGGACCGTACGTGATGTGAATACATGGTGAACTATTTGCATGTGTTTGAATGACTATATATTGTGAAATTATAGTAGCGGTGAATGTATATTAGATATAGTGAACTTGACTTAATTATAGTATGGTGTGACTACATGTGTTGATGTGTTTGGTGTTGGATGAATACTAGGGATTATTAGAGGGTAGTATACCCTTGATGTTTGTGCATAGGTAGCTACATATAGGTAGAGCGATGATTGTATTGGCTAAGCGTGAAACTATCTTTATATAAGTATCTGAAATATTGTTTTGTGTTTAGGTAAGTAGTAGCAGTTATATAAGGGATGAATGTTTGTATACCTGATTGAAATACATGTATGAAGTTGACGGACTATAATAGGTATAAGTGTATACGTACGTGAATGTATATATATACGTGTTGGTAATAATAATGTTTGACTACCTAGTGCATATATGAGCACTTGTAATGATTATACTTGGTTTGAAATATAATGTGACTTGATTTGGGGTAGTTATTAGAGCGACTAGATATATTAGAAAGTCCGAGGACGGACTTTATTCTAAGGTGGGGAGGATGTAACGACCACTTTTTCGTCGTACGTTGTTCGTGCACGTGCTTTTGGCCGTGCACGTGTTTGCTTTAGACTTTATTTGTTTGTGAACACTTTTGTGTGATATGCCGTTGCGAACGACTCTGAGAGTATTAAATAGTGGCACTATCTTGAAACGACACTTCTCGAGTCGTTTTTCCACAATTTAAACTTACTCGATGAGACGTGACGACTTTCACTTTTGACGGGAGACGTTTCTATTTTTAGTTTCGTCGTCTGACGTCGAATTTGAGATCCGTCTTCTTAGTTAGCTCACATTCGTCGTCACGATCACCCCGATATTTATTTTATAATTTTTGGAGTTCTGTTGACCACTTTTATAATTTTTACAAGTTTTATAATATTTTTAATAATTTATTTTTAAATTAATTTCGGCCAAATAAAATTTATTTGAGTTTAAAACGTTTTAAAGAATTTTTGAGCCAATTTCCAGCTCATTTGGACCAGGTCAAATCCTAGATTGGGTTGGATAAGTTTGAATTCAAATTTCAAATCTTTTTGAATTCTAATCCTATTAGATTTGGCCCTAGACCAAGTCAACCCCACCTATACTATATAAGAAACCCCTAGCAAGTCCTATTTTCCAAAGAAATTAGCCCTAGCCTCTTCCAAACTCATTTTGGACGTTGCGACGAATCGTCGCAACGTTGCGACGTTCAGCCCCGTACGACCGAGGAAAACAGCTCCGTTCGCCCGCTCAGACCGAGGCCCAACCCCGCAATCTCGCCGCTCCGCACCGCTGCCATCGACCCCCGCCCGTTCCCCCGCTTGACCGAGGGGAGCTCTCGGTCTGACCGAGGCCCCGCTCCGCACCGACCCCCGCACAGCGCCCGCATCTGTCGCCCCGCTCCGCTCCGTGCACGACCGAAGGCCCCGCCCGCTGTGACCGAGCGCCCGATCGCTGCAACGCTGCAACCCCGCACCCAAGCGCCTGACCGAGGCCTCCACCGTGTCTGACCGAGGGAAACGACCGCCCCGCTGCTGTGACCGACCCCCAACGTTGCAACAGCGCCGCCCCCGTGTCTGACCGAGCCATCTCCCCGCACCGAGGCTGTACGACCGACGGCCACTTGTCGCAACCCCGCATCCGTCGCACCGCTTGCCTCCGTGGGCCCCCCAAGTTCTCCAGAGGTATTGTGGGTTCCCCAAAGGTCCCTAGGACTACTGTGGGCCCCACTTTGGTACGTTCTCTTCGACGACTTGCCGCGTACGACGCCGTCGCACGTCGTAGCCCGTCGTCGCACGTGCGAGCTTTGGAATCTGGAATCGTCGCCCGTGATATTTTCTCTGAATTTCCAGCGAGGAATCTAATTGGAATCTGGAATTGGAGCGCGATCTTATTATTCCAACCCCCGGCGTCGCTACCCGACGCCGGTGTAGCTTTCGCGTCGTGTTGAGGTAACGTTTTGCACCCCTAGGACCCCCAACCCAATTGCATGCTAATAAAGACTAAAAATCAGTATTTTTAAAGTATTTTAAATGTTTTAGAAATCACTAATCAAGATTAATAAAACGGATGTAGGCCGGTGGACTTGTGCACGTAGGAATCGTGACTTTGGACTCGTTGGACGGTGTTTTCTTGACGTGATAGTTGCAGGCAAGTGAAACTTGCCAACTCTTGTGTAGGGCCATGTTTTTAGGCCACTTACTTGCTTTTTGCGTAAAAGAGACTAGTCGGTGAAATGATAGCTGGCTAGACGCCTACTTGATCTAGTTTGACAACGAAACTAGATCCGTCACCTAAATGATCTAGCTTGACAACGAAGCTAGATCCAACCATTAAACTTGTCATTCATGCATAATAAACTGTCACGTTTACTTTTCTTACTTGTACGCCTTACTTTAACTGCCATGTCATGTCATCCATGCATTGAATGTTGCATTCGTAGCACACGCTACATACTTGTACTTGCTTGTCCCGGGCTAGGTGCACCCCTACGCCATACTTGTTTACACACTTCCTGGCTCGTGGTCCAGAAGCGAGCATTACCGTTCGGGGGTAAGGCCCTGGCTCGACACACGTGGAGGGGTAGGGATAAACGGTCGCTTGAGCTTAGGAGTTGGCCCGTACAGCCACTCTAGCCAAAAGACGGAATCTCTGTGCACGAGGTGCTTACTTTTCTTGTCTTGTACTTGTCTTGTGAATGCCATGCCATGCTCGTACTGTACTTTACTTTACTTTACCTGTTGCACTCATACTTTAAACTGCCACGTCATCGCATTCATACTAGAACTGCTAGGTTGCTCTTACTTGTACTTTCAGTTTCACTTGCACAAGTCTTCCAGACTTGCTGACATGTGCCCCTTGCTCTTTTGGGTGTCACATGCTAGACCTGAGCCAGAGACCGTTGCTGAGTACGTGAGGTTTTGCTGACGCTGAGTCTGAGTCCATGGCTGCCCAGGAGGATTTTGGTGGACCCGGTGACCATTCTTTGAGTCTTTGTGGAGCTTTATGTTGTTTTAGGCCTTTTGTTAGTTGTTGGTGCGTAGCACCGTTGTTTTGTACTTTGTACTTTTGTTGGCCATGTTTGGGCCTTTAGTCTCCTTCCTTTTAGCCTGATGGCTTTTCTGCGATGTTGGAAACTTATTTTATGGATATTCTGAGATGTTTCTTTTGTCTCATTTAATTATTATTATCTTTGTTTCGTTAGCATTGCAAGGACCTGCAGTTTTAAACTTGATCGACGCTTATCGGACTTGCAGCTTTGTAGCTTCAAGTCTGAGCGGACCTTCTCACGCTTCGCCTCCACGTTTTTGGGAAGCGGGGCGTGACACCGTTCGAACCTGGGTCTAGACCGGGACATTCCTGTCTTACCCGTGAACTTTTTCTTGCATTTATATTATTAAATATTGTTTTAAACAATTTAAAACACATTTAATCTCTTTTGCATCAAATGCAAAATAGTCCCTATCTAGGCTTAAATTATCATTTGCATCAAATACAAATGATCTGAGGGCATATTTCCCTTCATCTCCCACTCGCACTCTGGATCATTTATCTCGAATGCTGGAGATTATTGCAAACATCTTTTGCAATATTTCATCCCTTGCATAAAATGCAAATTATTATCCCTAACTAATTTCTACCTATTACTAGACGAAGAATCGCACTCTGTGTGAGACCCTACAACCTGACCCTTACAACAGGTTGGGCTCGAAGCCCTATACGGAAGTGAACACGAGTAGTGGTTGTCGTCCCTGCTTCAGGAATCATCATTATGTGGTTAACTCATTGACATGAGTATTGTCGGGACCACCCTGACTGTTTCCGTGATGAATTCCGCAGTTATAGTCTCTTCGTCTTAACTATGTCGTGTAGATCAAGTCTAGGGTACGGTCAAACTGTCAACCCTAATAACTTGACTCCGGTTAGTTTCTATCGATCTTTAGTCAACTAATGTTGGACTTCTTCCAACATACTCTGCGCAGAGTTTTTACTAAAGACCGAACTAACTCTACGACACGTACTCCCATTGACCGGGAGAGACGAATCCTCTCTTGGTCATTACTCTTCTCGTACGCTTCAAGTGACATCCAATCAAAGCCTTTCAACAGGCCTAGCCTCGAAGTCAGGTCAGTGATCTAAGTGGCACTGTTCATGCACAGGTTCGTCAAAATGACCTCAAGTCAAAAGACCAACTAGCCTATCATCACTAAGAGTTATTATTGACAGATTTGTCAATGTAACCATATGATAACTCTTGTGGATCGTTCAGTGAAATCATTCTCTAATGAGCACCTGTGTCTCGTCTCCGACTTCGCCAAGTCGAACGATCATGAGATCATCGCCACCGCTCAACGGTGAAGACCAAGACACAATGGTCTATCCGATGTTTCGATATCCTTGTCTCGAAACATCTACGACCACGAACCCTTTTAGACTTATGCTACAGACGGTCAAACATTTCTCCATGATCGAGATACTCATCTCGATACCTATTTGACCTTGCATAAAGTCTCAGGACTTTACCTAAGTTAATATCTAATGTTTACTACATTATAAAATAACTTAGATAAATTATTACCAAACAGCTTACTGTTATTTTGAACAAGATGTTTGTGTTATTCACACACAGAGATAGGATTGCCTCGAAGGTATCTTCTCTCAACATCTCCCATTTGCACTCAGGCCCATTTATCTCGGTATCTTATACCGTTTTTACACATAAGTTTTCCCGACTTCATGTGGTAGAGCCTTCGTGAGTGGCTCTGCTAAAACCGTCTACACTATAGACTTAAGGGGTTTCTATGTTCATGTTAGACCAACCATTTGAATCTCATTCAAATAATTCACTTGGCCTTTCGGAATCTATAATATTTTTATTTACTTGGATCTTATCCCATTCATCGTACCTTACGATAATAACTTTAAATTAGTTATTGGTCATTTTAAATGGCTCATATTTATTTCTGATAAAGTATCAAACCTTTTGATTACTTTGTCAAAATATTTGTTCCATCCCTTTGATGTCTCACATGTAATTTATACGCTCCCACTGACCTTGAAAACTATATGGCTAATTCATATAAGTTGGTCCGTCTAAATCATATTTAGAAAAACGAACTTATAAGTGAATGCTCCAATTTTCATGGTCAACTTAAGCGTTTACATGAATTTGGTCCAATTAGATCTGTACACATCTGCTGGCGGAAAAGCGGTTTCATGATAATCCATTTTATAGGAATTAAGATGAAAAACGTTCTTGACCAACAAGATTGTACTTCACTATTTTCTTTCTGCACCAATCTTTCAACTTAAAGATTTACTTGCAGTAAGTGAGGAAACATTTTCCTTGGGCACGTAAACTAAATTCCAAAATTTATTTACGCACATCGGACCTATTCTGGTTGCATCAAGTTTTAAATCGGAGTTACTATTCCGAATTTCATCCTGGAAGTTGACTAAGTCATCATCAGTTATGATGTCTAACTCGACAATTCGTCTCACGAAATTCGAGTAATTATACAACTTCTTACAGATTGATTTAATGAATATCTTATTGATAATGTCCTCATAGAACATTATCAAAACCTAGGCATTACTATCTGAGACTTAACCCAGAGGGAGGAATTAACTCAGAGCCACTTGTTATGGATCGCACCAAGTCTAACTAAGTGTGATTCATACCTTTTAACACACTGATGTGTTAACAGACTTGACCTGAGAGAAAATCACATTTTCTTTTAATTACACAAGATTTTATGTAGCTAAGTATTTGACCATTCGATCTAATCAAATCAGTTTAAATACTTTTGTCTTTTCGTTCTTTACTTTATCAGACTTGTATTTCATCAAGAACACGTGTCTTAATAAAATATACGAATAACTTATTTTGGTTAATATAGACTCGGGTACATCAGTATGTACGAGACTGAGTTCGACAACTCATTCTCCCACTGTCTTACAGATGGGTTTCGGCCATTATATCTAAGAGTCTAAGACTCACAAATGTCCGTAGACTTCATAATACGAGAGGTCAGACCCCTCTTTATGTGACTTGTGAAGCTTAATCTCTCGATACGGCCTAGTCTAATTTTACCATGTAAGTTTGCTACTATCTTGTGTATTTATATATACTAACATTTAATATATTATAGTTATCACAAATTACTTAACACAAAACATTGCTTCAGAAGCAAGGTGACGACATTCGTCAAAGTGTGTTAGACGTTCTTGTATAACAGTTTATTCTGAAATCGTGACATCAAAATATGTCACATTTTCATTTCCTCCTACTTATGCCTTTACTAATGGTAAATTAAACTAACTTTCTCAATTGACTTTCCGGAGTGCCTTCTTCCTTTTCTAAATCATATTTAGATATTAAATAACCCAACATAAATAAATAGCCATGCAAGCATCGCATGTATCCAAACGCCTGAGAGTTTCAATCTCGAGTTTAGCTCAAGAAGTTGCTTGTCTCAAGATCCGGTTGGGATACATAGTCTTGCACCGCTCATGCGCTCGTATTCGACTCAAACGGTTTGATCGAATTCTCGAACTTTGCGGATCAAAATTGTTTGTCCATACAACCTTGAGGGTAGCTCGATAAGTTGTAGGGAGAAACATACTTTAAATATCCTATATGTTCAAGCTGCCTTATATAGAGACGAGTGACATGTAGCGTTAATTTATTTGTTGGACCCAGAACTTAATGAAATCATATTTCTTAAGTCTGTTCTTTAGAAGGTCATTTAAATGTCAACGAGAATATAGTTTTAATTCTATCAATTAGAATTTAACTTGATATTCAATTAATCAACCTAATTGACCAGTTAACTTATTAAAATATTAATTAGATTCCTTCAGTAAACATAGTCTTGCCCTAGTTTAGCATATGTTCAAAATTAAATATAGGTAGAATGGCTTTTATCTATCTATATCCTCCCACTATTTTTACGATCGTTTCAAAGCTTAATAACGAACGATTTAATCGAATTAAAATTAATGGGTAAGAGGTCCAATCACCTTGAGTCTAATAACCTTGAGTGTAGCTCAACAAGTTGCTTGACTCTGCGATCGGAAGATGACTCTTCATCGATCATATCAGATATGACTCTCTTAATCGGTTTTTGCCCCTAGCCATTTGTGATCATGAGTGTGCTCATCCAAATCACAATGTCTAGTCTAGTCGGACCCTTGTTTTCGTGTCTAGCCTGACTTGCCCCTTCGCTCGGTGTATTCACGACACGTCGGTTTGGGTCAGGTCTTAGACTACATCTAGTCAGACTACATCTGTGACTCAACTTACGCTGGCGCTCGGTGTATTCACGACAATGTCGGTTTGGGTCCAGTCAAGATTTCGTCTTATGTATTTAAGGAATTGGATTCTATAAGATTGCCATGTTAAGCTTGAGTGTAGCTCAACAACTATAACACGGGTCCTATAGTTGCCAACCCCTAAAACAAGGAGGGCTACGGCTAATCTTGAAAAGGATCATTAACGTATTTGACTTAGATATAGTCCAGGGTGTCATACAATCATGATTCGCGACATTGCGGTCCAGCGGAACACAGCCAGGGAATTGACTAAACCAGGATCACTATCCCTTAAAGGGTGATCCAGAACTCTTAGCCAAGCACATTGACTGGATCATGGTCCATTGAATGAAGCTTGTCATTTTTGTATGTATGCCATAGACTAAACATGCTTTATTAACAACTAATTAATCCTATCAACTAGTTGTATCCTTAAATTCAAATTTTTAGGATTTGTTTAATAACTTTTATTAAGTCCTTATCAACTATAAGGTTCACGTGCTATCCTAATCGTTATTAGGATTTTAATAAATTTATTAACCAACGCTAAAAGCGAAGTCCTTTAATGAGAATTAATAATAACAATTAAAATTACAAATTCATTAAAAGGACTACCCTAATCAGGAATTAGGTCTAATATTGTTGTTAATGTTTTATTAAAACATAGCATGGCATTAAAATTCAATTAATAAATTTTAATGATTTCTTAATGGCTAACCTAAAGGGTTGTCTTGTGTTATCAAATAAGGGACAAGAGGAACTAGCCATTAAAATAAAGCTACACTAATTTTATCGCATAAAATAAAGTGTACAACTATTTAACAATTAAATAGACAAAAGTTTATCGCATAAACAGTTTTAGACTTTTAAAATCAGTTTTAAAAATATCTTATAAATTTAAAACATCACTTTAAAAATTTTCCATGTTCAAAAATTTATCACATACAATTTTTAAACATCTAAAACATTTTAAACTTATCGCATAAATTTAAAGCCTTAAAATCAATTTTAAATTTATCACATAAATTTAAAACGCCATTTTAAAATTTCCATGCTTAAAAAATTTATCATATAAAAATTTTTAGGCATCCAAAATAACTTTAAACTTTTAAAGATTTAAAATTAGTTTTAAAATTATCACATAAATTTTAAAACGTCATTTAAAATTTTCATGTTCAAAAAATTTATCCCATAGAATTTTGAACATCAAAAAACATTTTTAAAATTATCTTATAACTTTAAAAAAATTTAAAAGTATATTAAAAAGCATTAACAGGTTTAATGAAATCGCAGTGCTAGATCGACTACGCAAACCTAGGCTCTGATACCACTGTAGGGTTTTACGGTACCCTTAGGGCACAAAAACTCTAGTCCCATCCTAAGTCGGACGGAACTTAGACAGAAAAACAATTGCAGCGGAAGAAAAACTTGTTAATCTAATTAACCTGCAGTTAAAACTATTTTAACTTAGCCCTAAGGTCCAAGACCCTTAGCCAAGATCTATGCCAACTTGGGATGGATCTGACCATCCCAAGAAGGATCTAACCTACTGCGATTAAATTAAACTAATGCTTAATTAAACACATACCCGAAATCTCAGCCCTGGGGCAGGCGAGATGTTCCGCACCGTCTTCCGAGCCGCTCCCCGTCCCACGCCGAGCCGCTCCTCGAACCGCTCCCCGAACCGCTCCTCGAATCGCTCTGCATCCCGAGGCGATCAATCCACTTGTCGTCGAGTCAACCACGCGCCGAAGAAAGTTTCACGCGAGTGAAACCTTCACCGAGATTTCGGATCTGAATCCGAACTCCTTTGCGGCTTTGCTAGAGCCCTTAAGAGTAAGGCAGAAATATAGGGAGATAGAAGAATATTGATTTAAGCCTAGATCCGAGCGTGCTCCAACATTTACGAGAGCCGCTCAGATCTAGAGCTTGGGACGAGTTTTGAGAAAGGGGGGAGACCCCAATTTATATAGGCGGCGGACTCTCCCCTTTTCTCAAAATCCGATGTGGGACTATTAATTGGGTTAATTAAAATCAAGTTAGTTTGCACTTCACAAAGTGCAAACTTCCGTGAATTTTAACTCACTCACCGTTGAGCTTCATGATTGATACAACATATCAATACGAAGAGCGTTCAACAGTGAACGCATAGGAAAAAACCGTTCGTCAATCGGAGTTCGTTTGACCCTCCAATTGAGTGTCCAAAGATCAGCCCACGGCTAGTTTTTCGCAAAAACTGAGCCGTCAAAATTCTGCACCTATCAAGGGTCAAAACCCTAAAACTGGGGCCCACAGGTGGGCCCCATGCATCCAGTACGTGCAGATTAGCCCAGGCCCGCGCCTGGGCCTGTGCTTAGCCTAGGCTTGCGCCTGGGCTTTTGCCCAGGCCCTGGTCTTTCTTGGTCTTGACCAGCAGACCAGACCAGACCTGGTCTGGTCTGGGTCTGCCTGGTCTGACCCGTTGGGCTGTTTTGGGCGTAACTTGGGCATCTGGAGTCCGATTTGGACGCCGTTCGAACCTGGGTCTAGACCTGGACATTCCCGTCTTACCCGTGAACTTTTCCCTGCGTTTATATTATTAAATATTGTTTTAAACAATTTAAAACACATTTAATCTCTTTTGCATCAAATGCAAAATAGTCCCTATCTAGGCTTAAATTATCATTTGCATCAAATACAAATGATCTGAGGGCATATTTCCCTTCAGAGGCAACCGTCGCACACCTGTTCAACCTGACAAACAAGCGGCATCCCGACCATAAGGCCCTCCTGGCCCATCTTCCGTAGAGCTTGGAAATTCACATGACCAAAGCATGAATGCCAGTGCCACACTTCATCATCTAGCCGTGACATGAGGCACACCGGACGCGTGGGCTTAAGATTGAGCACGTACAGTATGTTCTTCGACCGCTTGACTCGCACCAACATCTCCCCTTGCCGATCATACATACGCAGGAAACCATTCTCCAGTATCACCCGACATCCACGCTCTTCCATCTGACCAAGACTGATAATATTACTAGTCAGTCGAGGTATATAATACACATCAGTAACCAATCTGTGTTCACCAGATCGAGTTCCCACAAGCACCGTTTTGCGCCTGGCTATAGCGACTCCGGAGCTGTCGCCAAATCTTACAGTCCCTCGCATAGAGTCGTCAAGGTCGGTGAAGTGCTCTTTGCAACCTGACATATGGTTGCTTGCACCGGTATCCAGAAACCAGGTGTTACGGTCTGCTTCTTCTTCAGCGCCGCGATGCAGCTTCACATTTTCTTCGACCAGCGCGACGATTTTCGTCGCTACCACGCCGGACTGCTTTTCTTTGCAGGCCAGTGCCATGAGGAGAGTTGGCTCATCGTCGTCCTTCTTTGCAACGTATGCTCTCTCCCTCTTCTCGTTCCGACATTCAGAAGCGAAGTGGCCCATGATGCCGCAGTTGCGGCATTTAATCTTGCCTTTGTCAAATTTCTTCTTAGGCTTCTGTCCAGAGCTTGACTCCTCTACCTTTTTCTTGACACATGATGATTTCTCCTTCTTGCTGCCGCTGCCTGACGCCTTCCCGATGCCCAGTTTCTTTATCTTATTCAGCACTTCCCATTGTGCTTTTGTAAGCATCAGGTGTTTGCCTTGCTTCAGGTCACCGAACGTCTCCTTGCACCTCTCGTCGTACGCCTTATAGCGTCTGACAAGATCCTCCATGGTGAGCGTTGCGAGCGGTACGCATTGCTCGATGGACGTCATCACTTGATGGTAGCGCGCCAACAATGCACGGAGAAATTTCTGCACAAGATCGATCTCACTGATCATTTCACCGAGCGCCCGCATGCCGCTGGTTAGCGACGTGATGCGAGTGGTGAATTCTTCGACAGACTTGTCCTCCCGCATCTGGAGATTCTCGTACGTTGTCTTCAACGTCTGCAAGTTCACCTCGCGGACACGGTCGTGGTCGATGGGCACCGATTTGATCGCCTCCCAGACAAGCTTCTCTGAGTCCTTTCTGGCGAGGTTCGGCAGGAAGTCCTTCGGCACAGCCATATACAAAACGGAGAGGGCCTGCCGATCCTTGCGGAACGAAGAACTTCCCGGCAGATACGGCGCGCCGGTGATGTCGATTGCCTCCCATACATCCTGCGACTGCAGAATCACACACATTTGCATTGCCCACATCGCATAGTTGCTGTTGGTGAGCTACGGATACACTGTTGGAACCGAGACTTCTTTCCCCGACGCCATCTCCGCCTCCCCTTCATCGTGCACTACTACTTCTTTGTCGGAGTTCTCTCCCTTCGGCATAAACTTGGGCATACGCTGCTCTTAACGTTGCCAAGCTCTGATACCAAATGACTGCCACATACCATTGAACGCTGAAGGCTTTCTAGTGGACTCACGCGAACACGCAGTGGAAGCTAAACGAAACACACAATTTTGCGTCGCAATACTTGGCAACTTTTCTGTCGTTTTTTCTTTCCTTTTAGTAGCACACGATTACAAAAAATAACTAACCCGGATCGTGGCGTTTACAAGTTCAAACACCACACACGATGCATTACTACATGCTATCCTACGTACCATGCAAGGTACGTATCCAAAAGGAATTTAAACAATAAAAAATGCAACGTTGAAACAAACAGATACACGATAAGGTTATTCCAACAGCTTTTAGATCCAATCTCTAGGCAAGAAATAAAAAAAATCTTTCCAACCAAATCTTTCTCTACGATGTCCCTTCCTAGCGCTTTAAGTGGGTTGACAATATCTACAAATCGAGAAAATATGGCATTAATAGTTTCATTGGGAATCATAGCACTTTAAGCGGGTTGACAATATCTGCAAATCGAGAAAACATGGCATTAATAGTTTCATTGGGAATCTGACGTCCCCTAGATTTAGCAATGTGTAGTCGGAATGGGGATACCAGATTTAAATATTTATAACCGCAAGCGCACGGTGTTGTAGCAAACACGGGGAGGCGTGCGATGTGCTTGTTGTCAAACAGGAACCGGATCACCCGGTGAGTGAGCTAGCCCTATGCTCGGTGGTTTGTCACGAAATGGAACTACGAAAGATGTAAGATATAAAAAGGTAACCTAGGACTTTGGTTTCCACCCTATCATGGGTCCTCTCTTTTTCGACCGACGGATAGGAGAACAAACGGATTCTAGGGTTTAGTGATGAGACGTTGCCTCTAAAAGTGATACCTATCGTCCCATGGGCCCGTTATTCCAGTCGATATCCAGTATGATATGCTAGGTCTACCCGGATTCAGACGGTGGGCATTCCCGTGTCCATTAACACCGACCGACTCCGGGAGCACTAAGCTCGCAACGATTGCTCCCGATATTTCATCCTGTCGTTCCTACGCGCAAGGATTCAATGTCTACGCTAGGGGTGTGAGCTATGGCTAAGGGATCAAATGCCAGTTTTATTTCCCCTTGGCCCGACGGTCAGAGGCGGTCTTTCTCCCGCCAATGACAATGAAACGCCCCGCGTAACCATCTAAATTCTTATATCCTATCGAAACCCTAATCCTATGGTCGTTCTAGGGAGAACCCACGAAGGGGCTTCCACCAATGTCCCAGATTAGAAAACTACTCACAATTCATAGCAAAAGGAGCAACACAACAAATTATAGCCATTAAAATCAAGATCAAGCAATAGAATAATGGAGCAAATAGTATTAAGAACGCAATGCCAAAGTATCAAGACAATCGGAGAGCTTACAAAACAAAATAAATGAGCAGCCGCCAAAATCCCAAAAAGATAGTTTAAGAAAAGGGGATCTCGTTTCTGGGAAAAACCTAGGGCAATATAAATAGATAAGCATCCACCCGGTCGATTGAAGCATCAACCGATCGGGTGAGTCGACGGTTGACTTGGTCTTTAGCTTTTGAGATACATCACCCGATCGGTGAACCGATCGGGTGAGTCGTCGGGTCGTGAGCTGGGGGAACTTCGGCTACAGATGAACCGATCAGGTGAGATTTCACCCAATCGGTTGGAATTCAGCTTCAAAAGATAGAGAAGACTGCGGCATCCACCCGATCACTGAACCGATCGGGTGGGGTCTTCTTCACTGCTGCTCCAGATCGGGTCGGATACGTGTGCACGAACCGATCGGGTGGGTCTGTCCACCCAATCGGTTGAGGGCTGATATGTGGTATTCTTTGACGTTTGGCCCTCAGGTTCTCGCGCGACGCCTCCCATTTCTCCGGGGACTCATGATATCTGCTTTATATGTCCCCAGCACTGCAATCTCCTGCAACGGCACAAAAACACAAAGAAAGTGAAAGAAAACTAAAAATCACAAAAGAATGGATATGAAACACCGGAAAACAACGGAAAATCACGGAGAAGACGTGCGTGAATATATAAAATATAAACGCACGTCAAAATCCCCCAAGCTGAACCCTTCCTCGTCCTCGAGGAAGACGAGTGAGAGTAGGAGCTCGGAGGAAAAAATAGAAAGAAAGAAACAGAAAAAGAAAGCAAAGTTCTAGATCGCCAGTCAGAGCCAACAAAAACTAACTCACCACGCTAAGCAAGCATGCGATAAACACATCACTAAACCCAGGAATACGAGTCCATACAAGTGTCGTGGGTCCACGCGGTGAAGCGCGAGTGAGTGAGGTCGTGAGCTAGCAGACGGTGTTATTATATAAATTGTGCAATAAATCTCCATATACACATACCCAAGGAATGACCCAAATATCGATTCAATTCGAATTAGCGGTGAATAATATCTCAAACATGCATGAGAATAGAATAAGAATTGAAGCGTATCATGTGTCGGGGACTCCACTGCTAGGAACTGGAAGATCACCGAACTATTGCCTAGAAACTCGCCAGAAAATTCCTATGCCAAGTGTGTTCGAAAACGAAGGAGGTTGAGAATGTGTGGAGTAGAACACTCGGTGCAAATTCTCGCCTTCCCTTTATTCACGGTGGATAGGAATGATATTCACAATGGGAATTTTTTTTGGGTTTTGGGTATTTGTATTTTTTTTTGGATTTTTGGCTATACATATTTTTTTCTTTTTTTTTGAATTTTTTCTTCTCCGTTTTTTGGATTTTTGGATTTTGGGCTATATATTTGTGTACTCTCCCAAGTGGGAGAACGGTAAACGACGAGGGGATTTGCACCAAGCAAAACAGAAAAGAAATCGAATTCTAAACACTTGGGCAAAAGAAAATTTTTCTCGCGAATCAGAACATAAGCAAGATGGGTTATCCTAGTCCTATTGGTAGAGTCCCGACACATGCAAATTGAAGCGTAGTGTGTGTGTCTATATATATATACTAGTCATAACCCATGCCCTAAGGGCACGGTTCATTAAAGATATTACCCTATTAAAATCTTGGATCCCCTAATTTTAAACAAATAGCAATAATTAAAGCGCAATAATTATTATTTAGTACCCTCAGAGAATTTAGTTCAATGAAAAAAATCTAATTCCCACCGCTCAAAATTAGTTCCCTCTAAAATTAGTTCCTTCATCCTAACCATTAATTCATCAAGATTCAATTCCAATAGTCTTTCTATCCACCCTTTTGTTCTAGTAAAGCAAGCACATTCAAAATCATGTGCCTTTAGGGAACATCACATTCAAAATCCCCCCCGCCCCTTCAAAATCTTACCCATATTAAAAAATACTCAAGATCACATCCTTTTCGCTTCCCAAATTCAATGTTCACGTTAGGTCAAGCGCCTGCAATATAAAACCTTAAATTTCAAAAATGTAGATCTCAACTACACAAAACTTCAAAAAATAAAGTCTCAAAGTGCCAAAAAAAGTCTTACTAATAAACTAACTGTCTCCATTCTGACGGGGAAACATGACGACCGTCCATAATACTAATATGAAACCCTACATCTAATTGATCTTAATATTCGATATTTAAAACCTCTGGCCTTGATATCTTTATCTAGCTGTTCATCCAACAATTGCCTCATATTATTTAAACTGCTAAACCTCAAAGGCACAATTGCATTTGTAAAACAATTTTAAAACATCAACTACCCCAATGCAAGCTTTGTCTCTATGTCATCCTTACCTTAGTCTTGACCATCGTATAGTGACAAACCCCAATTATGGTGTTTCATCCCCTTAAATATTTCCATACCTACCATCACGCAAGCGAGATGTGTTCCTCATATGTACAATGCACTAAGCAAACCCCCATAAGATATGCTGACCCTCAAGCCGTCTCAAAGGCAATTTATGTATTATGCTGCCAACCATGAGAATGCTATCTCAGATGATGAGACCAACGATGGACTACCAAAACTTGAAGATTTGTTCTGACTGTAATAAATATTGAAAATAAGACAATAAAACTTGTAAAATTGTACAATTATTGACATGCTCAATATTATCACCTAATTACCAATCTCAAAATACTTCATTTTCCTGCAAGTTCCACTTGAAGGTGATATTGTCAAGTCTATGTTGGTATCTATTACATGAATAGCCTCAAAGGCAATAATGTCAATCAGTACAGTTTTGGGATGCAACCCAAGTACCATCAAATATGTTATAACCTAAATACACTGCATTACCAATTTCAAGGATCCTGGATCTTTTGTGCCAAAAAGAATAACAGAAAAATTCAAGTAGCACTTGGATGTGTGATGTACAACACCCGTGATAAAGAACATCAATATCAAAACTAACATATCGACAACTATATCAAGATAAAAGCAGTATCAAATTTATCATCCCTAACAAAGTTGTTTCTTGATCCATGCATTGATGCACACATTGTAATTAAAAAACTGCCTAAAGCATACATTGTAAACTTAAAAACTACCTTTAATAATTTTTCAAAAAAATTTGAAAACAAAACCTTAAATACCACATACATCATAATAGCACACAAATCAACAATAACCTACATACCTTAGTCATATAAAGCATACCACACAGCATCATAGTTAACCATCAAAAGTAGCCGATTTCTTAGCAAATGGATCATGTGAGGGTCCCATGTCCTGCCTGATATGCCTTTGCACCAGCCTCTGTAGGTCCGCCATAACCTTATGCTCAATATTTTCCTTCTCCTCGTAATTAAACATGAAGGAGGGTGAAAAATAATCTCAAAATTGATCAGTTAATTTTTTTCTTTAAAAAGAAGAAAAGAAAAGTATCGAGGAGCGCATGTACACAGAAGAAGCATGATTTAATAATTTCATATCTCTTCACTAACCCAATAAAAATACCATTAAACATGTTATGCACCAAATGCACCACATAACCTATTCCAAGTATCATGTATCTTTTGTGCCAAAAATAACAACAGAAAAATTCAAGTAGCACTTGGATGTGTGATGTACAACACCAGTGATAAAGAACATCAATATCAGAACTAACATATCAACAACTATATCAGGATAAAAGAATTATCAAATTTATCATTGTAAACTTAAAAACATTGATGCAACTATAGGGAAATAAAAGTATGTATCTTGATCCATGCATTGATGCACACATTGTCCTTAAAAACTACCTAAAGCATACATTGTAAACTTAAAAACTGCCTGAAGCATACATAAACTTTAAAAATTGCCTATTTGTGTTACCTGTGATTTGTAATAGGAGACAAATTCACGGATCCAAATACACAAATGTTTCCAAGAAAATCCAACGTTTAGACATTATGAGATGACAGAGATGCTAGCATCAACCGAGGCAAGAAAAAGCTTTCTCCTCTCTCGTGAATCTTTTAACGTTTTAGTTCCATATGCTTTGATCTACATATTAATGATCAGAAATTTGTGGTACACCATATTTTAAGAAAAATCACATATTACTGTCATATTATAACAAAAATCATAAAAGTTAATTGCCTATCGAGAAGTCATTTTACTTTGAAAAGAAAGCCAATTCAAGAATATAACCAAAACAATTTATTTCTCCGTAAGAATATAACAAAAGAAATTGGAAATTTTTTCTGAAAATAAGCGGGAGAATTGCAACAAAGTGAACATACATCTTTCACGTGTACTTGATGTTCTGTGAACGAATATATTTTTTCCATGCAAATATAGTCATCATTTCACCATATGAATTAGATCATAGAGATAGATAGCTATGATGTTAGTATGAGTCCATTCATTATGGTGTGAAAAGTTTTCTAAGATCTGTTTTTTCCATGCAAATATATTCATCATTTTACTTGGTATTCTCTAACAAAATACAACATAGAAGTTACCTTATGAGGATCAATTGATCATCGACTGGACTAACCATAATACACATCAACTTACTCTTATGCTGGCTGGACATATGAGAGCTAGGTCAGCAACAACAGTTCGTTCAGTGTCAAATGAAAGCGTCGCGTAAGGGCTATTTCACTTCAGACAATCAGGCAGAAGCAAGTCGGTCTTATTCGGTACTGACACAGCATGGTCCAAAATAAGTATTGTTTATAAAATTAGTCCTTAGAGTTCATTGATTGAAATAATAGTTATTTTAATTTCATTTTTATAGGCTTCTCAATTTGTACGTCTGATAACTTAAGATAGTAATAAATGATATACTGCTGAATATCAAGGTCTTTGGTCCTTCCTAATTTTTAGGCTTCTCAATTTTTATAAGCTTCTCAATTTGTCCTTCATGATTATTTGTCCTTCCTGATTGTTTGTTATAATTTGGAAGTTTATTTCTAATTATTTTATTAATATCTAGCAGACTATGGAGTTCTTATTTAACATGGTTCTTTTGCTTCTTTTGCTTCTTTTCTAAACTGACGAATCATTCTAGAACTTGAAAACACAGGGTAAAATAAGAAGAATGATAGACTCTGATGTTTCTACCGAAGATCCAAATACAAAAGCAGTGCCAGAAGTTGATATGGAATTTGACAGTGAAGATAAAGCATATGAATTTTACAATAATTGTGAAAGGTGACGAACTACTGTATATGCTTGGGATCAAATCATGATGCTCCCTCTGCTCTGCATCACCTAAAATCCCACCAAAAATAAAAAAAGTTTGAATTTTTTTCACCACCATAGCCGAAATTGAAAAAAAATTCAGCACCGTCGTTGCCCTCTTCTTTACCTACTTTTACTCTGTGATGACCATGTTCATTGGAGAGATTAATTTTATGCATTACCATCATAAGTTCTTTTCAGAAAAAATTTCTACAGAAGTGGTTCTTTTCTGTAGAATTTCAAACTTTTCAGAAAAATAAGCGGGTGGATTCCTTAAAAATTTCTGTAGAAGTGGTTCATTCCTTAAAATTTTGTATGGAAAATGTATTTTCATGGAAAAAATTTATGTAGAAGCACTTGATGTTCTGTGACATTACCCTGCTATGGATTTCATTTTAAGTTTGAAAATGATATTCTGTAGAAGTGGTTCATTCCTTAAAATTTTTTACTCTGTACTTGAGTTAGGGGATTCCTTAAAATTTCTACAGAAGTTGTTCAAGCGATTCCTCATTATAAGGGACGTGATTTTTATTTATCTGGAGAAAGCTACCCAGGTTCAAGATGATTGCATAGTTGATATGAATGTCTTCTTTCATGGTCATTATTATACTGATCCATCTGAAACTCTTCTTTCAGGACATTATGTTCCTCAGTTGGCTCAAACCATTGTAAGGTCTCAAAAAGTAACGGAAGACATGTCATTTAATTTAAAGGGATACATGGTATGAATTCATGGTCATGATGTGTGTTTTCACCTTTTGATATGGAATGATCAAGAAACTTCAGGTCCTCGATTGGTGACGAACTGCTGGGATCAAATCCTGACGCTCCCTCTGCTCTGCTTCACTAAAAAACCCACCAAAAAATTGTTTGAATAAAAACACTTTATTACCAAGCACAGTTTGAATTGAAAAAAAGTTCGAAGGGTTTTGCCATCCTCGTCCACGATGGTGCCTGTGGAGGAGGTGTATTCTTAGGGTTGACGATATGCCATCCTCCACAATCATTCCTACCTCAAAATCCCACCGAATCTAGCAAAGACCAACAAAATAAAAGAATAATCAAAAATATTTCAGAGAGATAGACAGATAGGATGCAAATATTTTAGAGAGAGAGAGAAAGAGGACGCCGCTCCCTCTACTCTGCATCACCAAAAACCAAACAAAAATAAATAAAGTTCGAATTTTTTCACCACCAAGTCCAAAATTGAAAACTTTATTTCCAATCACCGTCTTTGCCCTCTTCTTCTCATTCCACGATGAAGGCGAAGGCCTCGTGCTCAGTTCTCGCTTTACTCGGTTCTTAGTCCATGGTGCTGGGTGAGGGTTTTGCCATCCCCGGTGATGATGGTGCCCGTGGATGAGGTGGATTTCCGCCCTCAAAATACCAACAAAATATAAGAATAATCAAAATTATTTCAGAGAGATAGACAGTGAGGATGCAAATATTTTATAGAGAGAGAAAAAAGAGGACGCATCAGGTAAATTTCATAGAGAAAAAGAATGCAACACGTTTCCCAAGCACAGACGAAAGAATTTCAAACTTTTGGAATTCCCCTTACACGATTTCCCAGCAAAATTTAAAAGCTTCCCCCTAAAACCCCATCTAAACCATTTATTCCCTGAGATTAAATCTGAGCCGTCTTTCTATCAACCCCTTTGTCCTAGTCAGCTTGTCCTAGTCAGCATAGAATTCAAAAATCGCTGTCAAATGTATAATAGATATATATTATTCATGCATAGAGAAGCAGACAGTGGATGCAAAATACCGCATATTCGAAATTGAAGTATGATAGTCTAGGGGTCAACCAAGGACATGTATATAAAAAACAAAATCACAAAGTAGAAGCACACCAACTAGCTGGCCACGACAAACAACTCGCATAAAAGAAAAGTGAACCCACGAAGCATGAAATGCATAGGACTCGGATTCCTAGGGTTAGTGAAAGTGATTATCGTAGCTAAGCTAAGTGTGTGTGTGGTTCCATGGTAGTTCATCATGTGGGGTCATCTCTAGGAGAGGGAGAATAAAAGGATGAGAAGAAAAAGAAAAACACGATGAAAACGACTCAAAAACGGTGAAAAAGACGCAACTAACGCACAAAGTGCGACTCCCCCAAGCTGAATCTTGCATTGCCCTCAATGCAATAATAGTAAATGTGGGCGGGCAATGAAAATGGGAGGGAAGTACGCACCGACAAAAAAAGATGAAAAATATGAAAGACACACAAGACGAAAATAGAAAAATAAAGAAAATAGACACTCGGACCCAATATACCAAAAACACATACACATGAACACCTATAAACAAGCATACATCAACGACATGCCACGACAACAATCACACAAAAGTCGAATTCCCCCCAAGCTGATCATGACAATGCTAGCAAAAATGTGTGATCATGGTGATGCAGAATAAATAGCTAAGGGGAAAATCAGGAAAAAAAACGCGAAAATCAAGATGCAGGAGGGGTGTGCTCCTCATCCTCCTCGGAAGAGACCTGAGGGGTGTGGACGGAAGAGGTGACAGGTGTGCGGAAAAGTGGGGAAGGAGGAGGAGATGGAGGATGGATGGGAGATGTGGTGGTGTGAATGATGGGTGGTGTGTCGGTGGTGACGGGGGATGGTAAAGAAGCGGCGATCGATGAGGTAGGGTGGGTAATGATTTCGAGCGCACAACTAATTTCTTACGGCGCGAGTATGCGGTGGTGATAGATGTGAAAGGTGGTGGGGGTGTAGGATCGACGGTAGTGGTCGTGGGTGGAGAAGAAGTGGAAGGAGGAGGGGATGATCACCTAGGGGGATGGAGGGGGTGATGGGGGTGGAGTAGGTGGTGGGGGACCGTGAACGTGTGTAAGAATACGGAGAATAGTGTCCACGTTTCACTCGAGTGCGAGGAAACATGGGTGTGAAAGGAAAGAAGTGGATGGGTTCGAGGAAGTGGAGGAGGATACACTAGTGCACAGAGCAGCGAGCTCGGCCTCGAGAGCGAGGCGAGCGGAGGTGGCCTGTCGAACATCAGAAGTGGTGTCGACGGTAGTGGTCGTGCCGGCACCGGAGGCAAGGCCTAAGAGGGCCGTAGTGAGTGCCTCAGAAGAAACAGGGACAACAGTCGTGGTGATGACACTAGGGCCAGCCCCGGGGTCCTCCCTGAACGCAGGGATATCCTGCTCGCCTAAGTGGGCGGCAGGGGACGGTGGTCGAGGTGCGTCAGGGAGTGGAAACTGAAGATGTAACCCCCCTACAAACTCTGGATCAGGAGGAAACGACCAATCTGCCTCAAGATGAATAGCCATACGGCCAGGATTAGGCAGAGTGGTATATGGAGCAGGGGGGGTGGCTGTAGTAAAAATCAAACCGACCGTTGCCACGCGGTCGGATCATGTGGGTGTGCCTCAGGACATCAAGATTTAGATATGTAGATCCTGGGGCATGCGACAGATCACGGGGGATAACGATGTTGAATGAGGGGTGTAAGGCAATGAGTGTAATGAGGCCGTCGCAGCAATATTTACCCTTGTCTGCGCTGCTAATATCAATGAGTTTTTGAATTATCCACGCACCGGCGTTAATGCGTATGCGCAGGGCCTCGAAAGTGATCCCGTCAACACCTGGAATGAATGGGTGGGTCATCGCCCACAAAATGAATAAGTCAGGGATAGTCACAGTACCGGACACATCTCTAGGAAAAAAAGCGCTCGATATAATGCGGTGGGCGAGACGGAATACGAGGTGGATGATGGAAGAGGCCTTGGCCTTGCCTTGAGGATACTGGTCATGAAGAGTGAGGCGTCTCCAAAAATGATCGTCATCGAAGTCGCGATGCAATTCATAGGGGGGGCTATGGTCCTCGAGAATAGAGAAACCGATAATGTTGTTGATGGTGTTCACGTGGGTGCGGATGTTTCGGTTTCGGAGGCAGAAATCTATAATTGACCCCCCTCAATTTTGAGAGTCGAGAGGAATTCAAGTGTGAGGACGGGGTACGATGGTGCATGGAAGTTTAAGAAACCTAGCCAACCTAAGTTTGCAAATAAGGACTCGACCCGGGAGAAAACTCCGAGATCGAGTAGGGTTTGACTGTGGGCAAACTTAGTGGCTAAGTGTGATATATGGTCGAGTCTAGTATAAAAATCTTTGTGTGCCAGACTCATGTAACGGATTCCATGTGGCCCCATCAGTGGGTCCACCACAGGAATGATGGGTTGGGGTGGTGGTCGGGTAGGCGGAGGAGGAGGAACACGTGCACGCGGTGAACGTGTGGATTTGTGTCTCTTGCGAGACGGCTCCTCTTCCTCCATGATGTGCTTACCCTTGTCTTTATCCTTAGCCATGATTGTGTGGCGATGTAATGTGATATGCAAGATTATATGAGTGCACATAATCAACGACAATGGAGAAAAATGCTAATACTTGGGCAAAGTAAAAATAGAGCTGAGGAGCGAGTGTACCCAGTAATGCAGCAAGTCCAATCTCCCGAAAGATCTTACGCCGTATGGTGGAGGGATTTTGGGAAGCCGCCGCACGTCAATCCGACAAGAGATGAGATTTTGAAAATCTTGGGGCTAGGGCTAGGGTTTGGGCGGATTTGGGGATTGAACGTGGTTGACAGAAGGTTCGGAAGGTCGGAGAGTGGTGGGAGTGTTGGATATGGACGACATATATACACCCATGAGGGGATGTATGAGGGCCTATGGACCTCAGATGTCGCGTGCGCGAAGGGAACCTTTTCTCGTGTGAAAAGGACCACTCGATAAGTGGAAAAAGTCACTTTATAAGTGCATAAAGGCACTTGATAAGTGAATGAAGAAGAGGATAAGTAAATGTGCTAATATAGGCTAATAAGATTATATTTAGTTATTTCCTACAATAACTACTCCTAAAGCCTATAAATAGGACCCAAGGGTAAGGCATTTACACTAATGTAACCATGCCATAAGTTTGCATAAGGCAACTTGTGTTCGTCTTCTCCCTTCCATTAAAATCCTCTTCTAAATAGAGATTTAGGCGGTGAAACGCTGCTTCAATCCTCCGTGACGAAGTAATGACCGTTGTGGCAAATCCGAGGGCGAAGTTCAGAGATTACGGTGCCGCGTACGCAAGCGTAAGTCTCTCCTCTTCATTCGATCCTAACATAGTTGTTTTGACAGGATCCTACATTGGTATCAGAGCCATACGGGTTCGCCCCGGTCTAACCGTCGCCCCGGTCTAACCGATGAACAAGGCGTTGTCTTTTTCACGAATGAGTTTCCTACCATTATAGATATGGTAGGAGCACATCGTGACGGAGAGAATCGCAGCAGTTGTTCCTTTCACGTTAGGGTCTTCTGTCATTACGAATATGGCAAGAACTCTCCGTGACGGGAAGAACTGACCGTTCATCTCGCCAAACTCGCACTCTTCATGGATGCTGAGTCTCCATTCAATAGGGAATGTGAACTCTCTTCATGTGGAGCGTGAAGTTTGCGGCCTTGAAAGTGTGTTATTTTTCATTTTGGCACACGGCCATTAAAGAATAACTACTTTCTTGACGAACGGGTGCCTCATCGGAGAAGAAGATGGCGGTTGGAACAATTCTCATCGGAGAAGGAGACCTCTTTGGTGCATGATCGCCATGGCCATATGGGCAATGGAGGCTATGCATCCCCCCTCCCCATGCGGAGGGGGTTGGCTACGGCCAATAACAACCACGGCCACCCCTCCGGTGGGGGTGTGCGGCCAACCCCATGCAAGGGGGAGGCCGGCCATGGCCATATGGGCCAATGCCGGCCATGGCCAAGGGGCCATGGCCCGGGCCATGGCCGGCCATGGCCAGGGGGCCCTGGCCCCGGCCAGGGCCTGCCCTGGCCGAGGCCCCTGGCCCTGGCCTGCCTGGCCGGCCCTGGCAGAGGCCAGGGCCGGCGCCCTGGCCTCAGGCCAGGGCCTGGCCAGCCTCGGCCAGGGCAGAGGCCATGGCCGACCTGCCAGGAACCCCTGGCCGGCCTCGGCCAGGCCGAGGGGAGATGGCCACACCGAGGAGACCTACGTTACTGTCGGTTTCGGCCTCGACCACCAGCATGGCCGGTCCATACGGGAGCCGGCGACAGTGACTTGTAGAAAAACTCCCCTCAGGGGATGTTCGGCCTTGGCCAAAATTGCAATGGCAATTTTCTCTTCGGAGAAGGAATCCGGCCTTGGCACGGCTACGGCACAACCTCGGCAATGGCCGGGAAATTGTGAAAATATTCGGTGTAGGCCCTGCAAAATACGTTTGAAGAATACGTTTTCAAAATGCTACAAAATACGTTTGCAAAATACGTTTGAAAAATACGTTTTCAAAATACGTTTTTTCAAAAATGATTTTCCGCTGCAAAGTACTATAAGAGTACTATCGTTTGATAAGTGAGGGGGAAATATTGAAAGTTGTTCTAGATGGTGATTGGAATCGTAGAGACCTTTCCGATTCTAGAGCAACATCTTCAATATTTTTTGAAAGTAACTTATCAAATATAATAATATCATTCCAAGTGGGATTTTTTTCCAAGTGGGAGTGATATTAAACTAGTCTGAAATTTCCACATTCGATTGATTCAGCATCTCAATGGATCATGATTCGACCAGTGGTCTTTTGGACTAGTTTATGGGACACCTCAGCTCAGTCTGGGGGTAGTGAACCATGGACTAGCCATTTCCCTGATCGGTCCGCTGGCCGAGACTAATGAATCATGAAAATGTAATAATATGATGACTATGTATATGAAATTTATGCAATGTTTTTTGATCGAACCTTCGTTTTATGTCTTTTGCAGCATTTTAAAGCTAAAATGTCTTCTGCCGCTAAGAACATCATCGCTGAGTTGAACAGAGGTGAAAAACTCAACGACGATAATTACAAATTATGGTCCATTACGATACAATATGTTCTAGAGGAGCAAGACGTGCTCGAAACTCTGAAGAACAAAATGATTGAACCTGAGTTGGGCACTACGGCCCAACACAGACGAGACAAGGAAGCTTTTGATGCTTGGTCTCGGAAGAACAAGATAGCTCGTATTACGTTATTGTCAAGTATGGCCGATGACATAATGCGCATCTTCCGAGAGCATGACCTAGCCATGGACATATGGTCCAAGCTTGAGGAGAAGTTTGGTGGCACCTCGGTGTCCAAACTTTGTTCTTTAACTATAAGATTTGATTCATACAAGAAACGTCCAGATCATTCCATGGGGAAATATCTGCGACATATGGCGAATCTAATCTCAGAGTTAAAGGATGCAGGTCATGTGCTCACTGATGAGCAACAAATCCAAGCAGTCATACGTTCTCTACCAAATGGGTGGGACCAAATGAAGATGCATCTCACTCATAATGAGAGCATCAAGAACTTCAGCGATGTTTCTAAGCACCTCGAGTTAGAGGAAGAGCGGCTTGCGGCTGCCAAGCCAAGTGCAGAAGTGCACATGGTTGCTAGTTCCTCACACGGAGGAAAGAAACGGAAAAATCATTCGAAGTTTACTAATGAACGTAATAAGCAACCTGAGTCTACCAAGAAACCCAAACATAAGGGTGGGAACAAGAAATGGCACAAGAAGAAAGACTTGAAGAGGATCAAGTGCTTCAAGTGCAACAAGTTAGGTCACTATGCCCGTTCTTGTACGGATGGAGGTGACAAGGTAACTTGTAATACTAGTTACATATGTGTTTCTAGTTCAATATTTCTTGTAGAATCTAATCCATTTTGGATAATTGATTCAGGTGCCACCGACCATATAGCAAGGGACAGACGGTCCTTCGTGGAGTATCACCGGATACCCCAAGGAACAAAGTGGATATATGTAGGAAACAACACACGTGTTGAAGTGAAAGGCGTTGGGACTTGCAAGCTCGTCTTGGACAACGGCCGCACTATCTTACTACATGATGTCCTCTTCGCTCCGGATATTCGAAGGAATATTATATCTGTGGTCGTGTTAATGGATCTTGGTTATAGCTGGTTTTTTCATGATTGTAAAGTGGACTTGTTTTGTAATAATTCTTTAATTGGTACTGGGTATGTATTTAAAGGATTTATTGTATTAAATACAATTTATGATTCCTCATTTTGTAATGAAAATTTCCTTGTTGCAAATTCTTCGACTTATGAGTCAGATATAATTTGTTGGCACGCAAGGCTTGGTCACATTGGACCAACGCGTATGGATAGACTTTCCAAACGTGGCCTTATATCCAATGTTTCAAAGGTCGATATGTCGACCTGTGAACATTGCCTAGTAGGGAAATCTTGTCGCAATCCGTTTGGAACCGGCACAAGGGTCGAGGTTCCATTACAGCTCATCCATTCGGACATATGTGGTCCGATGAATGTCAAGACAAGACGCGGGAAGTTCCTATTTCATCACTTTTATTGATGACTTCACCCGATTCGGACATATCTATTTGATATCCCACAAAAGTGAAGCATTAACCTGCTTTAAAAAATATATGAGTTTAGTGGAAAATCAATTAGATCGCAAGATTAAGGTCTTGCGAACCGATAGGGGAGGTGAATATCAATCAACAAGTTTTAAAGAACTTTGTGATGAAAAGGGCATAGTTCATCAGGTAACTATGCCTTATACTCCACAACAAAATGGTGTTGCAGAAAGGAGGAATAAGACTTTAATGGAAATAGTCCGTTCCATGATGGCGCAAGCTAGCTTGCCAATCACCTTTTGGGGTGATGCATTATTGACGGCCGCTTTCATCTTGAACCGCGTACCCTCGAAATCAGTTAGCTCCACTCCTTACGAGTTGTGGAACCAAAGGTCTCCTGACTTAAACATTTTGAAACCTTAGGGGTGTGCATCCTATGCACATATTTCCTCCCATAAGTATGACAAACTTGGGCCACGGGGAAGGAAATGTATCTTTATACGATACGCAGAAAACTCCAAAGGTTATGTTTTCATTGGTCAGGAAGACAATAGAGGTCTAATTGAATTTGAGTCGAGGGATGTCACTTTCTTGGAAAACGAGTTTCCAAGACAGGGCGAGATAAGTCAGGACTTATCTCTATTTGAGATTAATGATCAAGAAGGATTACCTCATTCGAGTGGGAGAATTCTTGGTGAAGACGAAAATACGTTTCAACCTTCACCAATGGATGATACGAATGATGCTAATCCTATTCCATACGGGAATAATGATCCAAGTGGGAGCAATTCTAACGACATTCCAAGTGGGAGTGATATTAGAATCGATCTAAATTCGAGTCAACAAGGACTTGAAGAATCTCAAATACGACGTAGTAGTCGTACAAGGTTAGCTCCTCTAAGATTTGAGGATGAGTTCCCGCAAACCTTTATGACTTTACTACAAGAAGATGACGAGCATGCTACTTTCAAACAGGACGTATCATGCCCTGCAAAAGACAAATGAATGGAAGCGATGAAGGAGGAATTAAAATCCATGAAAGTTAACCAAGTCTGGGACTTAGTTGACTTACCCAGAGGACGTAGAGCTATTGGAAACAAATGGGTTCTCAAGATCAAGCATAAGGCTGATGGCTCTATAGACAGATATAAAGCTCGCCTTGTCGTGAAAGGTTTTATACAACAGGAAGGGATAGACTACGAAGAGACCTTCTCACCTGTTGTTTGTTTTACCTCGATTCGCCTGATTCTGGCTATGGTAGCTTGCTTAGACCTCGAATTACATCAAATGGATGTAAAGACTGCCTTTCTCAATGGAGAATTGGACGAGGAGATCTATATGGAACAACCAACATGGTTCAAAAAAGAAGGAAACGAACATAAGGTTTGTAAACTTCGTAAGTCCATATATGGTCTTAAACAATCCTCGAGGCAATGGTATATACGATTTTAAGAAGTTGTCTTATCAAATGGTTTTACCATGCTTGATGAAGATAACTGTGTATATATCAAGAGGAGTAAAAGCAAGTATGTTATTATGTCTCTATACGTAGATGACATTTTAATAGCCGAAAATAACAAGGGCTTTGTGATGGATATCAAGGCTTGGCTTTCATCAGTTTTTGAGATGAAAGACATGGGAGAAGCCGCATATATCCTTGGAGTTAAGATTTCAAGGAATCGTTCGAAGAAACTTCTTTCTCTTTCACAAGAGACTTATATAAAGAAGGTTCTAGAACATTTTAATATGCAGGACTGCAAGTCTATTGATACTCCTATAAGCAAATGTGATAATTTATGTCTGAAATCGTGTCTAAAGAACCAAAAGGAAAAGGAAATTATGGAAAAAGTTCCATATTCCAGTGCAGTTGGTAGTCTTATGTACGCTATGATGTGTACAAGGCCGGACATCTGTTTTGCCGTTGGAATGGTAAGTCGTTACCAATCCAATCCAGGGCAAGTACACTGGAAAACGGTTAAGAGGATAATGCGGTATCTTAAAGGAACTGCGGACTATGCTTTATGCTATCAAGGAGATGCCTTGAGGCTCGAAGGCTACACTGATGCTGATTGGGCGGGTGATCTCGATGAGCGACGATCGACCTCAGGATATGTTTTTCTACTCGGATCTGGTGTAATATCCTGGAGTAGCAAGAAACAATCCTGCATCGCACTTTCAACTATGGAAGCCGACTTTGTAGCATTTAGCATGGTAGTTCAAGAGGCTGTTTGGCTTAGGAAATTCTTAGACATGCTAATTGATGCAAGTGACTCAGGTGTTGTACCAATACACAGTGACAGTCAAGCATCTATAGCCTATGTCAAAGATCCAAAATTCCATTGTAAGACCAAACATATTGATATCCGCTACAAATTTGCAAAAGACTATGATAAGACAAGAAGGTAGACATAAGGTACATATCTACGCATGAGATGATAGCGGATCCGCTTACGAAGGCGATCCCCAGAGATGTGTTTTACAAACACTTATCATCTCAAGGATTGCGTAAGAGCTGAGTTGTACCAATGTAAATTCCCATGTCTGTAAAAGATCAAATTTAATAAAAGAATAAGTTCTTTTCAACATTGCATATGAGTTTCTAGAAAATGTTTGTGTACATTTTAAAATCTCAGCTATATTTTCTAGTATGTCGGACAGATTGAGGTTGGCTCTCTCACATGAGCAACCGCCTTTATTATATCAGACGGATAAAATAAAGATGAGACCTGTTTAAAGTCAAAATCGTCAGACGGATGATTTAGAGTCATGACTTAAACAAAATGGTCGTATGAAAGATCTGCATCATATGGATGCTTACAAAAGATCTAAGAGGATTCTTAAATCATATCTGTCTTATGCAGGATGTTAGTCCGGAAGATTATTTGAGTAGTAAAAGGGACTCAAAATCAGACATTGTGGTGTCTGATCATCATCCTTGCAACATCATTAAGACATACACTCCCTGGGAAACGAGTGATGTTGTAATACGTATCCATACTACGTATGCATTTGACCATTGGGTTAGAATAGTAATTGTGTTTACTATTATGTGAGACCCAAAGACCACATGGGTCTTAACTCATTACCCTTATGGACTCTAATTGGTTCCTTTAGATTTGACTGGGTGATTGCTATCTTAGCATGTTGCTTATGGACTATGGTCAATTCGGTCCGGCGGGGCATGTTAGAAAAGCAAGTCAAGTCAAGATCAAAAGGATCGCAAGAAGAGGAAGATTAATTTCATATTCACATTTGGACTTTAAAGATTCAAAGCTGGCCAGCCAATTGTAATCCAGATGGGATTCAATTGTTGAATATAAAGTATAAGAAATGTGAAGAAATAATCTAGGGTAAAGCATGCGTTAATTTACTCAACTTTGCACCTCGAGGAGTGTTGTGTATCTCTAAAAAGTGCACAAACAGCGGACTCTATGCGCATGACGGTCACACGGCCTATTTCTCGGTATGATAAACAGAAAAGTTAAAGGAAAAGATGTTTCCTTACAATTCCCTCAAGTGTGAGTGGGAGATGTTGGATATGGATGACATATATACACCCATGAGGGGATGTATGAGGACCTATGGACCTCAGATGTCGCGTGCGCGAAGGGAACCTTTTCTCGTGTGAAAAGGACCACTCGATAAGTGGAAAAAGTCACTTTATAAGTGCATAAAGGCACTTGATAAGTGAATGAAGAAGAGGATAAGTAAACGTGCTAATATAGGCTAATAAGCTTATATTTAGTTATTTCCTACAATAACTACCCCTAAAGCCTATAAATAGGACCCAAGGGTAAGGCATTTACACTAATCTAACCATGCCATAAGTTTGCATAAGGAAACTTGTGTTCTTCTTCTCCCTTCCATTAAAATCCTTTTCTAAATAGAGATTTAGGCAGTGAAACGCTGCTTCGATCCTCCGTGACGAAGTACTGACCGTTGTGGTGAATCCGAGGGCGAAGTTCAGAGATTACGGTGCCGAGTACGCAAGCGTAAGTCTATCCTCTTCATTCGATCCTAACATAGTTGTTTTGACAGGATCCTACAGGGAGAAGTGGGGAAAAGCAATTGGGAGTAGTGGGAGAGAGGAGGAGATCGATTGGGAAGAAAGGGGAGATGAACCGCTCGGAAGAAAATGAGGGATCGGGTGAAATGAAATCGGGTGAAGGGGGGTATTTATAGGGTTAGGCGAACCGATCGGGTGAGATTTCACCCGATCGGGTGGGTCTATTTCGAAATTTTCTTGTTGGAAAGCAGCTACAAGTGAACCGATCGGCTGAGATTTCACCCGATCGGTTGACCGCTTCACAAATTTCCCGAGAGCTCAATCGTCACCCGGTCTGCGACCCGATTGCCTCTTCTATCAACCGATCGGTTGAATTTTCACCAAAAATTCCCGAGAGTTTTGTCATGTACACCCGATCTACCACCTGATCGCCGCATGTGTCACCCGATCGGTTGGCTTATGTGCTGATACTAGCCATCTTCTGACACTGGCCACCCGATCGGTTGATGCATGAACCGATCGGGTGGGGGCAATTTCCTGCACAAGTACAAAAATTATGTAAGTCTCCCAACGAAGATTTCCATAGCAGTATTTATTCGCCAAAATTAGTAAACTAATCCTATAAACAATGATAAAAGTTCAGAACATAGGTTGCATCCCATGAAGCGCTGTTGTTTATAGTCGTTTGCTCGACTCCCGATATATGATCTTCAGGGGGGTTGGTGCGGGTGATGCCTAATGATTGGCATCCTTACAGCTTTTGGGGCAGGGGCTCTTGTTGTTGACAGAGGTGAAAGGTGAATTGTCTCAACGACTCTCCCGCTGGTGATGTCTGGGGGCTTCTCCCTCATGTTGGCGTCAACCGCCACTCTTCTCAGGATCAGGACTTCATCAGCTGTGACCTCCAGAGGTTCTTTTCCTTTGTTCTTTGCCCGAGCAACTTTTCCAAATCCGGGGGAGTCGCCCAGGAGACACATACTTCTTCAGCGACTTCTTCTCTTCCCAGCTCATTGTGCTTCTCAAATACATCTAAGCCTTCGGGGGGATTCCTTGAAAGAACCTCCCAAGCTCCTGTTTCAACAACTCTCTCTTCCTCTACCTCCAGCAGATTGCATCTATGTTCCTCCTGTGGAGACTTCATTGACAATGCCAAATCAAACTCTACTTTCTGATCTCCGACATTCAGGGACAGCTTCCCCTTCTTCACGTCAATGAGTACGCCCTCGGTCGCCATAAAGGTTCTCCCGAGGATAATCGGGGTATGATTATCTTCAGGCATGTCCATTACTACGAAGTCAACTGGCACATGCATACTGCTGACGTTGATGGGCAAGTCGTCTACTACCCCCACCGGGTACTTTACCGATCTGTCTGCCAGCTGCAGAGTCATCCCAGTGGGCTCTAAGTCGCCCATATTTATCCTCTTGTATAATGATAGAGGCATCAAACTCACGCTCGCACCCAAGTCGACAAGCACTCGATTTATTGACACATCCCCTATTGAGCAGGGGACAGAAAAACTCCCGGGGTCCTTCAGTTTTGGGGGATTTGCCCGTTGGATAAGGGCGCTGCACTCCGTCGTGAGGACAACTTTCTCCTTTCTCGTCCCCTTTGTAACTAAGTCCTTCAGAAATTTTGCATACGAGGGGATTGTCTCTATGGCCTCCAGAAATGGGATTTGAAGACTCAAATCCTTCACCATGTCGATGAACTTGCCGTATTTCTCATCGATTCTTGCTTTGGCAGGTCTTTGTGGATATGGCACTATAGGCTTGAAGACCCTCGAGTTTTCCCCCTCATTTTTCTTCTTCTCTTCAGAAACTCCCTCCGGAGTGAAGGGGTTCGACGCTGAAGCTCCATCGTCATTTGCCTTCAGATTTGGTCTCTCATCGACCAATGGTGCTTCGGGTTCTTTCACGGCCCCTCGCGCCAGAATCTGCATACCACTTCTCAAGACTATCACAGACACATTTGCTTGACCATGCGTCAAGGCTAATGTCTGGTTGGGTCCCCTCGGGTTCACTTCTGGCTGGCCCGGTAGTTGCCCGTGTGTCTTCTGAAGGTTGGCAACTTGCAACCCCAGCTGGGTCACCTGATCGGCCAAAGTCTTCTGCCCAATCTGCAGTTGTAGGTTGATCTTCTGCTGATTTGATATATACTAAGTCAAGAGATTCTCGACAGGAGAGATTACCCATTGTTGATTATATTGTTACAGGAGAGATTACCCATTGTTGATTATATTGTTGCTGCTATGGCAGGGGCTGCTGATTCCTAGGAGGGTACTACTGATACATCTGCTGCTGAGGTTGTTGGGGCTGCTGGTATAACTGCTGCTGCTGCCAAGGGGGCTGATATAACTGCTGTTGAGGCTGCTGGGGCTGCTGGTATGGTGCCCTGTAGCTGAAGTTTGGGTGGTTCCGGTTGTTAGGAGAATATACTGGATTCGAGCTTGTCCTCAGCGGATAAGGTGCATTACCCATGGGGTTGTAGAAAAGAGCACTCGCTTGATCCACCGGTGCTGAGATATCTCCAGCATCAAAGTCTCCCAAGACTTCAGCTTCCACCGCTGCCACTTGCTGAGCGTTGGCGCCACCGGCCCCTACCATGAAAGCTGAGATCTGGGTGGAAAGCAAATCAAATTTGCTAGACAGTTTATCTGCTTCCTCCACCCGGTGCATTCCTCCAGATCTTGGCGTGGTGCGTTCATCGCTCCACCTTTCATTGTTTGATGCCATATTTTCCAGAATGTCTCTGGCATCTACTTCATTCCTTGACATGAAGGACCCTCCAGCCGCGGCATCCATTGAGGACTTTAAGTCATCCCTCAGCCCATTATAGAACAAGTTGATAATTTGCCATCTGGGGAGCTCATGGTGAGGGCATTTTCTTTGCATCTCTTTAAACCTCATCCATGCCTCAAGCAAGGATTCGTGGCTGGCTTGGGAGAAGGAGGAGATCTCGCTCCTCAGCTTCCTTGTCTTTCCCGGGGGAAAGAACTTGTTCAGGAACACATTTGATAGCTTCTCCCAAGTTGTAAATGTATTGGGGTCCTTTCCCTTCAGCCATTGTTTTGCCTTGTCCCACAGAGAGAAGGGGAACAATCTCATCTGGATAGCTTCAGTTGACAAACCATTGATCCTGAAAGTGTCGCACTTCTCTAGAAATGAGTCCAGGTGCTCGATTGGGCTCTCCATATGAGCTCTCGAAAACTGGCCCTGTTGGATCCAAGTCACCAACGACGGCTTCAGCTCAAAATTTCCGGTCGTAATGGCCGGAGGTTGGATGCTGGACGTGGACCCAATGGACGGCATCGAGTACTCAAGCAAGGACTTTTGGGGAGTGACATTTTCTCCCATGTTGGCAGCAATCTCTTCCCTTCTTCTTCTCTCGGCGTTCAAACGCCTCACGGTGGCGTTTATCTCTGGATCTAGAGGAACTAAGTCGTCAAGACTTTTTGAGTTCCTTTGCATAAAAAATCAAGAAACACCCGTGAAGCACGTATGGTATAACGCCAGATAAAAACAAATTGTAAAGAATAGAGAATAAAAATAAAAATGTAGAATGCGATAATAATCGCGTGGTAAGGATGTGAACTAGTCTCAGGGGTTCACAGGGTCCTAACTTAAACAAGCTCGTTGCCTCCCGGCAACGGCGCCATAAAGCTTGACGTCCCCTAGATTTAGCAATGTGTAGTCGGAACGGGGATACCAGATTTAAATATTTATAACTGCAAGCGCACGGCATTGTAGTGTGGCTTGGGGGTCGAACACGGGGAGGCGTGAGATGTGCTTGTTGTCAAATAGGAACCGGATCACCCGGTGAGTGAGCTAGCCCTATCGCTCGGTGGTTTGTCACGAAATGGAACTACGAACGATGTAAGATATGAAAAGGTAACCTCGGACTTTGGTTTCCACCCTATCATGAGCCCTCTCTATTACGACCGACGGATAGGAGAACGATCGGATTCTAGGGTTTAGTGGTAAGACGTTGCCTCTAAAAGTGATACCTAGCGTCCCATGGGCCCGATATTCCGTCGATGCCCAGGATGATACGTTAGGTCTACCCGGATTCGAACGATGGGCATTCCCATGTCCATTAACACCGACCGACTCCGGGAGCACTAAGCTCGCAACGATTGCTCCCGACATTTCATCCTGGCGTTCCCACGCGCAAGGATTCAATGTCTACGCTAGGGGTATGAGCTGTGGCTAGGGGATCAAACGCCAGTTTTATTTCCCCTTGGCCCGACGGTCAGAGGCGGTCTTTCTCCTGCCAATGATAATGAAACGCCCCGTGTAACCATCTAAATTCATATATCCTATCGAAACCCTAATCCTATGGTCGTTCTAGGGAGAACCCACGAAGGGGCTTCCACCAATGTCCCAGATTAGTAAACTACTCACAATTCATAGCAAAAGGAGCAACACAACAAATTATAGCCATTAAAATCAAGATCAACAATAGAATAATGAAGCAAATAGTATTAAGAACGCAATGTCAAAGTATCAAGACAATCAGAGAACTTACAAAACAAAATAAATTCGCAGCCGCCAAAATTCCAAAAAGACAGTTTAAGAAAAGGGGATCTCGTTTCTGGGAAAAACCTAGGGCAATATATATAGATAAGCGTCCACCCGGTCGAATGAAGCATCAACCGATCGTGTGAGTCGACGGTTGACTTGGTCTTCAGCTTTTGAGATACATCACCCGATCGCTGAACCGATCGTATAAGTCGGCGGGTCGTGAGCTGGGGGAACTTCGGCTACAGATGAACCGATCGGGTGAGATTTCACCCGATCGGTTGGAATTCAGCTCCAAAAGACAGAGAAGACTGCGGCATCCACCCGATCACTGAACCAATCGGGTGGGGTCTTCTTCACTGCTGTTCCAGATCGGGTCAGATACGCGTTCACGAACCGATCGGGTGGGTCTGTCCACCCGATCGGTTGAGGGCTGATATGTGGTATTCTTTGACGTTTGGCCCTCAGGTTCTCGTGCGATGCCTCTCGTTGCTCCGGGGACTCATGATATCTGCTTTATATGTCCCCGACGCTGGCAATCTCCTGCAACGGCACAAAAACACAAAGAAAGTGAAAGAAAACTGAAAATCACAAAAGAATGGATACAAAACATCAGAAAACAACGGAAAATCACGGAGAAGACGTGCGTGAATATATAAAATATAAACGTACGTCAGAATCATAGCAAAATTTTCATATTTTTGCAATAACATAAGAATGCAAGTTTTCTTAACTTCAGACTTTCCCTCATGAGTAACTTCAAGTCTAGTCCAAATATCATTAGTAGTGGAACAAGAACTAATACGATAATATTCAGTTTTACTAAGACCACAATACAATATGCTCATGGCCTTAGCATTGAGATTCTTTAGCTGATCATTCTCCTTCTGCTGCTTAGGTGATGATTTTTCAACTAAGGTGAAGCCCTCACTAATTATCCTCCACAAAGCTATGTCAATTCCCTTAATGTGGATATACATGCGTTGTTTCCAATAACTATAGTTTGTTTCATCAAACAAGGGTGATCTCAGGTAAGATGTTCCTTCTTTTTGGTTATGTGGATCATGTGAGTATATGTACGGAATTTGTGCAAAGGGATCGAAATTTCAATAGACTTCGAGTCCAAAGAAATCCCGCTCTAATACCAATTAAAAACACCTAGAGGGGGGTGAATAGGGTGTATGACACAAATAAAAAAATCACAACCAATCAGATACGCAAGCAAGATTTTTAACGGAGTGGCTCCCCCTTTACTCCAATCTCTCCTTGAGGATTTAGCCCTTTTATAGCCAAAAAAGAAAACTTGATCACTCTTACGAGTGGTGATCGAACCGTTACAAGATATAGTTCAAGAAATGTAATGCTCAATGATAGCCTTTGAATGAAACTATTCTAAATTATAATGTCACGCTAACAATTTCTTACTAATCAAGTTACGGAGAATAAAATCAGAAAATTGTCATCGTAGCACATGATGATCGTAAAGAAAGAAAAATGTGCTTCAATTCGACGTCTGTAAAGAAAGTTATGCGCTTTTCAGGTTCACGTCTGATCTTCTTCTTCTTCCCCTTCTTCCTTTGGATGAGCTTTTGAAACTTTGATGGAGGAGAAACTTGGTGCGACTAGCAAGGAGAAGGGAACTCAAATTTCATGGCTAGAAGATCTGTTGAAAAGGGGGGCGGCCACTTTATCGTTATATAGGTATTTCAAAATCCTTTGTGAACTTCCAACTCTGCACATCTTTCATATGTTTTTTTTCCATAGTTCGCACTTCTTCAAAGAATAGACTCCACCTTGAACTAGAACTCCTGGACCCATCAAAAATTGCGAATCTGCATGTTTGATCATGTCAGCCAAGCAAACTTGTATGGATTGGTTGACTAGGCCTTAGGAGCTAGTCGACTAATTGGCTATTAGTCGACTAGATCCAATGAACTAGTCGACTACTACTGACTGCACAATTTTCAGAGAGCTGGCTGAATGGTTTTCTAGGTCATTAGGGCTCAAAAATAGATGTCCAGCCTAAGTTGGCGAACGACAAAAGCAACACAACGCAGCAGAAAGACAACTTAAAACGATTTTAAGTTAAGCCCTAAAAAAATAAACCCTGCCCAGAATCTCTACTATCACAGGGTTGGGTCCGACCAACACCTAAAGATAGACATATCAATCTATTGCAATTATAAACACATGAATATTAAACTACTAACCTTTGCATCGCACGTTAGCAAGGCACAGAATCCTACGAACCAATGCCTCGTATTGGGGCTGAGCCGCTTCTTCCGATCTGAACGTGTCCCGAGGCAAGCAATCCACTTGTCACCGAGCCAACCACGTGTTCCAGAAAGTTTCGCCTTGAGTGAATCCTCCATCAAGACTTCAGATCCGATCCGAACTCCTTCGTAGCTTTGCTAGAGGTCGATCAGGAGCAAGGAAGAATAAGGAAGAAAGAGGGAATATTATTTTAGCATATTCGATCTAGGTTTGCTCTTAACTTTTGAGAGCTCCCTTGATCCAAGGCTTGGTGCAAGTTTCAAGGAGGGGGACTAGCCCCTATTTATATAGGGAGCTCACCACACCTCTTCTCTCAATTTCCAATGTGGGACTAAAAGTTTTGGAGGAGAAAAATCAATTAAGTTTGCCTTATTCGAAGGCCAAACTTTAACGAATTTTTCCTTCCTCACCGTTGAGCTTCGCAAGCGATATCAAATATCAAATCGAAGAGCACTGAACGGTGAATTCATAGAAATAAACGGGGCTCAATTCCGACTTCGTTTGACCCCCTCAAACGAAGCTCCAAAGTTGGTTACAAAATGTTTCAAAAACAATTCCAGCCGCCAAAATTCCCCTAGAGTTTAACAAACCCTTGTGGGCCCCACTGTGGGGCCCACTCTTGTGCTGGCAGCGCCCAGGCCCGGGCTGGGCCTGGGCGCTCAGCGCCCAGCTAGGCCTGGGTAGGGGCATTTTGCCCCTTTTTATTTTGGACCATTTTTTGTAGTGGTCTTTGTACATCTTTACTAGGCTTGGACCCAAAAACAAAAAAAAATTGTCTAGGCCATTCCTAGACTTCTAATTAAGCTTGTTCTATGCCTTTGCTATAAAATATGTTTGCAAACACTTTACAACATATTTTAAACTTTTTTGCATCGTATGCAATAGTCTCACATTATTAATATCCTTTAGACTAAATCGCAAACCTTTTTGCGACATAATTAATTCTCATACACCCGATGTATTATTTTCCTAATTCTACATATTACTTGACGAAGGTCTCACTCTGTGTGAAACCCTACAGCCTGACCGACTACAGGTGGGGCTCGAAAACCCCAGACGGCAGAGACCATGAGCAACAGGTGACATCCCTGTTTCGGTATCATCATTATGTGGTTAACTCATTGATATTAGTATTGTCGGGACCACCCTGACTGTGTGATGAATGCCACGGTTTTAGTCACTTTGTCAAAACTATGTCGCTTAGTCAAGCCAAGGGTATGGTCAACTGTCAACCCCAATAGCTTGAACTTGGTTCGTCTTCATCAGTCTTTAGTTTAATAATGTTGGACTTCTTCCAACATACTCTAGCCAGAGTTTTTACTAAAGACCGAACTAACACGTGCGACAGTAACTCCCCATTAATGGAAGAGACGAATCCTCTCTTGATCATTACTCTCCTCACACGTTTCAAGTGTCACCTAACCAAGGGCCTTTCAACGGGCCTTGCCCCGAGGTTGGATCAGAGATCAAAGTGACATTGTTCACATACAGGTTCGTACAATGACCTCAAGTCTAAGGACCAACTTGTCTATCATCACTGAGAGTTATCACCGACATATTAGTTAATGTTAACCTTATAATAACTCTCATTGGGTCGTTCAGTGAACTCATTCACTAATGAGCACATGTGTCTCGTCTTCGACTTCGCCAAGTCGAACGACCATGAGATCATCGTCACCACTCCATGGTTAAGACTAAGACATAATTGTCTATCCGATGTGTCGATATCCTTTTCTCGAAACATCTACGACCACGAACATTTTTAGACTTATGCTAAAAGCAGCTAAGCACTTCTCCATGATCGAGATCTCCATCTTGATACATGTTTGACCTTGCATTAAGTCTCAGGACTTTACCTAAGTTTTAATGATGACAACATTATTGTTAACTTATGTAAATTCTTACCAAACAACTTACTGTTATTTCAAACAACATGTGTAAATATACATAGAGATAAATTGCCTCGAGGGCATACCCATCTCCCAACACTGGCTAGTCAACTAGTTACAATGTCTAGTCGACTAATGACTCCAATATGTCAATTTAGCATCATTTAGCTTCGTTTCGACCTAAAACACACTTAATACACATATTAGTAGCCATAATACTTGTTTGGCATCATCAAAATTAAAGTTTTGATCTAGTTAGTAGGCTAACTAGGCCAACACATTCAGCACAACCCTTTGAAAATATAAAAGACATTCCATTTACAATTCAAGATACAAATTTAATGTCAATAAATATTTATCTGTCGTGAAGGGAAAAGTAGAGTAATAGGTGTAAGGGGTTAAGAGCCCACTACCCTCATATATATAGCTTTCAATGATGGGCCGGATACCCAATGGGCCTCATGGGCCTATTCATAACACTTCTCCTTATCCAACCAACATTGAATAAGAGGTGGATTCTTCAGGATCCGAGTTAGGATAACTGCTTGGTTAAATAAAGAACGGTTTATCCATAACTTCCTTGTTTTAGGGATGTGTCTAGGGGTGGATACTTCAGGATCTAGAGTCAACGAGGTTGCCTCGTCAAAACCTTGACTATGGAAAACCCTGTGGAGAAAAACCAATAGCCAAGGAAAAGAGTACAACTCTGCAGTTGACTCCCCGTCATCTGACCAAGCTTCAGGCTTGCAAATTTCCTATAAATCTATACATCAGTCTCCTATGTATTTATACATTCATAGTCCTCTCATCCTGACATAGTTTACATTTTATCACTCTCCTCATCCCAATCCCACATACAAGTTTCTCAAAGATACTAGTAGGCAGTGATTTGGTAAGCAAATCCACCAAGTTAGTACATGATTGGATCTTTTGTACCTCAATCTGCTTTTGCTTCTGAAGGTCATGCGTCCAGAAGAACTTGGGAGAGATATGCTACGTCTTGTCGCCTTTGATGTAGCCATCCTGTAGCTGGGCTATACATGCTGTATTATCTTCATGGAGTGGTGTAGGCGCAGGAACGCCGGTCATCAGGCCGGTGGAGGTGAGAATGTGCTGGATCACAGAACGTAGCCAGAAGCTCTCTTTACTTGCTTCTTGGATTGCTAGAAGTTCTGAGTGAGTGGATGAGACGGTCGTCATGGTCTGCTTCACAGATCTCCAGGATATGGCAGTGCCGCCATAGGTAAACATGAATCCGGTCTGAGACTTCTCTGTATGAGGATCGGACCTATAACCTGCATCAGCATAACCAACTAAACCTGTTGTTGCCCCTTTCCTGTAGAATAGACCTAAGTCTATGGACCCTTGGAGGTAGCGCAGAAGATGCTTAACTCCGGCCCAGTGCCCTGTGTAGGTGCAGCACTATATCTGGCGAGTAGGTTGACTGCAAATGCTACATCATGACGACTGCAGTTAGCCAGGTAAAGGAGTGCACCGATAGCACTTAGATAAGGCACTTCAGGGCCTAGTACTTCCTCCCCCTCTTCCAGCGGCCGGAAGGGGTCTTTATGCACATCCAATGATCTGACGACCATTGGGGTACTGAGGGGGTGGCACTTATCCATTTGGGACTTCTTCAACAAGTTCGATGTGTAAGTTGACTGATGTAACAAGATTCCATCGTTAAGATGCTTCATTTGAAGACCTAAACAGAATTTTGACTTTCCGAGGTCTTTCATCTCGAAAGTTTCTGTCAAGCTTCTAGAAATCTCAGCGATCCCTTCAGGAGATCCGATGAGGTTCAAGTCGTCCACGTAGATGGCTATAATGACAATCTTGTTGCCTTTGCTCTCATAAAGATGCAAGGACAGACTGGGTCATTTGTAAATCCTTGTTTTGCAAGGAAGTCGCTCAGTCTGTTATACCACATCCTTCCAGATTGTTTTAGACCATATAATGATCTTTGCAGTTTCACTGAGTAGATGTCACGTTTTCTCTCTTTTAGTGCTGCAGGTAAAGAATAACCGTCGGGCAATCTCATATAGATGTCTCCGTCTAAATTTCCATATAGGTATGCAGTCACAATGTCCATAAGCTGCATATCTAAACCCTCTTGAGCTGTCAAGCGAATAAGGAATCTGAATGTGATCGCGTCCATGACCGGGGAGTATATGGCTTCAAAATCTACCCTTGGACGTTGAGTAAAACCATGCGCTACATGCCTTGCTTTATAGCGAACAATCTCATTTTGTTCATTTCTTTTTCTAACAAATGCCCATTTATAACCCACAGATTTTACACCTTTTGGTGTCTGGACAATATGTCCGAAGACCTTGCATTTTGTGAGTGAATCCAACTCCACTCCTATTGCCGCTTTCCACTTTGGCCAATCAAATCTGCTTTGACATCCTGTCAAAGAGCATGGTTCAATATCATCGTCGTAGTACGCAACGTTGATGGCAATATTACACGCAAATGTGTCATCTATAATTGTGCTTTTTGTATCCTAGTACTCCCCAGTTCGTACATAATGTATTGAAACTTCATTTTCTCCCGGTTTTTCCTCTGTTTGAGAGTTTAGGAGAGTGGGGGGAGCAGGGCTTATAGTAGCATCCTGTGGTGGTATTGTTTTTACCATTGTCAAGGTTCCTACTCTTTCGAGGGACTTGGTCCTTGGATCCAGGTGGTCGTCCTCTCTTTTTAAGAGGTCCAACCATCTCTGCTGCAGGCGGATTGCATCCATTTTGCGGTATGTCAATCCTAGCTGGAGTGTAAGCAGCAGGGACATGTGATCTAACAATCTTCTAGTTGTCAGTGAATTTGTCCGACAAGAGATGGACAGTGTTTTGGATATGGAGAATCTTCAGGACCTCCTCCTCACACTAGCTTGAGGGCGGATCAAAATGACTTAGTGTCTTTGTATTCCAAGTGATACTCTCTGAAGCTTCAGGCTTCTTGGTTTGTAAGCCTAGTTTTGGAAATGATGTTTCATCAAATTCACAGTCATCTAGACGTGCCTTAAAAACGTCTCCCGTAAGGGGTTCTAGAAATCTTATTATGGATGGCGTGTCAAACCCAACATAAATGCCTAGACCACGTTGTGGACCCATCTTTGTCCTTTGTGGTGGTGCTATGGGGACGTATACTGCACAACCAAATATTCTCAAGTGTGAGACAATTGGTGGAACTCCAAGTGCTAATTGCATAGGAGAAGATGACTGACCTCTAGAAGGCCTTAATTTTATTAAGGATGTAGCATGCAATATTGCATGACCACATGCATTCACTGGCAACTGGGATTGAAGTAATAATGGATGAGCAATCCATTGCAGTCTCTTAATTAGAGATTCTGCTAACCTGTTTTGGGTGTGAACATGTGCTACAGGATGTTCGAATTCAATGCCCTGTGCTTGGCAATAGTCTAGAAAGACTTGTGATGTAAACTCCCCCGCATTGTCCAGACAAAGTTTCTTTATCTGGTAGTCGGGGAAGTGGGCCCGCAACCTGATTATCTGAGCTAAAAGCTTAGACAGTGCTAAGTTACAGGTGGACAGTAGACACACATGTGACCACTTAGTAGATGCATCTATCAGGACCATAAAGTACCTAAACGGACCACTTGATGGGTGTATAGGCCCACAAATGTCTCCGTGGATTCTTTCCAGAAAGCTTGTAGACTCCAAGTCCACTTTAAGTGGAGAGGGTCTCATAATTAGTTTACCCTTGTAACAGGGTGGACATGGGAATTTACCTTTTTGAAGAATCTTCATGTTCTTCAAATTTATACCCCTTGAGCTTTTTATGATGCGGTACATCATAACAGATCCAGGGTGTCCCAGTCTACTATGCCAGAGTTGTAATTCTGGTGTTTGGGGGCACTGCAGGTGCTCCGTCAATAATGTTTTTAGAGAGTGAATACTTGTTTGGTAGAGTCCCGAAGGGAGTCCCTTAAAACGTTCCACAATGGTTTTTTTACCATTTGTAAGATACGTTACGTTCAAGTATTCCTTTTTATTATCCTCGACCGTCTCTAAGTGATACCCGTTTAAATGGATATCTTTAAAGCTTATGAGGTTTCGGATTGATTTTGGTGAGTATAACGCATCTCGAATTTTGATGAGTGTATTATTGGGGAGCAATATGATTGCTTTTCCTGATCCTTCTATTATATCAGCTGGTCCTGAGATTGTTCTCAATGGACCAGAATAGCTACTAATGCTCGTAAAGTAGTCTGTATTCTGAAGGATTGAGTGCATTGATCATTGATGCACTGTCCACTAGGCATATGGATTCCATATCTATATTAAAAACATTCAAGTAATAAATACTACGAAAAGAAACTACTTTCATTTATATTAAGATGCTGAATAGTTTGACATGGAATTTGAGAAGACATAAAGCAAGATACATTGCATGGAATTAAGATACAGTGCTAGAATAATAGAATGCATATGGTCCATAACTACAGAGTGTCGTCTTCCATGAAGTCTTCTGGCTTCCAAGTAGTTTCTGGTAACGCTGCCCCAACTATCAGGTTTGTCTCAGCGTGGGGCTTGAGACTTGCCTGGCAGAGATCCTGTAGGTGTTTGGAGGTGCGGCAGATTCTAGACCAGTGGCCAGTCATTTCGCATTTAGAACATTTATCCTCCCAGTCTTTCTTGGGGGACCACCTTTGTTGGGCGTACACTTTTGCTTCTTTGCCACGAACTTCTGGTTCTGGGGAGGAGCCTGAGGAGTAGCCTTTTTCCGCTGCTTCTGCTCCTTCCATTTCTGGAACTTTGCCTTCTTATCCATCTTCTTCTTCTGGGAAGATTGGAAATGTACCTCTACATGAGGTGGAGGTGGAGCAGAGCCAGGAGGGCACATGTTGTGGGTGGCAACCAACAAATCTCTGTTCTGTTCAGTCATTAGGAGGCATGAGAGCATATCAGAGTACTTAGTGAATTTCTCTCACGGTACTGTTGCATGAGGATCATGTCCTTCTTATGAAAAGACGTAAATGTCTTCTCTAGCAACATTTTCTCAAACACATCCTTACCACACAACTTCAGGCGTGAGGTGATCCGGAATAGTGCTGAGTTGTACTCAGTTACGGTTTTGTAATCCTGTATGCGGAGGTGAGTCTACTCGTACTGTGCACGAGGGAGTATGACATCCCTTTGATGTCTGTACCTCTCCTCAAGTGCGTCCTAAAGTTCATAAGGATCCTCTACAGTAAGGTACTCGTCCTTCAGGGTCGAGTCTAAGTGTTTCCTGATATAAATAATGGCTTTCGCCTTAAGTATATCGGAAACTTCTTCTGTATTAGGGGCTTCTATAGAAGCATCCTTTTCAGCTGCGGCAGTACTTTTTGTTGCCTTTTCTGTGGGTGTCAGACTGAACCCGTGAGAGCACAGGTGGAACTTCAGGTCCAACTGCCAACTCAAGTAGTTCGACCCATCGGCCTTCAGGACCGAAAAATCGACATTCGCAAGTCTGGCCATTTAAGCAATCTAGCAATGTAAACAAAAAATAGCATGAATTATTTAAATATTAAACATCCACGCATGCAATTTAGCAGTATTTACATAACATGAATTATTTAAAAATAAACATCCACGCTTGCATTTTTATCACCATTTACATAGCATGAATTATTTAAAAATAAACATCCACGCATGCATTTTTCATTTCAACATTAAAATAGCAAGAGTTATTTAACTATTTAAAGTAAACATCCACGCATTTAATGTATAGGCAATGAAAAATAAATTAGAACTATGGGGATCAGCCAGCCGACACTAACAGAAAAAAGAAAGTCCGAAATTACATCCCATAAATGAAAAAGTGCATAAAAATAAAGACAACTCGGGAACTTCTGAGAGAAGCCCCTTTCTCTTTATGCTAGCGCCTTCATCTCCTTGGGGTGGTCCTTCAGCTTCTTTTTACATATATAACCTCACTTACAAATTTCTCTCAAAAAAATTGCACAAAAGTAAAAATGTCGGAAATCTGGCTGATCCCTAAAATCATAGTCTAATAGCATATCCACGCAGATTTTATATAAAATATACAACCACGCAAAGAATTATATCATAGGCATATAAAAATTAATAAATAATCTAAAAAGAAAGTGACATGCTAAAAATGATTTTAAAAACTTTTAATTCTGATCCATTTTATTTATATTTATCTTTCTCCTTAACCCTATCACAAAATTAAAATTTCTTTAATTATTGGGCTTTTGAGGCCAAAATAAAATAAAAATCATGTGTAATTGGGCTAATTTACAGGCTTTTGGGCTATGAAAACAACCCAATATGGTTAGTTGGGCATCCCCCAGAAAATTAGCCCGTTAGGGCTAGGGTTTCGAAAAACCCTAAGGGGGCCCGCGCCTGCCGGGCACGGCCGCCGCGCCCGGACAGGCGCGGCAGCCGCGCCCTAGGGGCGCGGCTGGCCATGCCCTTTTGTCCATGGCCTGGCCGTGCGCGAAGGCACGCCCATGGATAAAAAAAGTTGATTTTAAGACAAAAAATCAATTTTTACTGTTTTTTCAAACTATTTGATCTTAAAACTTGCAAATCTACTAGAAAAGCAAGTTTAGATCTAAATTTTTTGAGAATTTACCTCTAGATTCGATAAAGGAATCTAGAAGACGGTTGATGAAAGATGCCCTTTTCGCTCCCCGTTGAGAAGAATACGATCTTCTTAAAACTAAGCGTTGGATGGATCTCCTTCCTTGAGCGTCGTCGCCTTTTCCTACGAGCGTGATCGTGATGATAACGTGTCGTGAAGGGGAAAATAGAGTAATAGGTGTAAGGGGTTAAGAGCCCCCCTACCCTCATAAATATAGCTTTCAATGATGGGCCGGATACCCAGTAGGCCTCATGGGCATATTCATAACATTATCTTAATACTTCTTCCATTCAATACACAAATCATTATATACAATAATCAAAAAGAAATATTCATGGGTGCTCACATCAACTACCAATGAGAAATAATTATAGGCCCTTGAGACGGTCCAGCTTTGTCATCGTTTCTCATTAGGCGGTTGATCGCGAAAGTCACGTGTACGTTATCAACCATGTTTGTTGGGTTGTGGTGGCACCTTCAATTTGTGGTTGGGTTTGTTGCTTCTGAGACAGGTTAGCGGCATCTCCAGCAGTCGATTGCCGGTTTGAGTCGATTCTATGAAATAATAGAATATGTTGTCTTGCTATTTTTGGAAGATGTCGTGTACGTCACATCATCTCATTGATCCTACTTTTAATTGAACTATAGAAAGTTTGGACCTGTTCTTCTAAACTCTGTGATGCCATATCGTCAATATTAAGTAATTCATTGGTTTGAAAACCCAAGGGATAAAGAAGTATGTTAGATACAGCAATCATAAAAAAATTGATCATGAAGATACTATTTACCAGTTGGCGCTCAATGGGACCATGTGGCATGTACGAGAACGGAGGCTCCTGCCAAGTAAATATCCACCACATGGTGATCCCCCAATACCATTCCATATATTCATCTAATGCTGGCATCCCCCTACTCTACAACACATTTCTGTTTATCCACTCCATGAAAGGCTCAGTAGTGGCTTGCTTCCATTGTTGAGGGTTTATACCGGTCTTCACTGGTATGACTGGGACCACAACTGGGATGTGCTGAGAGATACCAAATTGTTGCAAGGCATGGTCTGGTACATGCATCTCTATGACCTCCCAGTAAAATAAGGGTACACGCACATGACGAACCCTGGGATTTGTGAAACATAAACCAGGAAGATTCTCTAATTGCCCAATGTATGGCTCTCAGATAACTTAATAGACATGAATGAAAAAACATAAATCATTAGACTACAGAATATGTGTGTGTGTGTGTGTGTATATATATATATATATAGCCCACGAGAGGGTGTCCTAATGGTAATTCATTCCGCTCCAAAGCCAAGGGGTGCGCGGTTCGAGGCCTATGGCCGCCGTGACTTGGTAATTGTTGTGGAATTTATTGTGGAATTATTTACCCTGGGGCTACATCTCCCTCTCGGACTAACCCGGGGGGCCGTTGGGGGCACAACGGTCACCCCACAGTTTGTATAGTCTCGGCCGGGCTCTCGCTTTACCCTCCTAAGCCGAAGGCGGGGGGAGGGGTTGGGGATTTTTCTGGGTTTTCATATATATATATATATATCAATATTTCAACTAACGATATAAAATTTAAACATACATACATGTGTACTCTCTAACGAGTCAATCTCATTTCTATACATATGAGGTTTCGTTGAGGAGTGTCCCGAAATGTTACCGGCACATTTCACATGCACCCTAAGGGATGTTGCCATCCAATATATTTTGTGAGCATGTGTGCCTTCCTATATGCAATCTTTCTCACGACCAAACATATAAATATGATTTTTTTACCGAATGTATATTTTTCACTTGTCTTTCCGACTCAATGTATTGCCCTTTGGAACCAGGATCTGACGAGTAAGTGAGAGAGGGGACACCAAACATAGGTGCGTACCATTGCCCCAATCCAATGGACTATGTCATACAGGGAACAACCCATGGAGGTTGGGACAGAAAGAAAGCTGGTTTTGCTTCTGCTTCCTTCAAGCTACCAAACTCTTTCGTCAGTCTCTCGAGGGTCAAGTTCCCTCATTCTTGCTTTACTTCCCCTTTGGGGCACGAAAAGATGACTACGACTTAAGTAAAGGAGAGGACAACCCATGTTTCTGGCTGGACTTCAATGAGTGAGTGCTATTCCCATTCCTGACTTTGGTCTGACCCGACTGGAAAATGTGGGTGCCTCCTATATCTATATATAGGAGGCACCCACATTTTCCCCATTTCCAACAGTTTTTGGATTCTTTTCATGGGGTTATTGTTTACATCATGTATGATCAAAATATCATAAATCAAGTGATTCCAATACTTTTTGAGCCCCAATCTAACTCTTACAATTTCTATGGTCTGAAAACTCACTGAAAAACCATTGAAGTTACAAGGGGTAGATGAGCAACAAGGTGGTGCATACATATAGAGCAACTATTTCCCTACGTGCAGCCTTAGTTAACTCAGAGTACATGTGTGCAAGCACATCACTTCGCCAAGAATACTCTCCAATGCCATCAAAATGTTTCAGCTTTGTCAACCAATGCAGGTGTACCAATTTTTCGCTTGGATCTGGAACCAATAAGGTTCTAATCATGTGTAGCATGTAGGCAGAAACTTATTGCTACATCTGCTCCCTAGTGGCTCCTGCATGTAAATCCATAAAAGTTTCTCACAACCAGCTAATCTTCACCTTGGCTTGTTGGTTTTCTGTGGATGCATGTCCCAAGAGCTGCTCCATCAAATCTCCCCAAGTGATATATCGTTCACATTGCCATATGGGGATCATGTCAATAGGTAGGCACGTGATGACTGCCATAACCAATAATATAATTGTGATCTCACCGTGGCGAAGATGGAATGTGTTGGTCTCGTGCTTTCATCTCTCAATCAATACAGTAAGTAGGGTCCGGTTCAATCTTATCCACTTCCATCGAGCACATACGTGGAACCTAGCAATTTCAATATACTATGCCGCATGCTCATCTATTTTTCATTCGGAATTTCTGTGTGCATGATCCACAACTCCAATAATAGCCTCATGCAAATAATTACTGCAAAAATTAATTTTCTTCGTGCTGGCATAATGAAAATTTCTACCATTCCTATCACCATAAATATTCATATATGTCCATGCTTGAGATGTGCAGAACGATTATGAGCCTAGTCATAAAGGACCGCAATAGATATGGGTCCTACCTCCTCCAGTAGATGAAATCCTATAATTTGCAATCAACTTGAACAATCCATAAACATATAATTTGAACTCAAACATACAATCAAACTTCTACATTTCAACATTGCAAATTATGCATCAAAGACAAATAGAGTAATTGAATCATGTTTGGCGCTCCCTCTCTCTTTCCTCCATCACATACCAAATTTTCATGTCACATTAAGCATACATTATGCATATTCTTTACCTAAGCATCAAAAAATGATATATAAAATCTTTCTTAAAAACTTAAACCCTAGTTAGCGAAAAAAACAGTCAATATTTCGCATGAAGAAAGACTTACAGTGGGGCAGAGTGTTGTAGACAGAGCGGGGCAGATGGGCAACGGGTGGGGTCGTGGTCAAGGCCGAGGGCAGGGATGCACACGTCGTTCATTTGCTGAGGATGGGCTACGAGTCTGAGGGTTGTGCGCTTTGCTCGTTTGCTGTGGAGCAGAGCGGATGATCGGTTTTTAGGGCTAAGGGTTAAGGATTTGGCCACGGTTGCCAACCGCGATCAAATTTGGGGACCCGCCACTTTAACAATTTGGCCATGGTTGAACCACGGCCAAGTCGAAGCAAGCACTGTCAGCGCCCAATCACCCCTTCTGGGTGCGGACATGGGCATAATCAGTTGATTTCCCTAATTATTTTTTGGGTTAATTTTTCTAATTATTTTTAATTTTTGGCATTTTTCCAAAAATTATACTTTCAATATTTAATTACGATGCTGGAAGTCAATGCGGTAGTTTTTTTAAATTTGGTGAGGTGTAAGCTTTCTCTTGAGATTCTCAGTGATGCTTCAATGCGAACTGAATCACATTGATGAGGAAGGCAATAAAAAATGTGTGCACTGCCCATAAAACATCTTAAGTGAAATAATAACACGCCTTATAAACAAAAAGAATACTCAAACACAGCAAACGAAACCGCAAAATTGTGCATTGCCCATAAAACAGTATCTTAAATGATCCTTCCTTACAAAACTTGAGCCCGTAAATGTCGCCTGCTGTCTTTTCAGTGGCGTGATTTGCAAAGGCAGGGTCAGTTGGTGAAGAGTGTTGTTATTCGCTCACAGAAATTTATGAATACACCATACTACTTGATTCATCATACTTATATTTTTAACATCAGATGTTCGGATTTGGATATCCGAACGGCTCTACTGCAATACATGTGTAAATCCGAACACAATACATATTTAATTATACTGTTTGGCTGTGCAATTTCGAACGGAAGAATAAAAGTATTAGAGCCGTTCGGATCTCCAAATCCGAACATCTGATGTTAAAAATATAGGTGTGGTGAATCAAGTAGTGTAGTGTATTCATAAATTTCTGTGGTGCGAATAACAACACTCGTTGGTGAACGTCCATTTATTGGCCTTCACAACCAATGCTACCCACAAGCTAAGGGCATGCTTCTTTGCTTGAGAATGGGATAGAAAGTGGGCAAAAAACACTGTAGGGGACCCTATTCATCAATTGTTACACGTATTTTTCGACGCTTTCCGCGGGCCATGTTCCATTCGTTGAGAAATTTCTTCGAAACTTATGCTTAGTTGTCGCAGATGTGGAGCCGAGCTGGAGCTAATATTCTCACGAACGAAATCCGCGTAAATTCCGCGGATTACAGCGAAGACAGCTGAAAAAGTTGAAAGTGGGGCACTCATTTTCTCTCTCCTCACGCTAGGTGAATCGCAACGTGCGATTGTGGGTTTTTTGTTCGTCGGACTATTAGAGCATTGTGCACTTAATTAAGGGTTAATGGTGGGTTATTAAGGTTTAAACGCGATTTAATTTTTTTCTCGGAGGAACAGTGCGTTAAGAAGTGCGTAACTTTGTTCGTTTTTTGTCTTATTACCGGAGGTACTGTGCACTCCTCAGTGCACTGTCTGTTAATTATAAAATTAGTTTTATTATTAATTATATAATTAATTAACTGAAAATTAGTAACTAATTATAAATTATATAATTAATTAACTGAAAATTAGTGCACTGAGAATTGGTTTTATTATAAATTATCTAATTAACATAAAAATATGTTAGTTTACTAATAAATTTAGTTTAAAAATAATTAGTTTAAAATAAAAATTATTTATTATTTCAAAAATCGTGGACTCCACATCAAACAATCTCATGAAACTTTCAAACCCAAAGAAACATTAGAAAGTTTTGTAGGCCACACATAAAACTCTTATACTCACTTTACAGACCACCTTCAAGCCCAAAAAACAAAAAAATTTATTTTTTTCAATCCAAGATTCCACAGCTCCTTAACTTTCCAAAATCCATTCTCAAGCAGGCCTAAGGCTCGCCCATATAAGAGAAAACAGTATGGGGCGAAAAGATAGTAGGCAACAATTCCTCAGTTCGATAGCATGCAACAATTCCTCAGTTCCCCGTACAGACCTCGTACTTTGTAGATTTTGTGTATATTGTGTTTTCATTGTATTTGAAATAACTCATGTACTTGTTGCTCATTTTTCATTGCTATGTCTATGTATATATTGAGATACAGACTGAATATATTAACTCTGGATGTAGTTGTACTATCTAATTTGCCAGCTGTTGTGGGGTAAAATCCGATAACAATGAATTTGTGTTAAAATAGGAATCACGGTTACAATGATTACAAGTGTTTGGGGGTGTAGACGAGGCTAATCATGCATTCGAGAGCACTTTGAAGAGGAAGATCTCAAGGTCGCCCTTCATTTGGTGAAGGTCGCTCGTCAGTTGGTGAAGGTCGCCGTGGGTCGCTCCGATCGCTGGTAGCTGAGGCGAGCTTCCTGTAAGAAGAGCAACTCATCAGAAAGGCTCGGTTGGCCGCCAACCGAGAGCCTCTCCGATGCTTAAGTCAATTGATGACTTTTTGGTGAATGTCGGACATGCTGGGTGATCTCAAAGGTAGATCGGCACTCGCGTGGCGGGCTTGAGTGGAAGGCCTGAATATATGGAGGATATTCGACCTTGAATGTAAATAGAAGTGTTAGGGTTTCTTACTCATTAGCTAACCCCCTTGTCGATGGTGGAGAGGGGGTATTTACAGGCTGTTGGAGTCGGTTGCTTTAGCTGAGCTGGCGGTATCAGGGTGTCAGAAGGGTTGTTAGAGTCGGTTGCTTTAGTTGAGCTGGCGGTGTCAATGCGGTAGTTTTTTTAAATTTGGTGAGGTGTAAGCTTTCTCTTGAGATTCTCAGTGATGCTTCAATGCGAACTAAATCACATTGATGAGGAAGGCAATAAAAAATGTGTGCACTGCCCATAAAACATCTTAAGTGAAATAATAACACGCCTTATAAACAAAAAGAATACTCAAACACAGCAAACGAAACCGCAAAATTGTGCATTGCCCATAAAACAGTATCTTAAATGATCCTTCCTTACAAAACTTGAGCCCGTAAATGTCGCCTGCTGTCTTTTCAGTGGCGTGATTTGCAAAGGCAGGGTCAGTTGGTGAAGAGTGTTGTTATTCGCTCACAGAAATTTCTGAATACACCATACTACTTGATTCATCATACTTATATTTTTAACATCAGATGTTCGGATTTGGAGATCCGAACGGCTCTACTGCAATACATGTATAAATCCGAACACAATACATATTTAATTATACTGTTTGGCTGTGCAATTTCGAACGGAAGAATAAAAGTATTAGAGCCGTTCGGATCTCCAAATCCGAACATCTGATGTTAAAAATATAGGTGTGGTGAATCAAGTAGTGTAGTGTATTCATAAATTTCTGTGGTGCGAATAACAACACTCGTTGGTGAACGTCCATTTATTGGCCTTCACAACCGCTGCTACCCACAAGCTAAGGGCATGCTTCTTTGCTTGAGAATGGGATAGAAAGTGGGCAAAAAACACTGTAGGGGACCCTATTCATCAATTGTTACACGTATTTTTCGACGCTTTCCGCGGGCCATGTTCCATTCGTTGAGAAATTTCTTCGAAACTTATGCTTAGTTGTCGCAGATGTGGAGCCGAGCTGGAGCTAATATTCTCACGAACGAAATCCGCGTAAATTCCGCGGATTACAGCGAAGAAAGCTGAAAAAGTTGAAAGTGGGGCACTCATTTTCTCTCTCCTCACGCTAGGTGAATCGCAGCGTGCGATTGTGGGTTTTTTGTTCGTCGGACTATTAGAGCATTGTGCACTTAATTAAGGGTTAATGGTGGGTTATTAAGGTTTAAACGCGATTTAATTTTTTTCTCGGAGGAACAGTGCGTTAAGAAGTGCGTAACTTTGTTCGTTTTTTGTCTTATTACCGGAGGTACTGTGCACTCCTCAGTGCACTGTCTGTTAATTATAAAATTAGTTTTATTATTAATTATATAATTAATTAACTGAAAATTAGTAACTAATTATAAATTATATAATTAATTAACTGAAAATTAGTGCACTGAGAATTGGTTTTATTATAAATTATCTAATTAACATAAACATATGTTAGTTTACTAATAAATTTAGTTTAAAAATAATTAGTTTAAAATAAAAATTATTTATTATTTCAAAAATCGTGGACTCCACATCAAACAATCTCATGAAACTTTCAAACCCAAAGAAACATTAGAAAGTTTTGTAGGCCACACATAAAACTCTTATACTCACTTTACAGACCACCTTCAAGCCCAAAAAAACAAAAAAATTTATTTTTTTCAATCCAAGATTCCACAGCTCCTTAACTTTCCAAAATCCATTCTCAAGCAGGCCTAAGGCTCGCCCATATAAGAGAAAACAGTATGGGGCGAAAAGATAGTAGGCAACAATTCCTCAGTTCGATAGCATGCAACAATTCCTCAGTTCCCCGTACAGACCTCGTACTTTGTAGATTTTGTGTATATTGTGTTTTCATTGTATTTGAAATAACTCATGTACTTGTTGCTCATTTTGCATTGCTATGTCTATGTATATATTGAGATACAGACTGAATATATTAACTCTGAATGTAGTTGTACTATCTAATTTGCCAGCTGTTGTGGGGTAAAATCCGCTAACAATGAATTTTTGTTAAAATAGGAATCACGGTTACAATGATTACAAGTGTTTGGGGGTGTAGACGAGGCTAATCATGCATTCGAGAGCACTTTGAAGAGGAAGATCTCAAGGTCGCCCTTCATTTGGTGACGGTCGCCGTGGGTCGCTCCGATCGCTGGTAGCTGAGGCGAGCTTCCTGTAAGAAGAGCAACTCATCAGAAAGGCTCGGTTGGCCGCCAACCGAGAGCCTCTCCGATGCTTAAGTCAATTGATGACTTTTTGGTGAATGTCGGACATGCTGGGTGATCTCAAAGGTAGATCGGCACTCGCGTGGCGGGCTTGAGTGGAAGGCCTGAATATATGGAGGATATTCGACCTTGAATGTAAATAGAAGTGTTAGGGTTTCTTACTCATTAGCTAACCCCCTTGTCGATGGTGGAGAGGGGGTATTTACAGGCTGTTGGAGTCGGTTGCTTTAGCTGAGCTGGCGGTATCAGGGTGTCAGAAGGGTTGTTAGAGTCGGTTGCTTTAGTTGAGCTGGCGGTGTCAATGCGGTAGTTTTTTTAAATTTGGTGAGGTGTAAGCTTTCTCTTGAGATTCTCAGTGATGCTTCAATGCGAACTAAATCACATTGATGAGGAAGGCAATAAAAAATGTGTGCACTGCCCATAAAACATCTTAAGTGAAATAATAACACGCCTTATAAACAAAAAGAATACTCAAACACAGCAAACGAAACCGCAAAATTGTGCATTGCCCATAAAACAGTATCTTAAATGATCCTTCTTTACAAAACTTGAGCCCGTAAATGTCGCCTGCTGTCTTTTCAGTGGCGTGATTTGCAAAGGCAGGGTCAGTTGGTGAAGAGTGTTGTTATTCGCTCACAGAAATTTCTGAATACACCATACTACTTGATTCATCATACTTATATTTTTAACATCAGATGTTCGGATTTGGAGATCCGAACGGCTCTACTACAATACATGTGTAAATCCGAACACAATACATATTTAATTATACTGTTTGGCTGTGCAATTTCGAACAGAAGAATAAAAGTATTAGAGCCGTTCGGATCTTCAAATCCGAACATCTGATGTTAAAAATATAGGTGTGGTGAATCAAGTAGTGTAGTGTATTCATAAATTTCTGTGGTGCGAATAACAACACTCGTTGGTGAACGTCCATTTATTGGCATTCACAACCGTTGCTACCCACAAGCTAAGGGCATGCTTCTTTGCTTGAGAATGGGATAGAAAGTGGGCAAAAAACACTGTAGGGGACCCTATTCATCAATTGTTACACGTATTTTTCGACGCTTTCCGCGGGCCATGTTCCATTCGTTGAGAAATTTCTTCGAAACTTATGCTTAGTTGTCGCAGATGTGGAGCCGAGCTGGAGCTAATATTCTCACGAACGAAATCCGCGTAAATTCCGCGGATTACAGCGAAGAAAGCTGAAAAAGTTGAAAGTGGGGCACTCATTTTCTCTCTCCTCACGCTAGGTGAATCGCAGCGTGCGATTGTGGGTTTTTTGTTCGTCGGACTATTAGAGCATTGTGCACTTAATTAAGGGTTAATGGTGGGTTATTAAGGTTTAAACGCGATTTAATTTTTTTCTCGGAGGAACAGTGCGTTAAGAAGTGCGTAACTTTGTTCGTTTTTTGTCTTATTACCGGAGGTACTGTGCACTCCTCAGTGCACTGTCTGTTAATTATAAAATTAGTTTTATTATTAATTATATAATTAATTAACTGAAAATTAGTAACTAATTATAAATTATATAATTAATTAACTGAAAATTAGTGCACTGAGAATTGGTTTTATTATAAATTATCTAATTAACATAAACATATGTTAGTTTACTAATAAATTTAGTTTAAAAATAATTAGTTTAAAATAAAAATTATTTATTATTTCAAAAATCGTGGACTCCACATCAAACAATCTCATGAAACTTTCAAACCCAAAGAATCATTAGAAAGTTTTGTAGGCCACACATAAAACTCTTATACTCACTTTACAGACCACCTTCAAGCCCAAAAAAACAAAAAAATTTATTTTTTTCAATCCAAGATTCCACAGCTCCTTAACTTTCCAAAATCCATTCTCAAGCAGGCCTAAGGCTCGCCCATATAAGAGAAAACAGTATGGGGCGAAAAGATAGTAGGCAACAATTCCTCAGTTCGATAGCATGCAACAATTCCTCAGTTCCCCGTACAGACCTCGTACTTTGTAGATTTTGTGTATATTGTGTTTTCATTGTATTTGAAATAACTCATGTACTTGTTGCTCATTTTGCATTGCTATGTCTATGTATATATTGAGATACAGACTGAATATATTAACTCTGAATGTAGTTGTACTATCTAATTTGCCAGCTGTTGTGGGGTAAAATCCGCTAACAATGAATTTTTGTTAAAATAGGAATCACGGTTACAATGATTACAAGTGTTTGGGGGTGTAGACGAGGCTAATCATGCATTCGAGAGCACTTTGAAGAGGAAGATCTCAAGGTCGCCCTTCATTTGGTGACGGTCGCCGTGGGTCGCTCCGATCGCTGGTAGCTGAGGCGAGCTTCCTGTAAGAAGAGCAACTCATCAGAAAGGCTCGGTTGGCCGCCAACCGAGAGCCTCTCCGATGCTTAAGTCAATTGATGACTTTTTGGTGAATGTCGGACATGCTGGGTGATCTCAAAGGTAGATCGGCACTCGCGTGGCGGGCTTGAGTGGAAGGCCTGAATATATGGAGGATATTCGACCTTGAATGTAAATAGAAGTGTTAGGGTTTCTTACTCATTAGCTAACCCCCTTGTCGATGGTGGAGAGGGGGTATTTACAGGCTGTTGGAGTCGGTTGCTTTAGCTGAGCTGGCGGTATCAGGGTGTCAGAAGGGTTGTTAGAGTCGGTTGCTTTAGTTGAGCTGGCGGTGTCAATGCGGTAGTTTTTTTAAATTTGGTGAGGTGTAAGCTTTCTCTTGAGATTCTCAGTGATGCTTCAATGCGAACTAAATCACATTGATGAGGAAGGCAATAAAAAATGTGTGCACTGCCCATAAAACATCTTAAGTGAAATAATAACACGCCTTATAAACAAAAAGAATACTCAAACACAGCAAACGAAACCGCAAAATTGTGCATTGCCCATAAAACAGTATCTTAAATGATCCTTCTTTACAAAACTTGAGCCCGTAAATGTCGCCTGCTGTCTTTTCAGTGGCGTGATTTGCAAAGGCAGGGTCAGTTGGTGAAGAGTGTTGTTATTCGCTCACAGAAATTTCTGAATACACCATACTACTTGATTCATCATACTTATATTTTTAACATCAGATGTTCGGATTTGGAGATCCGAACGGCTCTACTACAATACATGTGTAAATCCGAACACAATACATATTTAATTATACTGTTTGGCTGTGCAATTTCGAACGGAAGAATAAAAGTATTAGAGCCGTTCGGATCTTCAAATCCGAACATCTGATGTTAAAAATATAGGTGTGGTGAATCAAGTAGTGTAGTGTATTCATAAATTTCTGTGGTGCGAATAACAACACTCGTTGGTGAACGTCCATTTATTGGCATTCACAACCGTTGCTACCCACAAGCTAAGGGCATGCTTCTTTGCTTGAGAATGGGATAGAAAGTGGGCAAAAAACACTGTAGGGGACCCTATTCATCAATTGTTACACGTATTTTTCGACGCTTTCCGCGGGCCATGTTCCATTCGTTGAGAAATTTCTTCGAAACTTATGCTTAGTTGTCGCAGATGTGGAGCCGAGCTGGAGCTAATATTCTCACGAACGAAATCCGCGTAAATTCCGCGGATTACAGCGAAGAAAGCTGAAAAAGTTGAAAGTGGGGCACTCATTTTCTCTCTCCTCACGCTAGGTGAATCGCAGCGTGCGATTGTGGGTTTTTTGTTCGTCGGACTATTAGAGCATTGTGCACTTAATTAAGGGTTAATGGTGGGTTATTAAGGTTTAAACGCGATTTAATTTTTTTCTCGGAGGAACAGTGCGTTAAGAAGTGCGTAACTTTGTTCGTTTTTTGTCTTATTACCGGAGGTACTGTGCACTCCTCAGTGCACTGTCTGTTAATTATAAAATTAGTTTTATTATTAATTATATAATTAATTAACTGAAAATTAGTAACTAATTATAAATTATATAATTAATTAACTGAAAATTAGTGCACTGAGAATTGGTTTTATTATAAATTATCTAATTAACATAAAAATATGTTAGTTTACTAATAAATTTAGTTTAAAAATAATTAGTTTAAAATAAAAATTATTTATTATTTCAAAAATCGTGGACTCCACATCAAACAATCTCATGAAACTTTCAAACCCAAAGAAACATTAGAAAGTTTTGTAGGCCACACATAAAACTCTTATACTCACTTTACAGACCACCTTCAAGCCCAAAAAAACAAAAAACTTTATTTTTTTCAATCCAAGATTCCACAGCTCCTTAACTTTCCAAAATCCATTCTCAAGCAGGCCTAAGGCTCGCCCATATAAGAGAAAACAGTATGGGGCGAAAAGATAGTAGGCAACAATTCCTCAGTTCGATAGCATGCAACAATTCCTCAGTTCCCCGTACAGACCTCGTACTTTGTAGATTTTGTGTATATTGTGTTTTCATTGTATTTGAAATAACTCATGTACTTGTTGCTCATTTTGCATTGCTATGTCTATGTATATATTGAGATACAGACTGAATATATTAACTCTGAATGTAGTTGTACTATCTAATTTGCCAGCTGTTGTGGGGTAAAATCCGCTAACAATGAATTTGTGTTAAAATAGGAATCACGGTTACAATGATTACAAGTGTTTGGGGGTGTAGACGAGGCTAATCATGCATTCGAGAGCACTTTGAAGAGGAAGATCTCAAGGTCGCCCTTCATTTGGTGAAGGTCGCTCGTCAGTTGGTGAAGGTCGCCGTGGGTCGCTCCGATCGCTGGTAGCTGAGGCGAGCTTCCTGTAAGAAGAGCAACTCATCAGAAAGGCTCGGTTGGCCGCCAACCGAGAGCCTCTCCGATGCTTAAGTCAATTGATGACTTTTTGGTGAATGTCGGACATGCTGGGTGATCTCAAAGGTAGATCGACACTCGCGTGGCGGGCTTGAGTGGAAGGCCTGAATATATGGAGGATATTCGACCTTGAATGTAAATAGAAGTGTTAGGGTTTCTTACTCATTAGCTAACCCCCTTGTCGATGGTGGAGAGGGGGTATTTACAGGCTGTTGGAGTCGGTTGCTTTAGCTGAGCTGGCGGTATCAGGGTGTCAGAAGGGTTGTTAGAGTCGGTTGCTTTAGTTGAGCTGGCGGTGTCAATGCGGTAGTTTTTTTAAATTTGGTGAGGTGTAAGCTTTCTCTTGAGATTCTCAGTGATGCTTCAATGCGAACTGAATCACATTGATGAGGAAGGCAATAAAAAATGTGTGCACTGCCCATAAAACATCTTAAGTGAAATAATAACACGCCTTATAAACAAAAAGAATACTCAAACACAGCAAACGAAACCGCAAAATTGTGCATTGCCCATAAAACAGTATCTTAAATGATCCTTCCTTACAAAACTTGAGCCCGTAAATGTCGCATGCTGTCTTTTCAGTGGCGTGATTTGCAAAGGCAGGGTCAGTTGGTGAAGAGTGTTGTTATTCGCTCACAGAAATTTATGAATACACCATACTACTTGATTCATCATACTTATATTTTTAACATCAGATGTTCGGATTTGGATATCCGAACGGCTCTACTGCAATACATGTGTAAATCCGAACACAATACATATTTAATTATACTGTTTGGCTGTGCAATTTCGAACGGAAGAATAAAAGTATTAGAGCCGTTCGGATCTCCAAATCCGAACATCTGATGTTAAAAATATAGGTGTGGTGAATCAAGTAGTGTAGTGTATTCATAAATTTCTGTGGTGCGAATAACAATACTCGTTGGTGAACGTCCATTTATTGGCCTTCACAACCGCTGCTACCCACAAGCTAAGGGCATGCTTCTTTGCTTGAGAATGGGATAGAAAGTGGGCAAAAAACACTGTAGGGGACCCTATTCATCAATTGTTACACGTATTTTTCGACGCTTTCCGCGGGCCATGTTCCATTCGTTGAGAAATTTCTTCGAAACTTATGCTTAGTTGTCGCAGATGTGGAGCCGAGCTGGAGCTAATATTCTCACGAACGAAATCCGCGTAAATTCCGTGGATTACAGCGAAGAAAGCTGAAAAAGTTGAAAGTGGGGCACTCATTTTCTCTCTCCTCACGCTAGGTGAATCGCAGCGTGCGATTGTGGGTTTTTTGTTCGTCGGACTATTAGAGCATTGTGCACTTAATTAAGGGTTAATGGTGGGTTATTAAGGTTTAAACGCGATTTAATTTTTTTCTCGGAGGAACAGTGCGTTAAGAAGTGCGTAACTTTGTTCGTTTTTTGTCTTATTACCGGAGGTACTGTGCACTCCTCAGTGCACTGTCTGTTAATTATAAAATTAGTTTTATTATTAATTATATAATTAATTAACTGAAAATTAGTAACTAATTATAAATTATATAATTAATTAACTGAAAATTAGTGCACTGAGAATTGGTTTTATTATAAATTATCTAATTAACATAAAAATATGTTAGTTTACTAATAAATTTAGTTTAAAAATAATTAGTTTAAAATAAAAATTATTTATTATTTCAAAAATCGTGGACTCCACATCAAACAATCTCATGAAACTTTCAAACCCAAAGAAACATTAGAAAGTTTTGTAGGCCACACATAAAACTCTTATACTCACTTTACAGACCACCTTCAAGCCCAAAAAAACAAAAAACTTTATTTTTTTCAATCCAAGATTCCACAGCTCCTTAACTTTCCAAAATCCATTCTCAAGCAGGCCTAAGGCTCGCCCATATAAGAGAAAACAGTATGGGGCGAAAAGATAGTAGGCAACAATTCCTCAGTTCGATAGCATGCAACAATTCCTCAGTTCCCCGTACAGACCTCGTACTTTGTAGATTTTGTGTATATTATGTTTTCATTGTATTTGAAATAACTCATGTACTTGTTGCTCATTTTGCATTGCTATGTCTATGTATATATTAAGATACAGACTGAATATATTAACTCTGGATGTAGTTGTACTATCTAATTTGCCAGCTGTTGTGGGGTAAAATCCGCTAACAATGAATTTGTGTTAAAATAGGAATCACGGTTACAATGATTACAAGTGTTTGGGGGTGTAGACGAGGCTAATCATGCATTCGAGAGCACTTTGAAGAGGAAGATCTCAAGGTCGCCCTTCATTTGGTGAAGGTCGCTCGTCAGTTGGTGAAGGTCGCCGTGGGTCGCTCCGATCGCTGGTAGCTGAGGCGAGCTTCCTGTAAGAAGAGCAACTCATCAGAAAGGCTCGGTTGGCCGAGAGCCTCTCCGATGCTTAAGTCAATTGATGACTTTTTGGTGAATGTCGGACATGCTGGGTGATCTCAAAGGTAGATCGGCACTCGCGTGGCGGGCTTGAGTGGAAGGCCTGAATATATGGAGGATATTCGACCTTGAATGTAAATAGAAGTGTTAGGGTTTCTTACTCATTAGCTAACCCCCTTGTCGATGGTGGAGAGGGGGTATTTACAGGCTGTTGGAGTCGGTTGCTTTAGCTGAGCTGGCGGTATCAGGGTGTCAGAAGGGTTGTTAGAGTCGGTTGCTTTAGTTGAGCTGGCGGTGTCAGGGTGTCAGAAGGTCGGTCGAGGATGTCAGAGCCGAAACTGTCAGGCGCGCAATTGTCTGGCTGTCTGGCGTGAAACAGTCAGGCGCGCAATTGTCAGGCTGAAACTGTCTGGCTGTCAGGCGTGAGACTGTCAGAGATATTTGGGGCAGGTCGCCTCCATCTTGAAGTCTCAAGTCCTTCCTTGGGCGTGATTCTTCTGAGGGAGAGTTAGGCGAGCTACCTTTGGGGCAAGCTGGCGTAGATCGTGTGCGATCAGCCGGAGGGCTCTTCTCTTTGGTTCGGTTGACACATTTGCGGCTCTGCAGGCGCGTGCTGCTTTGAGCCTCGGTGAGATTCTCTAAGCCTCGGTGAGCTAGTTCTCATCAAGGAGATTCGGCAGGCTATTTACTTGGGCCTTGATCATACGGGCCTTGATTGAATTGGCCGATCTTAAGGTCGTAATAATTGCCCTCGTCATTCGAGTTCGATACGGGAAGTTCGGCTCGGCTCGGATGATGTGCTTCACTCTCTTTTGGGCGACAGCTGTGGCATTAAATGCAAGATGACCACCGAATCTATAAAGTCATTATGACAATTCGGCAGCGGGGAGAAATCGAGGTGCCCAGCCACTCGGAGCACGACACGTGTCCCGTACGGTTCTGGGGAGAAGTTGAGGCGATAGCTCTGCTTCGGATCTTGCCACGTGGCCCATCTTCAACGACCGAGATCGTCCGACTTCCTCTATAAAATAGAAAGAAGGGGCAGCGATTGGAGGCTTCTGCGTTTGAATTTCAAATAGCTTCTTTTGTTCTTCGTTTTCAAGAGCTCTCGCCGTCGGTCGTTGCTTCGTCGGAGCTCCGTTGATCTTCATTCTAGGTACTTTCTCGATCTTTCTCAGGTGGCCTCATCCGATTCTTCTTCCTCCAATAAGCATGTAGAGAAGAACTTCGATGAATTTGAGGTTGCCAGCTCCCCGGAGATAATGGAGCAGACGGTGTCAGCGGATCTGGCAGAGTCTTGGCCGGAGGAGCAGGAAACAACCCCCGGCGTCTCCTCGACGTCGATGATCCCCAAGAAACCCAAGAAAAAAGCTCAAGGCCGGCCGTCGGTGAAGTTACAACAACGGCCCCAGCGGAGATCCAGGCCATAATGTCCAAGACACAATATATCGTCGCGCCAAAATCCGCTCCAAGTATATTCGGCCGCCCTACACAGCCCGCCTCTCCGAGTCCAATGAAAGGGTCTGCTCGCCCAAGGATAACGAAGTCGGGGTCTACTATCCGACCTTCGAACTTGGAATTCGGTTTCCGCTCCATCCCTTCCTCCTGCACATATTGAATTTCCTCGAGCTCCCCCTCCTCCTGCTGATGTCGAACTCAATCAGGTTTCCTTGTTCTCTGCTTCGACAGCGACATAAGTCCAACCCTACCGGTGTTCCAGTATTTCTTCGAGGCGTAGCAAAGAGGGTTGTACTACTACTTAGTGCGAGGAGGGATCGGTATCTCGTCCTTGATCTGCCGAGTAAAGTGAGGGCTTGGAAGGAGCGGTTCGTCTTCATTTCGACGCCGACGGACTTGACTTTGCGGTCGAACTGGGGGAAGTTGAATCCTCAAATGAATAAGGAGGTAACTTTGCGGGGGCAGGATCTGGAAAACTCCAAGATCTTTAGTGGAGATCCCCCAAGAAATCCGAAAACATGCGAAGTTGGTGAAGGACGACCAGATCGCCCTACATATCTGGCCCGAAGGTACATCGACCTCAGCGACCATATTCATATGTGCTCACCCTGATCTCTTTTCTCTTTGCAGGTACAAACATGAGTCTGTCAAGAGACGAGCTGATGAGGATGGCTATGGGAGACCGTCGAACGAGAAGCCAGTGGCCAAGGAGCAGACAGCCAAGGTCAAAGGCAAGGAGGTGGTGTCTAAGAGCTTGCCGAAGAAGGCTGGGTAGAAACGGAGCCTGGATATGGCGTTTACCGTTCGGGCTGATGAGGAGGAGTGGAGCAAGAGAACGAAGAAGAAGACGTCCACATTAACCACTCCCCCTCCTGTATGAGTAAGGCTGCGCTGGGTAGCTTCGTCGACCTCGATGCTGTCGAGGAGCCGGTGGCCGTTCTGACGGTCGCCACACCCCAGGGCCCGACGGCCCAGGTCGCCACTGCGGCCCCCTTCGCTCGGCCCTCCCTCCAAAGTCTCCAGCCGGGGTGCAGATCGGCAAGGCTACAAGGGTCGAACGTTGGCCCTTTGGATGCCCCTCTTGGGAGCAGGGGGAGCCGGATCAGAGGAAGCCGGGGCACCCAAGCTGCGAGGCAGCGCTCGCATGCTTTAAGACGAAGAAAGCCGTGGTCCATGCCATTCCTAAGATGGAGCTTGTCGCACTGTGCTTCCCGATAGGCGCAAAGGAATCGTTGTTCGAGGACGCTGGGGTTGCGCTCGTCTGGAAGAGAACTGTCTGTTGATGAGGGACCGCGAGTTCCTGTGGGACGTTGGTGCCGAGCGTCTTTGCGACACTGTAGTTTGACAAAGTATGCAGGTTTGTTGCTCTCTCTACTCATACTGCCGGTCTTAATTCTTTCATGCGGGCTCATATATTTTGTTCCTTAAAGGCAGTGGCGGTGATGGCATTCCTGCATCGCCATACTAACATGGCCGAGCTCAAGGCGACTCTTGGGAAGAAGAAGGAGGAGCTTAAGGCAGTCACCGATAAGCTGCAGCAGAAAGAGGCCGAACTCAAGGAGGTCGTCGAGAAGTTGCGGGACAGGGACGAGAAGCTACAGCAAGTCCGCAGGTACTATGCGACCCAGAAAGGGGAGACCGTGAGGCTGGGGAAGGTCGTAGAGGAGTTAGAACGGCGGCTTCGGGACGAGGAGACCCGAAGAGTCGCTGCGATGAACGCCCATGTCGAGGAGGTGGAGGCAAAGGCGAAGAGATCGCCGAGCTCAAGCATCAAGTGGCAGAGCTGAAGAAGGTAGACCCAAATGCGATGATGGCAGAGGCCATCTGCAAGTAGCAGCTCGCCGAGCTTCTTCCCATGATGAAGAGTGTGTGGACCAAAAGCTTGGAGGAGGGCCAGCAGGCGGGCCTGCGGGTGGGCCTCGGGAGGGCGAAGAAGAGAGTGAATAGGCTGCATCCCGAGTTGGAGGTCGACTTCTCCCCATTGTTGGTGGCCTCGGATGGCGAGGAAGAAGAGAACGTCAGAGAAGTAGGAGGTTTAGCGGCCGGCGATCAAGCGGGTGGCGATGTGGGCGGTCAGGGGGAGACCGCAGCGGCGGATCCGGCGGAGACCGAGGTGGAGACACGTGCAGAGGTGCAGGCTGAGGAGGTCGGTGACCGAGTAGAGGCGCCATAGTTGACTGGGTGGGCATATGAAGGGCCGATCTTGGGGCAGGGCTTAGGACTTAGTGTAAAAAAACTTGGTGTAAATATTTTAAATTTAATGAAAGATATCTCCTTTGAGGTAGTTCGCCTTATTTGTCTTTGTACTTGTATGTGCTTGTATGCCCCCAACTTTCAGCTTGGAAGAGCCTAGGAGTGAGGAGAAGCGAAATGTTGTAGAGTCATTCTTTGTGAAGTTGAGTCGGCAGGGTTCCTTAGTGGGTGGCCGCTGGAGAGTTTGGGAAGCCCGCCTCGGACTTTCCTAGGATAGGGGCTGAAGGCAATCCGCAGATCCTGGCGACCTATCTAGGGTGCAGCACAGAGGCCTGCGCCGGACTTCCTTCAGATGGGGGACACTCCGGAGGCAATCCCCAGACCCTTAGGGCTCTATGGCGACCTATCGGGGGCGTAGCTACGGAGGCTTGCACTGGAGGTCTTTGAGAGGGCAGGTATTGGGCCGTCGCCTACACCGCATCCTATGTAATCGGGCGAGTATTGGGCCGTCGCCTACCCTCCCGAAACCCTGGTCCCCGTCATAATCCTCCCGAAATACCTTGTAAGACGCCGTCGCCTATCTGCCACGTAGCAAGGCCCACGAAGGCCCTGGAGGTCCTCGAAGTCATCCTCAGGCCCAGGAAGAAGCCCAAAATCATATTCAAAGTCTCGGTAGGACCCCTAAAAGCCTGGATGATCCATCCATTGCTCGTCAAGCTACTGGCGGCTGCCAAGGGACCGTGGAGGCCTTGGCTGTCATGTCATAGGTCTGCGGGGCCTGCAGGGGGCTGTCGACCACCTGCAGTGGCCTGCAGGCCTTGACGGCCACCCACAGTGGCTTCCGGGGCTGCACCAGCCCTGCAGTGGCTACGACAGTTGGCAGGGCATCGGCATGGCTAGGCGGCACTGCAAAGGCCAACATCGGGGTTCGTCGCCCTCCATCTTGCCTTTCTCATCCTCCTCGTAGTAGAGATCCGCATCCTCGAGGAGTCTTTCGACAAAATCTTTCGCTTTTTTCTTTCATATCACCAAAGCTGTCGCCTTTTGCCTTAGATTTGGGTTTTCGTCCAAATTTGAACTTTGTTGGGACCTGTGGTTACACAACATACGCTATACCAAGCTTAAATAGTGTAATAGCAAGCAATATACGTAATTAAAAGTTACTAGTAATTAAACGCATAATACGCAGCGGAAATAAAAATAAAGTGCTCAACAACAACAATAACCACACAAAGAGATACACCAATGTATACACAAATAACGAGACGTATCCTGGTTCGGATCCCTTCCCGGCGATCCTACTCCAGTCACATCCTCCTACATCGGAGCGATGGCTTATCCACTAATGCTCCCTAAACCGGGACACACAAGAACACTCTTCACGAGCTACAATCCCTAAACCAGGATATGAAGAGAAACTCTCCAAGTGTAGTAAATCCCCCCCCCCCAAATGTGCTCACAACCCGAGTACTAGGTTTCGTAACAAAAGAAACGAAAAAGAACAATCTTACATATGCCTTGAATAGATCTTACCAAAGTGTGTGTGAAGGCATGGAAGATTGAAACCACCAAGTGCTTGATGTAGAAGATGATGTGTTGAGTATTGGACTTCTCCCTACTTGGTGTTAATGATGAGCAAACATAAATACTTGTGACTAATCCCCTATTTTACAGTTAATCCATTGCCTAAAACTATTATGAAGATCTACTAGCAATGGATGACTCACAAAGTTCATTGAAGGCAAATTACATGGATTGGATGATCGTAAATGATGATTGAAGCTCTGTGAAGACTTCAAGCTTATACGATGGAAAGAAGAGATTATTCGTCAAATGTAATTTTCTTTTATCTCTTCTAGTATGTAGCTTAGAAGTAGAACATTGATGGAGCACTCACACACATCTACATTCGATCGTAGGACATCTTTAGATCAATTGTCCTTTAACCCCAACTCATTTGTATATTGATTGTGCAAGGATTGTTTATAACAGTCGACTGTTTAACAGTTTACAGTCGACTGTCTCAAAAACAGTCGACTGTGTTTTGTTCTACAGTCGCCTGTTATGCACAGACTTTTACAATATAGTTTTGTGCCTTCTCTGATCATTTCGCATAGGCTACCGATGAACGATTCACAGGCGCCTGTCCAAGTGACAGTCGACTGTGTTTTGTAAAGCAGTCGCTTGTCTATCCTTTACCCAAACTTTGTTTGATCTGACTTTTACGGCCAGTAGACTAATACTGTATTTACAGTCGACTGTCTCTTGGACCAGTCGACTGTCTATGCTGCAACAGTCGTCTGTCTGTGAGTCATTTCATTGACTCCGCTCTCTGGAATTTCTCAGAGTATTTGACAGTCGTCTGTATAAGGATTTACAGTCGCCTGTTCTGATTAACAGTCGACTGTGTTCCTTAATTCAGTCGTCTGTCCTGTTACTTGTGGGATTTCCAGATTTCATTCAACTTACCATCTCTCGGCCAGTCGCCTGTAGAAGAAATTACAGTCGCCTGTTGGTTTAACAGTCGACTGTCTTTGCTTCATCAGTCGATTGTCCACGTGGTAAGTTACCGTTATGAATTCTCACCTACCCATGCTGACTGTGCATCAGTCGACTGAGGTTTCTTTATCAGTCGACTGTTGCGGGTTCAGTTTCTATCCGTTTAGATTTTTCTCACGGATTCCAATTGGTTTTTTGCCTAAACTGTTTTGTGGATTTGAGAAACCTATAAATGGGGCTTCTACTATTCCATTGAAAGGTTACCTAAACTATTGTAAAATCTCTCAAGCTTTCATTTCCAAAGATCAAAGCTTTCAAATCCAAAGCCCTAAGAATTCCATATCTTTGATCTCTTTCTCTCCAACCTAGAACCAAAGAGTGATCCTCTAGGCAATTGGTGCAGTCAAATGAAAGGGCTTCTCCTCTCTTCCAAGAGAGTTCTTCAATACACATCACACTCCTCCTTCAAGTTCTACTTCAAGGCATAGGTGATTGTAAGTGTTGTTTTCTTTATTTCATAACTTTCGTTATTTTAGATTTGCTCTCGGTTGTGAGAGTGGTTTGCTTGCTCCCAAGTTGTGGGAGTCAAGGACATCGATTGTATTCGATTGCACTTGTAGGGTTGCTACAAGTGGGTTTTAAGGAAACCTCAAGTTAGGGTTCTAACTTGAGTATCCGGTGGTATCCGGGTGGAAGGGACGTAGGATTACCGGGAACAAGTCGGGAGTTGACTTGGATAATCCGAACCCTAGAAACATTATTCTGTTTGCAATTGTTTCTTATTTGAGTTTAATTCTATTTCCGCATTATTTGTTGGATTGCATTTTATTTGGCGTAAATTCCTTTTAAATTTGCATAAATACTATTCAACCCCCCTTCTAGTGTTTTCCCCATAGACAGGGTCCCTACAATTGGTATCAGAGCACAAGGTTATATCTATGGCATCCAACAACAACAACGTTCCTCTGCCGCCTTCGTACAACAATCACGATCGTGATGGAGCGTCCACACTTTTTGAAGGTCAATCTACGGTGCGCCCTCCGCGTTTCAATGGTACAAATTTTAGCTATTGGAAATGCAGGATGGAGACGTTCCTTAGAAGTGCTTCGCTTTAGAGAACCCTCCACAAGGAATACGTCGAGCCCACCGAAGTAGATTTCGACAAATGGACGTCTTCCGAGAAAACCGCCGAGGTCAACCACGCTAAGGCAATGAACGCTCTTCATTGTGCGTTGGACCCGAATGAGTTCAACAAGATATGCACATGTAAGAGTGCATATCAAATTTGGAACAATCTCATCGTTCCCACGAGGGAACGAATAAGGTAAAACTTTCAAAGTTATATGTTGCCGTGCAAAACTTCGATTTGTTTCATATGCAGGATAATGAGAGCATTGCATCGATGTACGGACGTTTTACCGACATCATCAATGAATTGGAAGCCCTTGGCCAAATATATTCCGAACCTGATAAGGTAAGGAAGATCATCATGGGAATGACCTCCAAATGGGAAAGAAGAGCGATCGCCATCGAGGAGGTCAATGACTTGAAGAACTACACCGTGGTGAATCTTATCGGGACTCTCATGTCTTATGAGGTATGACGAGAGAACCGATTAAAGATTCGAGCAATGATGAATCCTTCGGAGGCCAAGAAGAAAGCTTTGGCATTCAACGCCAATTCATTATCCTCCGATAGTGATGAATCCGAGAACGAGATGGATTTGGGTTAAATGGCCCAAATGGCGAAGAAGTTCCAACGCTTCTTTCGCAAAGGTAAATTTTCCTCTAATAAACGTTTTGAGTCTACTAATGTTACTTCCTCTCTTGCTATAAATGTAATAAGCCAGGGCACATCAAGAGGGATTGCCCAATGCTAAAGAACAAAGAGAAGTGGAAGGCACCGAAGTACCACAAGTCCGACAAAAATAAGAGAGACAAGAATAAAGGACTCGTAGATACATTCGATGACTCAAGTGAAGAATCATCGATTGATTCCGATGATGAGAAGGGTGAGAGAGCCCACATGTGTTTCATGGCCCTAGAAGACCCACTCTCCGATGAGAGTGATTCCGACACGGACGACACCGATGTAACAATGGATGAACTTCGTATTGCTAATGAAGAGCTATTTGCTAAATACCAATCTTTAATGCTTAGACACACTAGCTTAAAGAAATCAAATATTAGCAAGTCATCCATTCCATGCATTATCAACAATGACACCATTGTTGATACTTTAACTCTTGAGAAAGCAAACTTAGCTTCTCAAAATGGCACATTGAGAGATGATGTGAATTCCCTCAAATCTCAACTAGATCAAACACATCCTAAGGATAATAGTGATCTAGTTACACGACACACACAATTGGGTTTAGAGAATGATTCTCTTAAAACCCAAGTGCACGACCTCAAAGCACGGATGTCCACCTTGGATACCAGCATTTCTTCTTTAAAGGAGAAATATGAGCTCATGTCCTCCCGTATTGTGAGATTCAATAAGGGAAAATGACAATTGGATGATTTTTTTGCAAACCAATTTCCGGCCACACATCGTGTTGGTCTTGGATTTGTAAAAGCGAATGCACCAATTGATCACACCTCCTATAGTGGTGTCACTATAGATTTTGTTAGGCCTTCCTCCGGTGCATCCACAAGTGGTGTCAAAGACACTATAGGTAGTAAACCTACCAAGAAAGTCATCACTTCACCTTCTCTTCCTTTTGGCAAGAAACCCACTAAGGGTGGAAACCAAAAGCAAGGTCATGCTTATATGTACACTAACACTCATCCATGTAGGAAACCTCCTACTTAACAAGTGGATAATCATGACACGTTTTATGCTCCAAACCTACGGACACGTACAAATCCACACATGAGAAATACTCATGTACGTGCTCCTATACACCCATATGCTAATACGCATCATTCCCACATGTATGCACATCCTCCTCATGACATGCATAATCAATATGTTCCGTACAACATGCATGTTCCTAAGCATACATATCACTCTCGTATGTCATATGCATATCCTCCACCTCATGTTTATGCTAGAAACCATGTTCCTAAGAAGCATGCACCACATAGAAATCCAACACATATGCATGCAACTAGGAAAAGGACTCCCAAGATTTACACTATTTGTGGTCCTAAGAACACTAGCCTAAATGATAGGAATGCTTATGTTGATTCCTATTTTCATGATGTGATTAGAAATAGTAATTATGTTGGGAAGCGGAAGTCCACTTGGACTTGGCTTCCAAAGGGCTAATCCCCTTGGACCCAACAAACATTGGGTACCATAAGCTTATGGTATATTATATATGTATCCAAGAGAAAGAAGAAGAGCAATAAATGTCTTATTAGCTCTAAAGGGAAAGGATGGATTCTTGATAGTGGTTGCTCCAAACATATGACGGGAGATCCCGCATTGCTCTCCGAAGTGATTAGCATTAAGGATGGTGCAACGGTCACTTTTGGAGGTAATCAAAAGGGAACCATCATTGGATTAGGTATCGTTGGTAATCCTTCAAAACCCTTAATTAGTAATGTTTTTCTAGTTAGTGGTTTGTGTCACAATCTCATTTCCATTAGTCAACTTTGTGACAAAGGTTACAAGGTTAACTTTGGAGAAGGATTGTGTACAATTGTTGATTGTGATTCAAATGTTTTATTTTCCGGTATTAGGCGTAAAAATATTTATTATTTGAGCTTGCCTAAAACCGTAGAACATTGCTTAGTTGCTAACACAAGTGAACAACTATTATGGCATCGCTGTTTTGGTCATGTTCACTTCAAGCACTTATATAAGTTAGCTAAGCATGATCTAGTCAAAGGTTTTCCTAAGATTGCTTTTAATAAGAAAAACTTTTGTGATTCATGTCAAAGAGGTAAACTAAGTAAATCTTCATTTAAGCTTAAAGAAGAGATTACTTCTAAGAGGCCCCTAGAACTTCTTCATCTAATTTATTTGGGCCAACTAGAATTGCTTCCTTAGGCAATGCTCATTATGGATTAGTTGTCGTCGACGAATTTTCTAAATTTACTTGGGTTTCATTCTTAACTAATAAGAATGAAGCTCATGAAGAGTTTACCAAATTTGCAAAGAAGATTCAGAATCTTTTAGGATCCACCATTATCACTATTCGTAGTGATCATGGAGGAGAATTTGAGAATGAATCTTTTACTAAGTTTTGTGATAACACCGGGATAACTCATAATATTTCCTTTCCTCGTGCACAACCACAAAATAGTGTTGTAGAAAGAAAGAATATGACTCTTATTGAGTGTGCTCGCACTATGCTCCATGATAGTCATTTAGGACTACAATTTTGGGCAGAAGCGGTGCACACGGCATGTTATGTGCTCAATAGGATCCTAGTGAGACCACGTACTAACAAAACTTGTTTTGAGTTGTTTTATAACAAAAAGCCTCAAGTAAAATATTTTCGTGTCTTTGGTTCAAAATGTTTTATAAAGAACACATTTGGTAACTTAGACAAATTTGAGCCAAGATCCGATGAAGAAATTTTTGTTGGATATTCCACACGTAGCAAAGCCTACCAGATATACAACTAAACTTCGTCAACGATTGAGGAATCACTTCACGTATCATTTAATGAAGATTTTGATTTTCCTCGAGTTGATGATGATAGTGTAGATGTTTTGTGTGATCCTCTTAGTAGTGTTAAGATTAATGATTCGATTATTGATACTAACCCTACTAACGAAATTGTTGAAGATGTTCCTAGTGATACAGGAATACCCAAAGTTTACCCGACCGTTCGCAATCATCCCCATAACCAAATAATTGGAGATATTGGTGTGGGTGTTCGAACGAGGTCGAGAATCGAAGAATTCTCTCATTGCGCATTTGTCTCTACCATTGAGCCAAAGAACGTCCAAGAAGCTTGTGAGGATAGCTCCTGGATAGTGGCAATGGAAGAAGAACTAATGCAATTCGAGAGAAATGAAGTTTGGGAACTCGTACCTCTTCCAAGTGGTCACCAAGTCATTGGGACCAAATGGATCTTCAAGAACAGCACGGATGAAAACGAGGTAATCACAAGGAACAAAGCAAGGTTAGTAGCTCAAGTCTACCGGCAAGAGGAAGGTATTGATTTCGAAGAATCTTTTGCCCCCGTAGCTAGATTAGAAGCTATTAGGTTGCATTTATCTTTTGCATCCCATAAGAATTTTAAACTATTTCAAATGGATGTTAAAAGTGCAATTTTAAATGGGTTTGTCAATGAAGAAGTTTATGTTTCTCAACCTCCCGGTTTTATTCATGAAAAATTTCCAAACCATGTTTTCAAACTTAAGAAAGCGTTGTATGGGTTGAGAAAAGCTCCTAGAGCTTGGTATGATCGCCTTAAGACCTTTCTTTTGGATTTAGGTTTTAAAATGGGAGAAGTTGATTCTACACTCTTCATTAAAGATTATGAAAATGACATTCTTTTGATTCAAGTCTATGTAGAAGATATTATTTTCGGTTCTACTAACTTTAATCTTTGTCAAGAATTTTCCAAGTCAATGAAGGATGAGTTTGAGATGAGCCACATGGGAGAGCTCACCTACTTCCTTGGATTGCAAATTCGATAAATGAAGAATGGCACATTCATACATCAGACAAAGTACACAGGAGATCTTATTAAGCGATTCGGGATGGAATCATCTTCGAGCAAAAGGACTCCCATGAGTACTACTACTCATCTACACAAGGATGAAAGAGGAAAAGATGTAGACGTTCGTCTATATCGAGGTATGATCGGTAGCTTACTTTACTTAACCGCTAGTAGGCCCGATATCATGTTTTCCGTATGCCTTTGTGCTAGATAGCAAGCTAGACCTAAGGAGTCACACTTGATTGCGGTTTCCTTATTAAACGAATATTTCGTTATCTCAATTAGTCTCTAGATTATGGGTTACTTTACCCTAAGTCTAGCACATATGAGTTAATCTCATATAGTGATGCCGACTTTGCCGGATGCAAGTCTCACAGGAAAAGTAGTAGTGGCACTTGCCATTTTTTAGGAAATTCTCTTGTTTCTTAATTTTCTAAGAAACAGAATTCGGTGTCATTGTCCACGACTGAAGCAGAATATATTGCCGCGGGTCTTGCATGTGCACAAGTTCTTTGGATGAGACACACTCTTAGTGACTATGGTGTCAATTGTGATACTTGCCCTATCAGGGTTGATAATCAAAGTGCTATTTGTCTTTCCAAGAATCCGGTACACCACTCCCGTACCAAACACATAGACGTGAGACACCATTTCATAAATGATCATGTAGCTAAGAAGGACATCATCTTAGAGTACATTGAAACCCAAAAACAAATTGCTGATATCTTCACTAAACCTCTTAAAGAAGATTCATTTGTGAGGTTACGTGGAGAATTGGGAATTATGGGTGAATCTGAAATCTAGAAGCTCAAACATTCATGTTCTAACTCTTTTTGAGCTCATATCATTTTGTTGCCTATCTTCATGTGCTTTATTATATATATGTGTTTAAGAAAGGCAATTGTGATTTATTTGATTTCATGAGTTTTTGAGATTGATTGTAGTGATTTGCGTTTCAATGGATTTATTGTTTTTACATTGTTTTTACGATGTATTTGTGATTAGAGTATAGGTCCTAGGGTGAGTGTTCTTATTCTCTGGAATTCTATCTCACTGTGCATTTTTGGACCAGGACAGCCGACTGTCTTTCCTTCGACAGTCGACTGCCCTTCTCTATCTCCTCAGTCTGAGTATTTGTATCTTTCACATAGCCGACTGATGACTTTTTTACAGTCGACTGTTATTTTAACAGGCGACTGAATTTTAGTCATCAGGCAACTGTACTCTTTGTCAACTTTTCTACAGAGCTCTCTGTATTCTTGATGAAGTTTATTGATTCTCGGTCAGTCGACTGCTGAGTTATGTTCAGTCGACTGTCTCTCAGACATGCGACTGTAAATTACCTAACAGTCGACTATCTATCTTCCTGAGATTAGTTCTTATCACTTCATCCAGTCGACTGACTTCTGTTCATCAGTCGACTGTCTACTGTTGAGACGGTTCAAGTGCTTTGATCTGAGCCGTCGATTCATTGATCCAACGGCCCAGATTATTTCCCCAACTTTTATATTAAGTGAGACATTTCATTTCAGCGTCGATCTTCTCTCTCCTCCGATTGCAACTTCGTCTTCATGCTCGATTTTCTCTCGACTTCCTGTAGATCTTCCCTCGGATCTTCTTCATGAGAACTCTACCTACTTTTTCGTGTGGTTGCTCGTGTGCTGCTCGTGACTTGATCAGTTTCTCGCCAGATTCGTGCTTTCGTTTGCTTGACCTAGCTTTCGATCGGTCAAGTAAGCTCATGGCTCTTTTCGATCATCTCTTTCCTAAAGGTTCTTTCGATTTCCTTCATGAGCCGCTCCCTTCACCGAAGCCTGATCCGACACCCTCTTCTCCTCCTTCTTCTGGAGAACCCTTGCATGTCGTGGATGGTGACACAAATCCTTCTATGAATGCTGCAGAACACACTTCTCAGCCAGCTGTTCATCCTCCTCGTTCTCCACCGTCCATTCCCCTCGAGGATTTTCTTCTTGGACGGCTGAGTGATCGTGTCACCGCGCTAGAGAATCTGTCGACCTCTATGGATGAGAAGCTCAACCTTCTGTTGGAGCTTCAGTTCAAATCCTTTTTGCGTCATGGTTTTTCCATCCCCGCTGAGCTTCAGGCTCTGTTTGCAAAAACTGAGGACACTGCCCCTGCTCGTGTTCCTCCACCTCCAGGCTTTGTGCCTATTTCTTCTGTTGTTCCGACCCCCGTTGCCCAGACTCCTGTTCATGATCGTGCGGAATCATCTGTTGTTCATGCTTCGTCTTCTAAGAGGAAGACTCCAGCTTTTCCTACACGTCGCTCTGCTAGGATCATGTTACGCTCTTCTGGTCGCCCTTCAGACCCTACGGTCATTCACATCGACTGAGACTGCTACTGTTGCTTTTGTTCACTCACCTGAAGACCTAGATTTTGTATTGTGTGGCCTGTTTTTGTTTGGGTTGAGTGATTCATCTGTATGATGATGTTTTGAGTCTGGATGATGTTGATATTGACTTTATATATGTATGATGATGTACTTCGATGTTGTCATGACGATGTATTTTTTTCTTTGTTCATGATGTATTTTGTGATGGACATGTAGATGTCCATCCGTTGATGTACTCATCTTCTATCTATATCTATATATGATGTTGCTGCTTTATTATGTGTCACACTATGCTATAATGTTTATCTATTCTGTGTGATGTATGTTATGTTGTCTCCAAGTATGATATACTCTCCTTGATGTGCTTTTGAGACAATATATGGATTTGATATTGGTTATTTCATGCTATCTCTGATGTGACGCCGTTTTAAAATTATTTTTGTTGTGTATATCTAAAATGTTGATATTGGACTTCAATTCCATTACTCACATGTGTATATAATGTGATTTTATGAGTTTTGGTTCGATATATCTTTATACTCCTTGATTGTTGTTAGTTCGTATTTAGCACTATTATTGTTGTTGTTATTTGCTCCCACCTTTTTGGATAATGCCATAGGGGGAGAGAAATAAACATACAAGATTCATAATGGATGTGCTAAGTATGTTCTAACACTTGAATCTAAGATTGAAGTTTGCCTTAGATTCAGGGGGAGTAAGATTACAATGAATAGGGATTTTAATTCCTAGATTTCTTGAATTATATTCATGCATATCTCACTCATTTGCTTCAATTGATATGTAGATGCCCTAATATTTTGTTGACTAACTTGATTGGCATCTATGTAGGGGGAGTAAGTTTTCATTACGCACAATTATTTATCTCTTTGTTTATGTTTGTTTGTCATCATCAAAAAGGGGGAGAATGTTGAGTATTGGACTTCTCCCTACTTGGTGTTAATGATGAGCAAACATAAATACTTGTGACTAATCCCCTATTTTGCAGTTAATCCATTGCCTAAGACTATTATGAAGATCTACTAGCAATGGATGACTCACAAAGTTCATTGAAGGCAAATTACATGGATTGGATGATCGTAGATGATGATTGAAGCTCCGTGAAGACTTCAAGCTCATACGATGGAAAGAAGAGATTATTCGTCAAATGTATTTTTCTTTTATCTCTTCTAGTATGTAGCTTAGAAGTAGAACATTGATGGAGCACTCACACACATCTACATTCGGTCGTAGGACATCTTTAGATCAATTGTCCTTTGACCCCAACTCATTTGTTTATTGATTGTGCAAGGATTGTTTATAACAGTCGACTGCTTAACAGTTTACAGTCGCCTGTCTCAAAAACAGTCGACTGTGTTTTGTTCTGCAGTCGCCTGTTATGCACAGACTTTTACAATATAGTTTTGGGCCTTCTCTGATTATTTCGCACAGGCTACTGATGAACGATTCACAGGCGCCTGTCCAAGTGACAGTCGACTGTGTTTTGTAAATCAGTCCCCTGTCTATCATTTGCCCAAACTTTGTTTGATCTGACTTTTACGGCCAGTCGACTAATGCTGTATTTACAGTCGACTGTCTCTTGGACCAGTCGACTGTCTATGCTGCAACAGTCGTCTGTCTGTGAGTCATTTCATTGACTCAGCTCTCTGGAATTTCTCAGAGTATTTGACAGTCGTCTGTATAAGGATGTACAGTCGCCTGTTCTGATTAACAGTCGACTGTGTTCCTTACTTCAGTCGTCTGTCCTGTTACTTGTGGGATTCCCAGATTTCATTCAACTTACCATCTCTCGGCCAGTCGCCTGTAGAAGAAATTACAGTCGCCTGTTGGTTTAACAGTCGACTGTCTTTGCTTCATCAGTCGACTGTCCACGTGGTAAGTTACCGTTATGAATTCTCACCTACCGATGCTGACTGTGCATCAGTCGACTATGGTTTCTTCATCAGTCGACTGTTGCGGGTTCAGTTTCTATCCGTTGAGATTTTTCTCACGGATTCCAATTGGGTTTTTGCCTAAACTGTTTTGTGGATTTGAGAAACCTATAAATGGGGCTTCTACTGTTCCATTGAAAGGTTACCTAAGCTATTGCAAAATCTCTCAAGCTTTCATTTCCAAAGATCAAAGCTTTCAAATCCAAAGCCCTAAGAATTCCATATCTTTGATCTCTTGCTCTCCAACCTAGAACCAAAGAGTGATCCTCTAGGCAATTGGTGCAGTCAAGAGAAAGGGCTTCTCCTCTCTTCCAAGAGAGTTCTTCAACACACATCACACTCCTCCTTCAAGTTCTACTTCAAGGCATAGGTGATTGTAAGTGTTGTTTTCTTTATTTCATAACTTTCGTTATTTGAGATTTGCTCTCGGTTGTGAGAGTGGTTTGCTTGCTCCCAAGTTGTGGGAGTCAAGGACATCGATTGTATTCGATTGCACTTGTAGGGTTGCTACAAGTGGGTTTTAAGGAAACCTCAAGTTAGGGTTCTAACTTGAGTATCCGGTGGTATCCGGGTGGAAGGGACGTAGGATTACCGGGAACAAGTCGGGAGTTGACTTGGGTAATCCGAACCCTAGAAACATAATTGTGTTTGCAATTGTTTCTTATTTGGGTTTAATTCTATTTCCGCATTATTTGTTGGGTTGCATATTATTTGGCGTAAATTCCTTTTAAATTTGCATAAACACTATTCAACCCCCCTTCTAGTGTTTTCCCCATAGACAGGGTCCCTACATGATGCACTTGAAAAACTTCTCCTTAAGCTAGGGTTAACCACCACTAGATCAATGCATGAATGTCAGAGAAGAAAGAGGGAAAAGAAAATCTCTTTAAGTAAATCCCTCACAAATGCACTCCCAAATGATATCAATATGTGTGGAGTAAGTGCATAAAACAGCCTCTCAAACTAGCTTAAATAAGCTCACAAAACAGCCCACACACAGCCCACACATAACCAAGAAAACGGCTAGAAACGGCTAGCTGGAAATTTCCAACGGCTAGATTTTGGAGTCGACCAGGCGTCTGTAGTACAAGGACCAGACGTCTGGTTTGATTTTGTGCAGCGTCTGGTCTGACAGACTCTTCACAGAAAAACACTTAATCACCAAAACATTCATAACTTTCACAAATGAACTCCAATTGAGGTGATTCAAGATGTGTTGGAAAGCTAACAAAGAATGCAATCTAATAGGCTTGGAATGGATAGAAAATTCCAGCCACAGAAAAACTGACAGCCAATTGACATTAGAAGCATATTGCAGAAATTCCAAAAGACTCAACCGAGAAAACACTTGATCACCAAAACAATCATAACTTTCACAAATGAACTCCGATTGAGCTGATTTAAGATGCGTTGGAAAGATAACAAATAATGAAATCTTATGGGCTTGGAATGGATGAGAAATTCCAACCACAGAAAAACTAATAGAGGTTTGAAGTCAGAAACAAATTGCAGAAATTCCAACACAAGGCAACCAGACGTCTGGAGTTCATGTCACATGCGTCTGATCAACTGCTCATGCGCCTGGGAACAAAGCTCCAGTCGTCTGGCAGAAATGTTTGGACAGAAAAATGAAAAGTCCAAACCATGCATCAGTCGTCTAAAGAACACTTACCAGTCGTATCCACTGTGCAGACGCCTGGAAAATCTTCTTCAGACGACTGCTAATTATGGTCCAAAAGACAGAGCAGATAGAGATTGGCTCAACTATCAGGTGCCTGAAGTTCATGTACCAGTCGTCTGGACCACTGTACAGACGTTTGGTCATTGACCATCAGGCGACTGCCTTCCTTGGCTGTGTTCAGCAGATAAGAAAGTTGACACGCCAGGCGTCTGGTGACCCTTCACCAGGCACCTGTCCTGCTCCAAAATACACAACAAAGACTGTATTGAGCAATGGACCAAATGGGATGTGCTCTACCTAAAATCTAAGGAAACCTATGATGCTGAGTGTGTTGTGCATCTATTCCAAAGCTACATCAATTCTAAAAGAAATGAAGAAATACAAAATAATTACATTGAAGTCCACTATTTCTTCAAGCAAGCTTTGCTCCATAGCCATGAAGCCATCTCCACCATCATCTCATCACCAATTGTTTTGTCTTCTTATCAAAATAATCAATTATTAATCTGAGACTAAAACAAATGAGATGATTAGCACACAACATAATGTTGATCTTCATTAAAACAACATTGGTCTTGCAATCACGAACCAACATTCTCCCCCTTTTTGATGATGACAAAACATTTTGTAAAAATATAAAGTAAATACTGAAATACAATGTGTGTGCTAACAAACTCCCCCTATCAATATGCATATGTGCACAAAGTGAAAAAATAAAGCATAAGGCATATTGATGGGTGTGTTTATGTAAAGACAATACCAACAAAAGAATGCATAAATGTATATGGTATATATTTTTACATAACCACAATTTCTCCCCCTTTGACATATCAAAAAGATGGGAAGGTGCCAAAAATGATAAAAACCAAGGGTTTGAAATAAAACCTACTTATATACAAAAATATGATGTGAATCACATAAACATGACATATGAAAGGAAATAAACATGCTAGCAAATAAACATTCCATACTCCCCCAAAATCATATGAAACATGCAAACATGGGAGCTATTGACAATCTCACACTAAAAGTGGGTATATAAAGTAAGCATATATGCATGGTACCCATGCAATGAATATAAGTGTGTGTAAGCTAGCAAGATGGAAACCAAACAAACATGGAGTTTGGTTTCCGTATATAGTAGCATGAAAATATAACGTTTCTAACATACGAGACTATATACGAGTTCCTATCCTCCCGAGATACATTCTTAGATATCCAAAAAGAAAGAGATTTGGGTTTCCTAAGGAGTGATCGAGTAGAGGCATGAATAGGAGGTGGGGGTACACGCTTGTGAGATGGAACAAAAGCATTAGCGTGCCTTGTGTGTGAAACATGCGAGTGAGCATTTAAGCCATTCACACAAGAAATATTTCTACCATTCATAAAAACATGAGTAGCTGCAAACAACGAGCGGGTTCAATTCTAGCATGCAAAGCAAGAAAATCATTCCTACGGGTAGAACCATCATACATAGCACTAATAGAAGAAGCGTTCAAATGTATATGTTTTTGAACAGGCTTCATATGCAATGAAGTGTACATATATTCATGATTCTTTTTTGGCTTTATATTCAAATTTGATTTTTGGCCAAAAGAAGACTTGGATGTGACTAACCCCTTAGAAGCCCCTCTCCCCCCAAAAAAAAAAACCAAACTTATTTTGGGTGCTTCTAGAAGAAGAGCATGATTTGCACAAATTCAAAGATGAAATTCCAAAGCTCTAGTTATTATTCAAAAGTTAAGTAGACAATATCTCACATTTCTTCAAAAGTGAAGAAATGTTGTCATCCCTAGCATATAACGTGAGCTAAGCTCAAGACATTAAGAAATGAGAGCCAGTGTCTCATTTATCACAGCATCAATTTGAGAATCCCTCTCAAGAATGACGGAGTCACTATACAAAACGTGAACATCATCCAACCGACGATTGAGAGAAATATTCTTTTCTCGCAACTCACGAATTCGAGAAAGAAATCATTCTTTCTCGGCATGCAATGATTCAATTGTCACTAAGTAGTGCCAATGCCATGAAGAGGTGCCAAGAAATTATCTCAAATGGGCTTACCTAACAACATATATACATGTCAGTTCTTGTTGCGGTGTAGAACTCGCGTACAATGAATTTGTATTATGAGGAACCAATGGCACGATGGTTATGCTAATGGCAGGATTAGGGTAGGCTATTTAACATGTGATTAGTGGGGTGATGAGGCTAAACTTGCTGTGGAAGCTGACCATGGTATTGAATCCGGTAGGATGTGATGGAGGGGCCGAACTGCCTAAGTTGAGGGCGAACACGACCGGGGATGATGAGCTAACCTGCGCAAGGAGCAACTCGTCAGAAAGGCCGGGTTGGGGTCCATCCCTTAGCCTCTCTGATGCCTAAGTCAGTAATAGGACTTAAAGCGGCGGCTAGGCATGCAGGTCGGACTGAGGGTGAGTCGACCGTACGTGACGAGCTATGAGTGGAAGAACAAAGATATGGACGACCTTTGCCCTTGTGTGTGAGTAATAAGATTGAGAGTGAATTTTCCAACCCCTTCACCGTTGGAGGCGAAGGGGTATTTATACCTGACGGGAGGCGGTTATGTAAGGCTGACCTGGCATGCTGACTCGACGTGTTGAGCTGGCCCTGCTGTCAGCGGAAGCTTCGGACGAGGATGTCAGGAACAGGAGTGTCAGCCATGCTTTTGTCAGACGGCGCAACGGCCAGAGGCGCTTTTGTCGGGGTGTCAGGGCCGAAAGCATTAAGTGTCAGGGGGCGCAGCGGCCAGGGGGTGCTTTGTCAGATGGTCGGGCGGCGTAAGTGTCAGAAGCGTCCTTGTACTAGGTTGTTTGTCGTGTCCGATGTGCCAAGGAACGGTCGGAGCCCCTCCCCGGGGCAAGGCCCGTGATGGGTTGCCGGGCCAGCCCGGGCTGAGTCTGCGGTCCGGGTGCACACTTTGCGCGCTGATCCAGGCGGACTGAGGGAGAACGGATGCGCGTCCCGCTGGGGTCGTGTTGGAGAGCGCCCCTATTAGCGGTCGAGGCGGGGTGCACCCTCCTCCCCGTTGCGTCGGGCTCTAGGACCTACAGGCGCCCTACGGGCCCCTGAGGTTTGGGAGTGGAGCGCCCCGTCGCTGGGTTGGCCACCCGTTCAGGGGGGAGGGGCGAGCCCGCGTGGTGTTTCGGCAGTTTGGGACGGAAGGTCGGACTATCACGATCTTCAAGTCGTAACAATTGCCCTCGGCATTCAGATTCGAGGTGGGAGCCCGCCTCGGCTCGGATGGCGTACCACTTCCCTTGTTTTGAAATGGCGGTTCGGATTTCGATCCGAGCTCGGGAGCGGCGGCGCAGGTCTAGGAATTCCCGCCATATTGGTCATTATTGCGATTTGAAAGTGCCTGGGGGAAATCGAAGCACCTCCGCTAGTGATCTCGCGACGCGTGGATGAAGGCGACTTTCACGCCAGTCGAGGTGTCAGGGAGGCTCCGATGAGTGCCGCGTGGTGGCGCATCGACGGTCGAGATGGCCTGTCGTCTTCTATAAGTATGGGGAGAAGGAGATCGGTGGGAGCTTTCTTCCGACTTCCACTCTTCTTCCTACCTTCCGGTTTTTGTTAGTCGTTCGCCGACATTGTCGCTGTTGTCTTTGCCGGAGGTCCATTTTCGATCGTCTTCTCAGCTCGGCCGCTTGCCAGGTAGTTCATGTATCCTTTAAGTGATGGCTTCTCATTCTGACTCTGGAACGGGTAGCAGTGCGGTGACAGGGGAGTCAATGTCCGAGGAAAAGTGGTGGGGGGCGTAGAGGCCTCAGCGGAGGAGAGCGTGGCGCCATGTCGTACCGAGGGCGATAGTAGCCGTCAGGTGCAGGCCGGACATGATCAACATTAGGGAGATTCGGGTGCGGTTCGTGCGCCCACCCTGCGAAGCACGGGTACCGGGACCCGAGGAAAGGGTGTGTTCGCCTGGGGATAATGAAGTTGGGGTCTACGTCCGATCCTTCGAGCTGGGACTTCGATTCCCGATCCACCCTTACCTCCTACACCTGATGAACTTCCTAGAGGTACCGATCTTCGCCTTGGCGCCCCGCTCCTGGGGCTTACTAGTGGGGTTTGCCGTGCTATGCTTTGCCAGCTCCCTGAGTCCGTCCCTGGCTTTGTTCCAGTACTTCTTCGTAGTTCGAAAGAGGGGGATGTACCATTGCATCTGCGCGAGGGGGGGGGGGGGGGGAAGGGAGCTCATCGTCGGGGTGCCCGCCGATGTTGGTAGGTGGATGGAGGATTTTGTCTTCGTTGAGATGCCGGTCGACACGGTGCTGATGTCGAACTGGGGGGGGCGTTGAACCCTCTGGTAAACGAGAGGGTGAAGCTAACCGGGGAGGACCTGGCGAAGGCGCAGATCTTGGCGGGGCTGCCCGAGGCGCACCATTGGTTGGAGAACTTGACGCTGGTCAATCAGCTTGCCTAGGATTTTTGGTCCCAAGGTAGTTTGAGTCGGGCGTGCCTTTATCCGCCGTTACCGTGATGAGCATGTCGTTCCGATGCTGCGGGAGGCGAGGAAGGAGGGAGTTCGCCGGGTGGCGAGGGACATGGGGGCTCGGCCGGAGGGGAGGCAACGACGCGGAGGACTTAGAATAGGAGAGATTTCTTCTTTTTGTACGGCCGGCCGATATAATGTATTCCCGGTGTTCTCCGTGAATAGCCTCGTCATTTAGAATAAATTGGTTGGATTGATCTTGTCTTGGTTTCCTCTTCTCCTCATTGAGTGTGTGGATCGCGAGGGTATAATTGCCCCCAACATTCGTCTGTCCAGGAGCGCTAGGTCATGGGGAGGGGGATGTTGAGACACAGTATGTTGACGGCATACGCATGAGCTCGGGGCGGACGGGCGAACCATTGGTTCGGGTCGAGGTGAGGCATTCCGCCCTGTCAGGTTGTGGGGGGTCGTTGTCGCAGTCCGACCCCGAACAGGTGACGCCCAATGTCCCTGGCAGCCGTAAAGATGGCGGGGCCCTTCTTGGACCCGGGTGGGGCAAGAGGCAGGGTTTGAAGTTGTTTTGACTCGGCGCGATCATTTCGACGCAAAAGAGGGCGGTAATCGAAGCGTATCGGTGTCCGTTGTATGAACAGAGGCTATCGATAATGAGGTCGACCCCTCGGTTGTCGCACCGAGCGGCGGAGCCTCAGGCGGCAGTGGTCCGGAAGGATAGGTTTTGTCTCGCCCTTCTCCCCCTTTTTTGTTTGAAGAGAACGGCAGGGCCGGTCCGAGGGAGGCCTCGTTTTGTTAGGTCGTCCACTGCTACTATTGTAAGGTTCGGACTATATATATGAAGTTTCTGTTAGTTTTGCTATCTCTTGTTTGGGGAAGTCCCAAGTTATACATATAGGGGGAGTGCGCAGCTCGGCCCCTCTTCTCCCCGCCGTGATGGGTGGCCCAGTTTCGTGAGCTCGTCTCGCAATTTGACGGGGGTCGTTCCCAAGTTAGAGCATGCTTGGATAATGATTAGTGCTTCGCTTGGAATAGTCTTTTTCATTAAATTTTACAAGAATTTAACCTTAGTTTTTACATGAGGTCTTGATAATGTCTTCAGTAGTTAGTGAGGCGTGACCCGATCCGTTGGCGGGGTGGGGAGTCGTTCCATCCTGCTGTAAATTGCGTCAAGACGAGCGAACTCCCATCTGCAGGACGGCCCTCCTTTTCTTCCATTGCTCGTCGCGTCCCTCTGCGCTTCCCCTAAGCTGAATGGTTGCAAGGTCTCCCCGTTGAATCTTCGACTCGAAGGGAAGTCCTTGGAGAGGAGGAGCACGAGGTGGCAGTGGCGCGCCGCTTGGATTCACCCGGAAAGCTGTCTTGCTGTTGTCCTCCATCAGATCGCTCCCGGCGGCGGCGGTGGCGCGCTGTTTCGTCTCTCACCTCCTCGCCTATGGAGGGTTGCAAGGTCCCGGAGGAGGTGGAGAGCGGGGCCCGGCCTCTATCGGAAGATAAAGGAGTGGGAGGCGGGACATTAGGAGGCGGGTCGGAGGGGGCTGGTAAGCTCGGTGGGGCTTTTGCCTTTCCCGCCGGCGGGGATCGGGGTGGGGCGGATGCTAGTCGGGGGGAGCGAACCACCGCAAGCCCTCCGATTCGACTGTTTCATCTGGTTTAGGGCAGACGGAGGGGTGGATGGCGGGGCTCCCCTTGTGTAAGAGGAATAGCCCATCAGCGATCCGTATGTAAGAGGAATAGCCTATCGGCGTGGCGGGCCGTTAGGAGGCGGGCCCGCGGAAGCTGGTATGCCCAGCGGAGGGAGATGGCAGGGTTGGCCCGTCCTTTGGGCTCGCACCCCGGAGCGCCAGCGCGTATCGGGCGCCGGGAGAGGGGAAGTGCCCGCCATTGGAGCTCCAGTTCCTTTGGCGTAAGTTGTCCAAGGGAACTTGAGGAGTGACGGGCGAGACGTCCCATGGGTAAGGGGAATAGCCCATCGACGACCGTCGTGCAGAAGCAACCGCACATCGGGGTGGCGGGGTCCCTTGCCCCTTCTCATTCTTCATGGAGGGGACTGAGACTGACTTGCCTCATATTATCCTTCTCCCCTCTTCTTCGAAGGGGTGAGGGGAGTATTTATAGTGGGAGTTTGCTAACGGTCCCCCCAGTAGTTAAATGCGATTAGCTGGCATCATTAATAGGCTCCTCGGAATCACGCCCTTCGGGAACCGCTTTTGCCAGGTGGCGCTGGATGCGATTCGTCAGTCCTTGCCTTTCGGGGGACGTGTCGTCATTAAAGGCACGTTTCCCGAGCGTCCTTTCGTTTCAATGAGTCGCATCGGGGACCAGCTTTATCGGGACCCGGTGTTGTCCAGCGGTCCTTGCATGCGTGAGGCCCGCCTTGGTCTGCGTGCTCTTGTCCTTTTCCCACGATTCGAGTTTTCGAGGATCATGGGTCTGCTTGGGAGGAGGGTGAGCCAGTGGGTATCTCAGTCTGCGCTCCTCCTCAGCTCTGGTAGTCGGAACTCGTCAGACCTGCCCCGGGTCTGATGGCGAGGGTTGGCCCTGCCCCAGAGTCTTGAGGGGAGGAGCGAGCGCGTAGCTCGGCCTGTGGCCTTCTCCGGTTTGGGTGGGGAGGGTTGGCCCTGCCCCGAGTCTTGAGGGGGGAGCGAGCGCGTAGCTCGGCCCGTGCCCTCCTCTGGTTTGGGTGGGGAGGGTTGGCCCTGCCCCAGAGTCTGGAGGGGGGAGCGAGCGCGTAGCTCGGCCCGTGCCCTCCTCTGGTTTGGGTGGGAAGGGTTGGCCCTGCCCCAGAGTCTGGAGGGGGGGAGCGAGCGCGTAGCTCGGCCCGTGCCCTTCTCTGGTTTGGGTGGCGAGGGTTGGCCCTGCCCCAGAGTCTTGTGCGTTCAAACTGAAATACTCAAGTGGAGACAGGAAGGTTTGGAAATATGCGGAAAGGGAAAAATTTTATTAAAAAAACTCACGGTCACTGATAGTACTTCAGCAAGTGCTCCGCGTTCCATGGGTGAGCCAGTTCGCTTCCGTCCAAAGTCGACAGGATGTACGTGGCTGGCCCGACGATGTCGACGATCCCGTAGGGTCCCTCCCATTTGGCGGCCAACTTCCCACGGCGAGCGGTCTCGGGTTTGAAGGTGGCATCTCTGAGGACCAAGTCGCCGACCCTGAAGGTCCTCTTCTTCACCCTGGAGTTGTAGTGCCGGGCCATCCTCTGGCTGTGCCGGACGAGGTTTGTCAGGGCTCGATCCCTCACTTCGTCCACGAGTTCGAGACTGAGGCCGAGGCCCTCCCCATTGAAATCGTCACCGAAGAACTTCAGCCGAAGTGTCTCCTCTCCGATCTCCACGGGAACGATCGCTTCCGACCCGTATGCCAGCATGAATGGGCTCTCTCCGGTCAAGGCCTTATGGGTCGTGCGGTAGGACCAGAGAATGCCCGGCAGCTCGTCTACCCATGTCCCGAGAGTGGCATCGACCTTCTTCTTCAGGGGGCCCAAGATGCATTTGTTTACCGCCTCCGCCATTCCGTTGCACTGCGGATGGGCGACGGATGCAAAATGAAGCTTGATCCCCCAGCTCGAACAGAAGCCGCGGAAGCCTTCGCAGTCGAACTGCCTTCCGTTGTCCGTTACTATAGAACGGGGTATCCCGAAGCGACATATCACAGACTGCCAAATAAAGCCCTTCATATCCGTCCACGTGATGCGTGCCAACGGCTCAGCTTCGACCCACTTAGTGAAGTAGTCCACGGCGACGACCAGGAACTTCCGTCCCCCGGAAGCCTTTGGGAAAGGTCCGAGGATGTCAAGTCCCCATTTGGCGAACGGGATCGGGCTTACAATAGGCACCAAGTCGGCTGGAGGCGCTGCCGTGTGTCGGCCGAATTTCTGGCACGCCTCGCACTTCTTGACGTACCGAGCTGTGTCATAGATCATAGTCGGCCAGTAGTACCCCTGGCGCACTATCTTGTGGGCGATAGTGCGGCAGCCATGGTGGTTCACGCAGAAGTCTTCGTGCACTTCGCAGATGACTTGCTCAGCCTGCTCTGGCACCAAGCATTTCAAGAATGGTAGGATGTCAAAGCTGACGCGGCGCCGGCGGTATAATACTCCGTCGAGGAGCACGAATGATAGGGCCCGCCTCTCTACCTTCTTGGCCTGTAACTGCTCCTCGGGCAGGGCCCCTGTCTCCAGGTACTTCACTATTGGGGTCATCCACGTCGTCGTCGGGCCGACGCACATTAGTTCTTCTTCGTTGATGGTGGGCGTCAGCAGACTTTCGACGTAGATGGCCTTTCCGATCTCGGCCGCGGAGGAGGCCAGCTTGGACAAGGCGTCTGCCCAGAGTTTGTTGGAGCGGGATAAGTGCCGGACCTCCGCCCTCTCGAACTTCTGGAGCTCGGCCTGGATGCGCTTGAGGTAGCGCTTCATCATTTCTTCTCGGGCCTCGAAGCTCCCTTGGATCTGCTGGACGACGAGCCGTGAATCACTAAGCAGCAGCACGTTCGTCGCCCCCACCGCTCTACAAAGCTTCAGCCCATTGATCGCGGCCTCATACTCCGCGACGTTGTTGGTTGCCGGGAAGTGGAAGCGCAAGGCGTACTCCAGCAGGCATCCGTCAGGGGTTTGGATGACGATGCCTGCCCCCGTTCCGGATCCTGTCGCCGAACCGTCGACGTGAACGGTCCATAATTTGTCCGCGTCTCCCTGGGCGGGCTCCGAGGGTCCCGCCACCCCCATTGCTTGTGGTGGTGCAGTCGCGGGTGGCGCGTCCGGCAGGTTCTCCGGGGGTCTTCGATAGTGCATTCCACCACGAAGTCCGCCAGCGCCTTGCCCTTGATCGCCGTCCGGGCCTTGTATGTTATGTCGAACTCGCTGAGCTCGGCACTCCAGTTGAGCATCCTGCCCGACCGTTCTAACCTCTTTAGGTTCTTCTCGAGGGGCAGGTCGGTGTGGACGGCGATGGGATGGGCCTGGAAGTATGGCCGGAGCTTCCTCGCCGTTGTGCTCAGACAGTAGGCGGCCTTCTCGATGGGGCTGTAGCGAGTCTCTGCCTCTCGGAGAATCCAGCTCGCATAGTATACTGGCCGCTGAACTCCCTCCTCCTCTTTATAAGACGGAGCTGACGGCTTCTTCATTGCTCGCCAGGTACAACCCTAGCTGTTCCCCTTCTTCCGGCTTGGCGAGCAAAGGGGGGCTCTGCAAGTAAGCCCTCAGCTCCGCGAATGCCCGAACGCAGTCGTCGTCCCACGGGATCACCCTCCTGTTGATCTTTGATTCACCGAGGGCCGCGCGCAGTACTCGGAAGAAGGGGAGTGACCTCTCCGCCGACTTCGACAAGAATCTTCCCAACGCGGCGATCCGGCCGTTCAGACGCTGCAAATCTCGGATGGTGTGTGGCTCTGTCATGTTAACGAGGGCCGATACCTTATCGGGGTTCGCCTCGATTCCCCGCTTCGTTATCATGAAGCCCAGGAATTTCCCAGACTGCACGCCGAAGACGCACTTCGCCAGGTTCAGCCTCAAGCCATACTGGCGCACCTTCTGGAAGGTCTCCCTCAAGTCGTCGAGGTGGTCATGGGCCCTTTTGCTCTTCACCAACATGTCGTCGATGAAGACCTCCAGGTTCCGTCGGACCTGCGAGCTGAATATTTGGTCCACCATCCGCTGGTAGGTCGCCCCGACGTTCTTCAATCCGAAGGTCATCTTCGTGTAACAGAAGGTGCCGCTGTCGGTGATGAAGGACGTCTTCTCCTCGTTTCCCTTCGCCATCGGGATCTGGTTGTAGCCCGAGAAAGCATCCATGAAGCTCAACAATGCGTAACCGGACGCCTGGTTGACCAAGTGGTTGATCCTTGGGAGGGGGAAGCTGTCCTTCGGACACGCCTTGTTGAGGTCCGTGAAGTCGACACACATGCGCCACTTCCCGCTAGCCTTTTTTATCAGGACGACATTGGCGAGCCAGTCTGGATAGTCCACCGGCCTGATAAACTTGGCCTGGAGAAGCCGCTCCACTTCTTCCTCGGCTGCCCTTTTCTTCTCGCCTCAGGCGCTCCTCTTCTTCTGCCGGACCGGTCGAGATCCCGGGTCCGCATTTAACTTGTGGGAGATTACCGCTGGGTCGACCCCTGGCATGTCTGCGGGTGACCAGGCGAATATGTCCACGTTCTCTCGGAGGAGGCTGACGAGGACCGCCCTTATAGAAAGCGGGAGGTTCGTTCCGATGGAGACAGTCTTGTACTCCTCCGCGGCCGTGGGCACCTCCTCGACCTCTTCAACAGGAGTTGACCGCTGGTCGCAAAAGTCCTCCCTTTCGTCAAGGAGGTCAACCGACAAGGCCTGCTCCTGGCCCTTGTGCTTGGTCGATCCCACGTAGCAGCTCCGGGACAGCTTCTGGTTCCCCCGCACTAGCCACACCGCTCGCGGAGTTTGGAATTTCACCATCTGGTGGAGCAGGCTGGGGAGCGCTTCAATGGCCGTCATGTATGGCCGCCCAATGATCCCGTTGTATGCCGACGCAATGTCGACGACAACGAATTGGGTCATGCGGGTGACAACCCTCGGTTCCTCTCCAAGTGACACCGACAGGGTGATCACCCCCACGATGGGGACCGAGTGGCCGGTGAAGCCGACGATGGGTCCCGTGCAAGGCCTCAGGTCCGCCTGCTTCAACCCCATCTTCTCAACTGTTGACATAAACAGGATGTCGCAGGAGCTGCCCGTGTCGATCAGGAGCCAGCTGATGATGGTCGTCCCGATTTGAGCTTCGATGATGATGGCGTCGTCATGCGGAAACTCAACCCCCTCCAAGTCCTCGTAGGTAAAGGTGATAGGGGGGCCGCACAATTCTTCTCCGCTTCGCCTCGCTGCCGAGGCCCGCCGCCATCACCTGCCGGGCATACGCCTTCCTACTTGACGAAGACGCTCCCCGAGAGGACGGTCCGTCGCATATCACATAGATGCGCATGACCGGCTTTGGCTGGCGGGACTCCTCCCGCTCATCCCGCGGTGGCAGATCTGCTCTTTGCGCCCTTCGCCGAGTTCCCTCTTCTCGGACCAGTCTTCTACCTTCGACGAAGCCCCCGAGGTGACCCGCCTGGATCAGCCGCTCGATCTCCCTCTTGAGGGTAAAGCAGCCGTCGGTGTCGTGGCCGTGGTCCCAGTGATATCGACAATACCTATGGAGATCTCGCCGCGCCGGGTCCGATCTCATCTCCCTGGGCGGCTCCGGCAACAATCCGGCCCTCGTCGCCGCTGCCAACACCTCTATCATGGGGGCGTTGAGCTACGTGTAGTGGGCCTGCATGGGTCCCTCCAGCCTCAGGACCGCCCGGGCTGGCTCCCTGGCGGGGGCGAATTCTCGCGTTGGCCCCAGGCGACTTGCGGGCGGCGGCCCCCTGGGTCGCGTCTGGGCTGGGTCGGCTGGTCGCGGCCCCGCGGCCCGTCTTCTTGTCTCGGCCTTGGATAAGACCGAGGCTCGCCCTGGGGCAGCTTCGCCGGGGCAACTGGTTTCTTCCGGCCGAGAGTCTCCTCGCTCAGCGCATATCTCTCCGCCTGGGCGATTAGCGCGTCGTAGTCGACGGGCGGGTCTTGGAGCAGGGATTTGTGGAGGCTACTATTCCGCAGTCACGTCTTGAAGGCCAGCATGAGCACTTCATCGCCGCAGGCAACCACTGCCCGTCTTTCGTCCTGAAAGCGGCGCAGGTACTTTCTAGTCGTCTCTCCTTCCCCTTGGATTATCGTGCTGAGGTAGTCCAAGGGCTTCTTCTTTACGCGCCCGGCCCGGAACTCTTGGCAGAACTTGTGGGATAATTTGCCGAAGCTTCCAATGGATCTCGCCGGCAAGCCATAGTACCACTCTAGCGCCGTGTCCTTCAGGCTCTGCGAGAAAAGCCGGCACAGGAACGCGTCATCCACATCCTGTGCCTCCATCGCCCCCCGGTACTGTTGTACATGCGAGAGGGGGCCTTTTCCGCCGTAAGTGGCCAGATGGGGGACCTTGAGCCTCGCGGGTCTCGGGGCCGATGTGATCCACCGCGCCAACGGCGTGGCCTCCTCGGGGTAGGCGGGGCGCTCTGGTACGCGCCCTCTCCGCCATTCTGGGGTTTGGCTTCGGTCCCGCCTCGGTTGCCGACGGTCATCATGCCCCGGGGAATAACGAAGTGGTCGCCGGGGAGGGCTCCCTCCGCGGGTTGGGGATTCGACGGGCGGCGGGCTGCGGTCGTTCCAGTACCGCCGGTCCATTGTTGTCGCCTCCGGGATCTCTCTCCGCTCCTGATGCTCCCTTAGGAGCCTTTCACGCTCTACGGCGAGGAAGCGGAGCTGTTGACGAACGGGTTCCTCGTCCAGGTGATCCGGGGAGAGAAGCCCACGGGGCAGACTTCTCCGCCGAGGTGCGGACCGGGCGAGCGGCGGGCTGCGCTCGTTCATGTGTCGCCAGCCCGTCGCCGACACCTCCGGGATCTCCCGATTTTCCTCATTCTCCCTCCGAAGCCTTTTGCATTCCGCGATGATGAAGCGGAGTTGGCGTCGGGCGGTTTCTTTGTCTAGGAGGGCTTGCCGGGCGGCCTCGGCCGCTTCATCCAGATCCCTCTGTGCGGCAACCGCTTCCTCATGGCGCCTTCGCAACCGCGCGATTTCCATTTCTTCCTCCACGAGCTTCTGATGTGCCGCTACCTCCTCGGCTAGCCCTTTGTCCCCCATCTCTTCAACGAACTGAGGGTGAAGATTCCGCCTCACGTTCGGGTGCTCAGATGGGCCCGGGGGCGCTTCGGCTCTAGCCGTTGTGAAGCCCACCATCACCTTGGCGAAGGCCTCGAAGCTCTCCTGCACCGCGCGAGCTGTGAGGCCTGGACCGTTTCGACCTCCACCTCCAGGGGTGGATTAGTCGTAGGAGTCCAGGGGTGGGAGTGCGATTCTTGACCCATGGGATCCTTCCCGTGGTCAGGGTTTTGGTCGACTGGTATGTGATCTGACATGGGTGTGACCCTTCGTTCCCACAGACGGCGCCAATTGTTGCGGGGTAGAACTCGCTTACAATGAATTTGTATTATGGGGAACCAATGGCACGATGGTTATGCTAATGGCAGGATTAGGGTAGGCTATTAGGTGATTAGTGGGGTGATGAGGCTTAACTTGCTGTGGAAGCTGACCACAGTATTGAATCCGGTAGGATGTGATAGAGGGGCCGAACTGCCTAAGTTGAGGGCGAACACGACCAGGGATGATGAGCTAACCTGCGCAAGGAGCAACTCGTCAGAAAGGCCGGGTTGGGGTCCAACCCTTAGCCTCTCCGATGCCTAAGTCAGTAATAGGACTTAAAGCAGGGGCTAGGCACGCAGGTCGTACTGAGGGTGAGTCGACCGTACGTGACGAGCTATGAGTGGAAGAACAAAGATATGGACGACCTTTGCCCTTGTGTGTGAGAAATAAGATTGAGAGTGAATTTGCCAACCCCTTCACCGTTGGAGGAGAAGGGGTATTTATACCTGACGGGAGGCGGTTAGGTAAGGCAGACCTGGCATGCTGACTCGACGTGCTGAGCTGGCCCTGCTGTCAGCGGAAGCTTCGGACGAGGATGTCAGGAACAGGAGTGTCAGCCACGCTTTTGTCAGACGACGCAACGGCCAGGGGCGCTTTTGTCAGTGTGTCAGGGCCGAAAGCATTAAGTGTCAGGGGGCGCAACGGCCAGGGGGTGCTTTGTCAGATGGTCGGACGGCGTAAGTGTCAGAAACGTCCTTGTACTAGGTTGTTTGTCGTGTCCGATGTGCCAAGGAACCGTCGGAGCCCCTCCCCGGGGCAGGGCCCGTGATGGGTTACCGGGCCGGCCCGGACTGAGGCTGAGCAGTCCGGATGCACACTTTGCACGCTGATACAGGCGGACTGAGGGAGAACGGATGCGCGTCCCGCTGGGGTCGTGTTGGAGAGCGCCCATATCAACGGTCGAGGTGGGGTGCGCCCTCCTCCCCGTTGCGTCAGGCTCTAGGACCTACAGGCGCCCTGTGGGCCCCTGAGGTTCGGGAGTGGAGCGCCTCGTCGCTAGGTTGGAGGAGCGAGCCCGCGTGATGTTTCGGCGGTTTGAGACGGAAGGTCGGACTATCACGATCTTCACGATTTTCAGGTCAATCAAGTACATCCATCAAGTATTACAAATCGGACAGCTCAATCAAGTACATCCATCATGAGTGGAATACAAATCTAAGAATAGACGACGACTATCTGCACCTCAAAAATGAGGTCCAGTTAAGGATAATTTTCTAATAAAGGCAAAATAAGTTGGAGAGAGATTATGAATGGACAAGCTATTATATTCTTTTTTACTATTTTTGGAGGCAATCATCACCTTCATCACCTGCACCTCAAAAATGAGGTGCAGATAGTCCTCGTCTAAGAATATTAAGTTACACATACACCACGAGTAGCATAGAAATTAACGAAAACCCAGTTACCCGCCCCAATTTAAAAACATGAATGGCCACAAAATCTTGTTCAACATAATTAATATCTCAATGGGCTCAACTAACATGATTGCCACAATGGTCTGCTATAAATCAATAAGAATACGCGCGCGTGTAAGAATAGCAGACAGAGACTTGTCACTGAGATGGTCTGCTATAAATCAAATTGAAGCGCCATGCCCAATTTAGACGGAACAAGCACCAAGAAAATTCCTCTGCTGATAATGACAAGGCTTTTCGAAAAACATAAGAAACCGACACAGCTTGTGCTAAATGTTGCATCCAACTTGAGGGGATGGAGATACAGAGGCAGATGAAAGCAGAAATCAAGAAACCAATCTTTTGCCAGGATGAAGATCAATTAGCCCACCCTCACCATGGAAGGTGAATACTTTAACTGCCATTTAGAGGATCATCATTCACTAGGATGATGAGGGATTTCATTGCAACTGCTCTCAGATTACAGTGTGAAGAACCTGCCGGAGGAGAACCTTCCATGCCAGATGAAGGATAATCCCGCTTTGCTGGCATAGTCGTATCTAAACTGACAGCCTAAGTGGAATCAGCAACAATTCTATTGAGAAGCGAATCTACACTGTCAGACTACCAATGAACCTCTACTGCCAGCAGAAAGAGGACCTGAGACATTGTATGGAGAACATGGTTTGTGCTGGCCATTGAAGAAATTGACGTCGTTCTTGGGGGAAGAGAATCCAAACCAGCATACCTTTTAGAGGCTTGTTCACAGTTAACAAGTGATTGGTGCTATATAACAAGCCTATCTTGCATTTTAACTTTAAATGGCTTGAGATGTATATCATATAACCCCTTGCCGAACCCTTGAAATCATAAGATTGCTTCCATGCAAGATCATTAACATCAATTTGCCCATGAGTGTCCATTTAGTTTTACTTTCAGCAGCTTACATGATATCCACATTCTCATAGACTTCATTATGTTCCAACAGATGCAGCAATTGCAGACAACAAACATTGAAAATTATGGCATTTGATAAAATATTAGGTATGAATTTCAATGTTCAGTTTTGTCCAGTTAAATTAAACTTCTAGCGGAACAAGCAGAAACGTTTTTTATACAGAAATCAAAAATAAGGGGGGAAGAGGGGAAATTCAATGTTCTAGTTCATGAGAATATAACCTCCCTTCAATATATATTGTTTCACCAAGTTCATAAATCCAAAGCTTTCATAATTTAAGATAACTTCAAGTATTGTCTCAATTTAACTTGTAATTGAAATCTTTTATAATATTTTTGGACTAATATTTGGGTTAATTTGCGTACTAGAAATTGAGTTTTCTTCAGTAACCCCAACTTTGTGTGTATGTTAATATTATATACTCCTTAGAAGTTACATGTGTACAAAACTCTAGATGGCAATGTGTCTAGTGTCTATGAGCTCCAAGATTATATAGTTATACACACCAACACAAAAACAAAAACTCCAACCCCTTTCGAATAGTCAAAATCATTAAGCAAAGGAAGGTCCAAAACCAAAATCGAGTTCGCTGGTTTTAAGGGAGCAATGGAAGCCATAAGACTCCAGATAGTACTCTAACAAGAGGAGGAAACCAGTGGACTATTGTCTTACCACCAGGGTTGTGATGATCCTGTAAAATAGAATTTGTTGAGGCTATACTTTTGTGGATTGATGTATTCCTAAAACAATATTGCATAATTAATAATCTATAAATACAACTTATATACTACGAAAACAAGAGAGTAACATTTATTTCTTTGATGATATTTATGAAGAAAACCAGAAAGGGATCCATATAGTTCAATTTGATCGTAGTATTTGCGTCTTGTTTTAATTTGTCATTTGAGTCCTTTTTTGTTTTCTTTTAATAGGAGTTTGAGTCATTTTATCCTACATCAACTTGGCATTAGAGCTAAATTCATGATCTTCTTCATCATCTTCTTTCTTTAGTTCATGTTTTAATTACTTTTAAAAAAATCTCAGAATAGTTACAACCAAAAACCATGGCTTGTGAATGATGCGGGGGTGGGGAAGACCCAGGGGAAGGGCTGGCTTGACCCGGGGTTTTAATCGAGCTGTCTTCCTGCCCGCACCGGCACCGGCACCGGCGCCGCCCATCGCGCTCCTCTTTCCTGCGTCTGCACGTTAAAGTCAATTTATACCCTAAAACTAAAGAGCCCATCCCGAGAGAAGCACCGAGATTGGTGCTGACCAGTCCCGTCAGCAAATTCAACTTGCTGTTGATCATTCCATCAACTGAGCCGTTGGCTGCAGGGTCTTGCAAAGTCGAGCTAAAATCCCAGGACAATATTTCATGCCGCTCCGTGTAGGGATCTGCAGTGGCAGCCGATAAGCCAACCGCACCTTGCTGGGCAGGATGTCTCTCAGATCAACCACATGGGACATGCTCACTGTTTCAGCACGGGAGGGGTCAGTATGCACCACGAGGACGGTCAAACTCCGAGTGCTGGAACTGTAACTAATCGTTGCATTTGAAGTTCCACCACTTGTGATGCCGCCATTACAATCGACAGATTGGGGCGAATCAATGGAATTGACATCGTGACAGCTTGAAGGATCCGACTTGTTCCGATGAGTACCAAACTCAGCAGCTACTACTTGATTCTTTGAGGCGTCTTGAGCGGTGGCTTTGCTGAATAGGCCAAGGTAGCCGTCAGAGGAGATATCAGGGGGAGTATAATGATAAGGTGCGAGGAAAAAGGCAAGGCCCGAGCACGAGCAAGTGTTGCCAGGGGCAGCGATTCTGAACGAGAAATGGGTGATGAAGTCGGTTAGACTGCGAGTAGCCAAGTCCCAGAGTAAGAGTGGCTGAGGGTACACAGCTCTACCGGTGCTCGAACCCACGGCACTGGTCCCGTACCTGGTGAGGTGGATGACTGGGTTCCAGGAGGCATATGTAGCTATGATAACTATTAAGGTTTGACTTAAAGTTAATTTGAATCCTAATTGAGTTAGGTTTCTTTTTTATGTTTTTCTTTTTTGGATGAGTTCTATACTAGGTAGGATTCTAGTATAAACTACAGCTATATATAGTAGTTTAATTTGATTAAGAGTTTATGGATTAGTATAAGTAAGGGATCTTAGATCCACTAGTTTTTGGGATTTGTGAGAATATATTATGAGGTTTATGATTGTTTTTTCTTGAAAGATTTGAGAGTTTTTTTAAATATTTAATTTGTTGATGGGTGAAATAAAAAAATTTATTTTATAGTTTCATCATAACAAATTAGCATCAGAACTAAAGATGCTTCAATCAGGTTAATATGGTAATTGAGAAAATGGCTACATTAATAATATTTGAAGTGAAAAAAATTGATGGAAGAAACAAGTTTGGTTTATGGCAAGTAAAAGTTCGCAATCTTCTCATCCTACAAGATTTGCATAGTTCATCAATGGAAAATTGATGAAAGCTCTATTACACAAATGAGGGATGTTTTTGAATGTGTTTACTGACTAGGACAAAGAGGTGGATAGAAAGATGACTTGGTTTAATCTTAAGGAATCAATGGTTAGAATGAGAGTTTGTAAAAATTTTAGGTAGAAAACCTTAAATTTTAGAGGGAATTAAATCATGAGAGAACTAAATTTTGTAGTGAACTAAAATTTTAAATTTTTGAGGGGAACTAAATTTAGATGGAATTTTTTTTTTTTTTTTTTTTGGGGGGGGGGCGGGGAGAACTAAAATTTTTAGGTGGAACTAAATTCTCCGGGGGAACTGAATTTTTTAGATGGATGTTGAATGTGTTGAATTTTGATGATAATATATTTTGGATAAGGCTGTAATTTTTTTAGAAGGATGTAAGAAATTTTGAAAGGTTTGAAAAAAAAAATTTGGAGAATATTTTGAATGCCACATGACTGATGTTCATGGATTCTGACTAGTACATCAATAATCGAGGATGATTGGATAGAATTCAATTTGAAAACTGTACATACAATTTGTTTATGCTTGGCTGATGAGGTCTTTTACATCATTTTGGAGTTTGGTTTAATAAAATTATGGAAGAGACTTGAAACTCTTTACATGAAAAAAAACCTTTGATAAATAGATTGTTCTTGAAGTAGTAGTTATATATGTTATTGATAAAGAAAGGTATGTCAATTCATGAACACCTCAATTTTTTTAAAGAATTAACTCATCTATTGCTAAGTATGTTGTTAAAATTGAAGAAGAAACCTGCTTTAATTTTTACTGACTTCTTTATCACTTCTTTATCATTTTCTTTTGATCTTATCATAATCTTACTTTATGGAAACGATTATGGAAACGATTCTATAAAGCTAAAGGACGTTACTCCTGCACTTCTTTCAAATGAGGTGAGAAAGAAAATTGTTGAAGAATTAATGCATAACCTGACCAAGCTTTTGTAGCAAGATGAAAAGAAATAAAAACGATACTAGAATGTATAAGAAGATATCTTCCAAATATTAAATGTTACTTTTGTAAAGAGAAGTGATATACAATGAGATTTCACAGGTAGTTACAAGAGAAGCTGTAACAACCAGAGAAGTTGAAAGAAAATCCAGTTCATAAAGCATATATAGCAATCGAAGATACAAACGAAGTATTATCATTTACAATTGAAGATCACTCATCTAATAGATGGATTTTGGATTTCGATGCTTCATATCATATGTATCATAACAGAAAATTATTTACGACTTATGAGCCTATTCATAAGAAGTAAGTGCATATAACGAAAGAAGCATCTGGTAAGATTCTTGATGTTGGAACAATTAAAGTTAAGTTCAATGAAAACATAAATACGTTATCATGTATATGTACTTAATTTAAGAAGGAATTTCATATCTCTATGTGCTTGAAGTCTAATGGTTGTAAGTATTCAGCTAGTTAGGTTTGGATGATACTGACTAGATACAGCTAGTTAGGTTTGGATTACACGAGATACCATCTGATAAATTTTTATGTTTCCTTGTCTACTTCAGATAGAAGTTGTAGTTCAATATAACTCAAAGATAGTAACACATCGTATGGCATGTATGATGGAGGTTGGCTCTGCAGATCTACTGGATCTACGGTGTATGGAGTCCAACTCATTCGAGTAGGAGTATGTTGGACTATATGATAAATCTGAGTTCACATGGGAGCAAACCTAATCCAAATGTGAGTCGAATATTAGAGCCGACCAAACTGACCTAGAATAGGTCGATCACCAAAGGCCAAGTCTGGATCGCGTTAGGTCCATCCATATTCTACTTTGAGTAAGATTCTATGTGCCCTTAATCCTATTCAACGACGGTTGAAGATTCCTTGAAGACGAAAAGGTCAAAGACAAAAGCGTATATAAATATATAAAGAGGCTCTCCTCACTTCCTAATATAATAATAATCCATAGAATTAGCCACCTTAGATCATAAAATTAGAGCAACTCCACGTTAAGTTATGAATGAGCAAGTGACGAAAAAGTCTACAGTTCATATATTTATCAAGAGGATGTGACGATCCATTCTTCATACCGTCATATTTTTGTCAAGAGAAGAACATCACAAGTAACTTCAATCAAGAGCCAAAAGATCGAGGAATAGATAAACTTTCGCAAGTGTATTTGTATTCCTATTTTTAATTCATATCAAAAATAATAATATCACATCCTCATTCCCTTGTGACACCATTGTTTACATAAAAAGTTGTACAACTCCGTGGAGAATACAATTTTTGAATCTAAAGACTCATTAATTCATTTTTTATAAGTTCAAGATATTCTTGATCAATTTAGCATAGTTGTTCTTTGGTGGGGATACCATTTTCCATAAGGTAATGAAATGATGTGTTATTTTCTTTTTCCAAAGAGGATGCGGTAAATCACTACAAATTTGAGACTTAAAACTCATTTTCAAGTCTAGATATCCCCTGGTGCAAATATGGTGATTGAACGTGTTTATTTAGTTTGATAGAAGAAAATTCATCTTAAAAAATTTCTTTTCTTTTCTTTTAAATAGATATAATTGTCTTCATCAATAATTTTAATCATATGGCCAATATAATGACCCGAAAGTCTTAATGAAAATTTGGGATTTTTCTAAAGATTTTTCGAAAATTAATTTCTTTTTCCTTAATTCTTCCTTTATTTTCCTTTATTTTCCTTTCTTTTCTACCTCGGCCTGGACCCATGCGGCCTAGTTGCTTTCATTCATTCCCCCTTCTTTAAAACCAAACCACATGGCCAATCAAGGCCCAACCGGCCCACTTCCATTAACAAATAACTTAAAAACAAATCTCTTTCTATCCACTTACTTCACCCGCTGCGGACCCAACCCTCTCCCCTGTGTTTTCCTCTCTCTCTCTCGCGACGATCGCAAGCGGCAGCGACCCAATGGGAACAATTGAAACCCATAGCTCTTATCCCTCAACGCGCCGACTTTTTTTGAAGAACTCCTCTCCGATAAGAACTATTTCTCTCATCAATTTACACATTTTCTTCCTATATTTAATTGATGCATGGTTTTAGGGGTTTCCTCATGCGAAAACTGATTTTCCTCTTCGAAAAGCTTTCGATTGAGTTCAGGTTTGGGTTTTGATCTTTCAGATTTTCTCGGCTTGCCTTCTACGGTGTTTGGTAGACTTTATTTCCTCTAAACTAAAATATATTCATTCAAACACTTTCTTCTGTTTTTCCTGTCGTTTGCTTCATCATCTGGTGGTGGGATGGTTTTGTTGCTGCTCTCTACACCTCTTTATATAGTGTTCAAAGAATTCAAAAAACGTCATCCATGACGTCCGTATGAAAATGATGGGAGATGGAAACGCAAGCAATGACGTTGTGGTTTGGAGAAGAAAAAAACAAAAGGAGACAATTGGGTGATTGGGGCATTGTTTATTTAGTTTGATAGAAGAAAATTCATCTTAAAAAATTTCTTTTCTTTTCTTTTAAATAGATATAATTGTCTTCATCAATAATTTTAATCATATGGCCAATATAATGACCCGAAAGTCTTAATGAAAATTTGGGATTTTTCTAAAGATTTTTCGAAAATTAATTTCTTTTTCCTTAATTCTTCCTTTATTTTCCTTTATTTTCCTTTCTTTTCTACCTCGGCCTGGACCCATGCGGCCTAGTTGCTTTCATTCATTCCCCCTTCTTTAAAACCAAACCACATGGCCAATCAAAGCCCAACCGGCCCACTTCCATTAACAAATAACTTAAAAACAAATCTCTTTCTATCCACTTACTTCACCCGCTGCGGACCCGACCCTCTCCCCTGCGTTTTCCTCTCTCTCTCTCGCGACGATCGCAAGCGGCAGCGACCCAATGGGAACAATTGAAACCCATAGCTCTTATCCCTCAACGCGCCGACTTTTTTTGAAGAACTCCTCTCCGATAAGAACTATTTCTCTCATCAATTTACACATTTTCTTCCTATATTTAATTGATGCATGGTTTTAGGGGTTTCCTCATGCGAAAACTGATTTTCCTCTTCGAAAAGCTTTCGATTGAGTTCAGGTTTGGGTTTTGATCTTTCGGATTTCCTCGGCTTGCCTTCTACGGTGTTCGGTAGACTTTATTTCCTCTAAACTACAACTATTTCTTTCCAAACATTCGATTTGTTTCGGAAATTAGGGTTTCGTATTTAGGAGATGATAATTCTTTTTATACGAAAGGGATTTCTTCCCTTATGTTGAATAGGGCATCTTATAAGCAAGGCGGCAACTTCACCGCAGCTTCGTAACATATATTTGGGATTTTGATGTATAGGGTTGGCCGCCGGGGTCTCTCCCTCTTCAGAGGGGTTCGGCTGGTTTTCTAGTGTGCTCGGTTTTGCCCTTTGCTGCGATCTGTAGCTTCTGGCTAATTGTTCCCTGCAGTTGCGAACGACTGCGTTTTTTATTTGTGATCGACTACTCCCTTTTTCATGTTTGATGATTTCGCACTTCTCATGTGGGTGTACATTATAGTATTGATGATGTTTAATTGAGGGCTTTTGGTCATTGTAATTACTGTAGCAGTGGGTCTGCTTTGGTTGGATTTTTAATTACGACATGACCCCCTTTTCTGCCACTATTTTCAGACTTTTAGGAGAAGTTCCCTCGAGCAGGTAAACCCTAGAACCTGAATGAAAAATAAAGCGAATCTGATCCTACAGTTGTCTAAATATTTTTAAAAATGATTTAATTACAGTTTTTAATTGTTTGAAAGATTTGTTTGTCTTAGAGATGTTTTGGAGTGAATTGAATAGAGTTTTCTTTTATCATATAAATTGGCTTATAGCATTATTATGTTAGCAGATAAATCATGTAATTAGAATTGTGCAAATAAATGCATAGATTGTGGAATAATGTTACATTGGATCTATTGCTATAAACATTACAATTTAATACACGATTCTCTTTACATAATTTAGGAAGTACAAAACTAAAAGAACAGAACTAGGGGATGAATGGAAGACACTGAAATAGATAGAACAGACACATGGGGTTTGGAAACTCACAATTAAAGTTAGAAAGAGAGGCGGAGACCACGCTCATTGACTAAATTGTAATGACTTGCCTAGGTCCTCTAATGACCTTTTGGACCAATGAGATTTAGGGCATAAGTGAGCTCGCTTATGGATCCCGGGTGGTTCTTTAGTTCGCTCTTTCCCTTTATATTGTGAGTATAATAAAAATTGAAATGTTTTAGTTAGATACAGTCTAGTGCTTAGTGTTATTGGCTTGTTTAGGACTATGGTTGCATGTAAAGTTATATTTGTTGTTTATTGTAAAAATCGTCTACTTCATCCTCTTTAAATGTTCTTTTTACACGAAGTGAACCAGAGTACGAGGAGGCTCCAGTGTTCGAGGAGTCTGAGTTCCCAGTAGAGTGTGCTGATTTTTGAGATCAGATTAGTAAGGAGAGTGGTATTTATATTTTGTTTAGCTTGTTTTCTTTATTGTTAGAATGAAAGACTAGTAGTTCCTCTTTTAGTTATGCTTTCCTCCTCTTTTATATTTCTTTTACAAAGCTTAATTAGCTGGCCTACTTCTTCCCCTTTGAAGCTGATGATGCCGTCCCTCCAGGAAATCATTTGTTGCCTTCGAGAACTGGAAACACTCCCCATCAAGAGCTGTATAGATCTCGTATTGTACTATGTTTGGTATCAGCTGCACGATTAAATCACAAGATAATACTTAGATGAACAACTTACGAAAACAAAAAAAATTAGTGGAGAAAATGATAAGATAATGCAAAAGTTCAAAAAGCATTGAAAGAAAGAAACCACACCGGTTTGATTCTCCTAAAGTATGGGTTTCCCCGGCGTAACACGTTAACCATTAATGCACAGACGGAGTAACATTTGAAGTGGCGACAACGCAACTCAGTTGTACTTGTAACTTGGCGTCATTTTCCTCAAGAACTTTCGTAGCATCATGTTTAGCAAGACCGTTTGGTAAAAAAAATGCAGTGACGATGTGTTTGCTTTTTATGAAGCCATCTTACTCCTCTCATTCAACTGAACAGAGCCCATCTTACTCCTCTCTTTTATGAAGCCTAAAGCCCGTTTTCGTTTGATTTTGCCCCGACCACTTCTTCTCCCAAAAGAAATCAGACAGTTGCCCTCTCTCTCCTTCGATGGAACACTCAAGCTGCCCATTTTTAATCGACAAGAAACCCTAAACGCATCGCGAAAATCCCTCCAAATAGAGTTCCTATTTACCCACGACTCTCTCCCTCTCTCTTCTATAAATACACCGTTGGTTCTAGGGTTTCGAAGCACACAAAAATATTCATATTCTCCTTCAAAGATTTGATCGTTGCTCAATAGGAACGGTTGTACTTCGATCGATTAAGGTAGATTATTTCTATTTATACGTTTTCGGTTTATGAACTTTCATTTAATTATCTTTAACTTTGTTGATTGATGTGTGGGTTGTTTGGGGGTTTGGTTGTCTTTCTTGCATGCTGTTCGGCTTGAAGTGTTGGGCTGTACTGGGGTTTGATTGTCTTGCCCTTACTGGTTGCAGGACCCTCTTGTCGTCGGTTGTGCCTCGTCAACGCCCTATCAGCTTTTCTCTATTGTTTTTTTCTTGCAGGCTTGCGTTGCCGGCTCCCTTGAGGGCTGTGATGTGGGTTTCAGTGGGCCTCCTTTGTGGGTTCTGTTGTTTGCTCCGATGTGGGCTGTCTGTTGGTTTCACTGTGGGCTTCTTTGTAGGCTGTCTGTTGGTTTTTCAGTGGGCTTCTTCTGTCAGTTGCACTGTTGTTTTTTCCTTTGGGTTTTGGACTGTTCTGTGGCTCTTCTCTTTGGGCTTGTTAGACTGTTTAGGTGCGGTTTTCCTGTGGATTTACTGACACAGTTCCTGTTGGATTTTCTATGAGACGGTAGCATTGTTTCTGATCGGGTTTTCCAGCAGTCTTATTAGCATAGTTTGTAGGCTTTTGTGGGTTTTGTTGTCACTGTTTGGTCATGGGCTTTAAGTTATTCAATGCATGGGTTTATCGAGTTGTTAATTATCGATCGTAGCAAACCCTCTCTGAGCTGGCAAACCGTAAAAAATCTTAGGGTGCCGATTGTGAGTCTGGTCCCATAAACTTTACATCTTACTTTTCTTTTTGTAAATTGTTTCGATATTTTGGTTTCCAGATTTAAGTATTATTCCACATAATACCGATATAACTGCCTTATGCCTTGACACCAATACTTTGTCACATGTTATGCTACAACTGTTGTTAACGATTACATAGCTGTTGCATGTTGACAAGTATAGAATATTGTACATTGAATACATGATCTTAATGTTACATGTCATCGACATTGACTATTGAATATTGTACAAGCCTGGATATTGTGTCTGATCATTAAACACTAAACATTGGTTGCAGGCTCTTGATAACATGCACGACTATGTTAATAACTAAGTGCTACATTGAACAAAGTTCAACGGTACACCGGGGTCACCTCTTGAACCCATGAGAGCCACCTCTAGAATCCACTCCACATGATAATGCATGAAACCATAACAATATCAGACACAATAGTAATCATAACACAAACACATGACATGAAAACAGTACAATCGTCACGATATCATGACATTACACTTGACTCACGGGGTTTTGAGTTAACTAATATTAGAGAGTGCGGAGTGATTGGAGCCATGCTTTTGGCCCATATCGGGGAGGATTTCCATTTCCTGTCTCTCTTGTTTAATGGATCATGAGTCCCTTCCAGCTTTCTTATTTTGGACTCCGTCCAGGGTCGCACCCCGTGGTCCAAGGTGGACTTCACGTCTCACATCGTGTTCTCCAAATATGAGTCGCATCACTAGTATATGGTATCATTGTAATAGTGTACAGTAGTACTTGCAGATAGGTTGTCTCATACTAGGTTTATTGTTACAGTTCCTAATTATCTTCCTTGTTTAAACATATTAATGATTGATGTTATGGATGCATGCTAGTGAGATGTTTCTTTACCTTTGTTTATCTATATGTCATTGATGCCACATTGTCTAATGTCAATATTCATATCTTTTAAAATGTTTACGTTGTTCACGACTTGACACTTTCATACACTTGTTACACTTTGTCCTATAGATCACTTTTGCATGCATGCAATTTTCCTTGTTTTGTACATAAACTGAAATCCTGTATATAGATATAATCTACTGTCTAACTCAATCCTATCTCTCAAGTGTTCCACATGTCTTCTATTGAGGTGTTCCACATGTCTTCTATTGAGTTTTCAGAGTTCTTCGCTTCCCATGGGCTATTCTGGGTCCTTCCATTGAGGTATGTTTTTGGTATATTTCTATTCTGCCTATTCTGTTTTCACTTGTAACCAACAGGACCTGCAAATCCTTGAAAAAGTAACGACCCCCAGAAACTCAAGCGTTATACTTTCCAAACAAACTTTGAGCTTGAGAAGTGCAAACATGTACCAATCTTTTATGGCTTCAAGGATAAATTTAGATATGATGATACGGGGAACTAGCTAGAAATTTTTTTCTCCCGTTTTGATCTATCAAACGAATCAAAATATAAATATGCATGGCTCAAGCTAGGTGGAGAAGCATTATCTTGGTGTTTTTTAAGTACCATATCATCATGGTCAATATTTGGATCCGCTCTTCGATGTCGATATTTATCCAAGCATTTGAAAATTCTATAGGCATCCAGCAATCTTCAAGCCTGAAAGTAAAAGAAGATCCCATAAAATTGATACGTGAGATGCGCAACATTCTTCTTCAGGCATACAAACTCAAGCCAAAGCCCATGATAGAGATTGATCCAACTTTTGATGCAAAGTGTAAGCTAGAACATTAGCTAAAGCCAGATTTTGATCACGAGAAGACACAGTTTGAGCCTAAACCCAAGTTAAAGCTCAAGCACAAATTGGCATGAGCCTGAATTAAAGTTTGTGCCCGACTTGGAGCTTGAGCCAATATTTGAGTCTGCGCCAACATTAGAGCCACAATAAGAGACTGAATTGGAGCCTGAGTCAGAGCTGGAACCAGCGTTTGATCTAGTGCCGCATCCTGAGCCAGAGCTTGATCCAGCTTTGCAATCTGTGCGATAGCCTAATCTAGAGCCAGCTATTGAACGAGCGCAAGAGCTACAAATAGAAGTATCGTTGAATCTGATTGAGCACATCAAATTCGTTATTACAGATCATCATCCACTTACTAATAAACAGAACTTAAGAGTTTTTTCCTTTCGGGATGAAGAGAAATTTTTAGAAGACGTGCTTCTACCAATCTACATCATGGTATACTTCAGAGTTCGTGGTTTTTTCAAACTACAACGGACTATTGGTTACTACCCAACTGTGCTACTTTTGTCATTCTTTACCAGGTAGGGAAGTTCTTAAACCGGGAAGGATGGTAGGTATCCAATTCCGATTGAGATAGAAATTTTTAATTTTAATTTTAATTTTAATATCTATTTTGAGTTTTAGATCTTTAGATATTTTGAGTCTTTTTTATGTTTAAGTATTTTAATGTTTAGTCCCACATCGGATAGGAACAAGGAGTTAAATTGGACGCATATATAAAGGCCCTAGATTTCTTTTATTTGCAATCAATGAATCAATGAATAGTTCAATGAAAAGTTTTCCTCAAACCTAAGAAAGATTCACCTCCTTAGTGAGAAGCCCTGGAAAACCCTTGGTGAAAAGCCAAGAACCCTAACATATCAATTTCTTTCGTAAATCTACCAAAATCCTTCATAAAAATACCCAAATCTATCATATTCTACCCCAGACAGCCTGTCAGCTCATAGGAGGAATTCAAGGCTGCTTGTTGCATCGTTTTCGAGACACGAAGGATGATGATCTACACGAGTAGTTCTTTACCCATAAATAGAATGGCACTGTTAGAGAGGATGACTACATAGAGTGGTTTGTGATGCTCTAAAGTCGCGTGAGGGAGAAATCCGATGAGGTGCTCGAATGGAATTTCACGAATGGCCTTAAGGCAAGCATCAGAGTAGAGCATCGTATATCGAGGCCGAGAGGGCTTGGAGAGACAATGGAGCTGGCCCAAACGGTGAAAGACAGAATCACGGAAGATAAGACTGCAAAGAGAGCAATGAGAGGGGTCACAACCTGCACTAATGCTATGCCGGAAGAAGAAAAGTCTCAGCCAGCGACAAGTTAGACAAGTCAAAAGAATAGTGAGCCTCAAACAGACATCGCGTTCAAGTGTTTCACACAGACGGAGATCCAGGACAGGCATGCCAAATGGTTATGCTTTCGATGTGTCAGAGGTTCGGGTCGAGACATCATTGCTGAGATCGTGCTCTACATGTGTTGATCATTGAGATGGAAGGCACATCAGTTGAGGAGGATGAGCCACGAGAAGACGAGTACCCTACTTGGAGTAACGTATCCACAGATTTTATGGCACCACATTGAGGACAAGATGATCCTTTGGGGACGCATTAATGTTTTGATTGGCATGCATCGGCCAAATAGTGATAGCTCTGTAATTTCTAGGTACCAGTGGCAAAATTGTAATTTTATGGGTCCAGAGACAGATTTGTAAGTTTAGGAAATCAGTGGCTTTTATAAAGGGGGCTGTGTGTATTAAGGATTATGCCGAATATTGAAAATAGAATCGAGAAGAGAAGAGCTAGGAGTAGGAAACTTAGATTTAGTGGAGAGTTGGACATTTACTCTAGAATTAAAGGGTAGGAGAGTTGGGCATTTACTCTCAAAAGAGGTCAACTATCATCGTATCCCATTATATTATCAATAAAAATATCAACTTTCTCCCCTAAATCCACTTTCTAGCCTTAAAAGCCCACATTTCATCATAAAAATCTCATCTTTCACCTTAAATCCACCAAAATACTATTTTTATCCCCCGCAAAACCCGAAAAATCTTATCTAAATATTTATAGTTGAATTCCTACTTGGAGATGCACTTTTGAAGTATCCCTTGTTATACACGGGTTTAAACCCATTGGGGTGAAAGTTATGAATCATGGATTACATTTAAGATTGTTAAGAATAATAGTTTCACATTGGATAAAATAAAAAACTGTGATGTCTATAAAGGAATAGTTGGACGTTTATTCATTAGCTTAAACTTTTAAGTCGTATATGATTAATCGTATCAAAAAATGAAAATAACTTTAACTGGCTATTGTGTACTACTACTTTACAAACTAAAATATAAATTCATCTTGAGTTTTGAGATGTTAAAAATAATAGTTCCACATTAGAAAAAATAAAAAAAATGAGATATCAATAATTAGCATCACTTTGGCTTAAGATTTTAGCTTAGATATGGTTTAAACTACTGGGTTGTGACTTACTAATATAAAACGATTATAGACCCATATTACTATTTTTAAGTTTAACAATGATAATATACAATTACTGAATAAATTTATATAGTTAATCTATTAGGTGTGGTCACATGGTGGCTGCTATTAATAGAGAAGATGGATGTGATAACAAAACTAAAACCTGTGGGGGCTCGTTAGTATTTTTTTAACTGAGATGTTATACAGTTAAGATCAAAGTTCAAATAGGTTTAGTAAAATTTAAGCTGTCATTATATATAGGCACCATGTACACTCCGTTGCGAATATATTACATATGATCTTTATTTGTCATGACCAAGATCTAAGGAACACAATAAAATCATACTTGAAGAAAACACAATGATAACAAAATTTTACTTAGTACTTGAATCTGGTCTTCGTACAAAAAATAACTAATACACCAACATTACCAACAAACAAGAGGAAAAAAATGGATCAATTTTGCAACGAAGGATGAAAGAAAAATTGAAAGATTGCAAGGACCAACTATTTGTAAATAATAAATATAGGTCCTACCATTAAGAATAGTAAATCAAAATTGAAACAAATGACAGGGTTAAATGACTTTCTTAACTCACAAGCAGGGGCGTGGGATATGTTAAAATTAAAGAAGCACGTAAATACAATTATCCCCATGAGATGCTACGGGCTTCTACGCTAACAAAATGATAATAGTTGTTGCATTTGCTTGTAACAAATTAAATACATTTGCTTGTACTAAATTAAATATAAGAACCAAACCTTTCTTTTATACATAGACATAGACAGACATATACATATACATGTACATGTATTTAAAGAACCAGACATATACATATACATATACATATACATGTATATGTAACCTTTTCTTTTATACATATACATATACAGAACCGGACATATACATATACATACATATACATGTACATGCAACCTCTTTATACAGAACCAGGCTTATACATATACATATACATGTATATGTAACCTTATATACATATACATATACATGTATATGTAACCTTTCCTTTTATACATTATATACAGATCGAGAGACATACATATATATGTATATGTAACCTTTTCTTTTATACATATCCTTATTACAAATGGGGGATGTCCCCACGGCTATATCCCCGTGGGACAAAGGATGTGGGCTAGGTTAGGCCACCTTAGCATGACGGGGCCCACATTCCCATGAACTACAAGCTTGCCACTAGGATTTATGCATTTTGATTTAACCCGTGATTTTTCCACTTTTATCCCCCCCGACAATACACACACACCCACACTTCTTACTCCTTTTCGGCTGCGCGCGTGCGCCACATCCTTTTCGTGGGGTTTTTGGCCATGTACACTCTTCTGTCGGTTCATTTTCCCCCTTTTACAACTCGACGAGACCCGCACACACCCACTCTTCTCTCTTTTATCGGTTGTGCGTGTGCACATGTAGGTGTTTTTCCTGCGTCGTTCACTGGTTATTTCTAATACATATACATATACAGAACCATACATATACAAATACATATACATGCATATGTAACCTTTCCTTTTATACATGATATACAGAACCATACATGTACATATACATATGCATGTATACGTAACGTTTTCTTTTATAATATACATTTACATATACAAGTATATGTAACCTTGTCTTTTACACACAAATACACACACACACACACACATATCTATTATACAAAAAAGGAATGTAATGTGATGTTTGTCTACTAGGACAAATCCATGTGGCACCCTTGTCATATGTAGGGGTGCCACACCCACCCCCACATGGGGGTGCCACCTCACCCCTCAAAGAAAAAGCCCCCCCAAGTCCCACTATTTATATGTTTGTCATTTCCCTTTCATGAATCCAAGGAACACCCCAAAACCCGCTCCATATTTCCCATATTTACGGTTTTGCCTTGGTCTTTTTTCACTTTGCATCTCCAGTTTATTTTTTCTTTAACCATTGTTTTCCGCACACCCACACTTCTCTCTCCTTTTCAGCTTCGTGCGGGTCCCGCATCCTGTGTGTGGGGGTTTCGGTCCACGTGCACTATGTGCACACGTTATTTGTAATACATGTACATTTGAGGGATGTTTTTGATTGTGTTTGCTGACTAGGACAAAAGGGTGGATACGGGCTTCTACGCTTTTGTCATGTTGTTACAAGCAAATGCAACAACTATTATCATGTTGTTAGCGTAGAAGCACGTATCCACCCTTTTGTCCTAGTCAGCAAATTAAATACAAATTAAATACATTTGCTTGTACTAAATTAAATATAAGAACCAAACCTTTTCTTTTATACATAGACATAGACATAGACATAGACATGTACATGTATTTAAAGAACCAGACATATACATATACATGTATATGTAACCTTTTCTTTTATACATATACATATACAGAACCGGACATATACATATACATACATATACATGTACATGCAACCTCTTTATACAGAACCAGGCTTATACATATACATATACATGTATATGTAACCTTATATACATATACTAATACATGTATATGTAACCTTTCCTTTTATACATTATATACAGATCGAGAGAAATACATATATATGTATATGCAACCTTTTCTTTTATACATATCTTTATTACAAATGGGGGATGTCCCCACGGCTATATCCCCGTGGGACAAAGGATGTGGGCTAGGTTAGGCCACCTTAGCATGACGGGGCCCACATTCCCATGAACTACAAGCTTGCCACTAGGATTTATGCATTTTGATTTAACCCGTGATTTTTCCACTTTTATCCCCCCCGACAATACACACACACCCACACTTCTTACTCCTTTTCGGCTGCGCGCGTGCGCCACATCCTTTTCGTGGGGTTTTTGGCCATGTACACTCTTCTGTCGGTTCATTTTCCCCCTTTTACAACTCGACGAGACCCGCACACACCCACTCTTCTCTCTTTTATCGGTTGTGCGTGTGCACATGTAGGTGTTTTTCCTGCGTCGTTCACTGGTTATTTCTAATACATATACATATACAGAACCATACATATACAAATACATATACATGCATATGTAACCTTTCCTTTTATACATGATATACAGAACCATACATATACATATACATATGCATGTATACGTAACGTTTTCTTTTATAATATACATTTACATATACAAGTATATGTAACCTTGTCTTTTACACACAAATATACACACACACACACACATATCTACTATACAAAAAAAGAATGTAATGTGATGTTTGTCGTACTAGGACAAATCCATGTGACACCCTTGTCATATGTAGGGGTGCCACACCCACCCCCCACATGGGGGTGCCACCTCACCCCTCAAAGAAAAAGCCCCCCAAGTCCCACTATTTATATGTTTGTCCTTTCCCTTTCATGAATCCAAGGAGCACCCCAAAACCCGCTCCATATTTCCCATATTTACGGTTTTGCCATTGGTCTTTTTTCACTTTGCCTCTCCAGATTATTTTTCTTTAACCATTGTTTTCCGCACACCCACACTTCTCTCTCCTTTTCAGCTTCGTGCGGGTCCCGCATCCTGTGTGGGGGGGTTTTCGGTCCACGTGCACTATGTGCACACGTTATTTCTAATACATGTACATTTGAGGGATGTTTTTGAATGCGTTTACTGACTAGGACAAAAGGGTGGATACGACTGTTGAGATTTAATATTGAGGAGTCAATGGATACAATTAGAGTTCGTGAAAAAAATTGGAGGAAAAAAACTAAAATTCTAGATGAAACTAAATTTTAAATTTTACGAGGATTAAATCGTGAGGAAACTAAATTTTGAGGGTAACCAAAAAAAATTTGGGAACTAAATTCTCTTGGAAAGCAAAATTTAAATTTAAATTTTTTTAGGAGAACTAAATTTGAAAGGAATTAAAGTTTTAAATTTTGGGGAGAACTAAATCTTGATGGAACCAAATTTGGGAGAAACTAAATTTTTTGGTGTGAATTAAATTCTCTGGGAAAACTAAGATTTATTTTGAATATGGTTAAAAAATTTTGTTAGGGTGAATATTTTGAAGGTGCCTGTAAATTTTTTGGGATAATTTTGAAGTGGATGCAAAAAATTTTTGGGTAAAGGAGATTTTGAATGTGATGAAATTTTTGGATGGAATATTTTGAATGCCTAGTGAGCTATGGTCACGGGTTGACTAATGAGAAAAAGGTTTATGAGCAGTCTGTACATGAAATCTTTTACACCGGCCCATATTCACTTCGATTTCCATCATTGTTTTGAATATCGACACCATTCATCTTCTTCTACATATCATGGATGATAATAATACTAAAAATTAAGTGAATTCAATACTTATTTCAGATTTCCAGGTGAAAAATGGTTGCAAATTTTTAAGTGAAAAATGGTTGTAATTGCTATCCAGAAGCTGTACAAGTCAGCAAGGTCAAAGCAATAGTAGCACTGATAAACTTTTGACTGAAGGATTCTTGGACTCATCGCATGAACAATAGGTCGGATAAGGAGCACGGAAATTCAGATTGGGAGTCAGTCACTCTCAAGATATTATTGCTTTGAAGGATGATCTAATTAAAACTTAGGGCCAAAATGGGAAAAGTTGAATAAATTCAACACTAATAAAAGCTCTATTATTGATTTACACCCTCAATGACATTTGGGGTTGTTTTTGTAGCCATTCTTATTGAAGAATTTTTCAAAACTATAATGTTCCATATTGTAGTAACATTTGAGATGTCATGTTTTTAATATTTTAGAGAAAAATCAATTGAATATCAATAATGTGTTATCCCAATCATAGAATGAATATTTGGCCACGAAACTAAATGATGAGATGAGTAAATGGTGCACAAATTATTAGTTCTTGGATTCGAACTAAAAGGGTATCCATTTCAGTTGAACTCACACTGACTCGTGTCCAGAAGCAGAATTCGCCAACAAGAATTCGCCATGTTGACGTACTAGGAATCTATCTTCTTCTTTTGTTATGCAATTTTAATAGAGAGGATTAAAATGAGAACAATTTACATGTACAAATAGTGTTTTAAATATCATATAACGGGATCATATCGGATGGATATTTTCCGTATCGAATGGGTTTTTTTCGTATATCTGGGATATGTTTTCATATCGGATTGCTCATATCGGACATCACACACAAACACACGAGAATAATAATAAGCATAACATATGCGGCTAATACGCATCTCAAAAAGTCCACACTCCCCATTCTATCGGATTATCGAAACCTATCATTTTAATCTTCATTTTCTAAAACCTCAAAACTCCAAATATCGAGTGAACCTAAGGGGTTTTGACCGTTCATCCATCCGTCTCAAATTTAACGGTTTCGCATGAATAGAACTTTTTTGTGCCGGGTAGACAAAACCCCTTGGGATCACCCGATATTTGAGATTTTGAGGTTTTAGAATTTGAACTAAATGAAGTTCTGATTGTTCAAGAAAATTAGGAAAGATGGAGTTTTAGAGCGTTAGCCCTATATGGCATATGTTTCCCATTATTTCTATATATATATACACTGGTCATATGGCCACACTTTGATGTCGGTGACACGTTTTTCTTCTTCCCTTTGGTCGACGGTGATAAGTTGGTTCCATTGATCTCTTTATGGACTTGATAAATTCGGCTCTAGTATGCATGCATGATTTTCTAAGGATTTGCCGATTGATTAGGGGCAAATATGCTCTTATTATTTCTATTTTAGGGTTTTTGGTTGTGTTACTTGGGGTTGATGCCTGTAATTAGATGTCGGCTTGTTCTTTTTAGGACAGTTTTTACCTCTGACTGCCCTGCTTGGGGTTCATCTGTTTTTCTTTGAGGTTATGCCTCTGATGCTACTGTTTGGGTTTCTTTTGGCCTTCGGCCTTTTATTTGGCTATTGATTAGCCTACAACTCCTGTGCAATTGCTAGTTTACTAGATATGACTCTCCGATATGTTCTGACCTTGATTCCTTGTGCTGCTCTTGAAACCTCTATTCGTGTCTTTTTATGGCCTTGGGACCGTGCAGTGTTTTGTTTGACCTTGAGGGCATGATCAGCTTCTGCTTGGCTGTAATAACCCTGCTCGAGATACGCATGGGCCTTGAGATACATGTTTGAGGTTCAAAGTACTAGGTTGTATGCTATTAAGGATATTTAACTCATTTGATGATGATATAATGATTCCATACCTAAAAATGCAGGTCATATGTGGGTAGAAAATATGGAATCCTATTGAAATATGTTTACATTAAAACTGTGGAAAATGTGCATAGATTATTAGACGCTATATCTGACTATTCAGATCAACCCCCTTTAGTAGTGTTTTTGGGCCATGCTAGTATTGCCTCACTGATCATGTTGATTATATTGATGATTCAGTTTATGTCCCGAATACCTGATTGAAAATGTTGGGTTTAATTATTCTTGTGAGTTAGTATGCTATTTACAGTTACCTACTGTTCCATTAAGCATATGTCTAATTCATAACCATAAAAATTATTACATGATAAATATACATCTTAGGTCAGACATTAAGATTGTCTCATATCTATGATAAGCAAATCATATTCCCTTAGTTATTATATTATAACCTTGAAATTGTCACATGAATTATTATAATTCATCGTGCGTGCTTTATTTACTTCCATACATATGCCACTATTACTTCACTTGATAAAAAGAATCTAACATGTTACTGATTTTATATACATAATATCACACATGATAATGCTCAACATGATAATATAGTACTTGATAATTGATTTGAAATTGGATACTAAAAAGCTACTGAACCTGTTGACCATACTTGCCATACCGCCTAACAAGACCACTATTGTACTATACTATAGATACTGTTTATGATTACAGCACCCATTAACATGCTCACATGCTCATGATGATGTACCTGACATTGTTCTTGATTTAATATACTTAATGACGCAATATCGTACATGTTCATTGTGGTAGACATTGCATTGTTGTTTGAATCTTAGGAAGGTGAACTGAGCGCCATATGAAACTCTACACTGCAACACTGAGCAAAGTTCCACATGAACTAAGTGCAATAAAGAGCAAAGTGGCACATTATGTGGAGCCATCTCTCGAATCCATGGTGAACAGTTCTCAAATATGTGGGATCCGCCTTTAAAATCCATCAGGCCATTTTAAGAATCCATTTCCCATGTTCTTCTTGGTCTTTAAGTAATCCATAGTAATATCCACGTACAATATTATTATTGAACATTAGGGATGTGAAACTCACGTCTCAGAGGATGAGCGATGGGGTTCCTTAGTATATTTGTATTTTTCACCTCTAATAATGGAAGTAGCGTTATATACCGTATCATTATTCTTCACTTTCCAATAATAGTAGTGTGATTTGCTACTGTCTTAGTTTTTCGCTCTACAGTAATGAAAGCGGTATCATTTACTATTGGCATGCTGAGGTATGCAACCATATGACCCGTGTTCTTGGATTATATCCAAGTTGCACATCGTACTCTCGGACATGATCTCAACACTAGATTAAAAATTTCGCATTATTCGTCTAACTTAGCATAGCCACTATTTATACGATAATTACCATGTATCACGGTACATGTTTACGCTACTACTATCATGTTACATCGTAGATGTTGATCTTAGTCATGTTGTATTTTGCCGTACATTTATTACCGTTTATTTTTATTGGGAAATCCTACGTATCTGTTATTTTGTTTTTTATTTTTGAGAATATTCGTCGGGAGATTTTCCCTAGATTTATCTTTATGGTCCTGGACATTTTTCGAGACTATCTTGCTCTGTAATTGAATAAACTTCCATTACTAACATTTCATTTTCTTCGACTCATTATATTCCTTTCATGCATGAGTATTTCTTGGTCCACTATTGATATATTAGTCGATTTTAGATTGTAAAGACCATACTAATAGTTGCTCACTATTAGTTAGAAGCAGACGAGCTCAGTAGTTTTATTAGACAACTCAGTAGTTTTATTAGACAACTCGTAGTTTTATTAGACATGTTAGCATTTAGGTTTAAAAGGGAATCCCAAATAGGCCTAAGTATGTGCAGGCTTATTACTTTCTGTTTTACTTGATAATCCAGGAAGCGGGGAGTGACATATATGTATCCATATTAGTCAAAATACGGATACGAATTCAATTCATATTCTGATTGGCTTATTTGTATTTATTTACATCCCTAGTGAGAAGGCTTGAGGCTTTGATAAACCAATTGTAGTTGAGGGGGAATATCATAATTATAAGAAATGAATCTGGGCCTTAAAGTACCAAAATTATTCTGTCTGGTTTCACATAATATTTGAAGGACTTCATTTCATAGTAACAATCAAGGTCTGAAAACCGGCTTGTACCAACCATTATCAACCTTTTAGGATTGGTTTTTATGACGGAGAAGAAACTGACCCTTTTCTGTCAGGATATCGAGGAACTCTCCGAGTTTTGCAAGGCAATTATGATATCATGACATTTTGGGCATGTAATATGTGGCTAAGACATTACAATCTGATTTCAAAAGCAAAGTCAAATTGATCATATTGATTTAGAAGATATCTCTCACGAAAATGACCAAATGATACCATGTGATTAGAAAAAGAAAGGTCAGCATCATCTTCATCATCCATGAATAGATGAATCACTTGCCAAGAATGAAGCTTTACCTACAATGCTCGATTAAAGCAACTGGTACCTAAAGTTGATACTTGCAATACGTAATACGTATCACCTGATGGTTGATACTTCCAGTATAGCCAATACCAGTAATACAAAACACTAGCCAATTCAGAGCCTGAAACTAGGATCTCATACCTTGCTTTAAAGTGCATTTATATCATCCCTCTTTTTTGCAAGAAATCTCATGCACACTTATTAGGAATATGAAAGTGCAGCTCAGACAAAAAAGGGTGTATAAAACACTATGAAAAAGGCTTATTGCGTAAGGTTATATTCATGTATAGAGTAGTATGAAATCTTAACCTAACAACCAATAGATAAAGACTACCCTCTCAATCTCAACTAGTTGATAACCAACAAACTCCAATATATATCCTACAAACTCCAATATCTAACCAATTGACGACAACGAACTCAAATCCCTAACCTATCCTTGTATAAAAACTAAGATAAAACAAAAAAAATAAATTTTGATGAACAAAAAAGAAATGGCGAGCAAACCCAGCTCGGTTACTATATGCATCAAGCCTCCATCACACTGTCTAGGTCTTTGACGCAAACACCACACCACCACACAGATAAGTGTGCACACATACACACTCAAGAGAGCTACCTCTTTTCACTTCATTGACTATCCTAGTTTTCCCTTCATTTTATTTGTAAATAGAAATCACCACAGTCAAAAAACCTAAACCTCGAAGGTCTGAAACTGAGTTTTTAAACCATGTATTACCCTTTGATTTAAATATATGTAACTTCATTAGTTGCCTACTTTAGTTTAATCCATGAATATTAATGGTACAAAGGATTGTTGGCCATATCCCAAATGGTCTCTCTTGTTGTGATGAACTGGTTTGTGTATAAGACCAATCAACAAAGAAAAGCCGAACTGTGCGCGAATGTGCACCGGTAGTAATCCCATAAATCACAAGCTCTCTTTCCGTTATAATAATTTTTTTAAAAAACATAATATAATAGCAGTGGAGTATCATAATTGAACGCCTGTGAATAGTGGCTACATATAACAAAAGCACGAAGAAAATGGCAATGATCAGATGGCAAAACTCACTCTTTTGTATCCTTATCAAAATGAATAACTCTCACAACAATCCATTCATCTTTTTCAGCATCATCATCCGTCACCCTAGCTGCCACATGCAAATGAATAAACTTGATAAACTTTTAAACAATCAATGTAGATTTAATAAGATAAATGAAAAGTGGATTAGAAATGCTTCAAAAGATTCAACGAATTGCATTATTAAAAAATAAACTAAAATACAAACGAAATAAAATTCATTGAAGCTAGTGATATAAGCGTGAATCAGCAATAAAGTTTCCATGTTTTTACAAAATAACCAGCATATATTTTCATAATCTATAACAACTATTGAATTCATCTATAAATACATAAATCCACTAGAAAAGGATCATATTGAAGGACTTGCTTAAGGTTCTAACAAATGGTGCGCAAAACTGCAAACTAGTTGAAGAAGGAAACTCTAGACTACTATGCATGCCACATCCGTACCTTTATGAAATCTTACAAGTCTAATGTTCATTAGAAATCTGTAGCCTGTACTAACCAATGAATCTTGTGATAAGAAGTTTTCCAACATCTATCACAGAGTGCCAAAGCAATCATATAAGGTATATGCAATGGACAACATTGCTTGCATTATGCTCATGTTGTATTCTGACCATACAGGTGATCCCACCTTGAGTACATGTGCACCTTCTCTCTAAATATTTCCCTACGTGTAACAATGGATCACTCCATTCATCTCAATATGGTCATTAGCATGATGAATATCAAAGTTGTTACCCAAGCATGGAAAATTCTGATCTTTTAATGTGTAGGGCAAAAACATCTGAAATTTTGAACGCTCGAGCACTACATCCCAGTCTTACTTTTTAAGGGATAAAATTATGGCAATTATCACTATTCAAACACTTGAAGCTATCATATAAAAAGGTAATGATCTTACATAGCATAATAGAGAAGGTTGTATTTATCTTATCTAGCAATGGTATTTCGAAATGAGTTATTCATTACACATATTTGCATGCTCATCTATAGAATATAGGCAATGTCACTGTAAACCTTAAAGAGTTTTTGCTTAAGCAGTTTCAGCCCTTTTATTTCTCAATCTATAAAATATTAAGAACAGCAGATGAAATCAATATTTTTTAATGCAAGTTTTTGGATAGGAGCAGATAATATTAAACCCTATGAATTTCAAGCAAAACCATGTACCTCCCCCAATTTCAAAATTCAACAATAATTCCCTGATATTTAAAACAATAAAATAAAAACATAAAAGGCAATTATGGGGTTTAACGATGCTTTCTCCAAAACTATAATGATTAGTAGCCCTTGAACTCAAAGGGTTTGAGAAATTCACCAATATGATACGACTCAAAAAGGGTTTTTTCCCGCAACATCATCTTAACCTACACCTTTCAATCTCCTAACTGAGAACCCCTGATATCCAGATCAAGTACTGATCCTTCCCCTCTAAGTATACAAATTCTGTTCTCACGATTTTTAGGGAACAAAGTGAAGAGAAAAAAGTACAGGGGACAAGCCGTTTGCATCGAAATCTGCATGCAACAAAACAGAGATAAATGCCAAGGGATGTGATGCAGGCTTCAATATTATTAATGAATATCTTAGTAAATATGAGTTACTTGCTAATTTTGGCGTTTATGAGACTATTCGGTATCAGTTTACATTAATATTTGTTTAACCAAGATTCAAAAGTCATACAATTATTAAGAGTCAGTTATACCAGTTAAAGAATCAAGCTTACAATAAGAGGCAATTATGAAAGCTAATAGAAATATGAATCTATGAAGACTTGGTTATGGTACGTATGTAAGCCTAAAAAGAAGCTGAATCTAATGGTAATGGGATAAAAAGGAGAGAGAAAAGTGCCCGAAAAAAAGTGCCGGAAAATTGAGTAAACCCTTAAGCATTTTGTGTTCTTCTATCAACATTATATTTGGCATCTTTGCTATTTTCGCTCTCTTCCTTTTTTTCTTTAGGCCACACCATTGTTCTTACTACTTGTAACAGCATGTTCTTTCTTTCTTTCTTGCAGGTTTCTTTCGTTCTTTCACTATTGATTTCATGTTTTGGTCTTCTTGCTGTTTTAGGATTGCGGTGACCCTTCTGCTAGATGTCTGTTCCGCCTTGCTGGGTTGCTGGTTCCGGTGGCTCTCCTTGCTTGCAGATTTGGGGGTCCTTTGTTGCTGATGGTTGCGGCGTAGGCTTCTGCTGATGGTTGGGCTTCGGATCTTAACTTCCTCTTGGTTCTTCAGCTTCGGTTTCAGGTAGACTCTATTCCATATACTCCAATTTCAATTACTTTGCTTGTGTTGGGATTTGGGTCTTATTTGCTTATAGGTTGGGATCCCCTGTCTGTTTTGAGGTACGGTGACTTCACTGCGTGCAGGTTGGGGGTTTCTTACTGTTAGGGGGGTTAGTTGGTTCTCTTGCTTGCGACTTTGGGCTCTCTGCTGGTTGTTGAGTTGTGATTGGCTTTTCTGTTGCTTGTTGGGTTTGGCTGAATCCCTTGTTGTTTTGGGATTCGTGGGCTGTCGTTGGATGATGGCTAGCTCTCCTTGCTGGATGTGGGCTGTGGCTGGCTTATTTACTTACTATTTTGAGTTCTTTGCTTGACAGGTTTGGTAGCTTGCTTTGCGTACTGTCTCGGATATCTGGGTTATTGTTTGTCTCTCGTCTTTTCTTTATCAAGCAGTTATCATGTTTTCCTTCTTTCTTGATTTATTGCATGGAACAGTTTGCTTCCTTTCTGTTCAGCTTGTGATATCTTGCCATGAGAACATCCATGCTCTTACTTGTCTCATACCAGTTTCATTATCTTGTTGTCTCATAAGCTTATTAGTACCATGTTAGTTCAATATTGTTAAATTACGTAGCCTTGGTATGTTCTTATGATGGCATGCTACTATGTTGGTACTGGATGACTAGTGGACTATCCTGAGGTTGACTCTTGACTTGACAGGTTACTATTACCGGCACGGTAATAGATTCCCTATGGCTACGTAGTTAATCAATATTGAACCCACGACACTAATAACTAATAAAATGATTACTTTCTGCTTGACTCACCAGGTTTAGGGAAACTTATGATTGGGGATTATGTGGGCGACTGAGACCTGATCTATAGCAATCAATCGTTTAGGTTGTTAGCCCTGAGTTATGGGGTACTCCATGCAGATGGGTCCTGAATCCTGGAGGCAGACAGGGACGACCATTTTGATGGGTCCTGAAGCCCCGCCACAGGCCGTAGTGTTACAGCTCTTACAGGTTTCACAGTTCTTACAGGTTTTGCAGCTTACAGTACAGTACTTTACTTTTTTGGACTCTGCCTGGGGTTGCACCCTCGCGGTCAAGGTAGCTTCCAGATGCTTATTGTACTCCTACTCATAAGTCACGGCCTAGGATTGGTTCACTTTAGTCAGTACCGTTTTGCCGTAGTTGTGCTCTTTTTACCGTCATGACGTCTCTCTTCCTGTACCCTTTCTGATGCTGTCATGTCGCCTCTTTGTACCTCCTTGCTCTTCCGTTGTGAGGATTTGTGGATTACCAGGACAGGTTACTTCTTGTTCAGGTCTATCATGCCTTTGGCTGTCTTGTTCCATTTTTGTGAACTTACTTTTCTCGTCCCTTGTTTAGATATTGTATACTCTATTGAGCATGGTGTGACCTCTGTTGCCCACTAGGTACGACGCACAGGATCATACGGATGTGTTTGAGCACGAGGAGTTGGAGCTTTCGCTACAGGACCTTGAGCGGAGTTAGGACTCCCAGTGCAGGACAGTTTGAGCCCTGACGTTGCAGCAGGTACGTGTACCATTTACTTTCAGCAATATTATAGTTTTCCTGCCCTTACCTGCTTTTACTGACTTTTCTTTATTTAGAACTGTGTAGCTTGTTATGTTTAGAGTGTCCCCTTACTTCCTGCACTGCTCCACATTGACTTCACTGGCACATGCGAGACCTGCACACTCGTGTTTCAATCGTATCGGCACCTGCCGGAGAGGCGGGACGTTACAAAGTGGCGGCCCATGCAGGTCTGCGCAATCGCCTCGTGAACAATGTAGAGTAGGCAGAAAGCACGATACTCGACTAACTCGATCCATCTTATGAGAATTTCGAGAACGAAATTTTTCTAAGGTGGGTATAATGTAACAGCCCCTTCTTTCTTTCTTGCTTGCAGGTTTCTTTCGTTCTTTCTCTATTACTTGCAGGTTTTGGTCTTCTTGATGTTTTAATTTTTGCGGCTGTTAATTTTTGCTGCAAGAATCTTCAATGCATTGTCTTCATAGGGCCCTATCACATGCTAGTGTTCAGGGACTTGAAGGCAATCCTTTGGCCTGCCGACAGTGGAAAAAGGAGTAAAGGAGCTGCCCTTTGTTTGGTCGTGGATGCCATCCATTTTTCCAGAGAGCAGAGAGTTGTTGTAGTTCGTCTTGCAGGGAGATAGCTTCCATTTCTAGCAAGCAGAGAGCAAAAGAAGGAGAAGCTGCTGCCGTCCATTTTCAGAGGTGAGAAAGTGGGAGCTTTAGAGAGTAGAGAAGAGTGTAGATCTTCTAGTGTTGCTCCTTCTTTTCTTCTTCTTTTGTGAGATTTGTGTGGGCTTGGAATTGCCAAGTTGTTACTCACAAGAGTGTGAAGAAGAAGGTGTTGGTGTAAGCACGTGTGCTCGCCTTGTAATGGATCGTCTCGGAATGCTGGAGTAGGTTGTTCGCAACCGAATCAGGGTAAAATCCTCCGCCTCATTTTTCTGCAAATTAAGTTTAACGTATTTCATTTACTAATTTGCTTACACAAGATCCGAAGAGGGATTGGTTGTTTGGTTTGTTGTGTCCTAATTTTTCAAGCTTTAGCTCTCTAGCTAGTTGTTAAGGCTTGTTGTTCCGCGGGTTCCAACGGTTTTTTATCAACAGCGGTGACCCTCCTGCTTGCTGTCTGTTCCACCTTACTGGGTTGCTGGTTCCAGTGGATCTCCTTGCTTGCGGATTTGGGGATCCTTTGTTGCTGATGGTTGCGACGTAGGCTTCTGCTGATGATTGGGCTTCGGATCTTAACTTCCTCTTGGTTCTTTGGCTTCGGTTTCAGGTAGACTCTATCCCCTATACTCCAATTTCGATTACTTTGCTTGTGTTGGGGTCTGGGTCTTATTTGCTTACAGGTTGGGCCCCCTTGGCTGTTTTGAGGTACGGTGACTTCACTGCGTGCAGGTTGGGGTTTTCTTGCTGTTAGGGGGGTTAGTTGGTTCCCTTGCTTGCAACTTTGGGCTCCCTGCTGGTTGTTGAATTGTAGTTGGCTTTTCTGTTGCTTGTTGGGTTTGGCTGAATCCCTTATTGTTGTTTTGAGATTCGTGGGCTGTCGTTAGATGGTGACTGGCTCTCCTTGCTGGATGTGGGTTGTGGCTGGCTCATTTACTTACTGTTTTGAGTTCTTTGCTTGACAGGTTTGGTAGCTTGCTGTGCGTGCTGTCTCGGACATCTGGGTTATTGTTTGTCTCTCGGCTTTTTTATCAAGCAGTTATCATGTTTTCCTTCTTTCTTGATTCATTGCATGGAACAGTTTGTGGTGCTTCCTTTTCAGTTCAACTTGTGATATCTTGCCATGAGAACATCCATGCTCTTACTTGTCTCATACCAGTTTCATTATCTTGTTGCCTCATAAGCTTAGTAGTACCATGTAAGTTTAATATTGTTAAATTACGTAGCCTTGGTATTTCTTATGATGGCACGCTACTATGTTAGTACTGGATGACTAGTGGATTATCCTGAGGTTGACTCTTGACTTGACAGGTTACTATTATCGATACGGTAATAGATTCCCCATGGCTACGTAGTTTAATCAATATTGAACCCCACGACACTAATAACTAATAAAATGGGTTGCTATAGATCAGGTCCCAGTCGCCCACATACTTTCCAATCATAAGTTTTTCCAAACCCTAATAAAATGATTACTTACTGCTTGACTCACCGGGTTTGGAAAAACTTATGATTGGAAAGTATGTGGGCGACTGGGACCTGATCTATAGCAACCAATCATTTTGGTTGTAGCCCCGAGTTAGGGGGGACTCCATCATGCAGATGGGTCCTGAGTCCTGGGGGCAGACAGGGACGGCCATCTTGATGAGTCCTGGAGCCCCGCTACAGGCCGTAGTGTTGCAGCTCTTACAGGTTTCACAGTTCCTACAGGTTTTGCAGCTTACAATACACTTTTGGACTCTGCCCGGGATCGCACCCTCGCGGTCAAGGTAGCTTCCAGATGCTTATTGTACTCCTACTCATAAGTCACGGTCTAGGATTGGTTCACTTTAGTTAGTACCGTCTTTACCGTAGTTGTGCTCTTTTTAACCGTCATGACGTCTCTCTTCCTGTACCCTTTCTGCTGCTGTCACGTCGCCTCTTTGTACCTCCTTACTTTTCCGTTGTGTGGGTTTGTGGATTACCAGGTCAGGTACTTCTTGTTCAGTTCTATCATGCCTTTGGCTGTCTTGTTCCCTTTTTGTGCACTTACTTTTCTCGTCCCTTGTTTAAATATTGTCTACTCTATTGAGCATGATGCGACCTCTGTTGCCCACTAGGTACGACGCACAGGATCACACGGATGTGTTTGAGCACGAGGAGTTGCAGCTTTCGCTATAGGACCTTGAGAGGAGTTAGGACTCCCAGTGCAGGATTATTTGAGCCCTGACGTTGCAGCAGGTACGTGTTCAATTTACTTTCAGCAGTAATGTAGTTTTATTGTCCTTACCTGCTTTTACTGCCTTTTCCATATTTAGAACTGTGTAGCTTGTTATGTCTAGAGTGTCCCCTTACTTACTGCACTGCTCCACATTGACTTCACTGGCACCTGCGGGACCTGCACACTCGTGTTTCAATCGTATCGGCACCTGCCGGAAGGTGGGGCGTTACACTGCTATACTTTCTGAATCTAATATTCTTTTCCTCATTATGTGGTTTTCTGATCTGTTCAGCTCTAGCAACAATCATACACTTCCATTATAGCCCTCAAAACAGGAAAGATTTATGTTACCTGTAGTCTAATACCTTAGGTTACATCAAATCGATATCAGAGTGTCAAGAATCCAATTAAGTTAACTGATCTACCCTCTAATATCTTATCTACTTTCTTTTTTTTGGACCAAGTCATTCTCTAAGAACTCATCTCCTTTCAACTCAACTCATCCAATTGTTCCTCTTTAATGCATGCACAACACCTTTTTCTGCACCCTTTTGAGTTCTCCAGCAAATCCACATTTCCTGCATGTGGACTCATCAATAATCATTCAAACCATTCACATGAACGTGAGATCAATCATGAAGCATGAGTCAAGATTTCCATAGATGTATTTTCCAAGTTTACGATCATTTGTTTACCTATATCAGTATTCTGCCATTTGGTGTTATATGAGTTGCTAACATCATGTAGTGTAATATTAATGATAATGAAAGCAATGTGGCAAAACTAGTATGCATACATGCATGACTATGTGCACACGTGCATGTGTTGTATGTGTGGGATGTTGTGTATTACAAAATCTATAGCACATGACTTCATAAATGCACTTGAAAAAGAAAATCCCTAGAAAAAATAAATTAAATTAAACTCTAAAGTTGGGATTAGTTCCACATATATTCAAGTGAAACTAGCATATGTTAGCACTAAAGATCTAGTGGTGGCACCTGCTCTCCCTTCATACTAGCAAGTTGCTCAAGGTGGCTTTCTCATAGATGCAGCAGGAGGAAATCTTGGAAGATCTGCATCTGACTTCAACCACTTCTTCTTCTGCTTGCTAACTTCTGCAATATGATTATCAAAAAAATCGGCTTGATTCAAGAAGTACGAAAGTCAATGCAATTCTATGAGTCTACAAAGGGTTATCAAGAGATATTTTCAAAAAATATAATCTTGGCGTCATGCATTTCATGCATCAAGAAAATTTAACACATAACATGTTGATAAAAGCAAGAAGAGTACTTCTGCTTCTATGCATATATCACAAAGAAAAAAATTCTTATTCTCGTCAATAAATGAGTGTGCCAACGCTAATAAAATAATATCTATTTGCACATCTTTGAACTACATAAAATCCACAAATTCATTTTTTTGGAAACAAATGTTACGATTATATATAACCTTCTCTGTATGAAGTTCCACCCCTTGTACTTGTGACCCAAACTCCGGTAATGTCCGTCATAGGCCATGTTTTATAACCTTTATTAATGAAGATGTATACCAGCATAGCATGTTGATACTGGATGACCAAAGAAAGGCCCCGTCCAATACATGACAAAAAAAGAGAACTTTCACATCATATCTTTCAATATTTTTTGGATAATATAAGAGAATTGATACGTTTGAACCTCATTCCTCACACTCAACAGATATAAAGGTTGATTAAAATGATGATTTCATCCTTAATGATGGGTTTCTTAAATATTTAACGAGATAATAAGAGATAAAAGCTCAATAATCAAATTACTTAACGTAATGCATCACTCTCTATAAATGATTTATTATTGAACTCGGCCTTCCATACCGCCGCCGCCAATAATGATAGCAGCTTCCTTAAGAATGATGATATTACACTTTTAACTTCTTTTGAAAAACATCCTAACCATGAATCCTTCAAAGAAATTATTTTGTGGCTTGTTGTATTATAAGACAAGTATGATGATCTGCCCCCTTTCTCTATTGAACGTGTCACAAAGAAAGCATCCTTCAATATATCATCGGACTTGACCTGCCACCATGCCATATCTATTTGCACCCTAGTATCTGTGGCCATGTCTTGCCTTCCAGCTATGTTTCTGGGAGAAAGGAACAGTTAATGTGCAACCTCCTATTGTTGTTAAGTTATGAGTGAAGATCCTATCTCAGTACTCTTTCTTAAAGATACTCAAAGCTCTACGGGGTTTAACTACTATTTCATAGTTAAAAGTCATTTCTTTTGCACATGTTTTTCCTCTCACGCGACTTACTCACGTTTCTTTCTCTGCTTTATCTTCCTTTTTGTATATTCACCTGAACTAGATCTTCTTCATAGCATGAAAGCAAGTAATTATACTTATAGAAGTTAAGGTGTTTGCTTTGCCTTTCCTCTCTTTTATCAAATCAAACATATCACCCCCAATAATCCCTAGACGCTGGTTCCCCATCTTTCACCAATTTAAAAAACACAATAAACACACTACGTTCTGAATGTACAGTCAACAGTTGTGCCATTATTTGAGGCATAGTTTCAGGTTAAACTTAACATATACTAACCTAGATCAATCCGATCTCTTAGTTCTAAACCTGGTTATTCCAAACTGCAGTCCTCTTAGCACTCATTTTCGGTCTAGAATGTGAAGATGCCACCATCTATTTGTGATCTAAAAGTTTCCTCTGTTGTAACAGGTTCTGAAAGCCATGGGCTGATTGTCCAGAGAAACCAATTAGTTGGATTGATAAAGCTGGATCAGCACACATGTCAACTAATCTAGATAAACTCTTCCTTATATTACTGGTCAATGTAAAGAAGGTTACGTGACGGGAAAAGTTAAAAACATGCAGAAAATGTTCACATATATGATAAGTGGGATCAACACAATAGTGATGTCCTGGCTCCTTGGCTTCATGTCCCCTCAAATTCATACTGCTACTACAAAACAGCCTGTTGTAGTTGGGTTAATATTGATCTCCTACAAGCATAACACTGTTCACATATGTTAGCAAAGCAGGAAGCAATAATATACGAAAATGGGAGATGTCAGCTGCTATACATTCTGCAACTCTGCAAGGTCTATGGGAAGGCCAAATCATTACTCAGCTTTTGACTGAGTGAGTGCAATAAAATCCGGATAAGTATCTCAAGCAAAATAATAATTGTTGAATCTTTTGTATCATGCGATAAGCATCTCATGCAGCTAATTTTCTTTCTCCTCCTCTAGTTCAGTTAACGATCTTTTTTATGTTAGAGGCCATGCACAACTTGTATTAGAAATTTAGAACAAAAGCTAAAACTAGAGTAGTACATCAGAATTTGCCTCGCACTAATTCATTTGATGATCTTGATGTTCCTATTGCATTTCAAAAACCAGCTGAAAAAAGTACAGTTCCGTCTAACTGTGCCACTCATTGTTCTAAACCAAATTGCTAATCACATTTTCTATTCCTGCCATTGTCTCAATTAAAGTCGAACCAAATTTTATGAGACGGCAAAGAACCTGAGTAGCAAGAGGGAATAACACAGATGAATGTGGTAATTACAAATAGCATGTGATAACTAGTAGATCTACCAATAGGGAGATGATAATGAATGTGCAAACTTCTCTCTGACATATGGATGATACCAAACTATGAAACTATAAAATAGTTTGAAGACACCTTGTACATATGTCTCAGATCATTGATAGACTATAACTTCAAGCATTTTTTGCTTAACATATGCTTCATTATTAAAAGTAAAAAATAAATAAATAATCGAAACCGAAAATATATAACACATCCAGAACTATAAACAATGGGAAATAAAACCTCCATGCACAGGGCCAAAACTAAAGGAATCAACTTAATGAATTCATTTTGGGAAGGATTAACTAGGATGAAGATTTGGTCACTTAAACAAAAGACATCAATAATGAATCCCCCCAGTCATGCCATGGCCTGTTAAAGTAACTTTCAGAGTGCTAGTGATGCACGTTCCTTTGTTTATTTCAATTTACACGAGAAGAAAACAACAAGACAAACTGATAAACCATTAATGACTGCTTATCTTGATTCTTGGAGTAAAAAGGAACTAATTTATAGGAAGAAGACAGAGTACTTTTATACGGCATAACTAGGAGACCATTTCTTAAGTTTCATGAGATCAAATCAAAAGATTCTTGGAGTCTGATCTTTGCACATACAAGTTAAGAAAGAATAAAGTTGTTACATATTTACATTTAATACTTGTAGTTGTTCTTATGTCAGCTGGGGTTTAATTTTTTCCCTAGAGAGCTTCTGTTCAAGTGACACTGTTATATTGTATGAAATATTCTATAGTTGTTCTAGAGCATATTATTTAGATATTTTATATCCAGCTGTATGCTCAAGTGGCTTTCTGTTTAAGACGTCAATCACATTTCTACTCTCTCTCTCGTGTGTGTATAGTTTTTTGTTCTAATGGATAATTCAATTATAAAAGAGATTTTCTCACATTACCTTGATCAGACATATACATGTTATAAGAAGGCTGAGAGTTGTAGGGGAACAATGTGTGCTTTTTGAGGATTTCATAACTGCAGCAATTATCATCATCGCATCCATGACACGACATGTACATACATTACACATGCCAATAATCCGTAGCAACAGTTTCCAGAATGTTGTATCTGTTTTGGTGAACCATAGGTTGTAGGTTGTTCACAATCAGCATATGAGTCAGAATAAAGATTGTATAGTTCCATGGACGCAAGAAAGTTCCATGTAGACTTGGTTAAATTGCTGGCTTATAAGCTGGCCGTGCATTCTGAATTTGATCTATCTTGCACCGTAAGCTCTTCACAGTACCATTCTTACTCTTAAAAATTTCACCATATGCAGCTTATTTTTGTTCTCTTCTGGTGCATTTTGGATAAAAGCTGCATTTAGGGGCTCAATTTGCATCTGCATTCTAGTTGCATGTCATGCTTATAATGTTTATTGTCCATTGAATATTCGATTTTGCATAACATTGGAATTTCAAATCGTTTCATCTTAATTTACAAAAATTATAATGCTGCTGATTTAAATTGTCTTAAAATTTATTCATTGAGCTCTGGAGGTCCATCAACATGACAGAGATTTTATGTTTAATTCCTGAATAGTGTTTGATTTAACCGTGTAACATTCCCTCATTCTAAAAATATGCACTGGTTTTTAGTGCTTTTCAGCCATTTTTGCTTCAGTTGGATGCGTTACTACACTCTGGATTTATAGCTGCGCATCGAAAAAGATGGGTGACACGATTGATATTTTAGGTGAAAGTCGATATGTACATTTTGTGAAGTTGATGCTGATTATGCAACATGGTTAAATATCACCTTACTATCTTGGATCAAAACTTTTTTCCCCTTTTGATAAAGTCATGTATTAAATGTAAATAGGTAACAACTTTATTGTTTCTTAACTTGTATGTGCAAAGATCAGACTCCATGAATCTTTTGATTTGACCTCATGATACTTAAGAAATGGTCTCCTAGTTATGCCGTATAAAAGTACTCTGTCTTCTTCCTATAAATTAATTCCCTTTTACTCCAAGAATCAAGGTCAACAGTCATTAATGGTTTATATCAAGGTTCAAGGTATCGGCCGATACCAGTTGGTATCGGCCGTTTCGTACCGGTACCGCCCCCTAACGGTACGAAACCCACCCAATTAATCGGTATCGGCCGGAACCCTAGGGTTCCGGCCAGTATCGCCCGATACCGGGCGATACTGGCCGGAACCCTAGGGTTCCGGCAACCCTATGTGGAAAATGAAAAGGAATTGAGAAGACAACAACAATTGAATAGAAATTGTACAGAAATTGACATAGAAAAGCACGATTGAACAGAAATTGAAGAGAGAAAAAATCACGGGTGTACAGAAATTGAAAGACGACGACTGAGGAAGACGACGAGGCATACAAAAAGCAAAACCCCGTGAGTGAACAGAAATGAACGTGAGTGAACAGAAAATAAAGTGAAAAAGTTATAAAAAGAGGGAATCGAAGGCGAAAAATCTCAAAGTAACATACCTCTCTCTTGAGAAATCTCCAAAATTGGAAGCCCTAATTCATCTGAGGAGCTCGCCGCATCACGTCGAAGCCGCTGGAGGTCGCCGCATCTCTGTTCGAAGCTGTTGGAACTCGTCGAAGCTGGTGGAAGCGCTGGAGTTCGTCGAAGCTGGTGGAAGCCACGGGAGATCGCCGATGCTTGTCGACCCGCTGGAGCTCTCGCCATCCCTGGAGGACGTCGTCTCGTCGAACGGAGTGCGTAGTCGCCGTCGCTTCGAAGTTCGAACCCAGCGCGTCGCTTCGAGCTTCGAAGGCGTCGAACGGAGTGCGTAGTTGTCGTCGCTTCAAACCCAGCGCGTCGCTTCGAGCTTCGATTGCGTAAACACCACAGCAACACGCATTAAAAGAGGTATTTAATCCCCATGTGATTAATTACGTAGCTGCCCATTGATTTATCAAAGATTTACAGTAGTGCCATTAAATAGAACCTATTAATAATAAACTAATGGCAATAGAGTAAATAAATTGAACATTTTGAGCAAACTTACGATAATGTTTTGTTTATTTACAATAATGCCATCACACTTAAAACCCCTTTAATTGGACTGAATGGCAAACTTGTAAATACTCCTTATTTGCTAGGGGATGAGGCGAAATGCCATTTAAAAGTTTAAATTTTAAATACCCTAGGGTCTACGCCCTCTGCTGCTCCAAATTTTGATATGCTAAAAATTCAAAGCTTAGGTATTGGGACCATTAATTCTAATTAACTAGACAAATTATGTTACATGTTGTTTTCAAATTCAAAAATTTTGACATTGAGACTTCGAAAGCCATTAAATCCAGATATGGATTAATTCTTAAATAATTTAAGTTTAATTACTTTAGTATTATATATAACAAATACTTTAGAAATAATAATGAATACTAAAGAAATAATTAAACTTAAATACTATAGAAATTATAATTATTTCTTAAATAATTTAAGTTTAATCAATTTAGTATTATACTCTAACAAATACTTTAGAAATACTAATGAATACTATAGAAATAACTACTTTCGAAATTATAATTATTTCTTAAATAATTTAAGTTTAATTACTTTAGTATTATACTCTAACAAATACTTTCGAAATTATAATTATTTCTTAAAAATATTAAAAATAATAAAAATATATATAAGCAATTAAGTAAATATTAAATACTAAAATTTCCAGTAAAAATAGGTTATAAATTTTAAAAAAGGATTGGAAATTTACAATAGCAATACTTAAAAATTATAATACTAATAATGGTATAGAGTAATAAATGTAGTATACCACTAATAAATGCTAAGTAATGTGTACTAAAGGAATACTAAAAATATTAATAATTTTAACAAATTATAGAAGTAGAACTAAATTTTTTTTATTTCATATTTACCAGTATTTACAAGAAATTTGATAGTAAACCGAGACCGAATAAATATTATAGAAGTTGCATGTTATTATTTAAGGGATAATTTGTTAAACTGTTGTTCATGTAAATAATTATGCGATAATTATTAAAAGGTTAGAAACTTGATTTTGTGCGATATTTAAGTTGCTTATCTGCATGCTAAATTTTATGAGATAAAATTTAGTTGGCATGTTTTAATGGTAATTCTATTTTCTTGCATATTATATGATAATTCAAGAAAGCCTCTTAGGTTAGCCATTAAAATTCTTCTAAAACTTACGAGACGCATTTTAGATTGACATGCTATTTTTAGTAAATTGTTACAACTATTAAATACCTAATTCCTGATTAGGGTAGTCCTTTCCAACGATTATTATTTTAAACGTTCTAATAATAATTTTGATAAAAGTGTACACTTTAAATTGTCGTAATGTGAATCTATTAAAATCCAAATACATGATTAGGATAGCACGTTGAAACAAATAAAACCTTATAGCTGATAAGGACTCTAATAAAAGTTATTAACGAATCCTAATAAATTCGAATTTTAGGATTCAACTAGTTGATAGGATTAACTAGTTTTAATAAAAGCCTTTTAGTTGATGGCAAACATATGAATGATAAGTTTCCTTCAATGGACCATGATCCGGCTCAATGTGCTTGGCTAAGTTTGCTGGATCAACCTAGCTAGACTGGGTATAAGTGATCCTGGCTTAGTCAATTCCCTGACCGTGTTCCGCTGGACCGCAAAGACGCAAATCATGATTATGTGACATCGTCGACTATATCTAAGTCTAATACGTTAATAATCTTTTCAAGATTAATTGTAACCCTTGGTTTATGGTGCAGTAATTAACATGTCTCGAAGAACTCCAAAGGAGAAGACGGTGGATATTGGGTGGGCTCACTGTAAAATGATCGCAGAGAACCATAGACAAGTAAGGTGCAACTATTGCCGGAAAGAAATGCATGGAGGCGTGTCTCGCCTTAAGGATCACTTGGCAGGAATTACCGGGGATGTGCTGACATGCCCCGAGGTACCTAAAGAAGTGCGTGAAGAGATGAGAGCACACATATTTCAGAAGAAGACCGAAAAGGTACAGGCCAGATTTGAGAAGAAGAGGATAGAGGAGGAGATAAGGGCAAAGCAGACGGAGGCAATATCAGATGACTCAGATGAGGATGAGGATGAGACCGAGGAGGCGAGGGACCTTAGAAGAGCTCTTAGAAGAAGTAGACAAGAACTTGTCGAAGAAGAGATTAGAAGTGAGGGCAGAAGGATGGGAGCAGGATCGTCTGGGTCTGGAGCCCCTGGGCTAGCCAGATCGGGTAGTCGTGCCGCCCGAATGGCCGGTATATTCGCGTGCGGTTCTGCTCGCGATGTTCAGCCAACCGGTAGACCAGCCGGAGCTCTCAGACCCGGTGCCGACCCTTTTTCTCAAACGAAGAAGGGTAAATCCCAATCAACCATAAAGAATACCTTCATGAAGAATGCCAAGGCTTATGTCGGCCGAGCTATGGCCAAATTTTTCTACTTCAACCACATCCCATACAATGTGACCAATAGCCCATATTACAGGCCCATGGTGGATGCTATTGCGGAATCGGGACGTGGCGTTGCTCCACCCACTGCTTGGGAGCTGTCACACACATACTTGGACATGGAGTACGAAGAGATGAAAAATTATGTAGAAACTTTTCGTGTTCAGTGGGATGAGTACGGTTGCACACTGATGTGCGATGGCTGGACAACACAAAACAGAAGGAAGATAATTAACTTCCTTGTGTATTCGACCCACGGGACGGTGTTCCTGGACTCTGTGGATGCAACCAACCAATTCCAGAACGGTCCTTACATATTTGATCTTATGGACAAATATGTAGAACTAATTGGGGAGCATAGAGTAGTCCAGGTAGTTACCGACAACGGGGCAAACTACAAGTCAGCTGGGCAGCTGCTGATGCGAAAGAGACATCATCTGTATTGGACCCCGTGTGCGGCGCATTGTATCGACTTGATATTTTCTGACATGGCAAAAGAAGAAGTAGTCAAAAATATCGTCACACAAAGTCAGATGGTAACAGGATTCATATACAACAAAGGATGGGTGCTCAGCTTGATGAGAAGAGAGACGGGTGGAAAAGAGTTGATCCGGCCCGCGATAACAAGATTTGCGACCCACTTCATTGCTTTGGACTCTCTGTACGCGCACCGAGATGACCTGCGGAGAATGATCACATCCAGGGACTGGTCCGATAACTTTCCAAGGCTTAAACCAAAAGATAGGGAGGTTGGAAACAATGTGTACGATCTGATTCATGGCGATGAATTCTGGCAGAGTATCTCTAATGTCATCGCCGTATTTGAGCCCCTGGTGAAGGTTCTTCGAATGGTCGACAGCGATGATAAGGCCGAGATGGGGTATCTCTACGAGGCCATGGACCGTGTCAAAGAGGAAATTCGGAAGAATGTTGGTAGGGGATACAGAAAATGGTGGGACATGATAGACAAGAGATGGGATAAGCAGCTACATCAAGATATTCATGCTGCAGGCTATTTTCTGAATCCTCGCTTTCAATACTCCTCCAATGCAACAAACGACAACGAGGTGCTGGTTGGACTCAGACGCGTGATCGAGAGGCTTGAACCAGACATCTCGAATCAAATTGAGATTGACAGAGAGGTAAATGAAATTCGGATATTTTTATTTTGATATATGATTCGATGTAGTAGTTCACATTCTAAAATTATGATTGATGATTGTAGCTGGAGGCCTATAAGATGAGAGTTGGTTATTTCGGCTCCGCTAAGGCGGAAATGGCGATAACAAGGGTCACTCCAGGTATCTATATGGATCTTAGATTTCTATATGTTCCCCATAAAACGGTCCATCTTTTCTGACCACTGGAACTTGTTGCAGCTCAATGGTGGAATAGTGTTGGGTTAGAGCAAGCTCCAACGCTTACACGATTAGCTGTGCGTGTGTTGAGCCAAACTGTCTCGTCGTCCAACTGTGAACGAAACTGGACCACCTTCTCCCTCATTCACACAAAGACCAGGAACAGGCTAACAATGGAACACCTTAAAAGGCTGGTCTATGTGCATTATAATATGAGACTGCGACATAGACATGCGAGAAGGAGCGAGAAGGCCGATCACCAGCTGATCGATTTGGATCAGATTTTTCACGAGGATGATCCATTGGAGGAATGGACCAGGGAGACAGAAGACAGGGTGCTCGATGACAGAGACAATCCTTGGTTGGACGAGGCGCTTGCGGAAGCAGAACGTACACGAAGCAACCAGCCGCGGCCAAGTCACGCCCCTGCGAATATCACGTACAAGCGAAAGAAGGCACTCACTCGGGCTCGGCACGATAGCGATGATGGTTCGTCTTCCGATGACCAAGGTCCTACAGACGGAGGTTGTGGTGCGTCGGCATCCGTTCGCCCTGCTGAGAGACGTGGAGACCATACTTATGATACGCATGGGTATAGAGAGCATGATAGGCAGCACAGTGAAGAACGGGGGGACGATGCCTACGGTAGACACTCTGAATATCAAGGGTATCAACGCGCTTCTGATTATTATGGAGGTTATGAATCTTATTCCGGTGGATACTCAGGAAGCCAAGGCGATTATTGCGCACCGTACAGACACTCTGATGTCTATGCTGACTATGATAGTCAATACAGGTACGGTCTGAACGTGACTGAGCAGTCCAGCAGTCAAGGCAGTCATGACACGCCTTTCATCGAGCAGAGCCGGCCCTCAGCATATGATAACATGATATCTTTTTTAGGCCCGGAACAGATGCAGTATTCATATCCTCCATACTACCATGCACAGCAGCCGGATGATGAGAACTACGAATGAGATTTTTGTATCTTTTTATTTATTTTCTTCATTTTTGTATCTTTTGATGTATTTTATTCAGCTTTTGTATTATGAAGGCAGATTTATGGTTCATCAATATTTATTGTTCTTTTATATCTATTAATTAGTTAATTGTTGTTACAAATGAGTAATGTGAACAGAAAAATACATGAAAAATACATGAAAATACATAAAAAATAAAGAAAATGCATAAAATACAGAAAAATACAGCAAAGTATCTCCGATACCGAAATACAGGACAATACAACAAAGTATAAAATACAGGAAAATACTGTTAAATACAAGAAAATACAGTAAAATACATATAAGTATAAAATACAAAAAAAAATACAAAAATACATGAAAATACAGGAAAATACAAAAAATACAAAAATACAGGAAAATACAATAAAATATCTCCGATACCGATACCGATACCGAAACGAAACTACCGATACGGACGATACGGACGATACCGAAACTTGCTTCCGATACCGCCGAAACGGGCGATACCGATACCGAAACCTAAATTTTGGGCAGAGCGATACCCTCTCCGAAACCGATACCTAAAACCTTGGTTTATATAAGGTGATATATAACCATGTTGCACAATCAGCATCAACTTTACAAAATGTACATATTGACTTTCACCTAAAATATCAATTGTGTGTCACCCATCTTTTTTCGATGTGCAGCTATAAATCTAGAGTGTAGTAACGCATTCAACTGAAGCAAAAATGGCTGTGAAGCACTAAAAACTAGTGCATATTTTTAGAATGAGGGAATGTTACACTGTTAAATCAAACACTATTCAGAAATTAAACATAAAATCTCTATCATGTTGATGGACGTCCAGAGCTCAATGAATAAATTTTAAGACAATTTAAATCAGCAGCATTATAATTTTTGTAAATTAAGATGACACGATTTGAAATTATAGTGTTATGCAACATCGAATATTCAATGGACAATAAACATTATAAGCATGACATGCAACTAGAATGAGGATGCAAATTGAGCCCCTAAATGCAGATTTTATCCAAAATGCACCAGAAGAGAACAAAAATAAGCTGCATATGGTGAAACTTTTAAGAATAAGAATGGTACTGTGAAGAGATTACGGTGCAAGATAGATCAAATTCAGAATGCACGGCCAGCTTATAAGCCAACAATTTAACCAAGTCTACATGAAACTTTCTTGCGTCCATGGAACTATGCAATCTTTATTCTGACTCATATGCTGATTGTGAACAACCTACAACCTATGGTTCACCAAAACAAATACAACATTCTGGAAACTGTTCCTACGGATTATTGGCATGTGTAATGTATGTACATGCCATGTCATGTATACAATGATGATAATAGCTGCAGCTATGAAATCCTCAAAAAGCACACATTGTTCCACTACAACTCTCAGCCTTCTTATAACATGTATATGTCTGATCAAGGTAATGGGAGAAAATCTCTTTTTGAATTGAATTATTCATTAGAACAAAAAACTACACACACACGAGAGAGAGTAGAAATGAGATTGATGTCTTAAACAGAAAGCCACTTGAGCATACAGCTGTATATAAAATATCTAAATAATATGCTCTAGAACAACTATAGAATATTTCATACAATATAACAGTGTCACTTGAACAGAAGATCTCTACGGGAAAAATTAAACCCCAGCTGAAATAAGAACTACAAATCAATATTCTGAAGCCATACTGATACGATATGGATCGTATCAAGGAAAAATCAGCGAAGAAAAGGGAAGAAAATTGGAAAAGATGAGATTTTTATTGGATTTTTGAGGAAGAACTAGGTCTAATAGCAAGATAAATTGAGCCCTTTCGAGAGGGACTCGCTCTCCAAACTTTGATGAACGGATCAAACTCTAAAACCCTCATAAATGACACTTAGAATGTTCTTCACACAATAAGCATGCCCTCTCATGACGGCTAGCCCTAGATATAAATAGAAAACTAGGAAACAAAGCAACATAACAAAAAGACTAATCTGCCCTTCGACGCCTCCGATAGTAAGTGACCCATCCTCCTTGGGTCCCGTCTGGGCCCGTGACTGCCGGAGATGGTGCGGCCGCATCAATACCCGCCCCTAAAAGAGCCACCTTGTCCTCAAGGTGGAAATCAGGGTACTGCTCCTGTATCGCCTCATACAGCTCCCATGTCGCATCGCACTCCGGCAGCCCCTGCCAGTAAATGAGTACCTCCCGACGTCGCCCTGGTCCTCTCCGTACCGCCCGGACATCGACTGGCTCGAGCATCACTTCCATATCATCTGTGAGTGTAGGAGGAAGTGTGGATGATGTAGTATGCTCGCCAATCGCTCGACGCAACTGTGAAACATGAAACACCGGATGTATCGCCGTCCCTGGTGGCAGCTTCAACCTGTAAGCCACCTCTCCAATCCGAGCCTCCACCTCAAAAGGCACATAGTAACAGGCCGCTAGCTTCTCGTTCCTCCTGGGAGCCAAAGACTTCTACATGTAAGGTCGAAGCTTCAGGTAGACCATGTCCCCCACCTGAAAAGTCACATCTCGCCGATGACCGTCCGCCTTGGCCTTCATCACCTGCTGTGCCCGTGTCAGGTGCCTCCGCAGTTCCTCCAACATCCTGTCCCTCTCCTCCATCTGCTCCTCCACCTGTGAAACCGGTGTTGCTCGGTGCCCATAGTATACCAAGGATGGGGGGTCTCGCCCGTACAGTATCCGGAAAGGTGTCGTCCCCGCCGCCGAGTGGAAGGAAGTATTGTACCAATACTCCGCCCACGCCAGCCACCTAGTCCACTGTCGTGGTGTCTCCGAAGCAAAGCATCTGAGGTAGGTCTCGACACTCCTGTTGACCACCTCGGTCTGACCGTCCGTCTGCGGGTGGTAGGCGGTGCTCCGCTTCAGCACTGTCCCCTGCACTCGAAACAACCCCTCCCAGAAGTGACTAGTGAAAACCTTGTCCCGGTCGGACACTATAGATCGCGGAAACCCGTGCAACCGCACCACCTCTCGCACAAAGACCGCCGCCACCGAGACCGCTGTGTAAGGATGCTTCAAGGGAATGAAGTGAGCATACTTACTCAGCCGGTCAACCACAACCAAGATAACGGTGAACCCCTCCGAGCGCGGCAAGCCGTCTATGAAGTCCATGGATACCTCCTCCCACACCTGCTCAGGCAATGCCAAGGGCTGTAGTAGTCCTGCCGGTGCCATCGCCATGTACTTGTGACGTTGGCAAACGTCACAAGCCGCCACCAATCGCGCGATGTCCTTCCGCATTCCCGTCCAGTATACCTCCCGAGCCATCCGCATATACGTCTGCTGCACGCCCGAATGACCTCCGATCGCCGACCCATGGAACTCCTGGAAGAGGGTCTGTATAGATGCAGACCCCAGCGGAATCACCAACCTCCCCTGGTAGAGTAACCTCCCCCCTTCTACCGTGTAACCTGGCACCCCGTCACCTCCACACTGTAAACTCTCCATGATCCGCTGCAGCTCTGGATCCGCCTCCCCCTCTTGCAACAGCTGGTCCAAACCTCTCCACCCCGGTATCGACATCGCTTGCAGCTGGCTCCCCTCATCTCGCCGAGACAATGCATCCGCCGCCTTATTTTCCAGCCCCGGTCTGTACTCAATATCGAACCGAAATCCCACCAACTTCGACAGTAACTTCTGGTGCTCCTCCGCCACCAACCTCTGCTCTAACAGATACTTCAAAGCCCGCTGATCTGTCCGCACCACAAAAGTCCGTCCCAACAGATATGGCCGCCATTTCTGAATAGAAAAGACTATAGCCATGAGCTCTCGCTCGTATACTGACTTCAGCCTGTCCCTAGTAGTCAACACCTGGCTGAAATATGCAATCGACCGCCCTTCCTGCATCAGCACCGCCCCAAGACCATACCCCGAAGCATCCGTCTCTACTACAAATGGCTGGCTGAAGTCTGGCAGTGCTAAGACCGGCGCCGTCGACATCGCCGTCTTCAAGGCTTCGAAAGCCTTAGTCGCCTCTTCTCCCCATCGAAAACTGTCCTTCTTCAGTTGCTCCGTCAGAGGCCAGGCAATGGGGCTGTACCCCTTCACGAACTTGCGGTAATACCCCGTCAATCCCAAAAAAACCCCCGCAAGGCCCGCAGTGTCGTCGGTAAAGGCCACTCCAACATCGCCGCAATCTTCGCCCGATCTGCCGCCACTCCTGCGCCTGAGACAATGTGCCCCAAGTACTCTATCTGCCTCTTCCCGAACGAGCACTTCTTCCGATTGACGAATAAATGGTGCCCCTGCAACTCCCTGAAAACCACCTCCAGATGCCCCGTGTGCTCCTCCAATGTGCGGCTATAGACCAAGATGTCGTCAAAAACACAAGGATGAACCGCCGCAGGTAAGGACGGAACCCCTTGTTCATCAAGGCCTGAAAAGTAGACGGGTCGTTTGTCAATCCAAACGGCATCACCAGGAACTCGTAGTGGCCCTCGTGCGTACGGAAAGCCGTCTTCGGAATGTCCTCCGCTCGCATCCGGATCTGATGATACCCAGACTTCAGATCCACCTTCGAAAACACCATCGCTCCATGCAGTTCATCGAGCAACTCATCTATCACCGGAATAGGAACCTTGTCGGGCACAGTTTCCTTATTCAGGGCTCGGTAGTCCACACAAAATCGCCAGCTCCCGTCCTTCTTCTTTACTAACAGAACTGGGCTCGAGAAGGGACTGACGCTGGGCTGGATCACCCCTGCTAGCAGCATCTCTCTGACCTGCCGCTCTATCTCATCCTTCTGCACGTGGGGATACCTGTAAGGCCGAACAATGACGGAGGGCGCGTCATCCCTCAGTACGATCGCATGCTCGTGGTCCCGGGGTGGAGGTAACCCCTGTGGCATCTCGAACACCTCTACGAACTGCTCCAACACCGACTGCACCTCTGGTGGCTCCTCCTCGGGCTCAGGCTCCGCCTCTGTCGTCATCCCCCGAAACTCCACCAAGTACCCCTGCCCCGCCCTCCGAATCGCCCGAGTCATGGCACTGAACGCTACCATGGCATAACACAAGCTCGGGTCTCCCTGAAGCACCACCGTCCGTTCGCCATACTTGAACTCCATCCTCAACCGTTTCCAGTTGGTCATCGTGGTCCCCAATGTCTTCAACCACTGGACTCCCAGGATGAAGTCGACCTTCCCCAACTCGAACGGTAAAAAATCCTGCACGATCAGTACCCCCTGAATGACTAGGTAGAGTCCTCGACACAGCCACGTACTCTCCTCGCACCGTCCATCCCCCAACTGTACGGTGAACCTCCCACCCGACATCTGCAACCCCAGCAGCTCCACCACTCGCAGGGACACAAAATTGTGGGTGGCCCCACTGTCAATCAAAACCGTAACTGCTGTCTCCCCGACCTGTCCCACCAACTTCATGGTGGAGTTCTGCGTGAACCCCATCACGGAGTTGAGTGACACCTGCGCTCGCTCCAGCTCCACCGTCTGCTCTACAGAGACGACCTCTTCCGGCTCCTCTGGTTCGATGTATTCCTCCTCGTCCGGCTCGATAGTGATCTGCAGCAACCGGCTCGCACACCGATGGCCCGGGGTGAACTTCTCGTCGCAACGGAAGCACAACCCTCTGGCTCGCATGTCCCGTATCTCGGCCTCGGTCATCCTCCGCCCTTGTCCCGCAGGACGTGCTTCTCCTGCCTTCTCCCCCGCTCCGGCTGATGCGGTCGGCGGTAGTCTCGGGGCGGCTGCTGTAGATGGGACCCTCTGCTGTGGCGCCCCCCACGCCCCTCTGATCCTCCGCTCCTCCGCCTGCTTCTCCTCCGCCCTCAAAGCTAGACGAATCACATGCTCTAGGTCTCTGGGACTTTGCATTCATAGCTCGGCTCGTATCGAGGGCTTCAGCCCTCGCATAAATGCCCCCAAGAATACGTCTTCTGACACTCCCTTCACCCTGCCTGCCAACACCTCAAACTTCCCCAGGAAGTCCAACACCGTCCCCTCCTGCCGTAGTCCAAGCAACTGCTCGTAGAAATTCGCCCCCGGCTTGGCCTGAAAGCGGTCAAGTAGGAAAGCAGACAACTCCTCCCAAGTTCGAAACGGGGCTCGGGACATCCTCCAACGATACCAGCTCAGCGCATGTCCCTCCAGATAGCAAATGATGTTCTCCAATACCTCTTCCTCTGAGATCCGCATCACCTGGAAATACCGCTCCGCTCGCACTATCCATCCGTCGGGGTCTGTCCCCTCAAAAATGGGCATCTTCAACTTCTCCATCCTCCTGTCTGGGTACATGGTGGGGTGCCCTCCTCCCTGAGCTCCATGGCCTCCATACTCGGTCCTGCCTCTGCCGTAGGCCCCTTTGGGAAACCCTCGCGGGCCCCCAAAATTTTCCGCGTACTCCTCCATAGGCCACCTCTGCCTCTCCTCCTCTGCAGCCCCAAAAATCCCGCGGTAGCCCCTTGCGGGGGCCCTGATCGCTGCCCGGGGGCCGAAAAACTGACCCGGGGGGTTTACTGGGCCCCCCGGGCCCCAAAATCTCCCGCTAGAGCCCAGCCGACCCCATGAGAGGCTGCGAAGCCCCCCTGGGGGCCGGCGGGGCCCTGGTTTGGCCCAGGCGGGCCGCGCGGCCCCTCCAATGTCTCGCGCGGGCCCGCCAGGCTCTCCCAGGCGCCCGCGCGGGCTCGGGATTGGGCCGCGAGGCCTCCTGAGCCCTCGCGGAGCCCTGGCGGCCCGCACGGGAGGGGGTTAGGGTTCCCCCCCCCCCCCCCCCCCCCCCCCCCCCCGCCGCCGCCTCCTATGTTGTCCGGAAGCCCTAGCCTCCCTTCCCCTTGCATGCCGCGTCCCCTCGCCTCCGCAAGAAACCCTAGGGGATCTCCTTCGCGCCGCCGTCGCTCCCGCTGCACCTCCTCCACCCACGACTCCTCCCGGAACTCTAGATCTTCCTTATCCTTTGTGATTTTGGTTCCCGGAGGTGCCCCAGTGGTATTCGCCATCGACTTCGGATCGTCCGCCTTAGCATGATGATTCTCCGCTTCGGATTCTTCCCCTCCGATCTCCACATGCTTTCCCTTCCCCTCAAGCCTTTGAAGAATTTTCAAAATCTGAACTTGAGTGGCGTCCGACTCTTCGTGCCTTTTCAACAAACGGGCTTCCATCTCCTTTTGGGAATTGGATAGCATGTCCACCGTGACTTCCAACCCTCCAACCTTTTTGCTGACCTCTTCCCGGATCTCCTTTCGCAGCGCCTCCATCTCCGTCTTGAATCTAGTACCTTCCGCCATTGGATCTATCGCTCTGATACCAATTTGATACGATATGGATCGTATCAAGGAAAAATCAGCGAAGAAAAGGGAAGAAAATTGGAAAAGATGATATTTTTATTGGATTTTTGAGGAAGAACTAGGTCTAATAGCAAGATAAATTGAGCCCTTTCGAGAGGGACTCGCTCTCCAAACTTTGATGAACGGATCAAAGTCTAAAACCCTCACAAATGACACTTAGAATGTTCTTCACACAATAAGCATGCCCTCTCATGACGGCTAGCCCTAGATATAAATAGAAAACCTAGGAAACAAAGCAACATAACAAAAAGACTAATCTGCCCTTCGACGCCTCCGATAGTAAGTGACCCATCCTCCTTGGGTCCCGTCTGGGCCCGTGACTGCCGGAGATGGTGCGGCCGCATCACATACCTCATTTCATGTTCGGAGAGCTTTTTTGCAGTCGCATATAGGATTTGAAGTGTATTTAATGTATTATCCCCAGACTTTTCAACCGTCTCTGGAGCTAGATTGACATAACAGAAAAGAAAAATAAAATAAAAACATAAAGTAAATGACAATAACATGAAATTTAAAGTGAGTGTCCCTCATCGAATGAATTTAAATTAAAAAGAAGGTTTTAGAAAAGTAATATTTAAGCCCAGATCTAAAAAGAAATAAATGCACATATTTCAGGAGTATAACTAACTTCTATAATTCTCTTAGAATATTAATCTGCTTCATTGTTCAATATTAATACATAATGCTACCAATAATCAAGGCAATCCATTAGTGTACTTGCTTATGATAATTATATTGCAAGGTTGTAAGTAGATAATACCAGTGCCTCTAATGTTGATTATTGATGGGTAAGTTACTAAGGATTATTGATTTGTTGGCTTCACATTTGCTAAGTAATAAAATAGGTATCGATTGCATGTATGGAATCAGGAATGTATGTACTTATTGTGTAGGAATGCATTCCCCAACTAGCAGAACACCCAATTATCAAATATTCGCTCAAACATATATTGCTTCTGGAAATGGCTGATTGAAAGAACCTTTATCTGAGAACAGTTGTCATACAGAATTCCCAAGAAACAATGTCAACATCTTCAAAATACTCATCATGTAGGCTTTCCAATCCAAGATGCAGTAGGTCAAATAGCACAAGGCTCCATCAAAGAACATTAGTAGTTTTACTAATATAATAACATTATAATAAATTAATAATGATGCCAATTAAGGTGGACGATTAGAGAAATTTCTCATTGTTTGATGTTTAAGTGTTGCGCGATATGAGCCATCCTTGTCTATATATTTTACAGAAGGAATAAAAAAAGACGACCAACAAGTTCCATAGAAAAAGGAAAACCAAAAGCAAAAAATGAATGTTAGCACTTAAAGACCAAACCACCAAAATATGTTAGTTCAGCGGGGACGAGAATTCAGGTAGAGTCCAAAAATAATAAGAAAAAGTTTCATGTGCCAAGCCGCATTATGTGATGTGAATCTAAGAGAGGAAATAAAGATCTCAGAAGCACAGTGAGTGTGACCAAAAAAATAAGGCAAAGTGTGGGCCATTGGAGAGGTTTGACCATCGAGGTCACGAAGACATGGAAGGCTTATGTCAGCAAAGCCCAAAAAAGAGGAATACATGTGTGTGCTCATGCAAATTGATAGAAACGCACCACTTCCTTCTTTTAAATGCCATGGCAGATTCAAAATTATTGGCCCCAACACTAGCAAAGCTGCAGAACGATCAAGATATAAACTCTAGAGTGGAAATTTGTTAGGAACTAACAAAAAGATGCGATTTTTATAGATAAATAGTAGCAAGAACACGATAATTGAACACAAAAGAGGTGTGTTCTCCTACTAAGACGCCAATAGAGGACGTCTGTACTCGTTTAATCTAGATCTAACCTAAAGACGCTCAAGAGAAATCTCAATCATTAAGCATAAAAAATACAAGCGACGGCTAGCCCCGTATATATAATGGAAAACTAGGGTTACTAGGCAAAAGGGGGCGCGCGCATGGGTTAGGGCCGGCGGCTATGGGCCTTGACCCGCGGGTGACCCACGGGTCTAACATTACTCCGCCCCTGAAAATCCACCTTGTCCTCAAGGTGATGCATGAAAGTACTAACGATGATACTCCGAGTGAGAGTCGTCTTCCCCTCCGACCCCTTCATCCTCCACGTCATCATCCTCGTCTACCTCCGCTATCAACACCTGCAGCTTACGACTCGCAGAGCGGTGTCCCGGAGTGAAGCGCTCGTCGCATCTGAAGCAGATCCCCTTTTGCCTCTTCTCTCTCATCTCTGCATCGGTCATCCTTTGGAATTGGCCCCAGCCGGTGGTGGGTTGTTCGATTTTCACGTCTTCTCAAGCCCCATCTGATCTGCCTCAGTAATGACCCCCGCTCCGCCGGCTCCAGTCGAGGTGCCCCGCTGTATCTGCTCACTGTAGCTGATCCCGCCTCTCCTATCCTCAGTCCGGGAGTCCTCTACCATCTGCGCCATCTCGATGACCTCTGAAAGCCCCCGAGGCTTATAGGGCATCATTGTCGCTCAGAGACTGAGTCGCAGCCCCTTCAAGAAAGTCAGGTCCGGTCGACGGTCCAAAATCTGCACTGGCTGCTACTCATAAGTCAGGTCCGGTCGAACCGTGATCTCTGAAAAGTCCACAGTGTGCTATGGGTCACTGACGTATCGACGTAGCTAAGATACGTGAAACACATCGTACACTCCCTGCAAAGATGGTGGTAGAGCAAGGCATATGCCATTGCTCCCACACGCTCCAGCACGTCAAATGGTCCAATATACCTCGAACTCAGCTTTCCCTTCTTCCCGAAACGAATGACTCCGCGGTTCGGAGAAATCTTCAGGAAGACATGATCTCCTAGCTGAAACTCCAAAGGTCGTCTCTTGGCATCCGCCCAATGCTTGAAGCGATCTTGAGCAATCCGAAGCTTATCCCTGATGTCTCTCACGACATCCACTGCTTCCACAATCATCTCCGGACCCAACAGCTCTCCGTCTCTGATGTCATCCCAGCTCAGTGGCGATCGACATTTCCTTCCATATAGAGCAGCAAATGGCAACATGCCAATGCTCGCCTGATAGCTGTTGTATGAGAATTCCACTAGATGGAGATGATCTTCCCATGAACCCTTCAGATCGAGCGTACAAGCTCTCAGCATATCCTCCAGAATCTGAATAGTCCTCTCTGACTGGCCATCGGTCTGTGGGTGGTACACCGTGCTGAAACTCAGACTTGTACCAAGATTCTCCTGCAGACTCTTCCAGAACTGAGATGTAAATCTCGAGTCTCTGTCAGATACGATGCTCACCGAAACTCCATGTAAGCGCACAATCTCCTGCACGCACATGGTCTACATCACAAACTAACCTTAAGAGGGAAACTAATAATAGAGAAGTAAAATAATATTTACCTCTAGATACTTCCTAGCCAAGACTTCCGTGGACTGTCCCACTCGAAATGGGATGAAGTGCGCAGACTTGGTCAATCGGTCAACGATCACCCAGACTGCGTCGTTCTGCTTAGGACTCTGAGGTAGACCCGTCACGAAATCCATCGTAATGTGTTGCCACTTCCACCCGGAATAGGAAGCGGTTGTAGCAATCCAGCTGTCCGATGGTGCTCTGCCTTCACCTGCTGGCATACAAGACGCTTGGCAAAGCTCCGTGTCACACTCCCCTTCATACCAATCCACCAATAGTTCAGACGGAGGTCTTTATACATTTTCGTGCCCCACGATGTATGGAATAAGGCGAGCTATGAGCCTCACTCAACAGCACATCTCTAATGTCACCTGCAGGTATGCAGAGTCTACTGACGTATCTCAGGGATCCATCCTCATGAATAATAAACTCCGTCTGAAGCCAAGCTTCAACCTGCCTTCTGATCCTCTACAGGTTCGGATATCCTGCCTGAGCTGCCTTGATACGATCCACAATCACGGACTGAATCTGCATGTTCATCAATGAAACAACCACTCCAGGTAGGACAACCTCAATATCCATCTCTCTCAGCTCCTGCTGCAATCTCCAATGGGCAGTATGCATCATCACTGCTGGGAGTCTGCTCAAAGCATCTGGCACTACATTCACTTTCCTCGGGTGATACTGCAGGTCTATCTCGTAATCTGCCATAAGCTCCAACCATCGTCTCTGACGCATGTTGAGCTCCTTCTGGGTAAAAAAGTACTTCAAGCTTTTGTGATCGGTGAATATCTTCACGCTCTCACTCAACAGGAAGTGTCTCCAGATCTTCAACGCAAATATCACAGCTGCTAACTCCAGATCGTGCGTCGGGTAGTTCTTCTCATGATTCTTCAATTGCCGAGAAGCGTACGCGACCACGTGACCATGCTGATGCAAGACACATCCGAGGCCCTCGCCTGATACATCACAATAAATCTCAAAACCTCCGCTTCGATCCGGTACTGCCAAAACCGGTGCCATGGTCAATCTCGCCTTCAAAATACTGAAAGCCTCATCACAATCCTCTGACCAACAGAACTACACGTCCTTCCTTGTCAGCTTCGTCATCGGCTCTGCAATCCTCGAGAAATCCTTGATGAACCTACGGTAGTAACCAGCTAATCCAAGAAAGCTCCTGATATCTGATGCTGACTGCGGGGTCGACCAGTCGCTGACTGCTCTGACTTTCTCCGGATTTACAGATATGCCATCACCAGACACCACGTGTCCCAAGAATGCGATTCTGTCCAACCAGAACTCGCACTTACTATACTTGCATACAGCTTATGACGTCTCGGTGTCTCCAACACTGTCCTCAGATGACGGCTGTGCTCCTCTTCAGACTTCGAGTAAATAAGAATGTCGTCGATGAAGATGACGACGAACTTATCCAGGAATTCGTAGAAAATCAAATTCATCAAGTTCAAAAACACTGCTGGAGTGTTGGTCACACCAAACGGCATAACTACGAACTCATAGTGTCCATACTTTGTCCTGAAGGCCGTCTTCGGAATATCTTCCTTCACTTTCAACTGATGGTACCCGCTCCTCAAATCCAATTTTGAGAAAACCCTCGAACCTCCAAGCTGGCCGAAAATATCATCATTACAGGTCAGCGGATACTTATTCTTTACGGTCACTGCATTCAGCCATCGGTAATCCACACACATCCGGCGGGATCCATCCTTCTTCACTAACAGAACTGGTGCACCCCAAGGTGACACACTAGGATGTATGAATCCCTTCCCCAATAACTCATCCAATTGCTTCCGCAGCTCCTCAAGCTCTGCGGGTGCCATACGATACGGCGCCTTCGAAATAGGTTACGCTCCCGGCATAAGATCTATACTGAACTCCAAAGCTCTGTCGGGTGACAAACCTGAAATATCCTCCGAAAAGACGTCGTCGAAGTCCCTGACGACGGTTGTTCTACTTATCTCCATCTGCATGGCGGCAAAGATCGACTCCTCCGGCTTGGCCCGAAATCTGATGGACCCAAGTGATCGCTCGCTGCTAAGAAACTCGAACTCCGGGTGGCCTAGAATCCAGTATACTACCTACTCCCAACCAATCGATGCTAAGAACGACATCAAAATGCGGTAGATCATGGACAATGAAGTCGACATAAAGTTCGTGTCCACTTATCACCAACGGGATCGATCGACATCCCAGATTAACCGTCACCACTTCGTTCCCTGTAGTGATGTCCCAACACTTTGGAAGTGTGTGGGTGGGAATGGAATGCACTGTTACGAACCTCCAGGATATGATGCACATAGATGCACCGGAGTCGAACAAAGTTAAGGCCGGGTAAGACGACACTAAAATGGTGCCTAAGATACAAAAAGATAAAGCTAAGGTTAAACAAGGCTACTAATCTAACTAGCAAGGATCAAACAACCATATGCAAACAATATGATCTATGCTATAAAATGAAAAGACTAGTTCTAAAGAATTACCTGCAATGACGCCATCCACGTCTTCAGCCTCCACGACTGTCATGGTATATGCTGGCCTCCGAGGTGGCACTGCTTGCCGGTAAACCTGCTCCTGTGGTGCCAAAGGGGGCCTACGAACAACAGCTCCTCTCTGAATAGGTGTTGGTGCTCTACACTGCAGTGGGGCTGGTGCTCCGCCCACAGTACGAAGAAGGTTTGGGCAATCTCTAGCAACGTGTGGCAGCTCCACACGCCAGACACAGACCTAACATCTTCCTGCAATTGTTCTTATGATGCCCCGGCTTGTCGCAGAAATGGCATGGAACCCTGGTCTGACGCTGTGCAGGTGCTCCTGGCCTCTAGAAACGCACCGTCTGATTGGATCTCATAGCAGGCCTAGCTGCTGGCATGTACTGCTCCATCGGTCACTTTTCTCCACCAGCAGGAGGATCAGGTAGTTTCGCCAGTCTCATGATTCCTGGCTGTGTTCAGTACAGCCCACATAATAGTCAAGTCTGCTGAAGTCATAGAGGCCTGGATCTTGGGGTTCAGCCCCTGAAGAAACTGATCAGCTCGGTTCTCTTCCTTCTTCACCATATGCGGGACGAAGCGGCTCGACATCTCAAACTCCGCTTCGTACTCATCTACCGACATGCTCCCCTGAGTCAGATTCACGAACCGCTGCAAGAGCTCTCTCTTCGCAGCCTTGGGGAAGTACTTCTCCTTGAACATTGACTTGAAGGTGCTCCATTCAACTGGCTTCTGTAGACGCCTCTCCTCAATGCGCCACCAGTTCCTTGCATTTTCAATCAGCTGCATCTTCGCTCTCCACTCTGGTCTCATCAGGTATCTTGGCAGCTATCAGTTTATCCTCAATACTCTGGATCCACTCATCAGCGTCCAGAGGTCCGTTCTTTCCAAAAAAGTCTTCGGCTGCAACTCATTAAACTGCTTCACTCCTGGTTCAGCTCTAGGGACAGCCGGCGATGGTAATGGTGGTGGTGCAGCCTGAGCAGCTTGGGAAGCACGGGCAGCCTGATGTCTCTGCTCAACCAACTGATGCTGAACGTCCAGCATCTCTCTCATGACGCCCAGAAATTGACGGAATTCACCACCTTGGCCTTCCATAGCCCCGTCAGCCGAGGTCTCGGCTTGGTTAGGGCGTCTTCTTGCCATCCTATTAACATGGAAAACTCAATTTAGACTTTGCACATGATAAACTGGATATTTAAATGAATGCGAGTATTTTTATTGCTACGAAATTTCATATTTGCGGATCTGCATGGGCCACCACTAAAACATGTCATGCCCCGCTTCCCAAAACGGGTGCGAGGACGAGACGAAGGTCTGCATGGGCCGGAGTTGTGAGGCTCGGGCCCAATAAGCGTCTGTAGAGATACCATTTAATTACAGGTTCTTGCATATAAAAGTTCATACAATAAGATAAGAGTACTCGAAAGGAAACTACATTCATTGATAAAAGAGATAATATCCAACAATACATCAAGTCTAATAAAAGAAGCCCCAAGCATGGCTACAACTGTGGAAAAGGGAAACTAATGGTGCGACGCACCCAACATAGACAAGAAGTAAAATGGTGCTACGCACCCAAACTATAAAGCAGTAAACCTCCGTAAGACAACGGTGAGGGACCTCTAGGTCTGGTCCTCGTCTGGAACGCACTCCGGGTCAACGTCCTCCGGCTCCAAGTCCTCAAGGCTGGCTCGTCTGTGTACTCCGTCTCAGTACCTGACGTACAACACCCAAGAGAAAAGGATCTGTACGTCAGGTAAAGTCTACAAGGGAAAGGTGAGAAGACTCTACTGCAAGTGTAAAGGAATTTAAAGACGACATTTTAAGGTTGATTACATGAGAGATGCAACAGCATGGCAGTTATACATATATGCAAGGAAAGTAAAGACTGCAGAAGGTAAACGTGGCAGTCAATAGCCGTAGCGTATGCTACCGGCTACAAGACATGACAAGACAAGACTGACACCAAGAGGGTTCATGCCTGCAGCTTAGAAAGTGGCCAAACTCTCTAACCTGGTGGCCGCTCAACCCAACCCCACCCCAAGTGCTCGAGACAAAACTGTATGAGGACCACTCACTCTGCTAGGTGAGTGCCTATATCCCCACAGGTTTTAGGGGGCCACTACTCTGCTATGTGAGTACCGAGCTTTCCGTAGGTTGTTCTGTACAAAGGATCACCCACTCTGCTAGGTTGGTGCCTCATTCCTCGTAGGTTACCAAGGGTCACTCACTCTGCTAGGTGAGTGCCGGGGTTTCCCGCAGGTTATTCAACACTATTTATGCATAAGATGACATGGCATGACATGGCGAGAGTGAAGTAAGTTCATTTCGTTCTTATGGGGTCCACACGCACACGCACACACACATAGTGATTTTACATGGCAGTTGTAGTTTGTGCCTAGACTTCGTCGTCAAGTCTAAGCTATCGTGAGAGGGTCCCGGACGCTATCATTTCACGTCCGATTCTCTTGTTCATACTTTTACAATTTAAAGAGAGATGGCCTAAACGTGGCCGCAACTACGCAAGTGGGTATACTTGCCTGCGGTGGCGAGAAGAACGTCCGTTGGAAGTGTCTCGTCACTGGCAGCGTGTCGGTCAACGTCCGCTGTCACAAGTCAACGGACGGTGTCAGGACCAGTTTAGAAAATCCTATTAAGTTGTATCTAAGTTGACCGTGGCCATCCTATCAGTTTCAAATCAAGTTTTGAATGTTCAGCCTATTCGACGATTCTACCTTATATGCACAGTTAAAATGTTTCATCGTCGATCTACGGTTTCACAACGTTTTAAAGGAGCGTAAAATAAATTTAGTAAGTTAAGTTATCGATTTTTAATTAGGTTTTGACGTCTTACGGTGTGGGTTTTTCTACGGTAAGGGGACCAACCTAGAATGACGCTCGAGCGAGATCTGACGTCGGATCTGGAATGGTGGCGGTACTAGATTTCCTCGACTGCGGGTAACACAGTAAGGATTCGTCGGGATCGCCTCGGCTGCGGGTAGCGCAACGGAGCGACGTCAACGAGGAGGAACAGCAACTACGGTCCCGAACGACGAGAACGACAGCAACAACGACAAGGGGAGGCGGCTGCATCAGAGAAGAGGGCAGCGACTACGCACGGCCTGAGGGGGAAAGACAGTGCAGCGACGTCGGAGAACGGCGGCAGCGGCAAGGGGGCGGTGGTAGCGGCCTTGGGTGGCCGGTGGTGGCCGCGGGAAGAAAGGTAGCCGTGTGGGTGTGTGGGGTTGCTTGCGTGGAGAGGAGAGGTCGACGGCTTGCTTTGGCTGCCGGAGAGGGCTAGGGCAGCTGATCTCGGTGCAGGAAGGTGACCAGATGATGTTGGCAACGGGAAGAGGGAAGAGGATGTGTGCGGCTTGTCAGGATCCTAGGGAGATGGCCGGCAGTCGGAGGGAAGGTAGCAAGGATTCGGGGGAGGGTTTCGGCGGTTACTGCAAGCCAGATGAGGGGATAGGAGGGCCGGCGGGATCCAGGCTGACGGCGAGCGTTGGAGGCAGGCCGTTAGTGGTTGCCTTGAGCTTTGGACTGCCGCGTGCAACAACCGGCGTGGGGAGAGAAGGGAAGACAGTCGGCGATTTGAGGAGGCCAAATGTAGGTGGACGTGGGAGGTTGATGCGCTCGGACGTGAGGAGGGGTGGGAAAGCGCCTGGGGTCGAGGGTTTTTTGTGCGCCTGTCACTTGGGAAAAAAAATCTAGGGCTTAGGTTAATATAGGGGAAGAGAGCACGAGGGGAGAGAGAAAACTTGGGATGGGGTGTTTGCCATGCGGCTGACGTGGGATACATGGGAGAGGGTTGTTAGGATTTCACTTGATTTGCTTTAAAAAAAATCTAAACGTTTTGATTTTTTCCCCTTAACAAAAAAAGTTGGCAGAAGATTTGATCTCTTAGTTAGTAGAGGTTTAAAAAAATAATTAGTAATATAAGTTTGTGTTAAAAAATGAGCAGGCTTTGAAATTCAAAATAAAAAAGTTTTAAAAAAATTAATTATGTGATTTAACAGTTTGGTCCCTCAAGGTCCAAAAATTACAACGAAGATACCGAGGCGATTGCGCCTTCGAGAGGGTCGTGAAAACGGGGTTTGGTCGCGCGTCTGGGCTACGGAAGGCAGAAATAAAAATCAAAAACACAAAACGCACACGAAACACAGTTATGCGCTAAAATACGTACGGTCGGAAAGTGACCGTTACAATTAGGAGTCAAACATGGATCATGGATTCATGGCATCGTTTCGCATGACACCAAATAAGATGTCTTTCTATACCTACGAGTCCAAAGGCATTGCTTCGGTCCTTACGGGTAATGAGGCTAGACTAAAGTATCTTTAGGTGTTTAGAAGTTCAGTGTATGTCCAAGAGAAAGGTAACACATTGGATACCAAAGGAAAGCAGTATGTCATAATGGGTTACATAGAGTCATAGATTGTGCCGAAATGGGGTTTAGAGTCCAAACAAAACGAGTCTTGGTTAATCGACATGTGAAGTTTTATGAGTTAGTGTGTTAAAATAAAAGGCTTCAGGGAGTATCGAAACATGTAAATGTAAGGATATGCCAAACAATTTGGATGTGCTTTGAGGAAGCATTGTTTAGTTAAAGAAATGAACTTTCAGGAGCTAGAGTTTTGCAAAGAAAGTATCTACGAAAAGCATATGAAGATTAGTTTAGAGATGATGTAAAAGTTAGGAACTTGAATCCGAAGAGGATTACTATCATGGGAGATTCTAGCATATGATTAGAAAGTTCGCATGATATTGATTCGACCCAACTGTGGCAGCTTAGGCATGGATGTGTCTTAAAGAAAAGCTACGAAGCTTTGAGGAAGCATGGTTTGATCAACGAAGTGAAGTTTAAGGAGAGGGAGTTTTTGCAAGGAATGTATCTACAAAAAGCATAATAAAATTAGTTTTGGTAAGGAAAATCATAATACAAGAGGAATTTTTGAGTACATCCACAATAACATTTAGGATCATATACCGGTTCACTCTCTTGCTTGAGATCGTTATTTCACATCATTCATCAATGATTTCTGCCAAAAAGTGTTGGTGTACGTGATGATCAGATGCGTTTAAGAAGTTCAACGGGTAGATACTTTTGAAAAGTCAAACGGGAAAAAAGCTAATTGTGCTTAGATCCAATAATGATGGTACGTTTACTTCTATTGGGTCTAAGTAATTTTGTAAAGGGTATGGATTAAAATGGCACATTAGTACACCGAAAGAACTTCAATCGAATGGAATAACGAAGAGGATAAAGAAAACACTTCTAGATAAAACGATGTGTTACATCTAGTTTGTCGAAAGGATTTTGGATCGAAGCTATATTTGATGAACATAATTCTATCATCAAGAATTAACGAGAAAATTTCAAAGAAAATTTGGTCATGGAAGCCAGTGAGGCAAGACTAGACTATTCTTAGGTATTTAAAAGTTCAATGTTTATTCACGAGAAAAGTAATAAGTTAGATACCAACGGAAAGATGTGTGTAATAATGGGATACATAGATTGTATCGAAGGTTACGGGGATTGATGTCCAAATAGGAAGAGTCTTGGTTAATTAACATGTGACGTTTGATGAGTTAGTGGTCCTGAAAGACAATGTTTCAATGAGTACCGAAATATGTGAATGTAAGGATATGCCAAATAATGTGGATGTGCTTATTTCAAATCACATGTTCAATATCGGATGGCTGGCATGAGTTATGAGTGAAGCAGATTCAGGTCACCGATGCCTATTTCGTCAATGTAAAGTAATGAAAAAGGCGAAAATAGTTGAAAATTGGAGTAAAGAACTAAAGGCACAATATGCTTTATTTGCAAAAAAAATTCGCGCAATAAAAGAGAGACCGCTGAGAAAGAAGGAACAGAAATAAAGAGGAAATGATATGTTCTTCGTCGGTTGCAATTCTAACGACAAAGTAGGTTAGTGGTGAACATGTATATGATATGTTGATAGCTGGTTTGTTAGAAATCGAGTCAAGCATGGATCAAGGATTTATGGGGTCGTTTCACCTGACAACAAATAAGGTATGTTTCTGTACCTATGAGAGAAGATGATTTTTCGGCCCTTGTAGGTAATGATGTATGCAAGGTTATTGGAGTTGGTTCAGTGAGAATCAAAATGTTTGATGGTGTAATGCACATGCTCATTAGTATGTGGTAAGTTCAAAAGCTGTCGAAATCACCAATCTCTCTAGAAGTGTTAGATTCTCTAGGTCGCAACATAACGACTGAAGTGGATGCTCTTAAGATATCAAAGGGATTAATCGTGATGATGATAGGTGAAAAAGTTAGGAACTTGTATCCATTGAAGTGGAGGATTATCACGGGAGATTCTAGCATTTGATTAGAAAGTTCACATGGTATTGATTCGACTTGGCTGCGGCATCTCAGGCAGGGACATGCGACAAAGAAAATCTACGAAGCCTTGAGTAAGCAAGGTTTGATTAACACGGTGAACTTTTAGTAGCTGGATTTTTTGTAACAAATGTATTGATGAAAAGCATATGAAGATTAGTTTCGGTGCGAGGAATCATAATATAATAGAAATTCTGGAGTACATTTACAATAGTAAAGATCCTAAACCAGTTTACTCTACAGGTGGAGCTCGTTATTTCACATCATTCATCGATGATTTCTCCTCAAAAGTTTGGGTGTACGTGATGAGCAGATGCATTCACTCTCGTTATTTCACATCATTCATCGATGATTTCTCCTCAAAAGTTTGGATGTACGTGATGAACAGATGCGTTTAAGAAGTTCAAGGAGCAGAGGAAACTTTTGCAAAGTCAAATGAGGAAAAAGCTAAATGTGCGTAAATCTGATAATGGTGATGAGTTTTCTTCTACTAAGTCTTAAGGAATTTTATAGGGAGTATAAAGTAAAAAGGAACTTCACTACATCAAAAGAAATGCAATCAAATGGACTAATGAAGAGGACAATGGAAAGACTTCTAGAGCAGTCGATGTGTTAAAGTTGTACATCTAGTTTGTCGAAATGATTTGGGGTCACAGCTATATTTGGTGATCATAATTCCATCATCAAGTATCAATGGTAACATTTCAAAGAAAATTAAAATAGGTAAAGCCAGTGATGCTAGACTATCTTTAGGTGTTTAGAAGTTCAGTACATGTTCTCGAGAAAGGTAACAAATTGAATATTAAAGGAAAGAACTGTGACATACTAGGATACATAGATTGTGTCCGAGGTTACAACGTTTGTAGTCTAAGTGGAAAAAGTATTTGTTAATCGACAAGCGATGTTTGATGATTTAGCGGTGATGAAAGAAAAGGCTTCAGGAGTACCAAAACATGTGAAGGTAAGGATATGCCAAAAAATTTGGATGGGCTTTATTTCAAATCGCATGTTCAATATTGGATGGCATGAGTTGGTTTGAGCGAAAGAGATTCAGGTAGCCAATGCCTATTTGCTTCGATGTGAAATAATGAATAAGGCAGAAATAGTTGAAGATCAATGTTAATAAGTAAATGAACATCGTGTTTTATTTGCAAGAAATAAAGACATCGAAATAGAGATTGCTCAGAAAGAAGGATCGGAAATAAGGATAAAAGTGACAGGTTCTTCGTCATTTGTAGTTATGAAGACAGAGAAGGTTAGTGAAGAGGCATATGATGTGTTGATAGTTTGTTCGTCGGAGACTGATTGGAAGTATGGATCATGGATTTATGGCGTCATTTCGCATGACATCGTTTCTATACGTATGAGATAAAAGAGGATGCTTTGGCATATGTATGGGTAATGATGCATGCAAGGTAGTTGAAGTTAGTTCAGCGAGAATCAAAATATTTGATGGCATAATGCACATGCTCACTAGTGTGTGGTACATTCCAAAGCTGTGGAAACTATCGATCACTTTAGAAGTGTTAGATTCTTTAGGTTTGAAGGATAATGAGTGAAATGGATTCTCTTAATAAATAGAAGGGATCAATCGTGGGAATGATTACTGAAAACGTTAGGAACTTGTATTCGCTGAAGGACTATCATGGGATATTCTAGCATTTGATTATAAAGTTTGCATGATATTAATTGGACTCGGTTGTGGCATCTCAGGCATGGACATGTCGCAAAGAAAAGCTACGAAGCTTTGAAGAAGCATGGTCAACGAAGTGAACTTTAAGAAGCTGGAGTTTTTGCAAGGAACGTATCAATAAAAACCATATGAAGCTTAGTTTCGATAAGTGGAAGCATAATACAATAGTAATTCTTAAGTACGTTCACAACATTTAGCATCGTACAACTCACTCTCAAGGTAGAGCTGGTTATTTTATATCAGTCATCGATGATTTTTCCTGAAGTGTTTGGGTGCGTTTAAGAAGTTCAAGGAGTGTAGTAGACTTGTGGAAAATCAAACGGGTAAAAAGCTGAATGTGCTTAGATCCAATAATGGTATTGAGTTTATTTCCGCGAAGTCTAAGGAATTTTGTAAGGAGTATGGAGTAAAAATGCATTTCACTACACCATAAAAATTGCAACCGAATGAAGTAACAAAGAGGATAAAGGAAGCATTTCTAGATAAAGCGACGTGTTTGATGTGTTCATCTAGTTTGACGAAAGGATTTGAGGTTGAAGTTATATTTGATGAACATACTTTCATTATCAGGTATTAACGGTAAAATATCAAAGAAAATTTGAACATGTAAGCTAACGAGGCTAGACTATCTTTATGTGTTTAGAGGTTTGGTGTGTGTTCACAAGAAAGGTTTAGACTATCTTTATTTCACAGCACATGTTCGATATTGGTTGGCAAGAATTGTTTTGAGCGAAAGAGATTTTGGTAGCCAGTGCATATTAGCTTCGGTGTAAAGTAATATCGATGTTAACAACTAAAGACACAATATGCTTGTAAGAAATTCTAGCATAAAAAGATAAACTACTCAAAAGGAATGAACAGAAATAAAGAGGAAATAATAGGTTCTCAGTTGCAGTTGTGAAGATAGGTGATATTAGGATTGAAGAGGCATATGATGTGTTGATAGCTTGTTTGTCAGAGATTGTGAGTTAAGCATGGATCATGGATTCATGGCATCGTTCCGCATGACACCAAATAAGGTGTGTTTCTACACCTATGAGAGAAAAGAGTGTTTTGGTCCTTGTAGGAAATGATGCATGCAAGCATGTTAGAGTTGGTTCAGTAAGAATCAAAATGTTTGATGGCGTAATGCGCCTAATTCCCTGGGTTGCAAGATAAGGATTGAAATGGATTGCGGATTGAAATGGATGCTTTGAATATTATTGAAGGGATCAGCCATAGTGAAGATATATGAAAAAAGTTAAGAACTTGTATCTACTAAAGGGGATGTGACTATCATAAAAGATTCTAGCATTTGATTAGAAATTTGCATGATATTGATTCGATCGAATGTGGCATCTTAGGCATAGACATGTCGCAAAGAAAGCTACAAAGCTTTAAGGAAGCATGGTTTGATAAATGAAGTGAACTTTAAGGAGCATGAGTTTTTGCCAAGGATGTATCTACGAAAAGCATATTAAAATTAGTTTCGGTGAGGGGAAGCATAATACAAGAGGAATTCTTGAGTACGTTCATAACATTTAGGATTATATGCTAGTTCACTCTCTAAGTGGAGCTCGTTATTTCACATCATTCATCGATGATTTCTCCTGAAAAGTTTGGGTGTGCATGAGGGTCAGATGTGCTTAAGAATTTTAAGGAGAAGAGCAGACAAAGTCAAACGAGTAAAAAGTTAAATGTGCATAAATCATTAGATCTGATAATGATGGTTAGTTTACTTTTAATGAGTCTAAGGAATTTTATGGGGAATATGCAGTAAAAAGACACTTCACTACACCAGAAGAATTGAAATCAAATGGAGTAACGAGGATAAAAACACTTCTCGAGAAATCGATGTGTATGAGGTGTAATCTAGTTTGTCAAAAGGTTTACGGGTTGAAGCTATATGTGGTGAACATAATTCCATCATCAGGTATCAACGGGAAAATTTCAAAGAAAAATTGGACAATAAAGCCAATGAGGCTAGACCATCTTTAGGTGCTTAGAAGTTCAATGTATGTTCACGAGAATGATAACTAGTTAGATAACAAAGAAAAGAAGTGTCATACTATGATACATAGATTGTGTTGGAGATTACAGCATTTGGATTCCAAATAGGAAGAGTCTTGGTTAATCGACAAGCAATGTTTGATGAGTTAATGGTACTAAAAGACATGTTTTCAGGGAGTACCGGAACAAGTGAAGGTAAGAATATGCTCAACAATGTAGATGTGCTTATTTTATAGCGGTGCATGTTCGATATCGTATGACGAGTTATCTTGAGCGAAAGCGATTCTGTTAGCCCATGCATATTTGCTTCAGTGTAAAGTAATGAAAAAGGCAGAAATAGTTGAAGATCATTGTTAAGAATTAAAGGTACAACATGCTTAATTAGCAAGAAATTCCGACATTAAAAGAAAGACAGCTCAGAAAGAAGGAACAAAAAAGGAAGGGATAGGTTCTTCATCAATTGCAGTTGTGAAGATGGAAGATGTTAGTAGTGAAGCGACATATGAGGTGTTATTAGGTTGTTTTTCGGAGATTGGGAGTCAAGCATATATCATAATTTCATGGCATCATTCCGCATTGCACCAAATAAAGCGTGTTTCCATACCTATGAAAGAAAAGCGGATGGGTATTGATGCATGCATGGTTGTTTAAGTTGTTTTAGTGAGAATCAAAATGTTCGAGGCCATAATGTGCATTCTCACTAATGTGAGGTACGTCCAAAAGCTGAGAAATCACCGATCTCTTTAGCGTTGATAGATTCTCTAGGTTGCAAGATAATGATTGAAGGGCACTTCACTACACTAGAAGAATTGCAATCAAATGGAATAACGAAGAGGATAAAGGAAACACTTCTAGATAAATCAATGTGTTTAAGGTGTATATCTAGTTCGTCGAAAGGATTTTGGGTCGAAGCTATATTTGGTGAACATAATTCCATCATCATCAACGGGAAAATTTCAAAGAAAATTTAGACATAGAAGCCATTGAGGCAAGACTAGCTTTAGGTATTTAGAAGTTTGATGTATGTTCTGGAGAAAGGTAACAAGTTGGATAACAAAGGAAAGAAGTGTGGTATACTTGAATACATAGATTGTGTCAGAGGTCACGGAGTTTGGAGTGCAAGTCGGAAGTGACTTTGGTTAGTCGACATGTGACATTTGATAAGTTAGTGTTGCTGAAAGACAAGGCTTCAGAGAGTTTCGAAACATGTAAAGGTTAGGAAATCCCAAACAATGTATATGTGCTTATTTCAAATCGCGGGTTTGATATTGGATGGCAGGAGTTCTTTTGAGAGCGAAAGAGATTCAAGTAAAGTGCATATTTGCTTCAGTGTAATGTTATTAATAAGGAGGAAATAGTTGAAGATCGATATTAAGACCTAAAGGCATCACATGCTTTATCTGCAAGAAGCACTGAAAGAGAGACTCTCAGAAAGAATGAACAAAAATAAAGAGGAAGTTATAGGTTCGTCGTCAGTTGTAGTTATGAAAACGGAGGAGGTTAGTAGTGAAGAGGCATAAGATGTGTTGATAGCTTGTTCGCCAGGGATTGGGAGTCAAACATTAATCATGAATTCATGGTTTTGTTCCACATGACATTAAATAAGTTGTGTTTTTATAAGGTGTGTTTCTATACCTACGAGATTAAAGAGGATGTTTCTGTCCTAATGGATAATGATGCATGCAAGATTACTGGAGTTGGTTCAACGAGAATCAAAATGTTCGGTGGTGTAATGCGCAAGCTCACTAATGTGTGATACGTTTCAGAGCTGTGAAATCACTAATCTATTTAGAGATGATAGATTCTTTGGGTTGCAAGATAACGATTGAAAAGGATGTTCTAATAAATCGAAGGGATTAATTGTGGTAATGATATGTGAAAAAAGTTCAGAAATTATATCTGCTAAAGGAGAGGACTATCATAGAAGATTCTAGCATTTGATTAAAAAGTTCGTAGGATATTGATTCAACCCGGTTGTGGCATCTCAAGCATGGACATGTCGCAAAGAAAAGCTACAAAGCTTTAAAGAAGCATGGTTGATCAACGAAGTGAACTTTAAGGAGCTGGAATTTTTGCAAGAAATGTGTCTACGAAAACTATATGAAGATTAGTTTCATTAAGGACAAGCATAATACAAGAGGAATTCTTGATTACGTTCACAACATTTAGCATCCTACATCAATTCACTCTTTAGGGAGAGCTCGTTATATCACATCATTCATCGATGATTTCCCCTAAAAAGTTTGGGTGAACTTAATGGTAAGATGCGTTTAGAAAGTTCAAGGAGTGGACATGAAAGTAAAACAAATAAGAATCTAAATGTGCTTAGATCCGATAATGGTGGTAAGTTAACTTCGGTTGAGTTTAAGGAATTTTGTGAGTGGTATGGAGTAAAAAGGCACTTCACTATGCCAGAAGAAATGCAATCGAATGGAGAACGAAAAGGATAAAGCAAACACTTCTAAAGAAATCGATGTGTTTGAGGTGTACATTTAGTTTGTCAAACGGATTTGGGGTCAAAGTTATATTTGAAGAACATACATCCATTATCACGTATCAACGAGAAAATTTCAAAGAAAATTTGGATGGGAAAGCTATTAAGGCTAGACTATCTTTATGTGTTTAGAAGTTCAAAGTATCTTCACGAGAAAGTAAAGAAGTTGGATACCAAATGGGAGAAGTGTGTCATACTGAGATACATAGATTATGTCTGAGGTTACGGTGTTTGGAGTCCACATAGGATGAGTCTTGATTAGTCGACAAGTGACGTTTGATGAGTTAGTGGTGCTGATGACAAGTCTTCAGGGAGTACTGAAACAAGTGAAGTTAAGGATATGACATACAACGTGAATGTGCTTATTTCAAAGCACATAGACGATATCGGATGGCAAGAGTTATTTTGAGGGAAAGAGATTCTGTTCGGCAATGCATATTTGGTTCAGTGTAAAGTGATGAATATGGCGGAAATAATTGAAGGTCAGTGTTAAGAACGTAAGGCACAACATGCTTTATTTGCAAGAAATTTAGACATTGAAAGAGAGACTACTTGGAAAGAAGGAACATAAATAAAGAAAGTGATAGGTTCTTCGTCAGTTGCATTTGGGAAGACAGAGGAGGTAAATAGTGAGGAGGCATATAATATGTTGATAGCTTTGTTCGTCAAATTATGAGACAAACATAGATCATAGATTTATGGCATCGTTTCACATAACACAAAATAAGATATGTTTCTATACCTACAAGTGAAAAGAGGATGCTTCAGCTCTCGTAGGTAACGAAGCAAGCAAGGTTGTTGGAGTTGGTTCAGTGAGAAAGAAAATGTTTGATGACGTAATGTGTATGCTCCCCAATGTGTGATATGTTTCAAAGCTGTGGAAATTGGAAATCTCTTTAAAGGTGTTAGATTATCTAGGTTGCAATATAACGATTAAAATGGAGATATTGAAGGGATCAATCATGGTGATGATAGGTTAAAAAGTTAAGTGTTGGATACTGAGATGGCAAAGAAAACATTATGGGGGTGAATAGTGTTTTCGCAAATTAAAACTTTACCTCTAGAATTCTCCCTAAGATTAATATAGAATTACCTACTACTAATCTTAATCAACAAATACTTGCATCAATGAAATAAGCACAGTGGAAATAATAAATTGCAAGTAAATAAATAACAATCGCAAACACAGATTTTTATCATGGTTTCCCACCACCTGGGTACGTCCAATCTCCGAAACTCTTGTCGGACTTTAATCCACTATTATCGATAAATAGTACAAACCACCTCCCGCCAAGAGGATTTACAACCACCTTGCCTACAACAAGGATTTTCACTTGTCTCACAAGCGAATGACTTTTACAAACTCCTTGTCTTCAACAAGGATTTCCAACACCCTTATCTCCAAGGGACTCAAAGTAAGATTAGATCCAATACACCCCAATGAATTAGTCGAGATTGGTTTTTACACCCACAAAACCTATAGCCAAGTAAGAATATTGCAATTAGTGCTCTAAGTGGCTTATAGGAAATTCTCCATTGATCACGCAAAGAATATTGAATTAATCAGTTGTGATCAAGAATAAATGTTTTCAAAATCCTTCGAAGAAATATAAAAATTGAGTAGAGGATTTGAAAACACTTTTAATAGCCAAAAGAAAAATAGATCTTAAAACAAGAATTAGAAATTTAAACGTAGAAATAAGATCTGAAATTAAAAACGCTTTGGCCAAAAAAAACTTTGAGAGCAAGAACTTTGAGAGCTTTGATCTTGAAGAATTATTAGAGAATTTGCTCAAGAGAATTTTTTTTAAAGAAAATGATCTCAAGGGTTCTCTATTTATAGAGCTAAGAGAGGATTTGAATTATTTCAGAAGAGGTTTGACTTTAGCCCAAAGAATTGACTAGGAATAAATGGGGGAGGAAATCAAGGAAGTCTAGTCGCACAACTGGTAGTTGACTCCCAAGGTTGGTTGTCGACTCCCAGATAGTTTTCAGGGAAAACTCCGCTACAACTGGTAGTCGACTCCCTAACTTTGGTAGTCGACTCCCAGAGTACATTTCAGGGAGAAGATAGATGTCAGGGTAGTGAATTACTGGGTGTTTGTAGTTGACTACAAGTTGAAACTTAGCTTCTATGAAAAATATGCTCTTAAATGAGTTTAAAATGAGTTTACAAAACATTCTAGAAAATCATTTTGAGTGTATTCTTTCTTGGCTTTGACATAATCCTAAGAAAAATGAAAACAACTCACACACTAAACTCTATGAAGAACTTGAAGCTATAGTTAAGCTTGAGCTAGTTGCATAGGCTTCACTTGAGTTTGAGCTCCTCTTTAGCTTGAGCTTGAGCACATTTTTTAGCATCATTTTCGAGCTCCTCTTATGCTTAAACTAAAGCTTCATGACGTAGACGCAGAATGTGAGCTCAATCCATCTTCATCTTCTATGTGTGAAGTTATAGTTCTTCTTCTTAGAATATGTTTCGAGCTTCGATTAGCTTGCACAACCTACACACTTAAGCAATATAGTTAGTACATAACAACATTTGGTGTGATCATCATCAAAACCACTTTAGGGTAGGACTAGATTTCCCAACATTAAGAACTTGTATTCCTTGAAGAAGAGGACTATCATGTGTGATTCTAGCATTCGATTAGAAAGTTCACAATATATTGATTCGACCCGGCTATGCCATCTTAGGCATTGACATGTCGTAAAAAACTACGAAGCTTTGAGGAAGAATGTTTTGATCAACAAAGTGAACTTCAAGGAGCCTGAGTTTTTCCAACGAATGTATCTACGAAAAGCATATGAAGATTAAATTTGGTAAGGGGAAACAGAATACAAAAGAAATACGTGTGTACGTTCACAACATTTAGGATCCTACACCAGTTCACTCTCTAGGTTGAGCTCATTATTTCCCATCATTCATCGATGATTTCTCCCAAAAAGTGTGGGTGTAGATAATGGTCCGATGCGTTTAAGAAGCTCAAGGAGTGAAGGAGACTTTTGGAAAGTCAAACGGTTAGAAAGCTAATTGTGCTTAGATCTGACAATGATGGTGAGTTTACTCCTGCTAAGTCTAAGAAATTTTGTAGGAAGTATGGAGTAGAAAGGCACTTCACCGCACCAGAAGAACTGCAATCGAATGGAGTAACAAAGGGTATAAAGGAAATACTTCTAAATAAATCGATGTATATAAGGTGTCCATCTAGTTTGTACAAAGAATTTTGGTTCGAATCTATATTAGGTGAACATATTACATCATTATGTATCAAAGGGAAGAAAATTGGACATGAAAGCCAGTGAGGCTAGACTAGGCTATCTTTAAGCGTTTACAAGTTCAGTGTATGTCCACGAGAAAGGAAACGCGTTGGATACCAAAGGAAAGAAGTGTGACAGAATGGGATACATAGATTATGTTGGGGGTTACATGATTTGGAGTCCAAATAGGAAGATTCTTGGTTAATCGACATGTGACGTTAGATTAGTTAGTAGTGTTGAAAGACAAGGCGTTATGGAGTACCAAAACAGGTAAGGACAAGCCAAACAATTTTGGATGTGCTAATTTCAAATCCCAGGTTTGATATCGGATGACAGAAGTTTTGAGCAAAAACGAGTTAGGCAAGTAGTGCCTATTTGCTTCTGTGTAAAGTAATAAAAAGATGGAAATAGTTGAAGGTCAATGTTAAGAACTAAAGGCACACCAGGCTTTATTTGCAAGAAATAAAGGCATTGAAAGAGAGATAAGTTCTTTGTCAGTTGCATATATGAAGATAGATATGTTATTTGTGAAGAGGCACGTGTGTGTTGATAGCTTGTTCGTCAAGGAGTGGGAATCAAGCATGGATCATGGATTCATGGTGGCATCCCACGTGACACCAAATAATGTGTGTTTCTATACCCATGAGAGAAAATAGGATGTTTCGGCCCATATGGGTAATGATGCATGCAACGTTTCTGGAGTTGTTTTAGCGAATAAAAACGTTTGATGGCATAATGTGCATGCTCACTAATGTGTGGTATGTTTCAAAGCTGTGGAAATCACTGATCTCTTTAGAGGTGTTAGATTCTCTGGGTTGGAATATAATGACTGAAATGGATACTACTCTTAAGATATCGAAGGGATCAATCGTGGTGATGATAGGTGAATAAGTTAAGAACTTGTATCTACTGAATGAGAGGAATATCAAGGGGGATTCTAGCGTTTGATTAGGAAGTTTGCAGAAGATGAATTCCACCCAGACGTGGCATCTCATGCATGGCCATGTCACAAAGAAAAGGTACGAAGCTTGATGAAGAATGGTTTGATCAAAGACCTGAATCATTAGTTGGAATTTTTTTACAGAAAGCATATAAAGATTAGTTATGGCGAGTGGAAACTAATCTTCATATGAGAAATTTTTGAGTGCATTCAGAACAACATTTAGGATCATGCACCAATTCACTCTCTCGGTGGAGCTCGTTATTTCACATCTTTCATTGATGATTTCTCCCAAAACGTTAGGGTGTACATGATGGTCAAATGCGTTTAAGAAGTTTGAGTAGAGAAGACTTTTGGAAAGTCAAACGGGTAAATGTTAAATGTTCTTAGATCCAATAATGATGGTGAGTTTAGTTTTATTGATTCTAAGGAATTTTGTGGGGAGCATGGAGTAAAAAATCACTTCATTACACCGGACTCCAATCGAATAGAGTAATAAAGAGGATAAAGGAAGAACTTCTAGAGAAATCGATGTGTTTAAGATTTACATCTAGTTTGTCTAAGGAGTTTAGATCGAAACTATATTTGGTGAACATAATTCCCAGCATCAAGTATCAACATGAAATTTTCAAAGAAAATTTGAACAGAGAAGCCAATGAGGCTAGACTATCTTTAGGTGTTTAGAAGTTTAGTGTATGTTCACAAGAAAGGTAACAAGTAGGATACCATAGGAAAGAAGTGTCATACTGGAAGACATAGATAGTGTCAAATTTTACAAGGTTTGGAGTCCAAATATAGAAGAGTCTTGGTTAATCAACATGCAACATTTGATGAGTTAGTGGTGCGGAAGGACAAGCTTCACGAAATACCGAAACATGTGAAGATAAGGAAATGCCAAACAATGTGGATGTGCTTATTTCAAATCGCTGGTTCGATATCGAATGGCGGAGTTGTTTTGAGCGAAAGTGATTCAGATAACCAGTGCTTATTTGTTTTGGTGTAAAATAATGAATAAGGCGGAAAATAGTTGAAGATCGATGTTAAGAACTAAAAGAACAAGACGCTTTATTTGCAAGAAATTTATGCATTGAAAGAGAGACTACTCAGAAAGAACCAAAAATAAAGAGGAAGTGATAGGTTTTTCGTCAGTTGCAGTTGTGAAGACGTAGGATGTTAGTAGTGAAGAGGCATATGATGCACTGAAGAGTAGGACTATTATGGGAGATTCTAGCTTTTGATTGGAAAGTTTGCAAGATATTGATTTGACCCAACTGTCAAATCAGGCATGGACATGTCGTAAAAAAGCTACAAAGTCTTGAGGAAGTATGGGTTGCACAACGAAATGAACTTTAATGAGCTGGAGTTTTTAAAATGCATCAACAAAAAGCATATACCAAACAATATGGATATGCTTATTTCGAATAGTTGGTTCGATATTGGATGGCAGGAGTTGTTATGCTCGAAAGGAATTCGGATCGTAGCGCATGTTTGCATCAGTGTAAAGTAATGGAAAAGGCAAAAGTAGTTGACGATCAATGTTAAGAACTAAGGACACAACATGATTGAATTGCAACTAACTCCGGCATTGAAAAAGAGACCGCTCAGAAAGAATGATCAGAAATAAAGGAAAGAGTGATAGGTTCTTCGTCAGTTGCAGTTGTGAAGACGTAGGAAGATTTTTTTGTCCAATGTGTTGATGGCTATTCCCATCTGACGAGATCAAATGGACGGAAATTTCAGCAGTGACAAACATCCTCTTTTTGATACAGAGCAATATGTAAGCCAAGTGCCCAATTGATATTGAAACTTGTATCAAAATCTGGAAAGAGATGCACATCTTACAGATGTTCCATAGTCAGACCAGTATTTTTGTTGTTGATATCAGATATACAAGTGAAAAAATGATGCTTTGTGGTTTTAATGTTTTACAGATGCGTAACTTTATCAAATATTATGGGAAGATCCAGAATGCACTAGGAAACATAGAATATGAACATTAGCGAAAGAAAGGTAATGAAACAAGGTTTATGCAGCAAAATTCTAATACAACTAATCAAGCTTTGACAACAGAAGGCGAGATGACTCCTTGTATGCAGCTAGCAACGGAAATAACAATAAAACAAGTACAAGTCAAGGTATTCTCCCAATTATCCGTGTCAAGAATCCTTTTCTTAATTAATACAGTTCAACTACCAAAATTTTGCAAAAAATCTAAAATTTGATAAAGTAGTTTTAAAATTTGCAAAAATTCCTAAAAATCACACGTGTCACTGTAGCAGCTGGTTGGGTTTACTTTAATCAGATGGATCAGCTGAACTTCAGATCTGCTTCGTTTGACAAAGTCGCAAGTGTTCAATGATAACAAGGTCAGTCACGACCTGATGGTGATGGGTTCTCGAAGAAGAAATTGTTGGAGTGATGGGTTTGTTAAAATTTTGTGAAAAGTGGATGGTTGATTATGTAAAGGATGAAGAGGAAGATTCAAATGTTGATGATGGCAATTCTGTTGAACTTGGTGAGGGATTCTTGGAGTAATTAAAGGGTATGGTTGGGGACTGGTTTGGGTTTTTTCATGTGTTGACGTTGATAAAGTACAGGAGGTCATAGAAGAAGAAATAAGGGGTTATCGGGTAGATGGTGCGATGGTTCTAGAGGAGTTTGTTGCTTCAAGAAGATGTTGATGATGATGATGATTTCGGTTGGGGTTTCAATTAAGCTTGAGTATTTTGGAATAAAATTTGATGGGTTCAGATGTTGACATGAAGGGTGTTGGTTTTAAAGATAAAAAATCAGAGTTTTAACAGATATGGGTATGCAGCAAAATGAGGGAAGAAAGATAAAGAATGATGTAAGTGAATGCAAACTGGGATTTCAATTCCTTTATTATGCAACAGACTTACATTATATAGAAACTGGCCGAGAGTCAAGCCATTAACAGCAATACGTTTGAACAAGCTAACCACTTCCTAAAGACTAGGACAAAATCAAATAAAATAGAAGTGTAAAACAAGTTGCAGTCCTAAAAATTAGCTAGCTAACAGTCCTCCATGCTTTAGGGGCTGCAAACTCCAAGTCTTTGCCTAAGAAGCTCGAACTTGTTTGCTGACAAATGTTTCTAAAAATGTCTGCAAGCCTATCTTCAGATCTGCAATAAATGAGGCACACTTCTCTTTAAAACAAAAAAATTGATCTTGAAATGCTTAGTTTTCTATGAAAAACTAGATTATGGGAGATTGCAATTGCCACCAGATTGTCCACAAATACCTCTATATCATTCAGTTGCCAAGTGTAAATCACATAACTTCCTCAGCCACAATGCTTGATTCACTGCTGCTATAGCAGCCACAAATTCAGTCTCTGCGGTTGACTGCGCTACAGTCTCCTGTTTCTCGGAACTCCATGAGAAAACTCTTGATCCATGACTGCACTACCCAGATGTATTATTCATTCCATACACGGATCCACCCCCAATCACTGCCAGAAATCCCAACTTGAAATTTTGACACTTCTTAGATTTTACACCAAAGTCAACAGTTCCTTTGATGTACGTAATGACTCTTTTTGCAGCTTTAAGATGCACTTCACTTCCACAATGCATGCGAGAGAGAATGCTTATAGCAAAAAGGATATCTGATCTGGTTGTCGTTAGGTACATTAGACAACCAAACATGCTTCTGAAATAGCCTTCTTCAACTTTGTCTGTTCCGTCCTTACAATCCTGCATTTGCAATCATCCGTATGAAACTTCTTGAGAATTTCATTTGCATATTTCTTTTGACAGATGAATAGTTCATCTTCTAACTGCTTAATCTCCATTTCTAGAAAGTATGTCATTAATCCAAGGCCTGTCATTTCAAAAATTTGCATCATATCCCTTTTGAACTCTTCTGAGTAATCAACTCCAATGACTTGAGCATAACACTTGACAACAAGCCTGGCTTTGTGTTTATTAATGGATCCATCTGCATTGAGCTCTGTTATAAACACCCATTTAACTCCAATACTTTTCTATCCTTTGGTCTATCATTTAGCTCCCAAGTCTTTTTTTTTTAATCATTGACAACTCCTACATTGCCTTCTGTCCAGAGCCTTCTGTCATTTCTGGTCTTTAATAGCTTCTTCATAACCAGCAGGTTCACAAATGGCCACATTGCATCTCTGATAGACATCATGGAGCGATCTTGTTCCACGTATTAATAGATCATCTTTCAATTCTTCTTGCCCCGTTCTGATGCTTGCCCTTCCCTTGTTTGGAAGGGATGACTCGATTTTTGCTTACTCATGGACGTCTCTTTTGTCTGTTCCACTTCCACTTCTCATCTTCATTACAGAACACATCTCTACTAACAATTATCTTCCATGTTTGAGGTTGACAACCCTTGTAGGTCTTATAAGAAAAACTGTAACCGATAAAGATGCTTGATTTTGACTTCTTGTCAAGATTATCACGCTTGACCTTTGGAATGTGAGAAACACAAGCAACCAAACACTCTAAGGAAATTGAGGGTAGGTTTATAGACATATCATGCCTCAAATGGAGCTTTATCCTTCAATGCCTTGGTGGGCAATCTGTTCTGCTAGAAAACCGCAGCACTAGCCACCTCAGCCCAAAAATTCTTTGCCAACTCCTCATGTAGCATGCATCTGGTCATCTCCATTATGTCCTTTCACTAACTCAGTTTTGCTGTGGGCTGTATGCAGCAATAAGCCAATGTTCTAGGCCTGCTTCTTCGCAAAACAAGTTAAATTCTTCTGAGGTGTATTCTTTTCTATTATCCGACTTTATACCTCGAATTTAGCAGGTTTTCACCATTTTCTTGAATTTTAAGAAAAAATCCTGCACATTCTAGTAAAATCATCAATAAAAGCAATATAATATCGACTACCTGCTAATGATAGAGTTCTCTGAGGACTCGATACATCTGTGTGGATTAGCTGCAACTTGCGAGTAGCTCTCTTGGATGACTTTGGGAATGGTCTCCGATTTTGTTTATTGTATTGAAAAGCACGACCATTTGGAAAATGATCTCCAACTGTTGGTAAGCCAACTGTAAGCTTCCTTCAAAAACTGCATCCTTTGTAAGTGACAATGACCAGGTCGCATATGCCATATCTCGGTGTTGCTAGCTTCCATGGAGAATGCAGCACGTTCTTTGAAGGGATCAAATGAAAAAAAATTCCTTTCATTCCCATTTTGAGAGTTTCCTGATAATTGCATCTAGTGTGTGACAGAAACTATCTTCAAATATCACCTTAAAGCCTTTTTCAATCAATTGGCCTATGCTTAACAAAGTTTGGTCAATTGCTGGTTCATAGAGAACATCAGAAATTTTCTTTGTACCTCAGTGCCGATTATGGTGATTGTACATTTCCCTTTGACAGATATGTAATCAACATTGCCAATTTTGACTTTAGTAATGACAATTAGCCTCAAATCTCTGAAGAGTTCCTTGTCATTGATCATGTAGTCGGTACAACCATTGTCAATTAACCAAATTTCAGTTGAACTACGACTTGCAAAACAAGACACCATAAAAAGTTGATCTGCATCCTCTTGTTCTGCAACTTGGGCTTCAACTTCCTGCTGCTCTGCTTTTCCTTTGCAAATTATTGATGCATGTCATATTTGATTTCATTTGGAACATTTTGCGTCAGGTCTCCTCAGACATTTCAATGGAGGGCTACCTTCCTTTCCACAATGATAGCAGGGAGGGTATATACCCTTGATTGTACATTTCCCTTTGACAGATGTAATCAACATTGCCAATTTTGACTTTAGTAATGTCAATTAGCCTCAAATCTCTGATGAAGCCCCCTCTCCTTTCCTACCGAAACAAGTGAAGATAAGGGCATGCCAAACAAGGTGGATGTGCTTATTTCAAATCGCTGGTTCGATATCGAATGGCGGAGTTGTTTTGAGCGAAAGTGTTCCAGATAACCAGTGCCTATTTGTTTTGGTGTAAAATAATGAATAAGGCGGAAAATAGTTGAAGATCGATGTTAAGAACTAAAAGAACAAGACGCTTTATTTGCAAGAAATTTATGCATTGAAAGAGAGACTACTCAGAAAGAACCAAAAATAAAGATGAAGTGATAGGTTTTTCGTCAGTTGCAGTTGTGAAGACGTAGAATGTTAGTAGTGAAGAGGTATATGATGCACTGAAGAGTAGGACTATTATGGGAGATTCTAGCATTTGATTGGAAAGTTTGCAAGATATTGATTTGACCCAACTGTGTCATATCAGGCATGGACATGTCGTAAAAAAGCTACAAAGTTTTGAGGAAGTATGGGTTGCTCAACGAAATGAACTTTAAGGAGCTGGAGTTTTGCAAAATGTATCTACAAAAAGCATATAACAAACAATATGGATGTGCTTATTTCGAATAGTTGGTTCGATATTGGATGGCAGGAGTTGTTATGCGCGAAAGGAATTCGGATCGCAGCGCATGTTTGCTTCAGTGTAAAGTTATGAAAAAGGCAAAAGTAGTTGACAATCAATGTTAAGAACTAAGGGCACAACATGATTGAATTGCCACTAACTCCGGCATTGAAAAAGAGACCGCTCAGAAAGAATGATCAGAAATAAAGGGGAAGTGATGGGTTCTTCGTCAATTGCAGTTGTGAAGACGGAGGAAGATTTTTTTGTCCAATGTGTTGATGGCTATTCCCATCTGACAAGATCAAATGGACGGAAATTTCAGCAGTGACAAACATCCTCTTTTTGATACAGAGCAATATGTAAGCCTAGTGCCCGATTGATATTGAAACTTGTATCAAAATCTGGAAAGAGATGCACATCTTACAGATGGTCCATAGTCAGACCAGTAATTTTGTTGTTGATATCAGATATACAAGTGAAAAAATGATACTTTGTGGTTTTAATGTTTTACAGATGCGTAACTTTATCAAATATTATGGGAAGATCCAGAATGCACTAGGAAACATAGAATATGAACATTAGCGAAAGAAAGGTAATGAAACAAGGTTTATGCAGTAAAATTCTAATACAACTAATCAAGCTTTGACAACAGAAGGCGAGGTGACTCCTTGTATGCAGCTAGCAACGGAAATAACAATAAAACAAGTACAAGTCAAGGTATTCTCTCAATTATCCGTGTCAAGAATCCTTTTCTTAATTAATACAGTTCAACTACCAAAATTTTGCAAAAAATTTAAAATTTGATAAAGTAGTTTTAAAATTTGCAAAAAATCCTAAAAATCACACGTGTCACTGTAGCATCTGGTTGGGTTTACTTTAATCAGATGGATCAGCTGAACTTCAGATCTGCTTCGTTTGACAAAGTCGCAAGTGTTCAATGATAACGAGGTCAGTCACGACCTGATGGTGATGGGTTCTCGAAGAAGAAATTGTTGGAGTGATGGGTTTGTTAAAATTTTGTGAAAAGTGGATGGTTGATTATGTAAAGGATGAAGAGGAAGATGCAAATGTTGATGATGGTAATTCTGTTGAACTTGGTGAGGGATTCTTGGAGTAATTAAAGGGGCTGGTTGGGGACTGGTTTGGGTTTTTTTCTGTGCTGACGTTGATAAAGTACAGGAGGTCATAGAAATAAGGGGTTATTGGGTTGATGGTCTGATGGTTCTAGAGGAGTTTGTTGCTTCAAGATGATGATGACGACGATGATGATTTGGGTTGGGGTTTCAATTAAGCTTGAGTATTTTGGAAAAAAATTTGATGGGTTCAGATGTTGACATGAAGGGTGTTGGTTTTAAAGATAAAATATCAGAGTTTAACAGATATGGGTATGCAGCAAAATGAGGGAAGAAAGATAAAGAATGATGTAAGTGAATGCAAACTGGGATTTCAATTCCTTTATTATGCAACAGACTTACATTATATAGAAACTGGCCGAGAGTCAAGCCATTAACAGCAATACGTTTGAACAAGCTAACCACTTCCTAAAGACTAGGACAAAATCAAACAAAATAGAAGTGTAAAACAAGTTGCAGTCCTAAAAATTAGCTAGCTAACAGTCCTCCATGCTTTAGGAGCTGCAAACTCCAAGTCTTTGCCTAAGAAGCTCGAACTTGTTTGCTGGCAAATGTTTCTAAAAATGTCTGCAAGCCTATCTTCAGATCTGCAATAAATGAGGCACACTTCTCTTTAAAACAAAAAAATTGATCTTGAAATGCTTAGTTTTCTATGAAAAACTAGATTATGGGAGTTTGCAATTGCCACCAGATTGTCCACAAATACATCTATATCATTCAGTTGCTTAAAGTGTAAATCACATAACTTCCTCAGCCACAATGCTTGATTCACTGCTGCTATAGCAGCCACTAATTCAGTCTCTGCGGTTGACTGCGCTACAGTCTCCTGTTTCTCGGAACTCCATGAGAAAACTCTTGATCCATGACTGCACTACCCAGATGTATTATTCATTCCATCCACAGATCCACCCCCAATCACTGCCAGAAATCCCAACTTGAAATTTTGACACTTCTTAGATTTTACACCAAAGTCAACAGTTCCTTTGATGTACGTAATGACTCTTTTTGCAGCTTTAAGATGCACTTCACTTCCACAATGCATGCGAGAGAGAATGCTTATAGCAAAAAGGATATCTGATCTGGTTGTCGTTAGGTACATTAGACAACCAAACATGCTTCTGAAATAGCCTTCTTCAACTTTGTCTGTTCCGTCCTTACAATCCTGCATTTGCAATCATCCGTATGAAACTTCTTGAGAATTTCATTTGCATATTTCTTTTGACAGATGAATAGTTCATCTTCTAACTGCTTAATCTCCATTTCTAGAAAGTATGTCATTAATCCAAGGCCTGTCATTTCAAAAATTTGCATCATATCCCTTTTGAACTCTTCTGAGTAATCAACTCCAATGACTTGAGCATAACACTTGACAACAAGCCTGGCTTTGTGTTTATTAATGGATCCATCTGCATTGAGCTCTGTTATAAACACCCATTTAACTCCAATACTTTTCTATCCTTTGGTCTATCATTTAGCTCCCAAGTCTTGTTTTTTTTAATCATTGACAACTCCTACATTGCCTTCTGTCATTTCTGGTCTTTAATAGCTTCTTCATAACCAGCAGGTTCACAAATGGCCACATTGCATCTCTGATAGATATCATGGAGCGATCTTGTTCCACGTATTAATAGATCATCTTTCAATTCTTCTTGCCCCGTTCTGATGCTTGCCCTTCCCTTGTTTGGAAGGGATGACTCGATTTTTGCTTACTCATGGACGTCTCTTTTGTCTGTTCCACTTCCACTTCTCATCTTCATTACAGAACACATCTCTACTAACAATTATCTTCCATGTTTGAGGTTGACAACCCTTGTAGGTCTTATAAGAAAAACTGTAACCGATAAAGATGCTTGATTTTGACTTCTTGTCAAGATTATCACGCTTGACCTTTGGAATGTGAGAAACACAAGCAACCAAACACTCTAAGGAAATTGAGGGTAGGTTTATAGACATATCATGCCTCAAATGGAGCTTTATCCTTCAATGCCTTGGTGGGCAATCTGTTCTGCTAGAAAACCGCAGCACTAGCCACCTCAGCCCAAAAATTCTTTGCCAACTCCTCATGTAGCATGCATCTGGTCATCTCCATTATGTCATTTCACTAATTCAGTTTTGTTGTGGGCTGTATGCAGCAATAAGCCAATGTTCTAGGCCTGCTTCTTCGCAAAACAAGTTAAATTCTTCTGAGGTGTATTCTTTTCTATTATCCGACTATATACCTAGAATTTAGCAGGTTTTCACCATTTTCTTGAATTTTAAGAAAAAAAATCCTGCACATTCTAGTAAAATCATCAATAAAAGCAATATAATATCGACTACCTGCTAACGATAGAGTTCTTTGAGGACTCGATACATCTGTGTGGATTAGCTGCAACTTGCGAGTAGCTCTCTTGGATGACTTTGGGAATGGTCTCCGATTTTGTTTATCGTATTGAAAAGCACGACAATTTGGAAAGTGATCTCCAACGGTTGGTAAGCCAACTGTAAGCTTCCTTCAAAAACTGCATCCTTTGTAAGTGACAATGACCAGGTCGCATATGCCATATCTCGGTGTTGCTAGCTTCCATGGAGAATGCAGCAAGTTCTTTGAAGGGATCAAATGAAAAAAAATTCCTTTCATTCCCATTTTGAGAATTTCCTGATAATTGCATCTAGTGTGTGACAGAAACTATCTTCAAATATCACCTTAAAGCCTTTTTCAATCAATTGGCCTACGCTTAACAAATTTTGGTCAATTTCTGGTTCATAGATAACATCAGAAATTTTCTTTGTACCTTCAGTGCCGATTATGGTGATTGTACATTTCCCTTTGACAGATATGTAATCAACATTGCCAATTTTGACTTAAGTAATGTCAATTAGCCTCAAATCTCTGAAGAGTTCCTTGTCATTGATCATGTAGTTGGTACAACCATTGTCAATTAACCAAATTTCAGTTGAACTACGACTTGCAAAACAGGACAATATAAAAAGTTGATCTGCATCCTCTTGTTCTGCAACTTGGGCTTCAACTTCATGCTGCTCTGCTTTTCCTTTGCAAATTATTGATGCATGTCCTATTTGATTTCATTTAGAACATTTTGCGTCAGGTTTCCTCAGACATTTCAATGGAGGGCTACCTTCCTTTCCACAATGATAGCAGGGAGGGTATTTACCCTTGATTGTACATTTCCCTTTGACAGATATGTAATCAACATTGCCAATTTTGACTTTAGTAATGTCAATTAGCCTCAAATCTCTGAAGAGTTCCTTGTCATTGATCATGTAGTTGGTACAACCATTGTCAATTAACCAAATTTCAGTTGAACTACGACTTGCAAAACAAGACACCACAAAAAGTTGATCTGCATCCTCTTGTTCTGCAACTTGGGCTTCAACTTCCTGCTGCTCTGCTTTTCCTTTGCAAATTATTGATGCATGTCCTATTTGATTTCATTTGGAACATTTTGCGTCAGGTCTCCTCAGACATTTCAATGGAGGGCTACCTCCCTTTCCACAATGATAGCAGGGAGGGCATTTACCCTTGAAACTTCCTTTTTTGCCTTTGTTGTTACTCGAAGCAGAAACAAAAGAATTTCCATCTTGGCCTTTATTCTTTTTCAATTTGTTTTTGTCAGCTCCATGATGTTTTGCAAGTAGGGCTCCTTCGATGTTGACATCTTGCCTCCTATGCCTTCTCTGCTAAGTAATTCCGCTAAGGAAATCATTCACAAATGCTTGGTATTTTCCAAGGTGGTAACTGTCGCTTCATATCTCTCAGGCATTGTGATAAGGATCTTCTCTACAATCCTTAAATCACTAAAGTCAAACCCGAGTAGCCATGCTTTGTTTGCGATTCCAAGAAGTATATGTGAAAACTCTTTAATTGTTCAGACTCCTTCATCTTTTGCAACTCGAAATCACTCATCAAATTTCAAATCTGCATACCTATCCTTTCGTCTCCTGCATGTTCTTCATAGAGATAATCCCATATAGATTTGGCTGTCTTACGAGACATTATTCTTGCAAAGATCGTTGACGACACCGCATGCTTTGGCCTTTAACTTCTTTGTCTTCTTCTCCTTATGCATTTTGATCTGTGTCATTGTGGGATTGTCTGGAAGTGCAGGAACATCATAGTCTTCTTCCACTGCTTCCCAAAGATCCAAGGCATCCAATTATGCCTCCATACGTACTGCCCAAATCTGGTAGTTTTCTCCGTTGAATACTGGCGGAGCAATTGAGGAGAAACGGGCTTGGGCTTCCATGACGTTTTCAAAAACACACACACAGATCCCTTAAGAAGATTGCACTGATACTAATTGTTGGTTTAAAGATAAAAAAACCAGAGTTCAATAGAGGATGAAATATATGGGTATGCAGCAAAATGAGAGAAGAAAGATAAAAGAAGATGTAAGGGAATGCAAACTAGGATTCAATTACTTTATTATGCAGCAAACTTGCATTATATAGAAACTGAACAAATAACTTATTGGCCGAGAATCAAGCCATGAACAGCAATACGTTTTGAACAAACTAACCACTTCATAAGGACTAGGACAAACTCAAACAAAATAGAAGCATAAAACAAGTTGTAGCCCTAAACAGCAGCTAACTAACAAAGTGGATGAACAGTATCCAATGAACAGTAAAATTTTCGATTTTTGTTTTTTAATCTCTCTCTCTCCTTTTCTTTTGAATTATGTTGTTGTAGATGACTATTTTATGGAATATGATGGGAAGTTTAGATGAGTTTATGGTAAGATTTGCACTGTTCTTTGTGGTTGCAAGGAAGAGAACGATGAACAGAACGGGTGATAAATTTCTAGTTTTTGATTTGGGGTTTTTAGCATTGACTGATATGATAAAAGGTGTGCGAATGAATTTTTCTATCAGGCTGAAGCAAGAATCAAGAGGATTTTTAGTTGATTGTTGGACAGTAATCAAAGGTTTTTTTAATGATTTTTTTTGAAACCAAAGAAAATCTAACATAAATTACGAGGAAGAAGGGATAAGATGATGATGATCAATAATTTGAGCTCTGATACCAAATTTAACGCACGACAAAAGAATATGAATTGTGATGGAGGAATTTGGAGGCAACTATTTAAGGAGTGATATGATTTCGAGTCTTGCATCTCAAAGATCCGACGATCACTGGTCGCTCGCCTTGCATGCGAATATTTTTCAGACCTTACGCCCAGGTAACCAAGCCTACTCATGCACTCTCAATGCAAAGGATTTAATTGCCAAATAAAATTTACACAAAATTTTCATTCATTCAATCTATTCATTAAAAATAAAACAAGAAAACAAGTCTAAGGCATTTACATAGGCTTACAAGAAACACATACTCGTACCACAACCGATATAGGACTAAAAGTTACTAAAAATAAAAAAGACTCAAAATAATAATCATAATAATAACTTAAGCTTCTTCTAAAATAAACATGAGTTTAATAACAAATTAAAAAGACCCAAATACTACTAAATCTAATATTAGTTTGATCCCCATCAACTTCTTCTATAGAATGTGGTACACGGAGGTGGGACAAAAGAACCTTCCTTTAAACATCTGGTGTGGCATCTGCAATGTCTTAAAGCGGGTAGGAACCACAAGCTTACACATAAATTGTGGAAAAGAAGGGGAAAGATGATCGATATCGGGGATGGGAGTAAAGCAAGAAACTTGAAAAAGGTAATGTTAGCAAAAATATAATACTTGCAATGAATATGATCATAACAACAATAATTTTTTTGGGTTCTAGATTACCCTACAAACCAGGGTTTGAGGTATCGGCCAATACCATTAGGTATCGGTCGTATCGTATCGGTATCGGCAGTTGACGATACCGAAACCAATGGTTAGTTTCAGTATTGGCCGATATTGAATGGTATCGGTCAGTTTCGGCCGATACCTGTCGAAACTGACCGATACCGGCCGAAACTGACTGATATCGTTCAGTACTCGTCGAAGACGGAGGAAGAAGAATGTGTAATTAAATAAAAATTCTCTAAAAACCCCAAAAAATTTCGTTAATCAATATATTGCATAGAAAGCTCGGTTAAAAGAGAGGAGAAAACCATAGGTTTTCGGCTTGAAAATGATGAAGAATTAGACAAAGAAGAGGCAGAACCAAGAAAAAATTGCTGAAAAAGAAGAAAAGGATAAAAGGATGAGGATGAAAAAATTGAACTCACCTCATCGTGGCACCGTCTCGCCGAACCTGCCTCCTGTCTTTCCGAACCCGCCTCGACCATCTAGTGTGAGAGTAAGAGTGAGAGCAAAGAGAGAGAGTGAGTGAGAGAGTGAGAGTGAGAGAGGCCCGAGTCGCTTTTAAGGAGATGCTGTGTTCTTTAAAAAGGCAAACTTGTAAATAAGTGGTATGCGCGTAAAGTAAAACAGTCGGTGCGCATATCAAGCTGATATTTTTTGGCAACCTTGTAAATAAGTGGTATGTATGCAAAGCAAAATGGTGGGTGCGCAAAGTAACGCACATCGATTTTTTGGCAAACTTGTAAATAAGTGGTATGTGCGCAAGGTAAAATGGTGGGTGCGCAAGGCAAGCTTTAGGATCTATTCACGTATCTAATATTTAGTATTTAAGTACCAAACTTTAGGTATTTAGTATTTGATAAGATTACGAACTCAAATTTAGTTTATCTATTTAGTATTCAGTATTTGATAGTATATGATTAATATTTTAGTTTGTTAAGTATTTAATAGTATTTGATAGGTTCTATGCAGTTAAGTCGGTGAGTCGGCAACGAGTCGGCCAAGTACCGACTCATGGCTAGTCGAACGAGTCGGTGACTAGTCGACAACTAGTCGCACCCAGATGTTAACATATTTTATTTCATGTAACAGATGTTGCTTCTTTTTTTAGGTTTGTACTGGGCATATAATTTTCCAGCTTAGACAAATTCTTTGAAAATTCATAATTTTTTTAATCTTTTTCCTGTATATTATTGCTGATACTGTCATATTAGAGTTCAATCAGTATACACCTGGTTCGCGATGGATGCGAACAACCATCAATCGAAAGGATCATAGGAAAGCAGGCAATGAGACAGTTGAATTCATGGCAGAATCAGGAAACTATATGCCAAGAATGAGATCTCTACATGGAAATGGATGTGGCCAGTCGTAGTTTTAGAGTGAACATTTTCTAGAGTTCATTACTGATGGTCATCTATTGAAAATCTCTTGATGGGAAGAGTTTCAAGGCCTTCTTGGCTTCCTCTTGGAATTCAACTCGATCCACTGTGAATGTTTTGATTACCACGAAGTTAGAACTGGAGACAAACAATTTTTCCTCTTGTATTTTGATTATAGAAGTATACTGAAAAAGTCGGTCTAAGTCGGACCAAGTCGGACCAAAAGTCGGACCAAATCGGTCAAAAAGTCGGACCAAGTCGACGCCTAGTCGGTGTCCGACTCACCTACCGACTTTTGAAAAATTTCAAGTCGGTCATCCACCGACTCTCGACTAGTCGGCGACTAGTCGGCGACTAGTCGGCGCCTCGATAGCATAGGATAGGTTTAGATTTAAGAACCTTCGAAACCATCACTGTTTGTATAAAGTATATACATATTTAAAGTATCTCCGAAACCGAAACCGATACCCGAAACGAAACTGCTGAAATTAGCGATACAGACGAAACCGAAACTTACTTCCGAAACCGCCGAAACGGACGGTGCCGATACCGAAACCTACATTTTGGAAAGAACGATACTCAGACCGAAACCGAGACCTAAAACCTTGCTACAAACACACATCTTAGTGCTCTTGGTGCTAGTTTGTCAAGTTCAATGATGAGATTCCGTACGAAACAAGTATAACCAAACACACATGGTAATGAGGAAAAGATCAATCTATCAGGAATTAAGCAAGAAAAAGGTAAACCACTAAGGTAAGATAAGTACATTCTATTAATTAAGTAGCATGCAAATAAAATAGCATTTGACAATTAATACTTGGAAATATTCATTTAAAGCATAAGTGCATGTGTAATATCTAGTGAGTGCTTGTATTTCTTTCGGATACATCATTTTTCTATGAAGTGTGAGCACATGAAGTCTGATGCAAGATGCCATTCAGTTGGTAGAAATTTAAAAACATCTTTTTGCACATATTCTAAAGCATTATCAAGATGAAGAACATGAACAGTCGTGATAAAATGTCTATATTTCGTTAACAAGACGTTGAATTATTTCAAGAAAATATGCTCTATTTTTCAGTAAATAAACCCATATTATATGGAAAAAATCAACAAAAACTAAAAATAACTAAAACCAGATCCAAAGAACACCTACTAGATCAACAAATGTTAGTGTACTATTTCAAAAGGTGAATGACTACGATTATTTGACACGTCATTGGTGGGAAATACGGTAATGCTCTCTTAACTCATACAACTCATACTATAGTAATAACAGAGTAACTTCAATAAAAAGAACCTGAGAAAGTTTTTGTATATATGGGATGCCTAGATGATGATGCCACAGAACAATAGTTTCTAACTCAACTGATAAGCATGTAAGGGCATCACCAATATACAAGTAGTAAAGATCATTATTGTAACGATCCAGTTTTCGGGGGGTCATCACAAATTACCAAGATCTGCAGGTCCTGCTAGTTAGCAGTAAAAACAGAATATGCGAAATAGAGAGAAATATATATACCGTAAAATCATACCAGAACGGGTAGTCTCAAAAACCATATGCATGGCTCAATGGCTCAAGGGGAGGAAGCTAATCCTAGAGCTCTGAAACTCCCAAGAAAGCATGTTCAACCTGAGAGATGTAATATTGGATTAGAGTAGATTATATATACACCAATATTCAGTTTATGTAATTAAAAATATTCAGTTTATGTAATTAAAAATATAACAGTACAAGGCATGTGGAAGCAAACTATAGACAAGAAAAGTGATAGCCTATGAATACTTTAAAACAACAAATAAAATAGTAAGCCGAACTGAAATGGAACATGTCATAAAGGTTTTCAAGGCTAGTTATCTCTGGAGAATTGTTAAGAGTTTAGTAAACTATTCTAAGTTGACTCATAATGGAGAGCATGATATGCAACCCAAAAACCACCTTTGACCAAGGGGAGCTACCCCGGGACGAGTCCAAAAAAAGAAAACATGAAGGGACTCGGGATCTTTAAAATAGGAAAGAAACTCCTCCTAGATACAGGCCGAAGGCATGGCTCTAATCACTCCCGCGCTCTCTTTTATGAGTTTCCCAAACCCTGTGAGTCAAGTGTAATGTTGTTTTGATTATTTTATTCAGTGCCGAGTGTGGTATTTCAGGAACTGTAACTACTGTTGTATCATTATCAGAGTTTCATGTCATAAAATTGTTGTATCCGTATGTACAAAATCATGTAACTGTGTTGGTACTTTCAATATTTTGTTGTGAAGGTCGCATCATTTCTAATGTGAATAGTTAAGGGTTCTATGCATTGAATATCGTTTCAAGATCCATGATTTTAACAATGTAAGGGTCAAGTATTAATTTCCATCAAGTACAACAATATGCCACAAACAAGCAATAACTATCTAAATCAATGTCACGCTTCAAGCATAGCCCCAACCTAGCTACGCTTATTATTTGATGACAAAAGAAGAAATTCTAATCATTGCACGTTATAAAAAGTAACTCTACATTAATCATGGGACAATGTCAAATATTGAACTCTTAATGGGACACATCTTTGATCATAAGGTGTCAATCCAATTTCTTACGGTTGTGATAATAATTCCAGTCCGATAACACATCAATAACAATTTTTGGGTTAAGCACCAAATTCGATTAAAGACTAAAAATAAATTAAACTGAAAAGTTATTAATACTGAAATTATTTTGCAGGAAAACTAACAGGTCACGTGGGATCAGATTTGGGATTATCAAGTCATGGTCGCAAGGAAAAGAACAACCAAAACCCCCATGAAAGAGCAGAACTGAGCCGTAGGCCTAGAGTGATCAAAACAATGGGCTGAAACACTACAATAGGAAAACCAGGAACATGTGAGACATTGCAACACAAAATGTAGTCGAACCATGGTTACAGGAAAACAGGACAGCCGAACCTCCTGCAGAGCACCACAAGGAAGTCGAAGCCCAAATAGCCAGAGAACCAAACCCAAAGAGCCACAGGACCAAGCCCCAAGGAGCAACAGAACGAAGCCCTAAAGCATCAACGGAACCAAGCACTAAAGTGCAACAGAATCAACCCCAAAAACAACAAAGAATACCGTGGGCAAAAAACACATGCAGTCAACCAACAGAGTTGCAACCACGCCATCGGGGTGCCGAGAAGGATCGTTGGCACAAGGAAAAATCCCTAAATGGTATTGTGAATCATCATCATCCCATACAAATCAAACAAATCCAGCAATTTCCATATAATCGAATTAAATTTATAATTTATTCAAACAAATTCTAAAACATAAAAGCTTGAATATGGAAAATAATCTACCGATCACGAAGAAGCCAAGAATCCAAGAGATCCTGAAGGAATCCGAAGCTCCAAAAGAATCCGAACGATCAAAAGAATTTCGAAGAAGAGGAAAATTGTTTGTATCCTAAAACCCTAGAAATCGTAAAGTATAAATAAAAGAGGGGAAAGAGGAGATCGTGGGAGTTTTCAAAACGTTTTTGTGCCGAGAAACAGAAGCGACGTCGTGGGTAATTAGTGTTCCGTAGATGAGGGTGAGGCAGCGGCCATTTCATCGTTGCAGAAAAAGGAGAGAAAGATTGTATGAGCAGCGGTTGGAGATGACTTAGTTTTGGGGTAGGGTTTTTTGAAGTTTAGGAAGAGGGCCCCTATGTTGGGTTTCAAGGGAAATGAGCAAATAAAGGGGATAGTGGACTGGCCCAACACAACAAAGAGAATAACTTAAGAATAAAAGAGAAGGAGAGTTTTTGGGCCGGGCGTGAAAAAAGTATCTGGCCGAATGAGAGAACCTGTGACTCTGGGCCTCCGCTTTTGGTTTGAAGTCCTTAAGGGAACAGACTGTGATTCGATTCTGTTAAAGAGGGAAATAAAAGGAAGTGGAGATCAATGGGCCGTTGGGCTTTCAATAAGGAAAGAGAGAATGAAGTAGGAAAAAGAATAGGAAAAGAATAAGGACCGAGGAAGTGGGTTTCGGGCCCAACTAAATCAAAGAAATAATTTTAAGAAAAGAAAGAAAGAAAGAGGAGGGATGAATTGGGCTGTGGCTAAAGAAACGAGAAAAAATAAAGGAAAAGAGATAATTAGGAATTTAGAAGAATGGTTAGAAAAAAATTTAGAAAACTTGAAGGAAAATTTATAGAAATTCCCACTAACCCGGTTAGAATTTTCGGGCCATTACAACTGTTCTTATGACAAACCAATCTTTATCCTGGTCTGAATGTCATATGAATACAAAAAGAAGGAAAGAATGTCATAAAACACTATTTATGTTTCATAAGCTGACTAGTATACAACAAATTAATAGGTAAGGATAAATAGAACATCATTACCAATGAAAAATATGAAAATGTCTCTTAATACATGTCATATGTAAGGATGCCCATGTGTTTATGACCCAATGTTTATCAACAAAATCTACGAATGCAATGCTTCAGTTCGCAATATGTGTAGCTAAGTAGGAGGCTTGTGCGACTGAGAGGTCCAAAAACTACAAGAATCTCTCAAACTATATACCTCAGAGACCTAAACTTCATCCAACACTTCTCTGAACACTCATCTGAAGGATAATTATTTCTACCACAATATATATAATTATGTGGGCAGGTATCATCACTAGTGTTGCGTCCACCAAGTCCTTGTCCACCACCAAAATCACCGTCAAATCCTCAGCCACGACCGCATTCACGAACCATCATAACCATACTCATATTAGCAAATGTATTTCCGTCAGAGACATGAATAGCCATACAATGAATACAAGCATAAGTAGCTAAGCATGATGGAACATAATCTCCTCCAAGTATCGTCACAAACTTAATATGCAAGAGTGGTGTACAATCCAAATAAGAATTTACTCATAACATGTTCCTTCCAATATCGTTGAAGTATGGATACATATAAAATAAGAGGCTGATGCAAGTTATCTCATTCAGGACACTTTTTAGCTAAGAATAACAAGCAAAGATAAGCATGACATCCTGCTACATAGAGAATAGATGTTCATACAACTATACAACTCTGCAATACTAGAGATGTTCTCATATCCATACATCTCTTTGCAATTTTCTGGGACATGACAGTTGCACTCACCTTCTCTTTCATAACACAACAATCACTAGCTAGCCAGTTATCATATTCCTTTGACTTAAATTTAACAGATCATTCGTGAGATATTTCTTCTTCTTCTTCTTCTTTTAGAAACCAACAAACCGACTGAACGATTAGATAAAAAGAAGGTAATTGATCTCATTCAACTTAACAATCATTGAACAGAGAGTTTTGGTAACCATGCAAGTCTTTGTATCATCAGCAAAAACCATAATATCATAAATCACCATGGAGACAAGGTAGAAAAGTCAAAACAACAGAAAATCTATAGCAGATTTAGATTAGCCAGTAGCAACCAATAGTCAAAACCAAGCCTAAATGTTGAAGAAATATGAACCATCAACCAGTAATCAAACAAATCCAATATCTAGTACCGATCCAGGATAAAACCTGAAATGAACTAAGAGCGGGTAGATGGGGGAGGGAGGAAGGCAGCCTTCATGGTCAGCAACGGCATCAGCAAAAATGAATGGCAACGATGGCATGTGTAAACAACGATGGCATGTGTAAAGGAGGAACATAGAGAAAGAGATGGTGATGGAGGTCATTGGCAGAATGAGTAGGAAAGATCGATCATGTTTTTGTTAACAGAGCAGTTGTTAAAAGTTAGATGTCTCGTCGAAGGTCAGAACTGATATCTGAGTGCGTAAACATAGTCATCGATTGTTGCGGACGAAGGCAATAGGTTTAATCATCAAATTCAGCACCAACGTGAATGTCAGACCTTGAATCTAAAGTTGGCAGTAAGGTCAGACGACAATGGCAAGTCTGATAATAATTGGGATTGGATTTTGTTGATGTTGGTAAGAGATTGTGAAGGGCTAAAGTTAGGAGCTTGGGTTGACGGGAGGTAGCAATATTTTTAGAAAGGAACTAGAATTAGGGTTTTTTTATCAGAGTGATTTGATATCATGTTCAAATTTGAAGAAGATTTAAGAAAGATAGATGCATCCCTCTACCTTATTCATGGGTATATATTACAATAAGCACATAGTATATTGAACCTGAACATAAGGATTTAGATATGTGGTTCAATAAACCTAAACAATATTTCTAACATCACACGGTACATCAAATCTAGACTTATTTTAACCATATGCTACCAAGCATCAATGGAAACACAGAATGCATACTACAACTTCTACTGTCCGATGGACGCTAGCAGACTTTGGTTTGTACAAAAGAATGGGCCTTATAAATTTTATACATATTCTCTTTTAAAAAGCACCATAGTACAAGAACAAGGTTTTGTTGATTATCTATAAACGAGCATACCTTTGCCAGCCTTTGATATTACAGCGCGTGAATCTCCAACATTGGCTATATAAAAGCAGTTACCTATTAAAATAGCTGTTGAGGCTGTAGAACCATCATATCTTTGTCGATTGATTTCAGCTCTCAAGAAGTCACAATCAGTTTTGTTATATGTTTCGCCTGCATTTTTCCAGGAAAAGAACACAAGTCTAACTGAAAACCAACTTAACAGGCTTTAAAACCCAACAAAGCAGGGTATTAAGCATACATATAGCCATATATGTCTCTGTTATAAGGTTTGGGTGCGTTATGAGATTCACAAATAAGTTCTCCTTCAAATATTCAGCAGCATGTGCACCACCGTGACCTGTGGCACAAAGACATAAATAGAAGATATACACAAAAAGGATATTAAATAGAATTTATACACAAAAAGGATATAACAATTCATTCGAACAAGACCAAGAATAGACAGCATAGATATGAACAAAAAACCATCAAATATTCCAAAGAGGTAGACTGCTTATGTGCCAGCTTCTGTGCAAATTTGCTCTTCTCTAATATCAAAGCGGTCCTCCATACTTAAATCTTTTGCCCATGAAGGTTACAAATCCACAACTTAATCTTCCATCCTTGCTGCAAATAAGCCATAAAACCCAAAAGCGTACTGAATAACTTTCCGAACAAAATATAATAATAGATGGCACAGAGAAAAGATATGATAGCAAAAAATCATTCAGCTAACAAAGATCATCAAAACCACTTCACTTCTGGCCTAACGCCCTATCTGATTAGTGTTTTATTCTTAGTGAAATATTCTTTCAAATATCCCGACTGCCACACTATGAAACCATGGAAATGTTGATGTGAATCCATTTTGGGTCCAGTTTGAGTCTGTTTAAGCTTTTTTAGTATTTGATTCCTTTTTTATTTCTTCTTGGATAATTTGAGTTTCCTTTTTAAGTGTATTCCTTTATTTTAGAGTTTGGATTTAGTAAGGAATCTGCGTCTAGTTAGCATGTTGTTTTCTTTGCTATAAATATAAGTCTGTGTTAGAACAGTTTTATTATGAACATCAAATTGAAAATTGAATTCGTAAAATCTAGTTGATTTGCAAGAAACCCTAATGATTAAATCCCTTTAAATACGAGGTGTGAGAGTGGATGAGCGATTCCCAAAGTGCAAGGACCGAATTTCTATATCTTTTATCACAAATACCTAGTTTAGTTTCACAAATCCCAAATCTTTCACCACAAAGTCCTAACGCTTCAGTTTCGCATCAAATGTCCATATACATAAATTTATAGTAAAATGCATCTTCTTAAGATGTTGAATCTTAAAGACTCATCAAGTTTTTCATGTACATGCATGTTATGGCATAGAGAAACTGATGACATGCATGCGTCAGCCATTGCAATGACAAGACTTTAGGCACCATAGAAACACGTTTTCCATATGAGTGTGTGGCACACTGACTTGGCATTGTAGTTGTTGTTGGCTGTGGTGGTGGAGTGAGAATGAGGAGGTGGAGTTTTTTCCTTGTGTTTTTCAATTACGCGACACTTGCTTTCTTTAATTTAAGCAATTGAGCATGCCGAGTCCTTTAAGCAATTAAAAATGGTTAGTATTTCTATCAATTACATGGCACTCAGATTTCTACGATGGGGACCAATATGACATAGAAAGAAAGTTTTCAATTTTGATCAGGGAAAAATAAGCATAAAGCTGAATCCTATAATAAATAAAGAATAACTATAACAATGTTAGTTCCCTCAGTCTCATGTAACTACAAGACATGTCAAGCATGAACAAATTAGTTATATGGTATACCGTATACATGCATGTGAATTAGATGCTTCTAGGAATGCACATTCAGTTATCGTGATAATCATGAGGGGCCATTACATCTGCATTCACTATCCAGATTCCAGAATATGTTAAATAGGCATCAACACCATTAATATCTCAACAGACATGATTAAGGAATACAAATTTAATGGAGACGCGGAATAGAAGTTTTGAGGAACACAAATATAATGGCCAGGTAGAACAAAAGTTTTTCATGCTCAACAATAAGAATAAAGGAAAATATTTCATGAAAATGGAAATCTAAAATATATTTATCTTCTCAAAGTTCTGTCAAGAATAAAGAAAGTAAAAGAAGTTATACAACTGCACTCTTGGTTCTTCGACCCAACATGCATAATGACATTAAATAATTACTAATTCAGAAGCTTTTCTAGATGATGTCCTATGTATCTGATTCAAAGTGAAATCTTACTGAAAAATACATCTTTACAATGTGTTGGCTGGTCGCATAATAATGCTTACAAGATTTGCAAATGAAAATTGAAAAGTAAAGTTTGCTAGCAACGCAAGAACGTAGAACTCATGACAGAACCAAATTACATCATTAGATGAATCATGTGCATAGTTGTCTGGCCCAAGAAATTTTCTATAAAATGGGTTTCCATCGTGAAGAACAATCAATAACGCTTTTGTGACAATGATACCATATTAATAACAACTCTCCCACAGAAACACAATTAATTATAAAAAAAGATACCAAACACTCGTCCAAATTCCAATCTTTCTTGGTACTTCTCTTGTGAGGCCAACAAAAAGAAACTACACAATATTACATTAAAAACAAAAAAGAACATATATATAATTGTTAAGACCTCAAACAATAATTCTATTTCTCAATAAAGATGAAATGTGGCAAAGATTATAACAAGATTTCAGAAGGCCCACAACTGCGGTAGAATAACTAATGATCTCAAACATTAAAGAATCACATTTAGTACAAAAAGATTACAAATATCCAGCAACAAACACACTCTTAAATGAATCTCCCATCGCATCAGCAGCGTTCGATGAATAAGAAGCAGATATATCAAAATCAACACAAATCATATCGTAAAACTCGAAGCACGAAAGAATCTACATTAACTAATCACAGCCTAAACCAAAAAGTAATCAGACGATAATAAACATCTTGAACGTGAAGGCAATGTACACGAAATAATCGTACCTTATCCATACGCCGCTATGGGCTCCTCCGAGAGAATCTGATTCTTGCAGACGATGTGCTCGAATGCATTGTCGTCACGATCTTTTTTCACCTCCGATTCTTTGAAGACGATCTCACTCTCAAATAATCATCCACCGTTTCAAGACTCGCGATCCAACCGATCTAAAAACGCAATAAGGATGCGAAGAATCAGGAGGACGATAACAACGAAAATGGATCACAAATCGTAAGCCAAGAAGCTTGCGAGGCTGGATCGAACCTCTCGCTGGGATCCGATGAGGCGGATCGCTGCAAAATCCCTGGAATCTTGGAGAGCGATAGATAGGACGATATCCCAGCAGGAGATTATTAGCACGTCAATGGGGGAATGGGGGGCGGGGCGGGGGCGGGGGCGGGGGCCGAGTAAAACTGAGGAGAGAGAAACAAGTTTTTAATGGAGGATGAGAATTGAGATTTGAGACTAGGGAGTGTGTGGGGGTGGGTGGGTATTTAAAGCGTGGGTTGGCACGGGCTCGAATGTGGAGCGTGTCAGGCGCACGGATCCGATCCGTGTATAACTCGATCTCGATTATTACCATCATTTTTAGACCGGATCTGGTCCAAACCGGCTCTGTCCAACTATTGAGGGCTGCTAATTGTCTCACCGCTCCTAATTGTTTAGTTATTCATTTATTATCTTCCTTTCTTTGGGTTTTGGGGTTGCTTTTGTACTGGACCATTCTGCTTACCACTTAATTTTTTACTCAATACACATGATATAACTTTGAATTTTTAAGTTTTTGCTCAGTGAACATACCGAAACACCAAAAATACTCATAAGCCAAAGCACGTTCACCTTCTTTCATCTTCTTCGGGGAAATTTGCTCAGTTCACACACCGCATGCAAGGTAGAGCCCGTTGACGAACGGGGAGATGGTCGTCCTTGACGGAGGTCTTGAAGGGTGTGTTCTACTAGGATCGAAGAGTTGTGGTTGGTGGAAAAGAAGGAGAGGATGTGATTTGAGGATGGAGGGATTTCGCTGAAGATGGAGTTCGGAGATTTAATGAGGTTTATTTGTTGGTGAGTTGATGAATTTAATGAGGTTTGCTCTGCAATTTGATTTAGGGGTTTTTTAAAGGGAAATGTAGATTTAAAAAAATTTAGTTTTGTGATTCCGTTCTTATTTTGGGGTGAAAAAAATTTACTTCAATGATTTTTGTTGATTTGATTAGTTCGTTTTTTCATGGATCTTTAGAAAAATTTGTTGATTATATGTTGATGCTTTTATTTTGAAAATAATTTTGATGATTATTAACTAAAGTTAATGTATATTGATGATTGTGGGTCGATATAAATGGAATTTTTTGATGTATAATATGTTATTTTTATGTGATGAAATTTGTTGTAGTAGATCACAGAAGAGGAAAATAGTAATAAAATGTGCAGGAAACAACCCAGTTGCTTCAGCTAAGGTGAAACTTTCTGGGGAAAGTGGTCAGCTATAAGACACGTTGCAATCGCTTCGGGACATCGCCCTACGAAGATTGTTTTTGTGACGGCAAAAACAAAGGTAGGTTCTTTATTTTAGTAGCAAATATTGTAGATCTATCTATGCGAGATAGGTTCGTGTTGGCATACGTTAGTTCACTAATTAAGGTCAAACCTTGATTTTGATGCTGACAAACAAGTCATATGGTTCTAATATGTCTATCTAGTGACTTTCAAGTCGAACAAAGGACAAATGGGCAACATATGTGCAAGACAGGGCTAGCACGGCCATGCATGTCAACTGGCACGACCGTGCGTATCAGAAAGGATAATGTCAAAGAAGTGCCAATGTGACACGACCGTGCAAGAGTGCTTGCCTCTAAAAAGTGCTACTCCCAAGCGCAGGATGTCCCGAAGTAATAAATCACGGTGAGTTTGGTATCGTATCCACAAGGATAAGTCGTTCTACAATTATACAAGTTTAACTAATTAAGGAGGGCTAATGATTAGACTAATGTCGTATCAACTACAAAATTGGGTGGTAGGATAGGTAGTGTGGAGAGTGATTTAGGATTTGCAAACGTAGGTTCACCTATTGGGAAAAGAGATATGAGAATTTGTATGTACTAAGGGGTCATTTAGGGTTAGTGCTAGTTGTGATTCCAATGAAATTCCCATAGGTTTCTCTCCCCTCTCGGAGCATCTCACCCCTCTCGGAGCTTGCACAAGTGCCCTATCATATCATCAATCCTGTGGCATGAAACACGCTATGAGATTCCGCTAGGTTTCCCTCCCCTCTCGAGATTTGTCTCCCCTAGCTTAATTAGCCTTTTCGGGTCATCAGCAAGCTTGTGTAGAGATAAATGACATAATGAGAAAAGCATTGAAATGCGCATGAGACAAAGAATTCATAACATCACAATATTCCTAAAATCAACCGAAGCACATACAAAGAGAGATTTAAGCCATAATAACAATAAATGGAGAATCTTTACTCAAAATCATCATACATAATAATGTTACAAGGCTACAAATCAAAATACAAAAGAGGAAGAGATGAAGATCAAATCTGCAAACTATTGAGGAGAAGAAGCTCCAAATCCTTCTCTTGAGCTCCTCCAAACTGTTGGATACAATGTGCAGTTGGATACGACGATCGATGACTTCGTGTTTGATGATAACAAACGTGTGTGAACAATTTTATGTGTGTGCTAAGTGTTTTTAGGAGTGGCAAGCTCATAAATACTCAAAGGGGGACTTAGTCAAAGTGATGGAGAAATTGCAATTCATTTGCAATTTGGACTTGGTCAAAGCTGGAGAGATAATGAGAGATCTCATTCAAATCAAAAGTGGTTGAATCAAATCAAGTTGTGATGGGTGCAAATCCAATTCAAATTGATCATGATTAAATCAAATCATATGGCACTCTATTTCAAAATTCATACTCAATACAAATCCCACTTGGATTCCTATTCAAGATGATTTCAAATCTCAAACTCCTTATTCCAAGGGATTCTACAAGAGCCAAATTGATTCTCCTCTCCACCTATATAAACCCCACTCCAAAGAGAGGTATTAAATGCGACAACCACAAAGACAAGTCGGCCAAAAAGAAAACCAAAAACCCTTTGCTCCTTGCCGAAATCCTCAAGGCCAAAAGAAATCCTTTAGCCGCAATCTTTGAATCCCAACTCTCCATAGCCGCAACTTTTCTCCAAGGGAAATCTCCAAGCCGCAAGTTTCAAGGAGCAAGCAAGCTTCAAGCCGAAATTGTTGACCAAGAGGCACTTTCATTCGTTCAAAAGAGTATGCCGCAAGTTTCTATCTCCTACACATCAAGATACCAAGAATAGACGGCTTCAACAATTACTTGCCGCAACTTTCATCCCACATAGCCGCAATATTTGACCAAGGGGAGTTACCATGCCGCAACTTTCATAAGGGCCAGAGCATGCCGCAAGATTTGACCACCAAGGAGAAGCTTCATCCATCAAGCAATCCAACCAAGGTTAGTATGGTGTTTATGTAATTAATTAAAGGCTTAACCCTTTGTTTCTTTTGGATTGCATGTAAAGGAAATTGGTGGCAAGATCTAGGGAATGAAACAAAAATTGGCAGCAACATTCAAATACAAAGAATATTCATGTGGAGAGGCACATTCATCCAAAAGTGAGAGCTAGCCGAATTTTTTGACTACCAATCGACATGAGTCTCCAAGAAGTTTGCTACAATAAGCTCACATCAAGTCCCAAGGAGAATAATCAGCTGCATCATTGCCTCTTGCCGCTACTTAGTGATTGCTTCAACATTGTCGCAAGTTATCAACTCCTCATTGACGCAACTTCAAGTGATTCAACTATTCATTGCTGTAAGCTTCAAGGTGGTTCGTATTCATAGCCGCAAGCTTCAAAGCCAAAGAAGGAGGCCACAACATCTTGGGGGTTCCACGACTTCAGATTGGAGACTACATGTTGTCAGATCGAATCTGATCAGCGCTGAACGACAGAGATGACGTCACCTACACGAACTGAGCTCTTCTGAACTCTATATTTATTTATATTCGTGTATTAGTGTGTTGATCTTGTAGGTTACTTATTCATTCTTTTGGGGTCTTGTCTAGTCGGTGCTAGACAAGAGGGTTGATCGCGACCGAATATACACCCGGAAAACGACTGTAGTCTTACCGCAAGCGCACGGTGAAGTGGCAAGCGGGTATCGAACACATGGAGGACAAATGACAGTACTCTATCTTGATCACCTAGCTATTGGTGGTAGAATGGGATGGTTTCGGGAATGTTGTCAAAGTCGTTCAATTAACAAATGAAATTCTATATAATAAAAGCGTCTAGGGCTAGGGAATCCCCGCTACGGATCGTTATTTATCCTTGTAGATCGTGAATCTTAATGTTGCAAGTCTTGAATTAAGATGAACTAGTCGTAACTGAATATAGAACAAAGCTCACGCTCTCGCGCTATTGCCGGTCTATAGCAACCTAGATTAGGGCACACTCTCGTGCAAACCCTAACCTATACCGCTAGGATGAAGATCGACATCATCGTCCAACCACACCTCGAGCCCACTCTCGTGCAAACTCGAGCTACGATCTAGGTTATAATAGTTCGTATTCGTCCAATCTCTTGCAAACGAAAATGAGTATAGATTTATAATAAAAATCCTAGCTTTGGTCCAATCTCTTGCAAACCAAGTCTGGAGAATCTCGATTATAAACCTAAATCGAATATCTAGGCCTTCTCATTGATTGAAATCCAATCTCTTGCAAACCCCAATCAATGGAAATTCCTAGCTACTCGTAGTAAATCAATCATAACCTAACCGTCTATCAATCCTAGCAACAATTCAATTCATTCATCACAATTCTAAGATCGGATCCATAGGGTTCATCCCCACGCCCTAGAACAGTGGAACTACTCACAATTCATCATAGAAATTACAGAAATAATGAATAAAAACACATAACAATTCATGGTTGAGAGAAAGCAATTCACGAAAACTAAAAATTTTGATAGAAAGATCAAACCGAATTGCGAGTCTCCGATCTCCATCTGAGAATTACAATTAGAATAGCCGTCAAAATTAATGTTTCGTCTCTCCAAAAACTAGGAATAAAACTAGCCTTAAATACTAGTCAAAGTCGTCCAGAAAATCCTGACAGATTTTCCCCTGGCGCAGCCCAGAACCCTAATTCGCGATACAGTCGGACTGCGCCACTCGGGCGAGTAGGACATGTCACTCGGACGAGTGACAGACCCAAGGAAAAACAGATATATTGGGGTTTCGTGGGTCTGTCACCCTGTGCTACTCGGGCGAGTGGACTTTCTCATTCGGCCGAGTGAGCTCTCTTGCTCGGCCGAGTGAGTCTTCTCCAAATTTCAGTAAGTCGGCTGAGTTCCCAGGAGAAAATCACTGACGCACTCGGGCAAGTGGGCTTTCTTGCTCGGCCGAGCGAACTTTCTTGTTCGGCCGAGCAAACTTTGAATCCAAGCGATCTTGTATCCGTTTTACTCGGCCAAACTCATTCCTTCACTCGGCCGAGTGAACTGTCTGGTCGGCCGAGTGAGCTATTTCTGGGGTTCTTTCTTCTCCTTCTCGCCTTCTCGTCGATTCTATCGAACTCCTTCTTCTTTCGTTCATCCTCTAGCACTGCTGGCCCCTCGATAAGGTCACAGGTAATGCTCCAGCGTGCAAGTCTCTTGATCTCGTTTATGCTCCAGATCGCTTCATATTTCCTGAAATCTGAAAAAAAAACAAGAAATAGTGAAAGGCAACGCGATATCGTCGAATAATCGTAAAAAACGCAATATGGTCGATCGAAATAACATGCAAATATACAGAAAAAATGTGTAAAATAAGAAGCGATCAAAATCCCCCAAGCTTACCTCTTACTCGTCCTCGAGGAAGATGAGTAAAACGACGAACCCGACGGGTAAAAATAAGGAAAAAGGAAAAGGAAGATAGAATAGAAAATGAAGAGGGAGGTGCTAGATCATTTTCTCCGGACGTGGAGCTGCTTACTCAAATAGCGCACGACGAATAACAACATGCCAAAGATTTTCATCTCGATATCATGATCATATATAAATACATTCGATATAGAAACCAAGAATATCAAAACAATATGAAACATGAAATCATTCTAGAATTAGCATCGTCTTGGGCATCCAAAGTAATATACATAATCATAGATTGCACACTTTTCAATTGATTGCTTTTTATTTGGAGTATAAGAGGCATCACACAATATGGAGCAATAAGAATAGAAAGAAACGGTATTCATGAAATGCTGGCCAAATTTCAATTCGTAGACTTAATAATACTCCTAGTAATCTCCCTGAGTATAGAAAATTACCTAGCTTAGGTCGTCATGCACAGACAAGTAGTCACTCTCTCACACATCATTGGATCCTCTTCCCCAAGCTTATCTATAAGCGTGGTGGCATCAAATAGAACAATATGTCTTCTTCCCATTTTTGAAGCTCCAAAAAAATAAAAGGGGGTAGAAAGAAAGAAAAAAATGGGATCGTGTATGAACTTCCTTTTTGTTTCTCTTTTCCCTTTTTTTCTTTTGAGATCAATATATACAATAACGATCCCAAATCAAAGATAGATATATATGCATGTACTCTTTTTTCTTTTCTTTTGATTTTGGGGTATTGGAGCTTTGGACTTTATAGCAAGGGGAAGATGTCAATATAAGATTTTCTAAAGAGAAATTCACCAATGATTTTAAGTATAGAAATAAAGTTCAAGATATGTGGAGAAAGCAAAATATGCAACGCTCAGTTCACTCTTTTGAATGTGCATGACAACTTTCAGTAGAGTAATGTAATCTACTCAGTTCGAATTCAGAAAGTAAATTAATACAGATATATCAAAATGGCATACATTCAATCAACCGGGAAATTAAGCATACAATTTTCATGCAAAAAGAAGTGATAGCAGACAACAAAGTAGTACTTCAAATATAGGCAATCAATTGTTGAGTATTGGACTCTCCACCTTGATTTTGATGATGATCAAACACAAATCATTGTGACTAACTCTTGTGATTGCAGTTAGCTAAAAAGTCATCAATTAGATTTAAGAAGATCAAAAGTGACTAAACGTGTTGATTCAAGTGGAGGACTTGGTAGATCAACAAAGGTGAAGCATTGGCTTGAAGAACTCAAAGGCTACCTCAAACCTCAAGCCAATGGCATCAACAAATGAATGGAGACACAATCCAAAGAGAAGAAAGGAATGGATGAGTCAAAAGCTTCGAAGACTATGACGTTGGAGATATTCAAGTCATTCAACTAAAAGACTCAAGTCCATGAAGATTTATGGAGATCGTCGCCAAAGTAATTTGTTCATCTCAAGCGACGTCCCAAGACTTCCTCAGAACGCATGATCGTTGTGCCTGGAGCTTCGTCGAAGCTCAATGAGTATTCTTGAAGTCAAGGGATTCGGATTCTCCATGTTGAAGCTTTGAAGACGGTTTGTCGTGTTTACTTTTATTATCTTCTAGCTTCGGTTTAGTAGAATGTTAAGCCTTGAGTAGTACTTGCCTTGAAATCTTCATAACTTTCATATCTTATCTCTAGGATTGCTTTAGAAGCCATTAGAAACTTTTCCTAAGCTTTTCGCTTCATTTTTCGACTTCATATGCATCTTAGTTGGTTCAAGTAGAAGAACCAGCCGACTAGATGACGATCTAATCGGTTGGGAATCCTTCTTGAACCGACTAGATATCCTTGCTTGTTTCAGCACATTCACTGTTGATCAATTAGTCGGTCCAAGAAGGTTCACCGACCGACTAGATGACGATCTAGTCGGTTGGAAATCCTTCTCAGACCGACTAGTTATCCTAATTAATTCAAGCCTATTTGTTGACCTATTAGTCGGTCCAAGAAGGTTCACCGACCGACTAAATGACGATCTAGTCGGTTGGTGTCTCTTCTCAGACCGATTAGTTCTCCTAGTGAAATTCGTCTTCTTTACTGTTGACATATTAGTCGGTCCAAGAAGGTTCACCGACTGACTAGTTGTCAAACTAGTCAGTTGATGTTTCTTCTTAGACCGACTAGTTCTTCATATCTTTGATTTCACTATCGACTAATTAGTCGGTCCAAGAAGGTTCACCGACCGACTAGTTGTCAAACTAGTCGGTTGATGTTTCTTCTTAGACCGACTAGTTCTTATATCTTTTGAATTCACTATGTTCGATGTCTTCCTTCTAGTCGGTCCAAGAATCCAAGAAGGTCCACTGACCGACTAGTTTCAAAACTAATCGGTCAGTGATCCTTCTTAGACCGATTAAGCAGCTTCAGAATAGAGCTGTTGGGGCATTTAATGCCACGATTTTTGTGACCGTTCTCTCTTCTATATATAAGTTTGAGTGCTTCAAACCCGGGATCCAAGGATGAAATTAGAGACATTTTCACATCTAAGAGAAGAGCCATTCAACTTTATTTCCAAGCTCTCTCTTCTCACAAGAATCTCTCCCTCACTCTTTGAGCACTAATTCCTCAAGAGAGATTCTCATTCCTTGTGAGCTTCTCAAGCTAAGAGCTTGAATCCAAGTCACCAACTTCTCCCTAGCCATCTATTGCTCCTCATCTTGGTGGAGCTAGGGTTTGGTGATCTCATCTTCCTCAAAATCCATTCTTGCCCCAAATTGGTAAGTATTTCTCAAGGCATAGGATTTTGTGGTAAGAAGTTTTATATTTCAGTCTTTATACTTCATATTTGTTGTATACTCATGGTGGTGAGAGGATTGGCTTGATCCCAAGTTGTGGGAGTCAAGATTTCGTTTTGCTCTCGGTTTGTGAGAGTGTTCTTAGTCCCTAGTTGTGGGATTAAGGTTTTTGCGTGTTCCCGGGTTGTGGGGTACACAGACATCGATTGTAGGTCGATTGCACTTGTGGGGTTTCCACAAGTGGGCTAAATGAAAGCTCTAGTGGTTTTACTAGAGTATCCGGAGGGGATCCGGGTGTTGCTAGATTAGGGCACTGGTAACAAGTCGGGGAGACTTGGGTGGCACCGAATCAGGGTAGATTGCATGTTAGCATTGCATTCTTGCTTGTGTTGTTGATCACTTATTTTATTCCGCATTTGTTAGTTAAGTAGGGTTTTATTTGGCGTAAATTCCTTATAATTCTATAAAACACTATTCACCCCCTCTAGTGTTTGTTCCTCATTGCACATGGTCACTATAATTGGTATCAAAGCAAGGTTATAGCTATGGCAACCAACAACAACAACACACGAAGGTCTTTTCCACCATATCTCCTTGGGCCCAACTATCAAATTTGGTGTGTGAAGATGAAGGCCCATATTCAATCCATCGATGAGGATTATTGGAAGCTTGTGGAGAAGCCCTTTCGTGCACCTACCACTTCCGTACATAAGTGGAATAATGAGCAAAAAGAATTGGTAAAGAAACATGAAAAGGTAATGAATATCTTGCTTGATTTTTTAACTTATGATATTCTTATGCGTGTGTCTAAGGCAACAACAGCATATCAAATACGGCACATGCTAGCGGAGCAAGAAGAGTCCACCTTGAAGTGTTCTTCCTCCAATGATGAAAGGGATTCACTCATGGGGTTGATGGGACGAGAAGATGCCACTACGGGTGACTCTAGTGACGAATCAAGTGATTCAAGTGAAAGTGATAGCGACAATGAAGAGGTAACAATGGGTGATCTTAAAATTGCTTTTGAACAATTATTTGATTAATATCAAAAGCGTACGCATAAATATTGTGATGCTAAGAATAAGATTGCTAGTCTCACTAACACATCTACATGTAGCACCTCTAACGATGACACCATTGTTGAGACACTCGCTATTGAGAAAGCAAGTTTCCTTACTCAAAATGGCATGTTGAGAAATGAGGTGGAGTCTCTCAAATCTCAACTTGATCGTGCTTCCATTGTGGATAGTAACGATCTTGAGATTGAAAATCTTCAATCTCAAAACACTTGTTTGGGCATTGAGAATGAGGATCTCAAATCCCAAGTTTACGAGCTCACCACACATGCATCCACCTTGGATGCTACTATTTCTTCAATTTCGAAGAAATATGAGCTCATGTCCTCCATTGTTGAGAGATTCAATAAGGGAAAGGACAATTTGGATGATTTGCTAAAGAATTAACTACCGGCAAACCATCGTGTTAGCCTTGGTTATTCTAAGGCAAGTGCATCCAATGCACGCACCTCCTATAGTGAAGTAACTATAGATTTTGTGAGGCCATCCTCCGGTGCATCCACGAGTGGTGTCTATAACAACTTGTGTAGTTCTACTACTAAGGAAACCACCACTCCTATTCCTCCCTCCTTTGGAAAGAGACCCACTTTGGGTGGACCTCCAAAGAAGGGTCATGCATTTATGTACACCAATACTATGCCACGTAAGAATACACATCCTACCCCACATGTTCAAACCAATGATGGTTTTTATGCTCCACACCCACGAGCACGTGCAAACACTCATTTGAGACACTCTCATGCACATACTCATGCTCATGCACCTTCACATGCTTATGATAGTTGGATCTGGATCCTAGCCTAGAGGGGGGTGTGTGTGAATAGGCTAATAAAAATAATTTGTATAACCCACGAATAAGCACACACAGTTATATCAGCAACAAGGTAAATAAAAATCAAACACAGAGTACACAGCAGATTTACCCTGGTTCGGTCGACCCTTCGACCTACTCCAGCCCCCAAAGCAGAACTAGTATTGAATAGCGCAATAGGTACAAAACCACAAGTTAGAGCACGCTCAGAGCACCCTCTACGTCTCTACACTCGCCAGGCTCTCAGTACCACACACACAGTGTTTTCTCTCACTATCAATCCTAGTAAAGCTTTCTACCAGCTAGTCCCAAACTAGCTGGGTCCCGCTTGTCTAGTCCCAACTAGATGTCACGCCCCGCTTCCCTAAAATGGAGGCGAGACGTGAAAAGGTCCGCTCAAATGTGGAGCTGTGAAGCTACACGCCTGATAAGCGTCAATAAAACATATGCAGGTCCCTGTAACCACGAGCAGAACAAGATAATAACACAAGGAGATACAAAAATAAAATCCCAAATCTAAGCAATGTCCAAACATTAAAATTAAGTTCAACATCCAGAAAAGCCACCAGGCTAAAAGAAAGAGTCTAGGCCCAAAACATGGCCAACAAAAGCCAACACGGCACAAAGTATAGGTGCTACGCACTGACAACTAAAACAGTCTAACAACAACACAAACAGTCTCTATGACTGATCGCCAGTGTCCTCAAACTCCTCGATGAATGCGGGCTCTGACTCAGCGTCAGCGTACACCACGTCCTCAACAACGAACTCTGGCTCAGGATCTAACATGTGTCACCCAAAAGAGAAAGGGGCACATGTCAGCAAGTCTAAAAGACTTGGGCAAGGAAACTGAAATAAAGGTAAACTAACAACCTAGCAGTTATAGTATGCATGACATGGCAGTTATGGTATGAGTGCAAAAGTAAGACATGGTGTAACAATAAGTGTAAGAGAACAATTATCATGGCATGTCGAGAGTAGCCAAGCTACTAACAATCTCAATCTTCTCATTAGTCATGTTTTCAAGTTATTTGTAGATGTTTATGCCTTACAGCTGAACTGTTTAACATTCACACTGAGTGGCCGCTTAACACTACCCCAGAACCCAGAGTTTACGCCTTACAACTGAAGTTGCTGATCGGGCAGACTCCCAGTTGAATGGCCGCTTAACCCTTACCCCTCCCACATGTAAACGAGCCAGGGTCCCTGTACACGATGCTCAGTAAATGAGCCAGGGTTGCCCCGCACAAGAGCTCGTTTTCTGGTTCACAATCCAAGGTATTTTTGGCGCAGGGTTGTGCCCGCTAGAAGCAGGTGCCTAGCCGGATCAAGTAGTACAAGTAATGTAGCGTGTGCTACGAATGCAACATTCAACATGGATGGCATGACATGTACAGATAATTCGCGTACCGTTAATTGAATTTAAACATGGCAGATAAGATGCAAATAATTAAAAGTAGTCGGATCAAGCTTCGTTGTCAAGCTAGATCCTGAAGTTGCGCCTAGGCGAGTATCATTTCGTCGCCTAGTCTCTTTTACGCATATAACAAGTAAGTGGCCTAAAGCATGGCCTAAAACCCTAAGTGACAAGTTTCACTTGCCTGATACCGACGATGACGGTCGACGGTAAAACATCTCACAACTTTATTCTACGGAATGGGATCGCTGCCATGGCAAAACGATATCAGTTCTATTAGGGTTTAACAAAAATCACAAGGTGGGTTATGAGAATATTAAAGTATCGATTTACTACCCATATCGTAGTGGAAGAACGATGCCGAGCAAGCACGGCAAGGGAAGAACGATCCGAAGAACTACGGCTCAGATCTGGAAATGGAGAGAAAATCTGAGAAATGGGGTTCCGAGGGGTTTTGGGGGTTTGCCGGCGGCCTAAAGGAGGTGGCCAGCGCAAATGGAGAGGGTGAGGGCTCCGGGAATGAAGGAGAAGAGCTAGAGGAAGGTTGGGGAAGATCAGAGGTCAAGGGGGAAAGAAAATGGCCAAGAGAAGAGAAAGAAAAAAAAGAAAACGATTGGATGCTTAAATAGAAAATCGTGCGGCGGCTGGGCAAACCCTAGGTTTACGAGGTCGATTAGTCGGTCAAAGAAGAGTTGTTGACCGACTAGTTCGAGAACTAGTCGGTCGGAAAATGTTCTTAGACCGACTAACGATAAACAGTAACTTAGGTGAAATCAATCGAAGGAACTAGTCGGTCTGAGAGCAAGTTCTGACCGACTAGTTTCACATCTAGTCGGTCGGTGGTTGTTCTTAGACCGACTAAGAGTAAACAGTAACTTCTGAATTTTTGATTTAATGAACTAGTCGGTTTGAGAAGAGCTCCTGACCGACTATATTGGAATCTAGTCGGTTGGTTCCCCTTCTTGAACCAACTAAAGTGCACAAAAAGTCTCGAATCGAAGCGCGAAGTTTCCGGGAAGATTCCTACGGCTTCTAAGATCAACCTATCTCTAAGATATGAGCGATATGAAGCTCGTCATGTGTGACTTACTCCAAGCTCAACGATCTAAGGAAGAAGCTAGGAAATCACAACGAAACGAACGAAAACGAAAGCTACAGAGATTGAAACCACGCGTAAGGAGAAAATCCACCAATATATATATAATATAGATAATCCAAATACATGAAAAACCAGTCGTTACATTCTCCCCAACTTAAGAAAAATTCCGTCCTCGGAATTTCCCAACACTCACGTGTCCGGGAACAAAAGTGGGTAGCGCTCCCTCGTTTCATCCTCACTCTCCCAAGTAGACTCTCCTGGCGAGCCATGTCGCCACATCACCCTTACAAGATCGACAACCTTGTTCCGGAGCGACTTCTGACGCCTGTCCAGAATCTGCACTGGCTGCTGGTCATACGTCATATCAGGGTGAACGGTAATCTCCGAGAAATCCAGAGTATGAGATGGATCGCTGATGTATCGACGAAGCTGCGACACATGGAAAACATTGTGAACTCCTTCCAAAGATGGCGGCAAGGCTAAGCGGTAGGCTACCTCGCCAACTCTCTCCAGAATGTCAAACGGTCCAATGTATCGCAGGCTCAACTTCCCTCGCTTCCCAAAGCGAATCACTCCATGATTCGGGGAAATCTTCAAGAACACATGGTCGCCAGGCTGAAACTCCAAAGGACGGCGTTTAGCATCAGCCCAATGCTTAAAACGGTCCTGAGCAATCCTCAACTTCTCCCGAATGTTCCTGACAATATCCACGGCCTCCACAATCATCTCAGGTCCCAACAGCTCCCGATCACCAACGTCATCCCAACTCAATGGCGATCGACATTTCCTCCCATACAGCGCGGCGAAAGGCGCCATGCCAATACTCGCCTGGAAGTTGTTGTTGTAAGAAAACTCCACCAGATGTAGATGGTCCTCCCACGAACCCTTGAAATCCAACATGCACGCCCTCAGCATGTCCTCCAAGATCTGAATCGTCCGCTTGGACTGGCCATCTGTCTGCGGATGGTACGCCGTGCTGAAACTCAGACGCGTACCCAAACTCTTCTGCAAACTCTGACAGAACTGAGATGTGAACCTCGTGTCTCTGTCCGACACGATACTCACAGGGACTCCGTGAAGTCGTATGATCTCCTGAACGATTCATGTTACATCACTATCTATCTAGGAAAAGGAAATAGAAACGGAGAGTAAAATAATTTACCTCCATGTATCTCCTCGCTAGTGCCTCAGTGGACTGTCCTACCCGGAATGGAATAAAGTGTGCGGATTTGGTCAATCGATCTACGATCACCCAAATCACGTCATTCTGCTTCGGACTCCGAGGTAGTCCAGTCACGAAATCCATAGTGATGTGTTGCCATTTCTACTCCGGAATCGGAAGCGGTTGTAGCAACCCTGCCGTACGCTGATGCTCTGCCTTTACCTGCTGGCAAACCAGACACTTGGCCACACTCCGAGCCACACTCCTCTTCATACCATGCCACCAAAAATTCAGACGAAGATCCTTGTACATCTTGGTACCCCCAGGATGTATATAATACGGTGAACTGTGTGCCTCAACCAGCAACTCCTCTCTAATATCCCCAGCTGGCACACACAACCTAGCTCCATACCTCAGCGAGCCATCCTTATGAATCAAAAAGTCAGTCCGCAGACCGGCTTCCACCTGCTCCCGAATCTTCACCAACTTCGGGTCTCCAGCCTGACCAGCCTTGATCCGATCCACGATCGTCGACTGTATCTGCATACACATCAACGAAGAAGCTCCTCCAAGAAGAACAATCTCAACACCAGACTCGCAAAAATCCTGCTGCAACCTCCACTGCGAACTCAACATCACCACCACTGGAAGCCTACTCATCGCAGCAGGAACCACATTCACCTTGCTAGGGTGAAACTGCAAATCAATCTCGTAATCCGCCATGAGCTCCAACCATCGATGCTGTCGCATGTTGAGCTCCTTCTGAGTAAAAATATACTTCAAGCTTTTGTGATCGGTGAAGATCTTCACTTTCTCACTCAGCAGGAATTGCCTCCAAATCTTGAGCGCAAACATGACATCAGCCAACTCCAAGTCATGCGTCAGGTAATTCTTCTCATGAGACTTGAGAGACTTGAGCTGACGCGAAGCATAAGCCACAACATGCCCATGCTGATGCAACACACAACCGAGACCCTTGCCAGAAGCATCACAAAAGATCTCAAATCCTCCACTGCGATCAGGCACAACAAGAATAGGGGCAGTCGTCAATCTCTCCCTCAGAACACCGAAGGCATTCTCACAATCACCGACCAAACAAAAGGTACATCCTTCCGCGTCAATCTGGTCATCGGCTCAGCAGTGCGGGAAAAGTCCTTAATGAAGCGCCGATAGTAACCAGCAAGCCCAAGGAAACTCCGGATCTCAGATGCTGACTGCGGAACAGGCCACTCTCTGATGGCCTTGATCTTCTCGAGATCCACTGAAATACCATCTCCAGATACCATATGCCCGAGAAAAGCAACTCTGTCCAGCCAAAACTCGCACTTCAAAAACTTGGCATACAAACGATGCTTCCTCAAAATCTCCAATACTGTCCTCAAGTGCGAGGCATGCTCCTCCTCCGACTTTGAATAGATCAGAATGTCGTCAATAAAGATAACGACAAACTTGTCTAAAAAGTCGTAGAAGATCAGATTCATCAGATTCATGAAAACTGCGGGTGCATTGGTTACACCGAAGGGCATAACCACAAACTCGTAGTGTCCATACTTCGTCCTGAATGATGTCTTCGGAACATCTTCCTTCTTCACCTTCAGCTGATGATAACCACTCCTCAGATCCAACTTCGAAAACACCCTCGAACCTCCAAGCTGATCAAAAATATCATCGATGAGAGGCAACGGGTATTTATTCTTGATGGTCATCGCATTCAGCTCCATGTAGTCCACGCACATACGACGCGAACCATCCTTCTTCTTCACCAGCAGCACCGGTGCTCCCCACGGAGACACACTAGGATTGATATAACCCTTCTGCAAAAGCTCATCCAGCTACTTCCGCAATTCCTCCAACTCAGCGGGTGCCATACGATAGGGCGCTTTCGAAATCGGCTGCGCTCCCGGGATAAGATCAATCAAAAATTCGAGAGCTCGATCGGGTGGCAATCCAGACATCTCCTCAGGGAAGACGTTATTGAAGTCCCGCACTACCGCTGGCTTCTCCAGCTCCATCTGCGTAGCCACAATCTCCACCGGCCTGGCCCGAAACCTGACCGGACCGAGCGAACTGCTACCTCGGCTGAACTCAAATACTGGATGTCCGGGAATCTCGAACACCACCTTCTTCCTCCGACAGTCGATCGTAGCATAGAAGCTCGCAAGCCAATCCATCCTAAGGACCGCATCATAGTTGATGATGTCGTGGACAATGAAATCAGCGTAAAGCTCATGTCCACAAACCACCAACGAGCAAGAATTGCAACCATGATGCACCGAGACCACGCCATTTCCTGTAACGATATTCCAACTCTTGGGAAGAGGGGACGTCGACAAGGAATGCTTCTCCACGAAGCTCCGAGAAATAATGCACATCGATGCACCAGAGTCAAAGAGGACTCGTGCAGGAAATGTGCAAACCAGAATCACACCTAACAAACAATCTAACAATAAGATCCTATTCTAGCAAACAATCATATGCAAGCAACCAAACATAATCTAATAACTAAAACTAACTAGGGGAGGAAACGACTAGATTGAGGGTTACCTGTAATAACCTCATCCACTACCTCGCTCTCCACAGCGGTCATCAGAAAAGCATGCCTCCTCAGCGGAAAAGCCTGCTGAAAGGTCTGCCTCTGTGGGACAAGAGCTGCTCCACGTCCAGCAGGAACATGCGCTCTCTGCTGCAACGACTGTGCTGTAACAGGTGCTTTCTGCTGCTGAACACCATCTGGCGCTCTCCGCAACTGATTCGCATGCCGACAATCCTTCGCGACATGAGAAGCATCACCACAAACCAAACACTGGCCCAAAAATCTTCTACACTGCCCCTTGATGTGGCCAGTCTTGTCGCAGAAATGGCAAGTCTTCAGATTAGGCCCTCCTGGCCTCTTGAACTGCACCGTCTGATTAGGCTTGAAACCAGGCCTAACCACCGCTCTGGCCTGCTCCATAGGCATGTTCCCAGCTCCAGCAACATGTCCTCTCCTCTGGCTCAGGTTCAGCTCCTGCCTCCTCGTAGCTACCAGAACCTTCTGATAAGATTCCAGATCAGAGGAAGACACGAAACTCTGAAGCTCCAAAGCAAGTCCCTGCAGGAACCTCTGAGCCCTCACATCAGCATCCTGCACCATCTTCGGTGCGAATCGACTCAGCCTATTGAACTCTTGGTGGTACTGGTCCACCGTCAAGCTCCCTTGCTTCAGCTCAATAAAACGCTGCAGCATTTCCTTCCTGGTAGCCTTTGGAAAGAACTCCTCATCAAACCTGGACTTAAAGGTAGCCCAAGCTATCGGCTCCACCATCATCTTCTCTTCCACATCCCACCAGTTCCGAGCATTATCCTTGAGCTGCCTCTTCGCCAAATCAACCCATCCAGCCGGGCTGATCTTCGCCATCTTCAAATTATCCTCTATGTTCCGAATCCACTCATCGGCAGCTAGAGGACCCTCAGACCCATCAAAATAAGCGGGACCCAGCTCCCGAAACTGCTTCGCTCCTGGCTCGGAACGAGGGGCCTCCGGAATTGCCCGAGCAGCTCGAACAACTGGAGCATTCTGGACTTGCAGGAGCACGCCCTGCTGCACCTGCATCATCTGAAGCATCATCTGCATCATCTCCCCATTGGTGGGCTCCCGCTCAGGCTCCTCGTCATGAGGGGGCGCACCACCACCACCACGGGTATTTCGCCTTCCTGCCATCTAATGACGCAGAAAACGAAACAAATTAGACTCATAGCTTATGACTCGGATGCCGAACTTAGTTTATTGGACATTCTAACATTATTATCGTTATTCCGATAATCGCAGTTATAGAAGAAGGACCTGCATGGGCCACCAACAAAGCCTGTCACACACCGCTTCCCTAAAATGGAGGCGAGACGTGAAAAGGTCCACTCAAACGTGGAGATGTGAAGCTACACGCCTGATAAGCGTCAATAAAACATATGCAGGTCCATGTAACCACGAGCAGAACAAGATAATAACACAAGGAGATACAGAAATAAAATCCCAAATCTCAGCAATGTCCAAACATTAAAATTAAGTTCAACATCCAGAAAAGCCACCAGGCTAAAAGAAAGAGTCTAGGCCCAAAACATGGCCAACAAAAGCCAACACGGCACAAAGTATAGGTGCTACGCACCGACAACTAAAGCAGTCTAACAACAACATAAACAGTCTCTACGACTGATCACCCGTGTCCTCAAACTCCTCGATGAACACGGGCTCTGACTCAGCGTCAGCGTACACCACGTCCTCAACGACGAACTCTGGCTCAGGATCTAACATGTGTCACCCAAAAGAGAAAGGGGCACATGTCAGCAAGTCTAAAAGACTTGGGTAAGGAAACTGAAATAAAGGTAAACGAACAACCTAGCAGTTATAGTATGCATGACATGGCAGTTATGGTATGAGTGCACAAGTAAGACATGGTGTAACAATAAGTGTAAGAGAACAATTATCATGGCATGTCGAGAGTAGCCAAGCTACTAACAATCTCAATCTTCTCACTAGTCATGTTTTCAAGTTATTTGTAGATGTTTACGCCTTACAGCTGAACTGTTTAACATTCACACTGAGAGGCCGCTTAACACTACCCCAGAACCTAGAGTTTACGCCTTACAACTGAAGTTGCTGATCGGGCAGACTCCCAGTTGAATGGCCGCTTAACCCTTACCCCTCCCACATGTAAACGAGCCAGGGTCCCTGTACACGATGCTCAGTAAATGAGCCAGGGTTGCCCCGCACAAGAGCTCGTTTTCTGGTTCACAATCCAAGGTATTTTTGGTGTAGGGTTGTGCCCGCTAGAAGCAGGTGCCTAGCCGGATCAAGTAGTACAAGTAATGTAGCGTGTGCTACGAATGCAACATTCAACATGGATGGCATGACATGTACAGATAATTCGCGTACCGTTAATTGAATTTAAACATGGCAGATAAGATGCAAATAATTAAAAGTAGTCGGATCAAGCTTCGTTGTCAAGCTAGATCCTGAAGTTGCGCCTAGGCGAGTATCATTTCGTCGCCTAGTCTCTTTTACGCATATAACAAGTAAGTGGCCTAAAGCATGGCCTAAAACCCTAAGTGACAAGTTTCACTTGCCTGATACCGACGATGACGGTCGACGGTAAAACATCTCACAACTTTATTCTACGGAATGGGATCGCTGCCATGGCAAAACGATATCAGTTCTATTAGGGTTTAACAAAAATCACAAGGTGGGTTATGAGAATATTAAAGTATCGATTTACTACCCATATCGTAGTGGAAGAACGATGCCGAGCAAGCACGGCAACGGAAGAACGATCCGAAGAACTACGGGTCAGATCTGGAAATGGAGAGAAAATCTGAGAAATGGGGTTCCGAGGGGTTTTGGGGGTTTGCCGGCGGCCTAAAGGAGGTGGCCAGCGCAAATGGAGAGGGTGAGGGCTCCGGGAATGAAGGAGAAGAGCTAGAGGAAGGTTGGGGAAGATCAGAGGTCAAGGGGGAAAGAAAATGGCCAAGAGAAGAGAAAGAAAAAAAAGAAAACGATTGGATGCTTAAATAGAAAATCGTGCGGCGGCTGGGCAAACCCTAGGTTTACGGGGTCGATTAGTCGGTCAAAGAAGAGTTGTTGACCGACTAGTTCGAGAACTAGTCGGTCGGAAAATGTTCTTAGACCGACTAACGATAAACAGTAACTTAGGTGAAATCAATCGAAGGAACTAGTCGGTCTGAGAGCAAGTTCTGACCGACTAGTTTCACATCTAGTCGGTCGGTGGTTGTTCTTAGACCGACTAAGAGTAAACAGTAACTTCTGAATTTTTGATTTAATGAACTAGTCGGTTTGAGAAGAGCTCCTGACCGACTATATTGGAATCTAGTCGGTTGGTTCCCCTTCTTGAACCAACTAAAGTGCACAAAAAGTCTCGAATCGAAGCGCGAAGTTTCCGGGAAGATTCCTACGGCTTCTAAGATCAACCTATCTCTAAGATATGAGCGATATGAAGCTCGTCATGTGTGACTTACTCCAAGCTCAACGATCTAAGGAAGAAGCTAGGAAATCACAACGAAACGAACGAAAACGAAAGCTACAGAGATTGAAACCACGCGTAAGGAGAAAATCCACCAATATATATATAATATAGATAATCCAAATACATGAAAAACCAGTCGTTACACTAGACAAGTACCAAAATAGTCACAAAAGATATATGTAAAGTTTCCCCTACGAAGATCTAACACAACTACACAAAATAATAAAGAATAGAGTTTAGGAGGCTCAGCTCGTGTAGCGGTGATGTCTTCGTCAATCAGCATGGGCCAGAACTCGTCTGGCTAGTAGTCGTCTCGTCACGTCACCTCAGCACCTTGTATGCCACGTCTATCAAAGCTCTAGTGTGCACTTTCCCTCTGATAAATGGAGTGGGCCGCAACATGTATTATCTCCTTCCCCTTTTCTTAATTGTATTCCTCTCATATTTCGCCTTGTAAGGGCTCCTCAAAGATTTCGGCTTGGGTTAAAGAATTTTGGCCTCATGCTTCTCGGTTTGTGCCTACAAGCAAATCTGCACCTAAAACACAAAACAAAAAGGCACACAAACTTTATACTGTGCGTTCAACCACAAAGCACCAGACAAAAGCAAACGTTAAGTTTAATAAACAAAAGAAACAATGTCCAATGAATTGCTTCTGAACTTTCGTTTTGACCTGCACACCACCAAAATCAAATTGCTATTAATTGCATGCAAGCAAAGGCAAAACTAAGTGGGAATTATAAATTAGAAATAAAGTGTCATGTAATCTCCCTGATTGTAAACTTGCTCTTGGGGTTTGCTCACACAATAGTTGCGCCTGATCTCAAGGGGTTCGAAGAAAGAAGAGAAGATCTTTTAGATTTGTATGCTGCTGATCTTTGTGCGGCTCCCTCAGATTTTTGTGTACCTAGCTGCAATTTTTCAAGAAGGATGATTGCTGCGTCCTTGTTATTCATGCAGTCTCAACTTTGATTGTTCCCTGGTGCTATGTTTCGGATCCCCACACAAAAATTAGAAGAAAGATGTAGCCCCTAAAAAAATCACACGGTTCCTTAAAAAGAATGAGTGCGGCTCTTTGAGTTGCAGAGAAGTAATTCTCACAGAAGAAAGAGGTCGGCCTCAAGCCCTTTTGTCCTCTTTGTGCGGCTGTGACTGCATCAATAAAGACCAATTGTTAAATTATTTGAAACAACAGAAAAAATCTTACCTTTGGTCTCTCAATGCCTGCAAGCAGATGGGGACTTAATAAATTTCAGCAGCATGATTTGTGCGGCTTGGTTTTGTGCTCTCTCTCTCTCCTTTTGAAAAGAAGCCCCGCCTGTCAACAATAATGTTCCCACTTGCGACAGCCTGATGTATCTCTCTTTATTTGCAAAGATAGGTGAGGGCCGGCTCTCCAGGTTGAAGAATATTTTTCGGCTGCCCTCAACTTTGTGCTCCTGCGCGGTTTGATAATGGAGTCAAGAAACTTTCGGATGCAAAAAGATATTACGGCTGCTAGCTAATAGTTAGGGCTTTTGATTTTCGGCCGTATGAAATTTTGGTGTATGCCGCGCGCGCTCAACCCTAGAAGAAGATGGGTATATATATGACAAGAGTTTCTTTTGAATCTGGATGTATATAGGAGATTTGATTTGAATAAGTTGGGATTTGATAGCAATTCAAATTGGATATGAAATTGGAATAAATCTCTAATTGATTTAACCAAATCCCAAATAGATTCCATCCCTCTACATATTGACCAAGTCAAGTCGCTTTGTGTATAACACTTTGACTAAGTCCATTAGCTGTGTGGATAACAATTCCTCCACCGGACCAAGTCAAATCGCTTTATGCACACACACACACCCTCTCTCCCAATATGCTATACGAATAGCAATTCCGCCAAAAAGTGAAAATATATTGTTTCGCCAATCCTGAAACACACTAGCACACACATTAGATATCACGACACGTTTGTCATCATCAAACAAAGAGATCCTAGATCGTTGCGTCCAACAATATCCCCCTTTTGGTGATGACAAACCCATAAAAGATTTGAGCAATAAGTATGGGTGTGTGAAGTGTGTTGAAGGGTGTAATGCAATATGATGTATGGATGAGTCATTTAAGCATTACAAAGCATGCACAACAAATAGTAAATATACTAGCATGCTCCCCCTTCTCTCAAGCTCCCCCTTCAATATTATTCAAGGACTTTTCTCAAGCTCCCCCTTCACCAAATAATACCAATAAATAATAATACCGACAACAAACAACACACAAATATTTCTTCCTCTTTTCCTCTTTCTCCCCCTTTGTAATCACCAAAAGTGGATCAATGAAGTCACAACACTATTCCATGCAAAAATAAACCATTATTAAAAATAGCGTGCAATTTTCATGAGTTTTCCAAAAAAAATAGACAGTTCAAGCTCATAGTGTTTCATAACACGACTTCCCACCTTTGTGTAAGTGTAGTAATATAGACAATAAAGTACCAAGGGAGATTCAATTTTAGAAAATCAACCAAATCAATCCACATTTTCCAATTTTCATGAATATCACTAGGATTGATTTTTCTCACCTCATCAAAGATGAGTTCAAGTTACCGAACCCCAAAACATGGCCTAAAAGGACTTTTAAATACGGGGTGGCATTGCTTGACGAGTTATATACATCAACGCTAATGATTACACATTTAGCACAAGTTGGATACTCGTGGGTTGTGTATTAGCCATGAAGTGTATCCATTTTTCATACGGAGCAAATATAGGTTTTTTTTTTCAATTCTTTTGTGCTCAATTTTAATTCATGGCTAAACACTTCATATCCCTTAGAAAAATCAGAAATTAATCATTCCTACATTCACTTTCCATTATTCTTCAAAAGAATCTCCAAAAGTACTTAAGAAGTCAAATATCGTGAAAGTGCAAATGTATGTGTAGAAGTCAAGTTTAAAACTTATGAGACATGTCATGGCTACTAAAAAGAATAACATCATGTTCATGTAGCTACAACAATAATGGATTGACTTCTACAAGGGATAGAATTGATCATTCATGCAATACCACTTAAGAGATTCATAAGAGGATAATCAATAAGCACAATTTTTTTTTATTTTTTTTTGATTTTTTTGATTTTTTTCAGAAATAAAAACATTTAAAAAATCATGCATGCAAGCACACAAAATAAAATAAAAACAAGCACACAAAAAATCTATGAAGGTATGCAATGAAATGCAAAGAGGGATAAAGATTATACCTTCTCGTCGCTATTTGGCTAAGGAGCTAAAAGAATGAAGCTTCCAATTTATTACTCCCCGCCAAATCTCCACCTTACCTACATAAAAGGTGTTAAGTGTGACCTTGGAATCCAACAAGGTCCACTAGTGTTAGCCAAAATTGTTTTAGGAACCCACAATTGTTTAAACTTGATATTAGTGTTCCTATATTTACAATAATATGAAGTGTGGCCTACACTATCACAAGTAAAGCACTTTGCATACAAGTTCTTTGTAATAGAGAGTGCATTGTGGAATTTCTTGAATTTTGACTTTTCAACGTTTTTTCAAACCGAATCCAAGTCCTCTTCTATTATTACCATATAATTGATTCTCTAAAATGGTATCCAACGATTGTTTTCCCTTAGAGAATTTCTTAATGGCTAATTCAAGATTAGAGACTTTAGATTTTAACAATTTATTTTCTTCCACAAGCAATGTGCATTTACTTATAAAAGCTCTCTCGTTTTCCTCTTCCTTCTTTTCAAATTCAATCATTTTTCTTTTAAAATCATTATCCAACATGCAAAATTTATCATTGAGCTCTCTAATCACATAGTCTTTTTCAGTTTTGAGCTTAATCAAATCAAGTTTAAGCATGCTAATATTATTCATCAAGGAAGGACAAGAGAGGCAAGGTGCTTCATCATTAAAACTGGACTTTTCCTTTTTCAAAGTGTCAATAGTAGAGTCACGAGAAACAATATCAATTTTGAGTTTTTCAATCTCTTTAGACATTTCATATTCAGATTGTTGCATTTCAAAGTTCTCGTTTTGATAATCATCTATAGTGGATTCAAGCTTTACTATTTTATCTTGCATTTCTTTACAAAGAGTAAGGAGTTCAGTTTTACTACCAGAAATTACCTCATCGTGTATTCCCATCAATGCCATACTTGAGTGGGCTTCATGTTCTTCCTCCTCACTCTCAGCTTCGCTGTCCATATCCCAAGTTAGCACCTTGGATTTTCCCTTTTCTTTAGCCACCTTAGCTGTCTCATGTGGGAAATCCCTCATTCGATGTCCTCTTTTCTTGCATTTAAAACAAGTCATTCTATTAGTAGCATTCTGATCATAAGTTTGCTTAGAAGACTGAAAAAAGTTAGAGCGATTAAACCTGGGTGCCATTTCTGTTCTTCCTTGCTTGGTCTGGACATATTTTCTGAAGTTTCTAACCATTAGCGCTATGTCGTCATCATCATCTTCGCTTTCGTCAGCTTTCAGAGCAAGTGGCTTGGTAGCTTTCTCCTTCTCCTCAGGTTTCTCCCTTTTATCCACGTTTTGCAATTCAAGCTTGTGGGACATTAGATTACCTATCAAGTCCTCCACCCTCATCTGCGATAGATCCTTCGCTTCTTGGATGGCAGTGACTTTAGGCCTGAAAGAGCTTGGCATTGCTCTTAATATCTTTCTCACCTGCTCAAGGCTATAATATGGCTTACCGAGCGAACTAGACTTGTAGACAATGTTGGTGAACCTCGCAAACATTTCTGATATGGTCTCTGATGGTAGCATGCGAAATCCCTCGTATTCCGTGCTCAGAAGTGCAAGTCTAGACTCCTTCACCTGTGACGTTCCCTCGTGCGTCACCTCCAAAGTATGCCATATTTCCTGCGTAGTTAAACAATGTGAGATGCGATTGAATTCAGATCTATCTAATGCACAAATGAGAGCATTCATAGCTTTAGCATTAAGAGAATAAAGCTTCCAATCATTATCATCCCATTTATCATCAGGTTTAAGCATCTCAGTGTTTTCAATTTTAATAACAGGTGATTTATAGCCTTTTTCAACAATTTGCCAAGCTTTATAATCAATATAAATCAAGTAGATTCTCATACGATTTTTCCAATAAGCATAATCTACTCCATTAAATCTAGGTGGTCGGGAAATAGACTGACCCTCAGCAAAAGCACTATCAATGTGGTCCATGGTCAAACTAGGCTAGATCTACTAAACTGTCTCTGATACCACTTGTTGGATCTAGATCCTAGCCTAGAGGGGGGGGGGGTGAATAGGCTAATAAAAATAATTCGTGCAACCCACGAATAAGCACACACAGTTATATCAGCAACATGGTAAATAAAAAGCAAACACAGAGTACACAGCAGATTTACCCTGGTTCGGTCGACCCTTCGACCTACTCCAGCCCCCAAAGCAGAACTAGTATTGAATAGTGCAATAGGTACAAAACCACAAGTTAGAGCACGCTCAGAGCACCCTCTACATCTCTACACTCGCCAGGCTCTCAGTACCCACACACACAGTGTTTTCTCTCACTATCAATCCTAGTAAAGCTTTCTACCAGCTAGTCCCAAACTAGCTGGGTCCCGCTTGTCTAGTCCCAACTAGACAAGTACCAAAATAGTCACAAAAGATATATGTAAAGTTTCCCCTACGAAGATCTAACACAACTACACAAAATAATAAAGAACAGAGTTTAGGAGGCTCAGTTCATGTAGCGGTGATGTCTTCGTCAATCAGCACGGGCCAGAACTCGTCTGGCTAGTAGTCGTCTTGTCACGTCACCTCAGCACCTTGGATGTCACGTCTATCAAAGCTCTAGTGTGCACTTTCCCTCTGATAAATGGAGTGGGCCGCAACCTGTATTATCTCCTTCCCCTTTTCTTAATTGTATTCCTCTCAGATTTCTCCTTGTAAGGGCTCCTCAAAGATTTCGGCTTGGGTTAAAGAATTTCGGCCTCATGCTTCTCGGTTTGTGCCTACAAGCAAATCTGCACCTAAAACACAAAACAAAAAGGCACACAAACTTTATACTGTGCGTTCAACCACAAAGCACCAGACAAAAGCAAACGTTAAGTTTAATAAACAAAAGAAACAATGTCCAATGAATTGCTTCTGAACTTTCGTTTTGACCTGCACACCACCAAAATCAAATTGCTATTAATTGCATGCAAGCAAAGGCAAAACTAAGTGGGAATTATAAATTAGAAATAAAGTGTCATGTAATCTCCCTGATTGTAAACTTGCTCTTGGGGTTTGCTCACACAATAGTTGCGCCTGATCTCAAGGGGTTCGAAGAAAGAAGAGAAGATCTTTTAGATTTGTATGCTGCTGATCTTTGTGCGGCTCCCTCAGATTTTTGTGTACCTAGCTGCAATTTTTCAAGAAGGATGATTGCTGCGTCCTTGTTATTCATGCAGTCTCAACTTTGATTGTTCCCTGGTGCTATGTTTCGGATCCCCACACAAAAATTAGAAGAAAGATGTAGCCCCTAAAAAAAATCACACGGCTCCTTAAAAAGAATGAGTGCGGCTCTTTGAGTTGTAGAGAAGTAATTCTCACAGAAGAAAGAGGTCGGCCTCAAGCCCTTTTGTCCTCTTTGTGAGGCTGTGACTGCATCAATAATGACAATTTGTTAAATTATTTGAAACAACAGAAAAAATCTTACCTTTGGTCTCTCAATGCCTGCAAGCAGATGTGGACTTAATAAATTTCAGCATTTGGTACATTTGGTACATTTGGTACATTTGGTACATGCATGTATATGGTTATATATTTATCTAATGACATGATTACGTGTATCATTAATATTGTGTATGATTACATTAGGATATGGGTTACAATTATTTGAATTTAGTATTTTAAATTTGTTGCCTAACCCATAGGATCCAAAAAGGTTTTTGGATACCCAAAATTATGTTTCTCTAGGTTCAATCCACGTTGGGATACCAACTCTACCAACTCCTTGATTTGCAAAGACTTTCATTCAAATGGAGTTGATGGTGCTTAAGTGATGCACCAAAGTAGGGAGAGCTTAATGTAGTAAGTATATTCTTACATTTGGTATCCATGTGTGTTGGATGCATGTAGATGTCACTTTGTTTTTGAGACTATCTCATTCATATCATATGTTTGCATATTGTATGTCTTGTATGTCATTCATGTCTATATATTTCACGGGTGTCAAATTCTTGACTGTTGCGCATTGTGTATTCGTAATCCTTACTCATATGTTTATTCGAGGATTATTTATAACATGTGGCTTAAAAAAATTTCATGTTATAATTAATTCTCATTTGCATGTTTCACACTCGGGACACGCTTATATTTATGTTCCACTTCACAAGCGTGCATCCCAACTTCCTACTCATGCAACCTCTACTTAAGAATCCCAAATCACTATCTTTTGGATTCCTAAGAATGTTTCTAGGCATGGTATGAACACACATATAGAATCGTATATTAGGATTGACATATTCTCATGCGACTATATATAAAAATCAAACTCTATCTTTATTTGATTTTCACCTTGCTAACTCACTCAAATTGCACTTCATTGCTTGGGTACCATGCTTGTATGATTACTTTTTATACCCATATATTTATGTGAGTTCGTCCACTACTCCCAAGTTTGCATAGTTTGTATGATTGATTGCGATCATGTTAATTTCATTTATATGTCATTGCATTTCTTTCATATTATGTTGTGCATATAGATCGGTTGATTTCTCTGACCCTTGGTGATTTATTATCAATTTGCACCTTCCTATCTTGTTGATATGCCAAAGGGAAAGAGAAATTTGGTTTTGAAAATTAATACTTTATGCTTTTCATGCACACTCTTTGTGGTATTACTTTTCATGCCTTCCTTCAATATGTGTTGTGCCGTGAATGTTTATTTCGTGCACATATGCATATTGAACGAGGAATCTTTCTAGCACCCTCTATTGTATTAGATGTGTGTATTCATAATGATGTTGCTTGACTAAATCATATGCATAGGAATTATTAGTATATGTGTATCTAATTTTTAATGGTTGAGAATTGTTAATTCATTATATGTATGATTTTCGTGATTATAATAACTCCTATTAATGCATGTCATGCATTTCTATTGCTGAGTGTTATTTACAATTGGTAAATGATTGGTTATTGGACTACTTGATTTTGTTCCTTAACCTATTGTATCCAAAAAGTTTTTGGATACCACCAATTGTTGAATTGTCAGATTGTTGTGCAAGATGCCTACTCAACACACTCCTTGGTTTACAAATGATGGATCAATTCAAAGGAAAGAACGGTGCATTGGAGATGCACACATATAGGGAGAGCTAAATGGTTGTTAGTATGTGTTTTGTACAATTGGTATTTTAATATATTGGTTTTGACTACCATGTTTACAATTGGTATTTTAATATATTCGATTTGTGTAATATAACATACTTCTTCATTAGCTCATTCTTGTCATACCCTCATGAAGATTGTTTGTTTATGTGACTGCCATGTTCATGTATGTCATATATGTCTTATTACGACTCATGTACCATGGTAGCTATAACATTCATATAATGAATTGGTTAGTTGCTTATTGATGTTCATATCTTTCTCATGCCATGAATAAGATTAATGATTTAGGATCTTTATGCAAATTTGTTCATTGTATCACCACACATCTCATACTTTTCTTATAGTTTGTATGATTATCTTTATGAGAAGTATTGATATGATTTGGGGTGATCAATGTATGTTACTTGTCATTTTAATTACTTCATGACTGATATTTAGCTATAATTTTATTCAAGAGATCTTTCATGTCTATAGCTAATTCTTTCATGTATGATATTTTCACAAGTGACATAACACTCATTCATATGAGTTAGTGATCTTCAAGCTATATTTCTCACTATCTTATCTCTCATCACATGCTCATATTTTATGCTATTTTTATGAGATGTTAGAGATAACTTGTGCTATACACGATCATATAAGCTTTATATTATGTTTGATGATATGTATATTTTCTGTCATAGATATTCTTCCATGAATATATCTTGATGCACTATGACTTCTTTGATGCTACCTCCGATTATATTGTGCTTACACAAGCTTTTTATTCTATTCGCACAATTGGTATGCATGCATGCAATGTTCATGATAACTTTATTTTTTTATAATGTACCTTGTGACTTTGAACGTAGACTATCTTCATGCCTTTGCTCAAAAGATCTTTTGTCACATTATGGAATCCTTTGTGATAATTGAGCTAGGATGAGATCATGTCTCTATTTGTTCACTTTGTTTCCTTCTCAAGTGATATCATGATCTTGACATTATCTGCCTGCTTTACATACTTTATTAGACTACAATTGGTATCTTCTTTACAATTGGTAGACTATTTATATTGGATATCATCTTTACATGCTCTTGCTTGATGCTTGTTTTGAGCTTATGATATAGTGATTATCTTTCTTATGCTCATGGCATTCCATGCTTATCATTGACTCATTATGTAAGTATCTATTCTGGAATGCATGCTAGTACTATGGTTCTTTTGAACATTGTTTCAATTAGTATCCTAGAGTACTAGAATTGTGTATGCCATACGTTTTATGAAGTTACTATCTCTATTTTGGCATAACACTTTTGCGTGATATAGAAATTTTGATATTCATTTTCATTATATCACCTTATCACCCCACATCGCACACTTCACCTATATTTGGTATGCTTATTCATTTTCATTATATCGCATTATCACCCCACATCGCACACTTCACTTATATTTGGTATGCTTACTTTTGGAGATGCTTTGTGGAGTTAAGCTGGAGATACTTTTGGAGATGACGTGGTATGTCTACAATTGGTTTCTCATGCCATTATACTTAATGTGTGTTATTATAACATAACTTTGTACACATGGTTAAGAATTTTCCATAGTCATGCTTGTTTACTTCGTCGCTCGACGATTATATTGATTAAATAGATTTGTTTGTATGAAAACATAGAATTGTTTTCCATGCATTAAATTAGCTAAAAATATTGATCTATGTCAATGTGATGATTTTGATTCCACCATAATGTATTTAATCATGCTCATGTTATATGTCATGCCCTTGCTCAAGGACAGTCTATCACATTATGCTTAATGTTATAAAATTTTGTGATAATTGAGTTTGTTTGGGTATTTTACACTATTTGATCACTTGTTTTTCTTTCACAAGTGATGTCATGATTTTTGCATTGTTATCCGTATTCTTTAGCTAGTAGCTACTGTTAATTATACTTTTGTCACTTTTCTAACACTGTTCACACTACTCTTTACAATTAGTATCTATTATAATCTTTTATCACATATACTTATTGCTTATCATCTTATGATAATTGTGGGTAATTGAGTTGTTGTTGGATTTGTGCTCTTGCATTTGATATCTTTATTTTGATATCTAGTTTTCAATTGGTAACTTTACATTAGAGAACTTAACAATTGGTAACTTTACAATTGATATACCTTTATGTTTTCCACTCTATTGTTGCATTTGTTGTTTCTATACCCCCATATCTTTTTGTTAATGACTAAGGGGGAGAGAAATAAACAAAGGATGTGCTTATTAAATGGTGAGTGTTAAACAATAACTTGAATCATATAGACTTTATGTATGATCGTTCATGTATATGATTCAGGGGGAGCATTGGTGGTTACCTTGGTTTATATTAATTACATTATATATATATTGGTAATCATGCTCATGTTTATGATGTGCATCACCTATATGATTTGTATTGTGTACGTATATTATTTCTGGTCATTCATGCGATATATACACAACCTCATGTGATACACACACTATTAACTGCTGAATGATGCTATTGATTATTGATATTAACTTGATTGACATCATTGCAAGGGGAGTAAGTATATTTAATGCACAATTATTTGTTTTGTTTATATTTGGTTTGTCATCATCAAAAAGGGGGAGAATGTTGAGTATTGGACTCTCCACCTTGATTTTGATGATGATCAAACACAAATCATTGTGACTAACTCTTGTGATTGCAGTTAGCTAAAAAGTCACCAATTAGATTCAAGAAGATCAAAAGTGACTAAACGTGTTGATTCAAGTGGAGGACTTGGTAGATCAACAAAGGTGAAGCATTGGCTTGACGAACTCAAAGGCTACCTCAAACCTCAAGTCAATGTCATCAACAAATGAATGGAGACACAATCCAAAGAGAAGAAAGGAATGGATGAGTCAAAAGCTTCGAAGACTATGACGTAGGAGATATTCAAGTCATTCAACTAAAAGACTCAAGTCCATGAAGATTTATGGAGATCGTCGCCAAAGTAATTTGTTCATCTCAAGCGACGTCCCAAGACTTCCTCAGAACGCGTGATCGTTGTGCCTGGAGCTTCGTTGAAGCTCAAGGAGTATTCTTGAAGTCAAGGGATTCGGATTCTCCATGTTGAAGCTTTGAAGACGGTTTGTCGTGTTTACTTTTATTGTCTTCTAGCTTCAGTTTAGTAGAATGTTAAGCCTTGAGTAGTACTTGCCTTGAAATCTTCATAACTTTCATATCTTATCTCTAGGATTGCCTTAAAAGCCATTAGAAACTTTCCCTAAGCTTTTCACTTCATTTCTCGGCTTCATATGCATCTTAGTTGGTTCAAGTAGAAGAACCAACCGACTAGATGACGATCTAATCGGTTGGGAATCCTTCTTGAACCGACTAGATATCCTTACTTGTTTCAGCCCATTCATTGTTGATCAATTAGTCAGTCCAAGAAGGTTCACCGACCGAATAGATGACGATCTAGTCGGTTGGAAATCCTTCTCAGACCGACTAGTTATCCTAATTAATTCAAGCCTATTTGTTGACCTATTAGTCGGTCCAAGAAGGTTCACCGACCGACTAACTGACGAGCTAGTCGGTTGGTGTCTCTTCTCAGACCGACTAGTTCTCCTAGTGAAATTCGTCTTCTTTACTGCTGACTAATTAGTCGGTCCAAGAAGGTTCACCGACCGACTAGTTGTCAAACTAGTCGGTTGATGTTTCTTCTTAGACCGACTAGTTCTTCATATCTTTGATTTCAATATCGACTAATTAGTCGGTCCAAGAAGGTTCATCGACCGACTAGTTGTCAAACTAGTCGGTTGATGTTTCTTCTTAGGCCGACTAGTTCTTATATCTTTTGAATTCACTATATTCGCTGTCTTCTTTCTAGTCGGTCCAAGAATCCAAGAAGGTCCACCGACCGACTAGTTTCAAAACTAATCGGTCAGTGATCCTTCTTAGACCGATTAAGCAGCTTCAGAATAGAGCCGTTGGGACATTTAATGCCACGATTTTTGTGACCATTTTCTCTCTTCTATATATAAGAGTGCTTCAACCCAGGGATCCAAGGCTGAAATTAGTGACATTTTCACATCTAAGAGAAGAGCCATTCAACTCTATTTTCAAGCTCTCTCTTCTCACAAGAATCTCTCCCTTACTCTTTGAGCACTAATTCCTCAAGAGAGATTCTCATTCCTTGTGAGCTTCTCAAGCTAAGAGCTTGAATCCAAGTCACCAACTTCTCCCTAGCCATCTATTGCTCCTCATCTTGGTGGAGCTAGGGTTTGGTGATCTCATCTTCCTCAAAATCCATTCTTGCCTCAAATTGGTAAGTATTTCTCAAGGCATAGGATTTTGTGGTAAGAAGTTTTATATTTCATTCTTTGTATTTCATATTTGTTGTATACTCACGGTGGTGAGAGGATTGGCTTGATCCCAAGTTGTGGGAGTCAAGATTTCGTTTTGCTCTCGGTTTGTGAGAGTGTTCTTAGTCCCTAGTTGTGGGATTAAGGTTTGCATGTTCCCGGGTTGTGGGATGCACGGACATCGATTGTAGGTCGATTGCACTTGTGGGGTTTCTGCAAGTGGGCTTAAGGAAAGCTCTAGTGGTTTTACTAGAGTATCCGGAGGGGATCCGGGTGTTGCTGGATTATGGCACCGGTAACAAGTCAGGGAGACTTGGGTGGCACCGAACCAGGGTAGATTGCATGTTAGCATTGCATTCTTGCTTGTGTTGTTGATCACTTATTTTATTCCGTATTTGTTGGTTAAGTAGGGTTTTATTTGGCGTAAATTCCTTATAATTCTATAAAACACTATTCACCCCCCTCTAGTGTTTGTTCCTCATAGCACAGGGTCACTACATCAATGCGTGAAGCTTGGTGTGTTTTTTATGAAAAGTATACAATATAAATCATCAGACTCAGGTAATGGTAGAATTTCATTCACAATCATATAATAAAGATGCAGGTTACTATTCTCGAATGCATGTCAAAGTATAGCATATAATATCTGAAATAAAAACGATGGCATGACAAGAGAATATGCATATAAAAGTAAACTAGCTCCAGGTCATCGTCATCACAGAAAATTCATCTCTAACGAAAAAGGATAAAAGAAATAAAGATAAAGGAGAAAACAAGAACTACTATACATATGCGGCACACACAAAAAATAAGAAAACATGATGCATGAGAAAGAACATGAAAAAGTGGGTGATAATGAGTGCAAAATAAAGAAAGGTGAAAAAAAAGAAGATAAAAATGAAGAAAACGAAAGGTGCGTGAGACACTCACTCCCCCAAGCTAAGCTGCACAGTGTCCTCAATGTGCTAAGTGTGGCACAAGGAGAAATATGATGTGGGCAGAGTGGGTAAGGATGCATGCATGATAAAGGATTAAAATGAAAGAAAAATGAGATGAAAATGCAAGTGGTGCGTGTAGATATCAAGATGGTGCAATATAACGGTCCCAGAAATAACTACTCTCTCCTATGATGATAAAGACAAATCTGAACAAAAAGTGACCAAAATGTGTGGGGAGGAGGGGCACAAAATCGGCAGAAAAGATGATATCAATCGCGGCAGCGACAAAAATATGGGAGGCATCAAGTGTGTGCCTAAGCAGGTGGTGGAGCACTAGCATCGTCCTGTGGTAGGGAAGGTGGTGGTGGAGGAGGCTGTTGTGAAATGGGACGGATAGCGGCAGGTGGAGGCTGTGGCAGACACACAAGAATCTGGTTCAGGGTGACCTGAATACCAGGGAGTAGAGTGACGCGAGACTGTGCAGAGCTAACGGTGGCGGTGAGAGCCCGAAAATCTCATCTGAGCCCACTAACTGCCCCCTCTAAAGCATGCAGGTACTGAACGAAGGTGTCGGGGGTGGGGGAGAGGGTCGAACAGGTGGGGATCGGGGCTGCCGTACATGGCCACCGTAGACAAGTGGGGCCACTACTGGGTGAGGGTGAGGTGCCGTGCTCACTAAAGGACGCCCAGCCTCTGTGTGTGGCTGGGACGCAGGGATGCTCGCAAAAGTGTGAGCAGCGGTGAAACCTGAAGTGGTGAAGGTGGGCGAGAAGGGAGGAGAGGTCGCTGACATAGAAATGGAGACAGACGTCACAACGTTCTCTGTGAAGACAACAGCAGCAGAGACGGTAGTGTCGACGACTGGGAGGTCATGAAGTCTACAGAAAATGACTCCACAGGGGTCGAGAAATCTGGTGAGGATAGGGTCTCGACTGTGGAAACAAAAGAAGGCTCGCCTCTGTCGAAAATAGTGGTGGTGGCAGTCTCAAAACTCACATAAGAAATGGGATCAGAAATCAGTGGCACAGAGGTGGTGGTGGACTCAGCTAGGGTGCTCCCAACAATGACAGAAGTGTGGACAAAAGTGAAGGGAGCAGTGCTCAAATCTGGTACAGGCTGAGGGATAGGGATCTCCTAGTCCTGAGGGGGAAGGAGGTGTAGTGACCCTGTGCTACGAGGAATAAATATTAGAGGGGGGGGGGGGTGAATAGTGTTTTATAGAAATATAAGGAATTTACACCAAATAAAACCCTAATTAACCAACAAATGTGGAATGAAAGAAGTGATCAACAACACAAGGAAGAATGCAATGCAAACATGCAGTGTACCCTGGTTCGGTGCCACCCAAGTCTCCCCGACTAGTTCCCGGTGCCCTAATCCAACAACACCGGGATCCCCTCCGGATACTCTAGTAAAACCACTAGAGCTTCCCTTTAGCCCACTTGCAGAAACCCAACAAGTGCAATCGACCTACAATCGATGTCCGTGTATCCCACAACCCGGGAACACGCAACACCTTAATCCCACAACCAGGGACTAAGCACACTCTTACAAACCGAGAGCAAAACGAAATCTTGACTCCCACAACTTGGGATCAAGCCAATCCTCTCACCACCGTGAGTATACAACAAATATGAAGTATAAAGAATGAAATATAAAACTTCTTACCACAAAATCCTATGGCTTGAGAAATACTTACCAATTTGGGGCAAGAATGGATTTTGAGGAAGATGAGATCACCAAACCCTAGCTCCACCAAGATGAGCAGCAATAGATGGCTAGGGAGAAGTTGGTGACTTTGATTCAAGCTCTTAGCTTGAGAGGCTCACAAGAAATGAGAATCTCTTTTGAGGAATTAGGCTCAAAGAGTAAGGGAGAGATTCTTGTGAGATGAGAGAGCTTGGAAATGGAGTTGAATGGCTCTTCTCTTGAATGTGAAAATGTCTCTAATTTCAGCCTTAAATCCCTGGTTTGAAGCACTCAAACTTATATAGAGAAGAGACAAAACGGTCACAAAAATCGTGGTAATAAATGCCCCAACGGCTCTATTCTGAAGCTGCTTAATCGGTCTAAGAGGGATCACTGATCGATTAGTTTTGCAACTAGTCGGTCGGTGAACCTTCTTGGACCGACTAGAAGGTTGACAGCAAAGATAGTGAATTCAAGAGATATAAGAACTAGTCGGTCTAAGAAGAAACATCAACCGACTAGTTTGACAACTAGTCGGTCGGTGAACCTTCTTGGACCGACTAATTAGTCGATAGTGAAATCAAAGATATGAATAACTAGTCGGTCTAAGAAGAAACATCAACCGACTAGTTTGACAACTAGTCGGTCGATGAACCTTCTTGGACTGACTAATTAGTCAACAGTAAAGAAGTTGAATTTCACAAGGAAAACTAGTCGGTCTGAGAAGAGACACCAACCGACTAGATCGTCATTTAGTCGGTCGGTGAACCTTCTTGGACCGACTAATTGGTCAACAAATGGTCTTGAATTGATTAGGATAACTAGTCGATCTGAGAAGGATTTCCAACCGACTAAATCGTCATCTAGTCGGTCGGTGAACCTTCTTGGACCGACTAATTGATCAACGGTGAATGGGCTGAAACAAGCTAGGATATCTAGTCGGTTCAAGAAGGATTTCCAACCGACTAGATCGTCATCTAGTCGGTTGGTTCTTCTACTTGAACCAACTAAGATGCAAAAGAAGCCGAGAAAAGAAGAATTAAGCTTCGGGAAACTTTCTAATGGCTTCTAAGGCAATCCTAGAGATAAGATATGATTGTTATGAGGATTTCTAGGCAAGTACTACTCAAGGCTTAACATTCTACTAAACCGAAGCTAGAAGACAATAAAAGTAAACACAACAAACCGTCTTCAAAGCTTCAACATGGAGAATCCGAATCCCTTGACTTCATGAATACTCCTTGAGCTTCAAAGAAGCTCCAGGCACAACGATCATGCGTTCTGACGAAGTCTTGAGACGTCGCTTGAGATGAACAAATTACTTTGGCGATGATCTCCATAAATCTTCATGGTCTTGAGTCTTTTAGTTGAATGACTTGAATATCTCCAACGTCATAGTCTTCGAAGCTTTTGACTCATCCATTTCTTTCTTCTCTTTGGATTATGTCTCCATTCATTTGTTGATGCCATTGGCTTGAGGTTTGAGGTAGCTTTTGAGTTCTTCAAGCCAATGTTTCACCTTTATTGATCTACCAAGTTCTCCACTTGAATCAACACGTTGACACCCCCCCCGCTTACGTGCGTTTATTATGTGTGCAATAATATGATTGGGGGCGTGAGATTTAAATATTTGTAACCGCAAGTGCACGGTGTTGTAGTGTGGCTTGGGGGTCGAACTCAGGGAGGCGTGGATGTGCTTGTGTCAAGGAGGATCAAATTCACCCCATGGGCGAGCTAGCCCGAATCGGATGATGGGTTGTAACAGTAAATGGAATGCGAGGGATAAACAATATAAAGGAAAAACCCAGGACTTTGGTTTCCACCCTATCGTGCGATTCTCGTCGATACGGCCTACGGGTAGGATAGTGATCAGAATCAGTGTCTAATGGTGAGACGTTGCCTCTAAGAGTGGTACCAGTGTCCCATGGGCCCGATATTCCGGTCGGTGCCCAGGATGATACACCGGACTTCCCGGGTTCAGTCAGTGGGCACTCCCGTGTCCATTAACACTGACCGACTCCGGGAGCACTATCCCAACGTCTCATCCTGCCGCTCCCGCGTGCTAGGATTCGACGTCTACGCTAAGGGCGTGAGCTATGGCTAGGGAGTCAACCGCCAAGTTTATTCCCCCTTGGCCCAACGGTCAAAGGCAGTCTTTTTCCCGCCGATGACAATAAAACACCCCGCGTAACCATTAGATTCCTAATCCCTATCGATTTCCTAGTCTTATGGACGCATCGGGAAGAACCCACGAAGGGGTTTCCACCAAAATCCCAGATTTGGGAACTACTCACACATATTTAGTAAAAAGCAATCTAAATAGAAATCGACCGTTAGAAACATGATCGGGCGATTGAACAGCAGTAAGAGCAATGCTAATAACACTATATTAAAGTTTGACAAAGATCGGAAAACTTACAAATATCTGAAAAATTACAGCTGTCAAGAGAGAGAAAAAACAGCAAAAAATAACAACTCTCGTTTCTGGAAAACCTAGGGGTTCTTTTATACAATACGAAATCACCCGATCGGGTGAAAAGTCACCCGATCGGGTGACCTGTTTAGTCTCTTCGGCAGCGCAGAATAGGATCCCACCCGGTCACCTCGGCACGGTCGGTTGAGGCATGAGATGATCGGTTGTATCTTTGTGCCGTCGGGTGAACCGGTCGGTTGATCTCTCCGTGTCATGGCTTCGGAGGATCGGCTACAGGTGAACCAATCGGGTGAAAGTCACCCGATCGGTTGGCATTCAGCGTCAGAATTCCAGAGAGTTGGGGTGTTTGAACCGGTCACTGAACCGACGGGGTGACTTCTTGGCCGCTCCAACTTGTGTCCGGGTGGTGCACACGTGCATCACCCGATCGGTTGGAAATGACCAACCGGTCGGGTGAGGGGCTGAAAGATGCAATCTTCGTCGTTTGACCCCCTGGATCACGCGTGACTCCTCCCGTTGCTCCGGGGACTCATGATAACGTCGTTTTATGTCCCCTACGCCAGTAAACTCCTGCAAGATACGAAAAACACGGAAAAGTGAAAGAAAACACGAGAAAACGAATATAAGACGGCGGTAAATAACGAAAAAACACGGAAGAAAACGTGCACAAATATATGAAATATAAACGCACGTCAAAATCCCCCAAGCTGAACTCTTCCTCGTCCTCGAGGAAGACGAGTGAGAGTAGGAGCTCGGAGAGAGAAAATAGAGAGAAAGAGAGAAAAAGAAAACTCTATATCCTAGATCGCCCGTCAGGGCCAACAAAATCAAAAACGACACAACAAGCAAGCACACGCCAAATCGCATCACTAAACCAAGGAATACGAGTCCAGACAAGAGCCGTGGGCCCACACGGTGAAGCGCGAGTGAGTGTGGTCGTGTGCTAGCAGACGGTGTCAGTATCTACGATGTGTGATAAAGCTCGATATACACAAATCCAGGAAATGACCCAAATATCGATTCGAATTGAACAAAGCGGTGAATATAAGTAGTTCAAGCATGCATGATAATAGAGAGAGAATCGAAACATATCATGCGTCAGGGAATCCACAGCTAGGGTTAAGGAAATCACCACACTATAGCCTAGATAATAGCTAAAAAGTTCCTAAGCCAAGTGTTTCGAAACCGATGGGGGTTGAGATGATGTGGAGTAGAACACTCGGTGCAAATTCTCGCCTTCCCTTTATTCTCGGCAAGACGGGAAAATATTCACACGTGAATTTTTTTGGGTTTTGGGTATTTGTATTTTTTTTGCTTTTTGGCTATATAATTTTCTTTTCTTTTCTTTTCTTTTTGGGTTTTTCTTTTCTTTTCTCTCTTTTTTTTTTTTTGGATTTTTGGGTTTTTGGCTATACACATGTGTACTCTCCCAAGTGGGAGAACGGTACACGACGAGGGGATTTGCACCAAGTAAAACAAAAAAAAATCGGAATCTAAACACTTGGACAAAGGAAACTATTCTCGCTAGTTAGAGCATGGGCTAAATGGGTTATCCTAGTCCTTAATTGTGGAATCCTGACACATGCAAAATGAAGTACACGATATATATAAAGCATGCAGAAGCAGACATGAGAAATAAATACCGCATATTCAAATCGAAGCATGATAATCTAGGGGTCATTCCTGGACAGGTATATGAAGTAAAATCACAAAGTAGAAGTACACCACACAGCTAGGCACGACGCACGACTCACAAAAAGCTAAGTGGATCCACGATGCATGAAATGCAAGAGGACTCGATATCCTAGGGCTAGTGAGTGTGATTATCGATGCCATGCTAGGTGTGTATGATTTTGTGGCAATTCATCATAGGGTTCATCTCTAGGAGAAAGAGATAAAAAGAAGAAAAGAAAAAGAAAAAGAAAAAGATGGAGAAAAATGACTCAAAAATGAAGAAAAACGACAAAAAAGACGCACGAAGTGCGACTCCCCCAAGCTGAAACTTGCATTGCCCTCAATGCAATAGAATTAAATACAGGAGGGCAATGAATATGGGGGGGAATACGCACAGACACAAAAAGACACGAAAAACAAGAAAGTCACACAAACGAGACTGAAAATACGAATAAAAAATAAAAAGCACACCACACGACATATAAACAGAAAATAAAATAAATAAAAAGGGAAAATCACATGACACGACAAATAAGCAAACACACAAAGAAAAATAAAACACGACAGCACACAGAAAAAAGTTGACTTCCCCCAAGCTAGACATGACAATGCTAGCAAGATGATGTGATCGTGAAAATGCAGAGATATGCAAGGGGGATGTCAATAAAAGAAAAGAATGGAAATGAAAAATAATAAAATAAATAAATAATAATAATAATAATAAAGAAGGGACACGACACGAGGATGGGTCCTCCCCTAGCAGTGGTAAAGCAGGGCCCCGCAAAGACAGATGGGCACTAAAAATAGGGGGAGGCAAAAGTTGGATGGGAAAGTATCAAGCAGAGGCACCACCCTCTGGGGGTGGTGATGGGGGCCTTTGATGAGGACTAGGAATGGTGGGGGGTGGAATGTGGAGCTCGGAGTGGGTGGGTCAGTGCGAATGTGACGAATGAGGCTTTGCAGGACGGGTAGGTCACGCTCGACAGACTCCTGCGTTGCCCGACCACCATTTCCAGCTAGGAGGAGCATGGCCATGAATCGGTCGGATTGGTCATCGTCTTGGAATGACACCTCGAATTCGGCATCGCCAATGTAAACGGGGTCAGGGGGGTGTGGGGGTGGTGGATGAATTGGAGGAGGTGGTGGGTTGGGCGGTGGGTTGTGTGCGACGAGCGCGACAGGTGGGCCTAGGGTTGGAAGAAGTGGGGTCGATGGGCTTAGCATGGCGAGGAGGCATTGTGTGGAAGTCGTGTGTGTGTGTGAGTGTATACGAAATACGATGAATACACACAAACACGGTAGACGAGCAAAATGAGATTCTAGGGCAAAATAAAAATTGAGCTAAGGAGCGAGATTACCCAATTGAGATGAAGATCATTGCTTGTAGACCCCTCAACGCAACGTAACAGGAGCATGTGTGAAGCCGCGGCGAATTCTTCCAGCAAGTTTCGAAAATGGGGGAGAATGGGTGAAAATTAGGGCTTCGTGTGCGGGCGAAATCGAGGAAGATGTGGGAGAAATCGATGGAGAGATGGATAGGGAGAGGGGGGAGATCGATGGGGGTCAATTTAGGGGAAGAACGAGGGCGGGCGAAGGCGGAGAAGGCAAAACGACAATCAAAATTTCGAAACTGGCGAGGACGGAACAAACGGGCGGATGGCGATATATATAGGATTTTAAGTCGAACCGATCGGGTGAAAAGTCACCCGATTGGTTGCCTTTAGGTCGAAATTTTAAGCTGAAGAAACGCTACAGGCGAACCGGTCGGGTGATAACTCACCTGATCGGTTGGCCGCTTCACAAATTTTCCTGAGAATTCAGCCCAGCTCACCCGGTCTGTCACCCGGTCTCACATGCCTTCACCCGATCGGTTGACCAATTCTCCAAAATTCCCGAGACTTCTGCACAGATTACACGGTCTGTCACCCGGTCTCGGCCGGCTTCACCCGATCAGTTCGTTGAGTGACTGATACGGCCGTTAGCTGATACATCCCAACCGGTCGGGTGAGTTATCAACCGATCGGTTTGGAGCCTTGTTTTCTGCAAAAGTGCACAAACGGCCTTAGTCCCTCAACGGAAGTTCTTGCGGTTGGATTTATTTATTAAAAATAGAAAAAATAAAGTTATAAATAGTCCTAAAAATGGAAACAAAGGGTTTAGAGCATGGGTTGCCTCCCATGAAGCGCTTTTATTTAACGTCGTTAGCTCAACGCCCGTTGATGATGTTCAAGGTGGGCGATACGGGTGATGCCCAAAGTTTGGCATCGTTTCAGCTTCTCCCTTTGTTGCAGTCGGTGGCGACAAGAGAACTTGCTCGACCACTCTCCCTTTGTCGACGGGGTCCGGGGGTTTCTCCTTCATATTGGCGTCCACCGCCACTCGTTTGAGGATACGGACCTCATCCCTGGTGAGCCCCATGGGCTCTTTGCCTTTTCTCCTCGTAGGAGGAGATTTTGGGAATCCGAGAGGGACCACATGTCGGGCGATCACCTCATTAGCAACTTCTTTCTTTGGGGAGCCAACTTGCTCTCCAAGGTCTCCTAAGTGGTCGGGGGGATTTCTCGAGAGAATTTCCCATGAGCTTGCTTCGACAGATCTCTCATCTTCCAGCTCCAGCGTATTGATACTAGGGTCATCCGGAGGATCGGGGTACTTCATCGACAACCCCAAGTCAAATTCGACTTTTCCTTGGCTGACGTTGAGGAAAAGCTTCCCATTCTTCACGTCTATCAAAACTCCAGCGGTTGCCATAAAAGGCCGTCCAAGGATAATAGGGGTATGCTTTTCTTCCGGCATGTCCATCACCACAAAATCAACCGGTACTTGTACTCCTCTCACATCAACGGGTAGGTCGTCTACTACTCCCACCGGGTACTTGATCGAACAGTCAGCAAGTTGTAATGTCATGCCGGTGGGCTCTAAGTCTCCCATCCCTATTCTCTTGTATTGCGACAGGGGCATTAGACCGACGCTCGCTCCTAGATCGACGAGCGCCCTCTGGATTCGCACTTTCCCAATAGAGCAAGGGATGGGGAAACTTCCTGGGTCTTTGAGCTTGGGCGGATTTGCGCGCTGAATGAGGGTGCTGCACTCCACAGTTAATACGACCTTCTCCTTTCTGGATCCCCGTGTCACCAAGTCCTTTAGAAATTTGGCATATGAGAGAATTGTCTCGATGGCCTCGAGGAAGGGGATCTGTAAGCTCAGATCTTTCACCATGGCAAAGAATTTGCCATACTTCTCATCAATCTTGGCTTTAGCAAGCCGTTGTGGAAAAGGCACAACGGGCTCGAATACTCTGAGGTTCCCTTCCTCATCATTTTTCTTCTCCTCTCTATGAACTCCCTCCGGAGTAGTTGGCTTTGGCGACGAAGCACCGTCGTCATTTAATTTCTCAATAGGTCGTTCCACGACCAACGGTGCTTCCGGTCTTTTGGGGGGCACTCTCATGGGTATTTGCATTCCGCTCCTCAAGATGATGGCAAACACGTTCTCATGCTCATGCGTGAGAGCCAAGGTCCGATTTACCCCCCTCGGGTTCACCTCAGGCTGTGGCAGTAATAGATTCTGCGGTCTCTGAAGGTTTGCCACTTGTAACCCCAGCTGGGTCACCTGATCAGTGAGGACTCTCTGTCCCATCTCCAGCTTCAGATTTATCTTCTCCTGGTTGGCGATGTATTGAGTCAAGAGGGACTCAACCAGAGAGATGGCCCTCTGCTGGCCGTATTGCTGCTGGGTGGGCTGCTGATTCCTTGGAGTGTATTGTTGATATTGTTGTGGAGGTTGTTGCTTCTGAAATTGCTGCTGCTGAAACTGCTGCTGGGGCCTAGTTGGCTGATATATCTGTTGTTGTTGCTGCTGAGTCGGCTGCTGATATGGTGCCCGGTATCTAAGGTTCGGATGATTCCGGTTGTTTGGAGAGTAGGCCGGGTTGGAGTTGGTTCGTGGTGGAAAAGGCGCATTCCCTGTAGGATTGTAAAATAATGCGCTCGCCTGATCCAACGGTGGTGAGATGTTACCACCGTCGAATTCTCCAAAAACGTCAGATTCCACCGCAGCAATCTGTTGTGTACCGGCGCAACCGGCGCCTACCATCAATGCGGAGATCTGGGTCGACAGCAAGTCAAACTTACTTGACAATTTGTCGACGTCCTCGACCCTATGGATGCCCCCATATCTAGGTGTGGTTCTCTCTTCATACCACCGCTCATTGTTGGATGCCATATTTTCAAGAATCTGTCCGACATCTTCTTCGCTTCTCGACATAAAGGACCCTCCAGCCGCGACGTCGATGGAAGATTTCAAATCGTCCCTCAACCCATTATAGTACAGATTTATGATCTGCCACTTGGGGAGCTCATGGTGGGGACATCTTCACTGCATCTCCTTGTATCTGGTCCAGGCTTCGTGCAGAGACTCGTGGCTGGCCTGGGAGAAGGAGGAGATCTCACTCCTCAGCTTCATGGTCTTCCCCGGAGGAAAGAACTTCGTCAGGAAAGCATTTGAGAGCTTCTCCCAGGTGTTGAATGTATTTGGGTCCTTCCCCCTAAGCCACACCTTGGTCTTATCTCGCAGAGAGAAGGGAAACAGCTTCAGTCGGATCGCCTCAGTTGTGACACAGTTTATCCGAAAGGTGTCACATTTCTCCAAGAAGGAGTCCAAATGTTCAATGGGGCTCTCCATGGGTGCACCCGACAATTGATCTTGCTGGATCCATGTCACCAAAGACGGCTTAAGCTCAAAGCTTTGGGCCGTAATAGCCGGAGGACGGATGTCGGAGGTGGACTCGATGGATGGCATCGAGTACTCCAACAGGGACTTGTGAGGTGGGGTGTTCTCCCCCATGGTTTCAGGATTCTCTCTTCTTCGCTTCTCAGCGGCCAAACGCCTTAGGGTGGCGTTTATCTCTGGATCAACGGGGATCATGTCGTTGAGACTTCTTGAACTCTTGCGCATGAAAAACAACAAACACCCGTGAAGCGAAAAGTGGGAAAGAAACAGATCAGATAAAAAATAAAAATAAAAATAAAAATAAGAAGATAAAAATAAAAAAGAAGAATGCGAAAATTATCGTGAGGTAGGGATGAGAGCTAGACACAAGGGTTCATGAAATCCTAAAATAACAAGCACGTTGCCTCCCCGGCAACGGCGCCATAAAGCTTGACGCCCCCCGCTTATGCACGTTTTTGATGTGTACAATAATATGATTGGGGGCGTGAGATTTAAATATTTGTAACCGCAAGCGCACGGTGTTGTAGTGTGGCTTGGGGGTCGAAATCAGGGAGGCGTGGATGTGCTTGTGTCAAGGAGGATCAAATTCACCCAATGGGCGAGCTAGCCCGAATCGGATGATGGGTTGTCACAGTAAATGGAATGCGAGGGATAAATAATATAAAGGAAAAACCCGGGACTTTGGTTTCCACCCTATTGTACGATTCTTGCCGATACGGCCTACGGGTAGGATAGCGATCGAAATCAGGGTCTAATGGTGAGACGTTGCCTTTAAGAGTGATACCAGCGTCCCATGGGCCCGATATTCTGGTCGGTGCCCAGGATGATACACCGGACTTCCCAGGTTCGGTCAGTGGGCACTCCCGTGTCCATTAACACTGACCGACTCCGGGAGCACTAAGTTCGCAACGATAACTCCCAACATCTCATCCTGCCGCTCCCGCGCGCTAGGATTCGACGTCTACGCTAAGGGCATGAGCTATGGCTAGGGAGTCAACTGCCAAGTTTATTCCTCTTTGGCCCAACGATCAAAGGCGGTCTTTTTCCCGCCGATGACAATAAAACACCCCGCGTAACCGTTAGATTCCTAATCCCTATCGATTTCCTAGTCTTATGGATGCATCGGGAAGAACCCACGAAGGGGTTTCCACCAAAATCCCAGATTTGGGAACTACTCACACATATTTAGTAGAAAGCAATCTAAATAGAAATCAACCGTTAGAAACATGATCAGGCGATTGAAAAGCAGTAAGAGCAATGCTAATAACACTATATTAAAGTTTGACAAAGATCGGAAAACTTACAAATATCTGAAAAATTACAGCCGTCAAGAGAGAGAAAAAACAGCAAAAAATAACAACTCTCGTTTCTGGAAAACCTAGGGGTTCTATTTATAGAATATGAAATCACCCGATCGCGTGAAAAGTCACCCGATCGGGTGACCTGCTTCGTTTCTTCGGCAGCGTAGAATAGGATCCCACCCGGTCACCTCGGCACGATCGGTTGAGGCATGTGCTGATCGGTTGGATCTTCGTGCCGTCGGGTGAACCGGTCGGTTGCTCTCTCCGTGTCGTGGCTTCGGAGGATCGGCTACAGGTGAACCGATCGGGTGAAAGTCACCCGATCGGTTGGCATTCAGCGTCAGAATTCCAGAGAGTTTGGGCGTTTGAACCGGTCACTGAACCGACCGGGTGACTTCTTGGCCGCTCCAACTTGTGTCCGGGTGGTGCACCCGTGCATCACCCGATCGGTTGGAAATGACCAACCGGTCGGGTGAGGGGCTGAAAGATGCGATCTTCGTCGTTTGCCCCCCTGGATCACGCGTGACTCCTCCCGTTGCTTCGGGGACTCATGATATCGTCGTTTTATGTCCCCTACGCCAGTAAACTCCTGCAAAATACGAAAAATACGGAAAAGTGAAAGAAAACAAGAAAACACGAGAAAAAGAATATAAGACGGCGGTAAATAACGGAAAAATATGGAAGAAAACATGCGCAAATATATGAAATATAAACGCACGTCACACGTGTAGTCACTTTTGATCTTCTTGAATCATATAGGTGACTTTTAGCTAACTGCAAACACAAAAGTTAGTCACAATGATTTGTGTTTGATCATCATCATAATTAAGGTGGAGAGTCCAAAACTCAACATTCTCCCCCTTTTGATGATGACAAACCAAATATATAAAAAAATAATAATTTTGCATTAAATATACTTACTCCCCCTGCAATGATGCCAATCAAGTTAATATCAATAATCAAGAGCATCATTCAGCAGTTAATAGTGTGTGTATCACATGAGGTTGTGTATATATCGCATGAAAGACCTGAAATAATATGCGTACACAATACAAATCATATAGGTGATACACATCATAAACATGAGCATGATTACCAATATATATATAATGTAATCAAAATAAACCAAGATAATCACCAATGCTCCCCCTGAATCATATACATGAACGATCATACTTAAAGTCTATATGATTCAGGGTATTGTTTAACATTCAACATTTAATAAGCACATCCTTTGTTTATTTCTCTCCCCCTTTGGCATTATCCAAAAGACATGTGGGTATATAAACAACAAAAGCAAATTATATGTTTAATGTAACTACATGGGGCTATACCTAATGTAAACTAGACAAGCTACCAATTTAAAACAAGATATCAAAATAAAGATATCAATTGCAAGAGCAAATATCCAACAACAACTCAACTACCCTCAATTATCATAAGAAGATAAGCAATAAATATCTGTGATAAAAGATTACAATAGATACTAATTGTAAAGAGTAGTGTGAGCAGTGTTAGAAAAGTGACAATATTATAATTAGCAGTAGCAACTAGCTATAAATATGATAAAGAATACGAATAACAATGCAAAAATCATGACATCACTTGTGAAAGAAAAACAAGTGATCAAATAGTGTCAAGTATACAAACAAACTCAATTATCACAAAATTTATAACATTAAGCATAATGTGATAGACTGTCCTTAAGCAAGTGCATGACATATGACATGAACATGATTAAATACATAAAGGTGGAATCAAAATCATCACAATGACATAGATCAACAAATAATATCAATAAACTGAGATCTAAGTCAAACATAAAAAAAATGCAACAAACATGACTATGGAAATTTTTAACCATGTGTCCAAAGTTATGTTATGAAATAATAACACAAATTAAGTATAATGGCATGAGATACCAATAGTAGGCATACCAAATCATCTCCAAAAGTATCTCCAGCTAAACTCCACAAAGCATCACCAAAAGTAAGCATACCAAATCTAAGTGAAGTGTGTGATGTGGGGTGACAAGGTGATAAACAAATAAAATGAATATCAAATATCTATATCACACAAAAGTGTTATGCCAAATAGAGATAGACATCATAAAACGTATGGCATACACAATTCTAACACACTAGGATACTAATTGAAACACTGTTCAAAAGAACCATAGTACTAGCATGCATTCCAGAATAGATACTCACATAATGAGTCAAAGATAAGCATGGAATGCCATGAGCATAAGGAAGATAAGTACTATAACATAAGCTCAAAACTAGCATCAAGCAAGAGCATGTAAAGATGATATCCAATATAAATAGTCTAACAAAGTATGCAAAGCAGGCAAATCATGTCAAGATCATGACATTACTTGAGAAGGAAACCAAGTGAACAAATAGAGACATGATCTCATCCTAGCTCAATTATCACAAAGGATTCAACATGAGGCATAATGTTACAAAACATCTTTTGAGCAAAGGCATGAAGATAGTCTACGTTCAAAGTCACAAGGTAAGACATAAACGAATAAAGTTATCATGAACATCGCATGCATGCATACCAATTGTGCGAATAGAATAAAAAGACTTGTGTAAGCACAATATAATCGGATGTAGCATCAAAGAAGTCATAGTGCATCAAGATATATTCATGGAAGAATATCTATGACAGAATATACATATCATCAAACACAATATAAAGCTTATATGATCGTGTATAGCATTAGTTATCTCTAACATCTCATAAAAAAGCATGAAATATGAGCATGCCATGAGAGATAAGATATTGAGAAATATAGCTTGAAGATCACTAACTCATATGAATGAGTGTTATGTCACTTGTGAAAATATCATACATGAAAGATTTAGCTATAGACATGAAAGATCTCTTGAATAAAATTATAACTAAACAACAGTCATGAAGTAATTAAAATGACAAGTAAAATACATTGATCACCCCAAATCATATCAATACGTCTCATAAAAATAATCATACAAACTATAAGAAAAGTATGAGATGTGTGGTGATACAATGAACAAATTCGCATAAAGATCCTAAATCATTAATCTTATACATGGCATGAATTATGTATAAAGAAATGAATGATTCTACTAGAATGGTATGACAAATCATGATATGGTCTAAATAATCCATGAACATAGTCATCTACGTGAATTAGGCACAAGTGATAGAATCAAAACAACAATGAATCTTAAATGAAAGAATTGAAAATTTTTCAATGAAGGTTAAGATCAATTTACTTAATACAATCTAATAAACATGCAAGCATGTCATACACATCAGTTATCATATCCATAATATATAACAATCTTCACACAGAAGCATGCATGTGAGGAATGCGATGTGTAATGACAACGTGTTCCAAAGATATGAACATCAATAAACAACTAACCAACTCTTTATATGAATGTTATAGCTACCATGGTACATGAGTCGTAATAAGACATATATGACATACATGAACAAGGTAGACACATAAACAAACAATCTTCATGAGGGTGTGACAAGAATGAGCTAATGAAGAAGTATGCAATATTACACAAATCAAATATATTAAAATACCAATTGTAAACATGGTAGTCAAAACCAATATATTAAAATACCAATTTTACAAAACACATACTTACAACCATTTAGCTCTCCCTATATGTGTGCATCTCCAATGCACCATCCTTTCCTTTGAATTGATCCATCATTTGTAAACCAAGGACTGTGTAGCACAACAATCTGACAATTCAACAATTGGTGGTATCCAAAAACTTTTTGGATCCAATAGGTTAAGGAACAAAATCAAGTAGTCCAATAACCAATCATTTACCAATTGTAAATAACACTCATCAATAGAAATGCATGACACGCATTAATAGGAGTTATTATAATCACGAAAATCATACATATAATGAATTAACAATTCTCAACCATTAGAAATTAGATACACATATACTAATAATTCATATGCATATGATTTAGTCAAGCAACATCATTATGAATACACACATCTAATACAATAGAGTGTGCTAGAAAGATTCCCCGTTCAATATGCACATGTGCACAAAATAAACATTCACGGCACAACACATATTGAAGGAAGGCATGAAAAGTAATACCACAAAGAGTGTGCATGAAAAGCATAAAGTATTAATTTTCAAAACCAAATTTCTCTTTCCCTTTGGCATATCAACAAAATAGGAAGGTGCAAATTGATAATAAATCACCAAGGGTCAGAGAAATCAACTGATCTATATGCACAACATAATACGAATGAAATGCAATGACATATAGATGAAAATAACATGATAGCAATCAAAACATGTCATACTCCCACAAAATCATACAAACTATGCAAACTTGGGAGTAGTGGACGAACTCACATATATATGGGTACAAAAAGTAATCATATAAGCATGGTACCCAAGCAATGAAGTGCAATAAGAGTGAGTTAGCAAGGTGGAAATCAAATAAAGACTGAGTTTGATTTTTATATATAGTCGCATGAGAATTTGTCAATCCTAATATACGATTCTATATGTGTGTTCATATCATGCCTAGAAACATTCTTAGGAATCCAAAAGATAGTGATTTGGGATTCTTAAGTAGAGGTGGTGTAGTGGCATGAGTAGGAAGTTGGGATGCACGCTTATGAAGTGGAACATAAATGTTAGCGTGTCCCGTGCATGAAACATGTAAATGAGCATTAATTCTCACATGAAAATTTTTAAGCCACATGTTATAAGTAATCCTTAAATAAACATATGCGTAAGGATTATGAATACACAATGCACATCAGTCAAGAATTTGACACACGTGAAATACATAGACATGAATGACATACAAGACACAAAATATGCAAACATAGGATATGCATGAGATAGTCTCAAAATCAAAGTGACATCTACATGCATCCAACACACATGGATACCAAATGTAAGAATATACTTACAACATTAAGCTTCCCCTACTTTGGTGCATCACTTAAACACCAACAACTCCATTTGAATGAGAATCTTTGCAAATCAAGGAGTTGGTAGGGTTGGTATCCCAAAGTGGATTGAACCTAGAAAACATAATTTTGGTATCCAAAAACCTTTTTGGATCCTATGGGTTAGGCACCAAATTTAACAAACTAAATTCAAATTATTGTAACCCATATCCTAATGTAATCATACACAATATTAATGAAACATGTAATTATGTTACTAGATAAATATATAACCATATACATGCATGTACCAAATGTACCAAAAGTAAATATGTATATTAATCTAAAAGCATGACATGTATCACATGCAACAAAACATAAGTATGAACCAAAGCATGTGTTGCATAAAAATATTAAATATTTTAGACATGAAAATCATAAACACAATGATTTACTAATAAACATGCAATGGAAATCAAATTCAATATGAATTTACGTTTCTAACAAACATGAGCATCTAAGACCAAAATGCAAACAAAAGAGTACAAAGAATGAAATATAAAACTTCTTACCACAAAATCCTATGCCTTGAGAAATACTTACCAATTTGGGGCAAGAATGGATTTTGAGGAAGATGAGATCACCAAACCCTAGCTCCACCAAGATGAGCAGCAATAGATGGCTAGGGAGAAGTTGGTGACTTTGATTCAAGCTCTTAGCTTGAGAAGCTCACAAGAAATGAGAATCTCTCTTGAGGAATAAGGCTCAAAGAGTAAGGGAGAGATTCTTGTGAGATGGGAGAGCTTGGAAATGGAGTTGAATGGATCTTCTCTTGAATGTGAAAATGTCTCTAATTTCAGCCTTAAATCCCTGGTTTGAAGCACTCAAACTTATATAGGGAAGAGACAAAACGGTCACAAAAATCGTGGCAATAAATGCCCCAACGGCTCTATTATGAAGCTGCTTAATCGGTCTAAGAAGGATCACTGATCGATTAGTTTTGCAACTAGTCGGTCGGTGAACCTTCTTGGACCGACTAGAAGGTTGACAGCAAAGATAGTGAATTCAAGAGATATAAGAACTAGTCGGTCTAAGAAGAAACATCAACAGACTAGTTTGACAACTAGTCGGTCGATGAACCTTCTTGGACCGACTAATTAGTCGATAGTGAAATCAAAGATATGAATAACTAGTCGGTCTAATAAGAAACATCAACCGACTAGTTTGACAACTAGTCGGTCGGTGAACCTTCTTGGACCGACTAATTAGTCAACAGTAAAGAAGTTGAATTTCACAAGAAAAACTAGTCGGTCTGAGAAGAGACACCAACCGACTAGATCGTCATTTAGTCGGTCGGTGAACCTTCTTGGACCGACTAATTGGTCAACAAATGGTCTTGAATTTATTAGGATAACTAGTCGGTTTGAGAAGGATTTTCAACCGACTAAATCGTCATCTAGTCGGTCGGTGAACCTTCTTGGACCGACTAATTGATCAACAGTGAATGGGCTGAAACAAGCAAGGATATCTAGTCGGTTCAAGAAGGATTTCCAACCGACTAGATCGTCATCTAGTCGGTTGGTTCTTCTACTTGAACCAACTAAGATGCAAACGAAGCCGAGAAAAGAAGAGTTAATCTTCGGGAAACTTTCTAATGGCTTCTAAGGCAATCCTAGAGATAAGATATGATTGTTATGAGGATTTCTAGGCAAGTACTACTCAAGGCTTAACATTCTACTAAACCGAAGCTAGAAAACAATAAAAGTAAACATGATAAACTGTCTTTTAAGCTTCAACATGGAGAATCCGAATCCATTGACTTCATGAATACTTCTTGAGCTTCAAAGAAGCTCCAGGCATAACGATTACACGTTCTGACGAAGTCTTGGGACGTCGCTTGAGATGAACAAATTACTTTGGCAATGATCTCCATTAATCTTCATGGTCTTAAGTCTTTTAGTTGAATGACTTGAATATCTCCAACGTCATATTCTTCGAAGCTTTTGACTCATTCATTCCTTTCTTCTCTTTGGATTGCGTCTCCATTCATTTGTTGATGCCATTGGCTTGAGGTTTGATGTAGCCTTTGAGTTCTTCAAGCCAATGCTTCACCTTTGTTGATCTACCAAGTTCTCCACTTGAATCAACACGTGTAGTCACTTTTAATCTTCTTGAATCATATAGGTGACTTTTTAGCTAATTGCAAACACAAGAGTTAGTCACAATGATTTGTGTTTGATCATCATCAAAATCAAGGTGGAGAGTCCAAAACTCAACAGGAGGTGCTCCTGCTGAGCGCCCTCAGGCTCAAGCACGTATGCAGCTGGGATGAGGAGCTCCATCTCTGGTCTCCACACCCTTCCTGCGGGTCCAATGTGGGTCCGAGCGGGGCTCGGAAGCACCATGTAATCAGTAGCAAAAGGACCGTGTAGCCAAACCTAGTGGTGCTGACCATGAGTGCGCAACATCTTCATGCGGGCCATGACATCTATGGAAAGTGAAGTGGGGCCCGTCAGTCACAGCAAACCAGCTGGGAGATCAACTCCGCACAAAGGAGCTATCAAGGTAATCAGACCGTCGCAACAGATCGGCGTCTTGGCGCTGACAGAAGAAACAATATGGTCTATATACCAGCTAGCTACGTGATCTGAATGGCGGGGACCAAGACGTCCGTGTCGTCCTTAAAGGCTCTTGCTCCAGTCATCGCGTAGAGCATATAAAGCTCAGGCATAGACATCGTCCCAGGCTCATACCTCGCGAGAAAAGTGGTCACCATAAGGCGCTGAGCAATGCGGAGACATGGGCGGACGAAAGAGGATGCCCTGGACCGGCTAGGGTAAAAGGCTAGAGGTGATCCCGTGATCAGTGTCCAGAAGGCATGTGTATCAAATGACGGTGGGGGATGTGCGTGGGACTATAAGCGCGGTCGGGGTCAGGGACGGGGTGCCACTAGAAAAAGGCTCGGAGCACGTCAAGAGTGATCTTGCACTCACGGAACGTGCAACCCCCGAGAGTCCTACGAATAGAACTCAAGACCTCGAGTGTTGGACGGACGTAGGTGTCAGCCGACACAGATAGAAAATCACGCCATCCCACATTATCATATAACTGGACCGGGCCCTCAAATACCCCTAGGCGATCAAAATCTGCAATGTGTGCAAACCTAGAGGGGACAATCGAACGTTGGGAGATTTTTTCAAATCTGGCGCGGTGTGCGTCATCTCCAAAAGTGATCCCCATCGTGTCGAAGGCGGGGACGGGCTATGTCGGTGGGGGTGGAATGGGTGCGGTAGGAGGCTGAAGTGTGGGTGGTGGTGGGCTAGGTGGCAGGGAGTCTGCTTTAGCGGAGGAAGAGCCAGGCTCGCTAGTCTTCCTCAGCTTAGAGGCGGACACCCGCGAACGTGATCTAGTGCGTGGAGGCATGGGTGCCGTGAGATGTGCCTACCAATATGAAGTTCTATGAAAAAGGAATGAATATACCCAAGCACGACGCGACTTCAAGCAAGCGGTATGAGCAAAGAGATGACTCCCCTGAGAAGCTCCGAATCTGCCCATGATTCTCCCCCAAGCTAGCCTGAAACACAAAATTAAGTGATTAGCAATGAATATCAATAAATTTGGGGTAAAATCAAGAGAAATAGATGTGTATAAAGTTTAATTTCGATTCGGGGCAGAAAAGGGCGTACGGAATGGAGTTTGGGAGAAAAGAGGGAATTTGGGCTAATAGGCGGACGAACGGAAGCGAGGGAGGCGGCGCCGGTGGCGGTTGGGCGGTGTGTTGGCGGGCATGGGGTCACGCCGCTTGGGCGTGGGGGTGGTACGGCTCGGGTGAAGGAACGGAGTGTTTGGGCGGTTGGGGGAAGCTCGGGCGAAGAATTGGGAATTTTGGGGTTTTTTATTTTTGGGGCCGCGAGCTGTTGATATATAGGGTAAGTCACTCGGCCGAGTGGCGTGATCACTCGGCCGAGTGGCTCAGTTTATTAAGATTTTAAAATTTTCCGTGAAAGTACCGACTCGACTGAATAGCACTTTCCACTCGGACGAGTAGACAAAAGTCACTCGGCCGAGTGGCATGTAAAATGACAGAGAGGGGTTTTTCGAAACTTCCCTGATCAGTACCCTACTCGGCCGAGTAGGGTCTTCATCGGTCGAATGACAAAGTCACTCGGCCGAGTGGGCTGCTATTTTCAGCTCCAACTCTCTGTTTTTGCTCCACTTTCTGATTTTCTTTTCCCCGTCAGTTTCTTCCTTCTCTTGATGCCTGAGCGCATCCCTGGAGCGCTCTCCTTTGCCATGGTCGTCCTCCATTCATATGGTCTCCTATTCTCCATCTCCTGAAATGAAAAATATTGCACGTTGTCAGGTTTTTCTTCGACACTTGACTCTAAACACTAATAAAGATCTAAAACAAAAATAAAAGGAAAAATTCAACTAAAAATGAGATAGAACTATCGGGTTGCCTCCCGACAAGCGCTCGTTTAAGGTCTTGAGCTCGACCCCTTAAGATTCGCAATTAGAGCTCGATGTTCGGTGCATGTGAGATGCGCACGTCAAACTTGCCGGGAAGACTGCTTGGGTTTAGTTGTTGATTTACTTCGGTGTTCCTCGGCTCCCCTTCATCATGGGTAGTAGTGGGGGATGAGTCCCCCAAGCTTGAGCTATTGACATCCTTCTTCTTGGCCGGCGGCGAAGATTTGTTGTCCGGTGGAGCTTTCTTCATGTGCTTCACCATGGATAGCTTACATATCTCTCTAATCTTGACGACATCAGCGTCATCCTTCTCTTCGTCCGTAAGAGGGTCCGGCGGGTCTCCCATCATCTCGCCATCTTTGGTAAGTTGGCCCTCTTCGAGGCCGTCATCGTGCTTGGCCCCGATGGCAAATAGCATGGCGTCGTCAATCACCTCGTCGAGGAGGTCCATGTAGTCCACGTCCTCTGGCCAAGGCATATGCTTCATCGCCTTTGGAATGTGGAGCTCAACTTCAATATTACCGATGTTCATGGACAAGGTCACTTCCCTCACATTTACAATCACTCCGGCGATGGCTAAGAAAGGGTGTCCAAGAATCAGCGACGTATCGCCCTCTTCTCTAATATCCATCACCACGAAGTCGCATGGCAAGCCGAGTCCACTCAGTACTTGTAGTGGTATGTTTTCGGTAATCCCTACCGGCATAGTGATCCGACCATCCGCGAGTTGTATCTTCATGTCCGTAGCCTTGAGGTCGGTTCCCGTATTCAATTTCTTGAACATTGTAAGGGGCAGGAGGCTCACGCTTGCTCCCAAATCTACTAAAGCTTTCTGAAGTGGGACTCCTCCAAGCGTGCAAGGGATTCGGAAACTACCGGGATCTTTGAACTTGGTCGGCGCTTTCTCCTTCCTAGTAAACCACGTACTTTGCTCGGCAAGCATAATCCTTTCTTTTTGCTTCTTTCCTGCGATCAAATCCTTTAGAAACTTTGCATAGGACGGGATTTCGATAATTACATCCAAGAATGGGATATTCGAGCTCACACCTCGCAAATACTCCAGAAATTTGACGAGCCTGTTCTCAATCCTTGCCTTCGCCAACCGTTGTGGGAATGGTACCGGTGGCATATAAGTTCGCTCCTCACGTGGCTTCTCCACTTTAGATTTTTCACCGTCGTTTGGCGCCTTTGGGTCCTCCTCTTCATTGACAGGCTCTTTATCAACCGAAGTTTCTTCCCTCGGCTCCTTAGTTTGCATCATGGCGGGGGTAGTGTCCTTTCCGTCTCTTGTAGTTACCGCCACAACCGCATTGATGTGGCCGGTATCTTGATCACCTAGCTATTGGTGGTAGAATGGGATGGTTTCGGGAATGTTGTCATAGTCTTTCAATTAACAAATGGAATTCTATATAATAAAAGCGTCTAGGGCTAGGGAATCCCCGCTACGGATCGTTATTTATCCTTGTGGATCGTGAATCTCAATGTTGCAAGGCTTGAATTAAGGTGAACTAGTCGTAACTGAATATAGAACCAAGCTCACGCTCTCGCGCTATTGTCGTTCTATAGCAACCTAGATTAGGGCCCACTCTCGTGCAAACCCTAACCTACACCGCTAGCATGAAGATCGACATCATCGTCCAACCGCACCTTGAGCCCACTCTCGTGCAAACTCGAGCTACGATCTAGGTTATGATAGTTCGTATTCGTCCAATCTCTTGTAAACGAATATGAGTATAGATTTATAATAAAAATCTAGCTTTGGTCCAATCTCTTGCAAACCAAGTCTAGAGAATCTCGATTATAAACCTAAATCGAATATCCAGGCCTTCCCATCGATTGAAATCTAATCTCTTGCAAACCCCAATCAATGGAAATTCCTAGCTACTCGTAGTAAATCAATCATAACCTAACCTTCTATCAATCCTAGCAACAATTAAATTCATTCATCACAATTCTAAGATCGGATCCATATGGTTCATCCCCACGCCCTAGAACGGCAGAACTACTCATAATTCATTATGGCAATCACAGAAATAACGAATAAAAACACATAACAATTCATGGTTGAAAGAAAGAAATTCACGAAAACTAGAAATTTTGATAGAAAGATCAAACCGGATTGCGAGTCTCCGATCTCCAGCTGAGAATTACAATTAGAATAGCCGTCAAAATTAATGTTTCGTCTCTCCAAAAACTAGGAATAAAACTAGCCTTAAATACAAGTCAAAGTCGTCCAGAAAATCCTGACAGATTTGCCCCTGGCGCAGCCCAGAACCCTAATTCGCGATACAGTCGGACTGCGCCACTCGGACGAGTAGGACATGTCACTCGGCTGAGTGACGGACCCAAGGAAAAACAGAGATATTGGGGTTTCGGGGGTCTGTCACCCTGTGCTACTCGGGCGAGTGGACTTTCTCATTCGGCCGAGTGAGCTCTCTTGCTCGGCCGAGTGAGTCTTCTCCAAATTTCAGTAAGTCGGCTGAGTTCTCAGGAGAAAATCACTGATGCACTCGGGCGAGTGGGCTTTCTTGCTCGGCCGAGCGAACTTTCTTGTTCGGCCGAGCGAACTTTGAATCCAGGCGATCTTGTATCAGTTTTACTCTGCCGAACGCATTCCTTCACTCGGCCAAGTGAACTGTTTAGTCGGCCAAGTGAGCTGTTTCTAGGGTTCTTTCTTCCTTCTCACCTTCTCGTCGATTCTTTCGAACTCCTTATTCTTCCGCTCTTCCTTTAGCGTTGCTGGCCCCTCGATAAGGTCACAGGTGATGCTCCAGCACGCGTGAAAGTCTTTTGATCTTGTTTATGCTCCAGATCACTCCATATTTCCTGAAATCCGACAAAAACAAGAAATAGTGAAAGGCAACGCGATATCATCGAATAATCGTGAAAAACGCAATATGGGCGATCGAAATGACATGCAAACATGCAGCAAAAAGGTGTAAAATAATGAGCGATCAAGGGTCTTGATTAGTCGGGGCTAGTCAAGAATGCGCCTTTACTAGATTAATAGTGTTTGGCACTTTGGTGAGTGCGGTACGAATTTGGTGAGCATAGAGTCGGTGCTCGTAGTGCTTTAGTTGTACCCTTGACATATTAATGCTAGTATCTGCTTTGGGGCTGGAGTAGGTCATTGGGACGACCGAACAAGGGTAAATCTGCTGTGCACTCTGCGATTACTTTTACTTGCACTTATTTACTCTGCATGTGATTGATTGCGCTGATAATTGCCTGTGATATTGCGAGAATTTTTATTAGCATATTCACCCCTAGGCTTAGATCCAGATCCAACAAGTGGTATCAGAGCAGGTTAGATGATCTAGTCTAGAAATCATGAATACCCCAAACTTAGTTTTTGCTGAATGCATGTCTATAGAACGACCTCCTCTATTTAGTGGACATGATTATATCTACTGGAAGACTAGAGTGAAAGTTTATCTATTATCCGTAGATTTTGATACTTGGCAGACTATTGAAAACGGATATACTAAAATATCTAAGCTTGAAAGTTATTTGGATGTTAGAAATGTGTGTGCTATGAATGCTAAAGTAATGAACATGTTATTGTGTGGTTTAGATAGAAAAATATTTGATCATATCTCACATTGCTCTTCTGCACATGACATATGGAGGACGTTGGAGACAACATAAGAAAGCGAGCAATCTTTCAGCGGCAATGAAAAGAGAACACAAACTAAGAAGAAGGGAAAGGAAAGAAAAGTTCTCTTATGTAAAAATGATGCTTGTATGTCTAAGAATATTAGTGAGAATACTACTAAGAATATGCTTTGTTTTAAATGCAGGAAGCAAGGACACTTTATGAAACATTGCCCACAAGGAAAGAATAACACTGTAGAAAAGAAAGGAAAATCTTTGGCAGTAACGTGGGATGAGGATAGCAAGGATGAGACTGATGAGATTGCTCATACATCCCTTTGCTTGATGGGAAAGCATGACGAGGTAAAAACAAGTACTAAAGATGAACTTATAAATATCTGTGGTTAAATGAAAGATAGACTTGATGATTTAGAATCCACTTTAGATTCCTACAGAAATGCTAACTATGAACTGCAACAAGAAATTGCGACATGTCTATAGAAGTTGATAAACTGAAAGATAAAATTGTTGCATATGAATGTACTTTAAATTCCTATAAAAATGCGAATGGTGAACTGCAGTAAGATAATTGCAACATGTCTATAGAATTTGATAAAATCAAAGATAAAATTGTTGCTTATAAATCCATCATTGATTTGCTAAAAAGGAGAAATCTAGCATGCATGAAAAATTTGAATGCCTTAATTGTCCTACTTTATTGAAAGATAATAACATGCATAAAGAAAAAAATGATTAAGCTAGAAACTGGAAATAAAGAGCTTATTGAAAAGATGTGCATGCTAAAAAATGAGCTTAAAGGAAAAATGACTGATATTGAAAAGAAAGCTGAAAATGAGAAAAAGAATGAAGAGGAAAACAAGAAAGCTTTCATTAGGAAATGGATTTTGCTTGTGCACGAAAATACTTATTGGAAATCTAAAGTCACGAACCTAGAATTGACCATTAAGAAATTTGGTTTGGGGAAACAATCTTTGGATATAATTCTTGGAAACTAAATATATGGCAATAATAGGTGTGGACATGGATATGATTTGAAACATGTTGAAAAGTCAAAATATAGGAAAGTTCACATCGAGACAACACAAGCAAGAAATATTCATGCAAAGTGCTTTACATGTGGGTGTGTTGGTCATACTTCTCATTATTACTAACATAGGAACAAAAACATAAAGTTTAAACAAATTTGGGTTCCTAAGAGTTTGATGACTAACGTGAGTGGACCTTGTTGTATTCCAAGGTCACACATAACATCTTTCGTGTAGGTAAGATGGAGTGGCGAGGAACTATGGATTGGATGTCGCATTTCATTAAAAAGTTCCTTAGCCAAAGGATAACGCGAAGGTAAGGTTTCTTCTCTGAGCATAATGAATACCTTCATAGATTTTTGTGTGCTTGATTTGTTTTTGTTTTTGTGCTAGTTCATTTGTTTGCATGCTAGTTCATTTGTTAGAATGCTTTAGTAATTGATAAACACAAAACAAAAAATTGAAAAATACAAAAAGCAAAAAAAATTTGGTGCTTATTGTGTATCCTTCTTTTGAATCATTAAATTGGTATTAATGAATGAGATCCATATCCATGTAGAAATTGATGCATTATTGTTATAAATACATGTGCATGTTTGATTTTCTAAATAACCATGACATGTTCAATGATTAGAATAATTCGATTTCTACACATACACTTTCACTTCCACAAGTATTAAATGTTGTTGTACATTTGGAGATATCTTTTATGAAATATTGGAAAGTGAATTGATCGGCCCCGGATATACACCCGGAGAACGATTCTAGTTTTACCGCAAGTGCACGGTCAAGTGGCGAGTGGGTATCGAACACGAGGAGGAGGAGGTGGTTCCAATCTATCCTAGGTTGGCTCGACTACGAATGTTTTATTGGTGGAGATGGGTATGTTATGATGTAATGACAATGGTGATGGATGTCGGTGTCGGTGATAGAGATGTTGGTCAAATATCGATTCAAATACAATATAATAAAAGTGTCTAGGGCTAGGGAATTCCCACTACAGATCGTTATACATCATTGTAAATAGTGAATCTCAATATTACTAGACTTGTGTTGTGGTGAACTAGTCGTAACTGAATAGAGAACCAAGCTCACGCTCTCGTGCTATTGCCGGTCTATAGCAACCTAGGTTAGGGCCCACTCTTGTGGAAACCCTAGCCTAAGCCACTAGTATGAAGATCGACATCATCGTCCAATCGCTCCTCGAGCCCACTCTCGTGCAAACTCGAGTTACGATCTATGTTGTGATAGTTCGTATTCGTCCAATCTCTTGCAAACGAATATGGATATAGATTTATAATAAAAATCCTAGCTTTGGTCCAATCTCTTGCAAACCAAGTCTAGAGAATTTCGACTATAAACCTAATTCCAATATCTAGGCATTCCCATCGATAGGAATCCAATCTCTTGGAAATCCCAATCGATGGAAATCCCTAGCTATTCGTATTAAATCAATCACAACCTAACCATCTAAAAATTCTAGCAATATAGAAATTTATTCTTCACAATTCAGAAATTAGATCCATAGGGTTCATCCCTATGCCCTAGAACAACAATCAACCAAGCATAGCAATAACGATATAAAGATCAATAAAAGACATTGCTTGCATGTAAAAAGATATCAAATCAAAGATTCAAACAATAAGAACAAGGATACTTAGCTTTGATGAAGAACTTCAATCCAATTACAAGCTTTTAGATCCAAGAGGGGGCCTAGGGCATGGCCTAACCTCTAAAATAATCCCTAAGAAAACATCATAGAACCTCCCTCCAATGATGGCTACAACCCTCTTATATAGCCACCAAAAAACCCTAGCAAAAACCCCTAAAACCCTCTGAAACCCGCGCCCAAAATAAATTCTGCACGTAACTTTAATTCTGGGGCAGCAGCGACTCGGCCGAGTGGAAAGCTCACTCAGCCGAGTGAGCTTTCCTGCAGAAACTCCAGAAAACAACACTCTGTCAAAAACTGTCAAAAACTGGTCACTCGGCCGAGTGGAAAGCTCACTCGGCCGAGTGAAAGTGTCACTCGGCCGAGTGACACTGATACGCGAATTCCAGCACTGTAGCATCAACTTGCAGAAATTCTACAGATTTCATCCGACCTCCGATTGGCACATTCTTGGCGGCGTTGGAAACGTCATGAAGTCTACTATCCATAAAAAATATGATAAAAATAATTTGACCAATGAAATGATAGCAGATTTCAAAATAGTGGGAGGCTATCTGAAAATCTGGGCGCTCGTGTCATCGGCATCACTCGGTCGAGTGGGACTCTTTGCTCGGGTGAGTGGACTTCTCTACTCGGCCGAGTAGGGTCTTCTAATGTTCTTCCCAGAATTCCAGAGAGTCGGCTTTGATTTCTTTCAGAAGTCCTGACTCACTCGGGCGAGTGGCGATCTCTACTCGGCCGAGTGGATGTAACCACTCGGTCGAGTACATTGTGGCTCAAGATCCCTTCGTATCAGTTGTACTCGGTCGAATGCGTTTCTTCACTCGGCCGAGTGGGCTTGGTTACTCGGCCGAGTGGTCTATTTCTGGTGTCAACTCTTCTTCTCCTCGCCTCTTCATCGATTCTATCGATTTCCTTCTTCTTCCACTCATCATCCAACACAGTTAGCTTCTTGATAGGGCCATAGGCGACGCTCCGGTACATGTGCAAGTCCTTTAAGCTCATTTTTGCTCTCGATTGCTCTATATTTCCTGAAATCCGATAAAAACAAGAAATAGTGAAAAGTAATGCGATATCGTCGAATACTCGTGAAAATCGCAATATGAGCAATCGAAATGGCGTGCAAACATGCAGAAAAAAGGTGTAAAATATGGACCGATCAAAATCCCCCAAGCTTACCTCTTACTCGTCCTCGAGGAAGATGAGTAGAGAGACGAACTCGGGAGATGAAAACAAAGGAAATGAAATGAAAAAAAGGAAGAACAGGAGGTGGAAGGGGTCGCTAGATTATTCTCTCAGATCTCAAGCTATAAGCTACACATCACGATACCTTAGAAAATACGAAGCATATGCTATAAGGATTTCTTATCTTACTTAAACATGATCCTTGCAAGCTTTTAAGAACAACAAAAGGGACTCTCTAAATTCATACAATCAATTCATATCCACATCACACATTTCATAGAATTTAATATACAAATGTTGGCGATGCACTTTTCAATCAAGAGTTATAACAGAAGCAAATAAGAATCACACCAAACATGCAATGGAGAATGGAATAAATCATGGCATTCACATATTTATATCGATTCATAAGAAATCTCCATAACTAAAGTATCTTGTTAAGTTTCAGCATTATCAAACTTCCCCATTCGTGCACCTCTCCACTCTATTGTCTCACTCATATGGTCAAGTGAATTCACCCCCCCAAGCTTAGCTTGAGGCATCGCATCTAAAGGAATATGATAGTGGAAAATGTGAGTTTTGCCTTGGCTTTCCCAAGTATTTTTATGGCTCTAATAATGAGATAGAGAAATATTTTTCTTTTTCTTTTTTGAACTTTTTGTTTCTCATTTTTCTTTTTGGATTTTTGTAGGAGCTATATGATTTGTATTTTTGGTTTTTGGCTCCTTTTTGGCTTTTTGGCTTTTTGGACTTTTTGGAGCAACCTTTTTCTTTTGTAAGGATTTTTGGGAAATAGATGCAATATAAGTAGCTTTAGGAGGTGAAATCAAGTGACATGTAGAGAATAAAAAGATATATGTGGAGAAAGAAATAATGTAACACTCGGTTCACTCTAAGATGTGCACAAATAGTTCAATAAGATAATACATCAACTAAACTTATATGTAAGCATGGATATTCTCAATCATTTCAATAAATAGTGAATTCAAGCAGTAAAGGGTACAATCATATCAGGCATGCCACAGAAGGTGAATAAGACAATAAGGCAGATGCTTCCGATATACAATTGATGCGTGAATCTTGGTGCACTTCCAACAAAAGCATACTAAACACTAATCCATACATTCAGTTTCAATTAATATCATGCATTCATATAGAGGAATCATCAAGAGAAATATATTTGCAAGCACATGTGAATAACAAGACTATGGAATACTCTAAGTAGCATGGCAAGGAATAATAAGCATCATGATGGTTGCTAAAGCAATAAGAAATATCATCATACGAAATTCATCTAGCGGAAGAAGAGAAAAGAAAATAAAGAAATATATAAAAGTAAAAGAGAGGAAAGAAAGGAAAAACAAGCACACAATATGATGCATGAACACACATAAAAGGAAAATAAGATGGAAAAATCAAAAAGATAATGCAAAAATTTTGAAAAATTTTAAAAACCCTAAAATAAAGTAAAAATGCAACTAATGCATCTAAATAGCATGGAAATGCACTCCCCCAAGCTTAAACTTCACATTGTCCTCAATGTGATCATAGTGGAAGAATATGAGGAACAACGATAATAATGGGGGGTGAATGAAAAATGATGAAATGAATGATGTGAAATCCTAATGTAACTACATGCACATACAATGATGCATGAGAGCGCCTTCCCCCAAGCTTATACCAAACAATCCTATTGAAATGACTCGATCAATAAAATCATGACTTTGCAAAGCGTGATCAAGTCAAATGAATAGGAAAGTAAGTATTCACTTGAAAGATATGCTCGATAGGTGTTGAGCAAAAGGGTGTGACACATCAAAATATGAAGAGGGTAATTAATATATATAATGGGTTAGGGGTGTAAAAAATTTTGTTGCCGTCATATGAGGTTATATTTATTCAATCAAATCTATACGGTCCTCTCGCTGTCGAGAGGATTCGTGTTTATTTAAAGCATAAAATACTACACTACTGGATTGATATCACCTATAGCAAAAGGCGGATCCAGTACCTTTGTCGGTGCAGGCAACTGCTCCAACTGCTCTTTCCGTGGCTCTGCCAGATGCATGTGTCCACGGACTCCAACGAACTCCAGCAATGCATCCCCCAGCATTCCCACAAGGACTCCACCTGTACCCTGCAGAGAATAGGATGCATCAGTTCGCTGCAAAAAAATTCACCCTCGTAATAAAATTATTCCAAAGAGGATCGTCTATATAAATATATGAAATAAATAATGGTGGATGATACTTCCCTGGAAATAATCCAATATCCTCTCGTGCTATGATAGTTGTCTCCATGGTGTCCTCTCTCAGCTGCTCAGGTAAATCTGGATCATAGCTGTGGATCTCCTCGATAGACTCAGCAAACTGTAACACGTCCAAGCATACATCCGGTCCATATCGTATGTGTGCTGCAAAAGGTATGACGTGTCAAAAATATCTAAATCAAAATAAATATCGAATGGAATACATGATTCAGAAATGGAGTGGGTAAAAATATCTCCCCGAGTTGGAGCAGTAAGCTCTGTGGGATAGTCCTCGTCGTCAGTGGAAGGATGAGGTGGCTGCGAGAGCTCTAATGGAGGAGGATAGTGCTCGGGATCCTCATGAATGGCTGTGTCCTCGTCCTGATGCATGACCTCCTCGGTGATAAGCTCTGGCTCTGTGTGTAAGGCCTCCTTATCAATATGCTCTGGCTCGACAGTATGCTCCTTTGCCTTTTCATCAACTATCAATGTAAGCTCTCTCTGGAATGGTGATGCTGGCTGCTCATATATGTCAACTTGTGGGGATGTAGTGGAGGGGAATGCCTGCAAGCAATCTGAAAATATAGTCTATCCCCCTCAAGACTGACATGGATGTCTTCCTCAATTGTTTCTGCAGCTGAAACATGGTTCATAACAAAATCTGCAAATCGTCGCTCAAATGCATCACCTGCTGTAATGCTCTCTGAACTGGTAAACCTCACTGACTCCAAGAGGCCCTCCAATAATATCTGAAATGCGTCCTCCTCTGGATGTGCACATGACTCAATTTCTGCTTCCTCTACTGCCTCTTTGTCCATCCACTCTTCATATGCAATAGATTTATCGTATGATATGGGATCGACGACGGCACGTTCTGGCTCTGGTAATATGACTAAAGATGCTTCTTGCCCGTAAGATGAAGAAGTAGAACTGATATCTTTGGACATCCCTGCAACCTTAAGCATGAGCACATTCATTTTAAGTACCCTCTTCGCCCATTCCAATTGGAGGTTGCTCTTATCAAGCCTGGCTTGTATTTCAATCTGGTGTGCATGCATCTCATCAAAAAAGTTTTCTCCCGTCTGAGCACTCTGATCAAAATAGTATTCTCCCATCTGAGCACTCTGATCATAATTGTATTCTCCTATCTGAGCACTCTGATCATAATAGTATTCTCCCATCTGAGCACTCCGATCAAAATCTGTGGTCCACGTAGTATAATCCATAACACCTAATCAACAAAGATAAATACCTGGAGAAAAATATAAGTGGCACAAAAGACTATAGAAATGATAATAATGGTGGCGGGGGTGAAAATTCCCTTTTGTTAAAATTTTTTTCGTAGTCAAATCAACCTAATTGTGACAAATTGGCACCCAACGTGAAACACCTCCCCGACAACGGTGCCAAAAACTTGATCGGCCCGGGATATACATCCGGAGAACGATTGTAGTTTTACCGCAAGCGCACGGTCAAGTGACGAGCGGGTATCGAACACGAGGAGGTGGTGTTGGTTCCAATCTATCCTAGGTTGGCTCGACTACAAATGTTTTATTGGTGGAGATGGGTATGGTATGATGTAATGATAATGGTGATGGATGTCGGTGTCAGTGATAGAGATGTTGGTCAAATATCGATTCAAATACAATATAATAAAAGTGTCTAGGGCTCGGAAATTCCCACTACGGATCGTCATACATCATTGTAAATAGTGAATCTCAATATTACTAGACTTGTGTTGCGGTGAACTAGTCTTAACTGAATAGAGAACCAAGCTCACGCTCTCACGCTATTACCGGTCTATAGCAACCTAGGTTAGGGCACACTCTCGTGCAAACCCTAGTCTAAGCCACTAGCATGAAGATCGAAATCATCGTCCAATCGCTCCTCGAGCCCACTCTCGTGCAAACTCGAGTTACGATCTAGGTTGTGATAGTTCGTATTCGTCTAATCTCTTGCAAACGAATATGGATATAGATTTATAATAAAAATCCTAGCTTTGGTCCAATCTCTTGAAAACCAAGTCTAGAGAATTTCGATTATAAACCTAATTCGAATATCTAGGCATTCCCATCGATAGGAATCCAATCTCTTGCAAATCCTAATCGATGGAAATCCCTAGCTATTCGTATTAAATCAATCACAACCTAACCATCTAACAATTCTAGCAATATAGAAATTTATTCTTCACAATTCAGAAATTAGATCCATAGGGTTCATCCCTATGCCCTAGAACAACAATCAACCAAGCATAGCAATAACGATATAGAGATCAATAAAAGACATTGGCATGTAAAAAGATATCAAATCAAAGATTCAAACAACAACAACAAGGATACTTAGCTTTGATGAAGAACTTCAATCCAATTACAAGCTTTTAGATCGAAGAGGGGGCCTAGGGCATGGCCTAACCTCTAAAATAATCCCTAAGAAAACATCATGGAACCTCCCTCCAGTGACGGCTACAACCCTCTTATATAGCCCCCAAAAAACCCTAGCAAAAACCCCTAAAAACCCTCTGAAACCCGCGCCCAAAATAAATTCTGCGCGCAACTTTAATTCTGGGGCAGCAGCGACTCGGCCGAGTGGAAAGCTCACTCGGACGAGTGAGAATTCCTACAGAAACTCCAGAAAACAGCACTCTGTCAAAAACTATCAAAAACTGGTCGCTCGGCCGAGTGGAAAGCTCACTCGGCCGAGTGAAAAGCTCACTCGGCCGAGTGAAAGTGTCACTCGGCCGAGTGACACTGATACGCGAATTCCAGCACTGTAGCATCAACTTGCAGAAATTCTACAGATTTCATCCGACCTCCGATTGGCACGTCCTTGGCGGCGTTGGAAACATCATGAAGTCTACTATCTATAAAAAATATGATAAAAATAATTTGACCAATGGAATGATATCAGATTTCAAAATAGTGGGAGGGTGTATGAAAATCTGGGCGCTCGTGTCATCGGCATCACTCGGTCGAGTGGGACTCTTTGCTCGGGCGAGTGGACTTCTCTACTCGGCCAGGTAGGGTCTTCTAATGTTCTTCCTAGAATTTCAGAGAGTCGGCTTTGATTTCTTTCAGAAGTCCTGACTCACTCGGGCGAGTGGCGATCTCTACTCGGCCGAGTGGATGTAACCACTCGGTCGAGTATATTGTGGCTCAAGATCCCTTCGTATCAGTTGTACTCGGTCAAATGCGTTTCTTCACTCGGCCGTGTGGGCTTGGTTACTCGGCCGAGTGGTCTATTTCTGGAGTCAACTCTTCTTCTCCTCGCCTCTTCATCGATTCTATCGATTTCCTTCTTCTTCCACTTATCATCCAACACAGTTAGCTTCTTGATAGGGCCATAGGCGACGCTCCGGTACATGTGCAAGTCCTTTAAGCTCATTTTTGCTCCCGATTGCTCTATATTTCCTGAAATCCGATAAAAACAAGAAATAGTGAAAAGTAACGCGATATCGTCGAATACTCGTGAAAATTGCAATATGAGCAATCGAAATGGCGTGCAAACATGCAGAAAAAAGGTGTAAAATATGGACCGATCATGAATGCATGATGAGAAATAACTGAAAATCTAAGGGATATGATGTGTCTTGCCTTGGATAAAAATAGAGCTCAAAAGAATTGAAATGAAAAAAATATACATATATAAATGAAAAAGAAAGAAAAGAGCTCCGTATGAAAAATGGATACGATCCATGGCAACGACACTACCCACGAGTATCCAACATAAGCTTTAAGAGTAAACTTTAGCATTTGTATTATACTCGTCAAGCAATGCCACCCCACATATAAGAGTCCTCATAGGCTATGTTTTGGGTGTGGTAACTTGAACTCATTTTTAATGAGATGGGAAAAATCAATCCTAAATGATATCATGTTATATGGAAAAGTGGATTGGTTTTGGTTGAATTTCTTGAAAGTTCTCCTTATGTTCTTCAATGTTTAATCATCACACTTACACGATGGTGTAGAAGTCTTTGTTATAATTTTTGTTGGATTTGAATTGCTTAGTCTAAGAATGACTACTTGCAAGTGTTTGTTATAGTTTATAATACTCTCTTTTTGCATGTGATATGACATTGACTTCGTTGTACACCTTTGATGATAACAAAAGGAGGAGAATATTGACGAATATTTGGTTGCATGATGTGCATAATGAATAATGTGAATAATGATGTGCTTAATGAATAATGTGAATATGTGAATATTGTGCTTAATGAATATGTGTTAAAGGGGGAGAATGAATATAGGGGGATCATGCATACATGTTGAACATCATTGCAAATCAGTGTATTTGTATTATTTCCTCCATCATCATACTTCTACACACATGTCACGATGATATTATTTGGATCGTTATTGCTCAAATCTTATATTGGTTTGTCATCATCAAAAGGGGGAGATTATTAGATACAACGTGTAGTTGGATACAACGATCGATGACTTCGTGTTTGATGATAACAAACGTGTGTGAACAATTTAATGTGTGTGCTAAGTGTTTTCTGGAGTGGCAAGCTCGTAAATACTCAAAGGGGGACTTAGTCAAAGTGATAGAGAAATTGCAATTCATTTGCAATTTTGACTTGGTCAAAGCTGGAGAGATAAGGAGAGATCTCATTCAAATCAAAAGTGATTTACTCAAATCAAGTTGTGATTGGTGCAAATCTAATTCTTGATCATGTTTAAATCAAATCCTATTGTACTCTGTTTCAAAATTCATACTCAATACAAATCCCACTTGGATTCCTATTCAAGATGATTTCAAATCTTAAACTCCTTATTCCAAGGGATTCTACAAGAGCCAAATTGATTCTCCTCTCCACCTTTATAAACCCCTCTCCAAAGAGAGGTATTGAATGCGGCAACCACAAAGACAAGTCGGCCAAAAAGAAACCAAAAACCCTTTGCTCCTTGTCGAAATCCTCAAGGCCAAAAGAAATCCTTTAGCTTTGAATCCCAACTCTCCATAGCCGCAACTTTTCTCCAAGGGAAATCTCCAAGCCGCAAGTTTCAAGGAGCAAGCAAGCTTCAAGCCAATATTGTTGAGCAAGAGGCACTTTCATTCATTCAAAAGATCATGCCACAAGTTTCTATCTCCTACACATCAAGCTACCAAGCATAAAAGGCTTCAAGAATTACTTGTCGCAGACTCGTAACTTTCATCCCACCTAGCCGCAATATTTGACCAAGGGGAGTTACCATGCCGCAACTTTCATAAGGGCAAGAGCATGTCGCAAGATTTGACCACCAAGGAGAAGCTTCATCCATCAAGCAATCCAACCAAGGTTAGTATGGTGTTTATGTAATTAATTAAATGCTTAACCCTTTGTTTCTTTTGGATTGCAGGCAAAGGAAATCGGTGGCAAGATCTAGGGAACGAAACAAAAATTGGTAGCAACATTCAAATACAAAGAATATTCATGTGGAGAGGCACATTCATCCAAAAGTGAGAGCTAGCCGAAATTTTTGACTACCAATCCACAGGAGTCTCCAAGAAGTTTGCTACAACAAGCTCACATCAAGTCCCAAGGAGAATAATCAGCCGCACCTTGCATCTTGCCGCAACTTGGTGATTGCTTCAACATTGTCGCAAGTTATTAACTCCTCATTGACGAAATTTCAAATGATTCAAATATTCATTGTCGCAAGCTTCAAGGTGGTTCTCATCCATAGTCGCAAGCTTTAAAGCCAAAGGAGGATGCCGCAACATCTTGGGGGTGCCACGACTTCAGATTGGAGACTACATATTGTCAGATCGAATCTGACCAACGCTGAACGACAGAGACGACGACACCTACACGAACTGAGCTCTTCTGAACTCTATATTTATTTATATTCGTGTATTAGTGTGTTGATCTTTGTAGGTTACTTATTCATTCTTTTGGGGTCTTATCTAGTCGGTGCTAGACAAGAGGGTCTTGACTAGTCGGGGCTAGTCAAGATAGAGCGTTTACTAAATTAACAGTGTTTGGCACTTTGGTGAGTACGTTACGAACTTGGTGAGCGTAAAGTTGGTGCTCGTAGCGCTTTAATTGTACCCTTGACATATTAATGATAGTATCTACTTTGAGGCTGGAGTAGGTCGTTGGGACGACCGAACCAGGGTAAATCTATTGTGCACTCTGCGATTGCTTTTACTTGCACTTATTTACTCTGTGTGCGATCAATTGTGGTGATAATTTCCTATGATATTGCGAGAATTTTTATTAGCATATTCACCCCCTCTAGGCTTAGATCCAGATCCAACACAAACCATAGCCCTAATGGGGTTTCCTTTGTTTGCTCCTCCAAAAGATAATGAAAATGAAAACCCTAAGTTTATATATATATATATATATATATATATAGTGCACAAAGTCCTAACAAATATTAACCCTTGATCATGAGATACAATTGCTCAAATCAACATGGGTTTAACTGAAAATCGCCCACGGAATCGGCTGGAAGAAGACACCCAGGCGTATGGAGAAGGACTCCAAACGTTTGGCCCTTCTAACGTGGCAGGCATAACTTAAGTAGACCAGGCGTTTGGTGCTATCCGACTAGGCGCTTGGTTCTTGGCGATTCAGCTTTGGGCAGCAATGGGCATGCGCCTGATTTGGTTGACATAGACGTCTGGCAGTGATCCAGGAGTCTAGCCTCCCTCTTACAGGTGTCTGGTGGCACAATTCTTTCGCCATTCTTCCATCTGATGCACCAGACGTCTGGAGAAGGCTTTCCAGATGTCTGGTCTTCTGTTGGGCTGTCTCCTTCCAAATGTTGTAGAGGATGCCCCCAATCTCCTAAAAATCTGCAAAAATAGTCAACGACCATGAGAGAACCATCTAAACCATAAAAATATGGGAAGATAGAAATAATTTATAAAAATAATGTTTTGCACATAAAAATAATGTTTTGTGCATACTTTATAAAGGAGATTTATTCAAGTCAATGGAATTTAAATTGAAGATTTGGAGATTGAATTGAAGGTTAGGGATTCTAATTGAATTGGAATTCTAATCCTTTATAAAAGCAAGAGACCCCTCCATTGTAGAAGCATCCATCTAGCCAAAATTTTTAGAGATCAATTATCATCCTCCTTGGCGAAAATCCTTCTACTCCATCCAAGCTTTAAAGAGATCATCAAGTTAGAGGAAGAAGGAGTTCTCGCTGAAAAGTACATAACTTTCTCCACATCGCTCGGATTGACGAACCATTTTTGCCAGGATGATCACAACTTCACTACGCTACGGTGATATTATTCTAATTTTAATCTCTGTATTAAATCAGTGTTCATTATTTTTAGCATGAGTTGTATTTTGAATAGCTTCATTCAGATGCTATCATTGGGCGTATAATTTCTTGTGTTATTCTTGTACAGTTTGATCACCACTCGCAAGTGTGATCAAGTTTTTCTTTTGGTAATAAAAGTAGTAAATTCTCTTGGTAGATGTCGGAGCAGAGGCGGGGAGCTTAGGCGGGGAGCTTAGGCGGGGAGCCACTCGTTAAAAATCTGTGATTTGTCTGCTTTGCACTATTTCGCTGTGAGACAATTGTTTTATTTGTGCCATACATCCTATTCACCCCTCTCTAGGGTGTTTTTCAATTTGTATCGAGGTGGGATTCTTTTATACTCGAAGTCTAGTGGAATTTTGATCCAATGACACAAATCCCGCACACATATTCATATGACCTGCACAACCAAACGGAAGGACAATCATATCTTAGACACCCTTATTTGATGGTACGGACTATCATTATTAGAAACAACGATTGTCCATACACATCAAAGACATTGATATAGCATTATGGAAAATAACTAGTAATGGCTTCACCTTAGTTAAAAAAACCCACACTTAGCAACAGAAAGAAAATAATCGGTTAGAAAATCTCAATGCTAAGGCCATGAGTATATTGTATTGTGGTCTTAATATAACTAAATATAATAGTATTAGTGCTTACTCTACTGCTAAGGATATTTGGACTAGACTTGAGGTTACCCACGAGGGAACTTCAGAGGTGAAGAAAATGCGTATTAAAATGTTGTTGCAAAAGTATGAAAATTTGTTATGCTTCCCAATGAAACCATTAATACCATATTTTCTCGTTTTGTAGATATTGTCAATCCATTAAAGGCGCTTGGTAAAGACGTCTGTTCCTCGCCCGCGATGCACGGACGAGAACACCGCAAGTGGATGGTGCGTTATAGTATGTATAGAATGTCGAACTTTTGGGAGGCGGTCGTCTAACGCTTAGCTTTTTGTGGAAGCAGGAGAATGTGTGGTCGGGGTTGTCACATGTGATATGATTGGTTGGTTGAGGGAGATGGAATTGACTAAATATTAAACATCTAAGACCTTTGGGATTCTCCGCTAGGGCATTCGATAATGGATTTCAGGTCAATTGGTCCTCCGTCAAACGGTGGATTAGGGTAGGAGTGTCACATCCGGAGATGGGAACGGGCGTTAGACTCCCATCGTTATGCTTGTCTAATGCATCCCTATACGGAGCCATGCTTTTGTTGAATATTGGACTCCCCGGATTTGGTTTTGGATGATGAGCAAACATAAATAATTCATGAACTAACAATTTGTGAGCGCAGTATTGGAGATCGTCGCCAAACTCACGAGAACAATCAAAGCGACATCTCAAGACTTCTCAACACTCGTATTCTGTGCCTAAAGCTTCGTTGAAGCTCTTGGATCGTTTTGGAAGTCATGAAGAATTAATCGAAGCTCTCGAAGACCATTCATTAAGGTTTTATTTATAGTCTTTTAGCTTCGATCTATAGAATGTTAAGCCTTGAGTATATCTTACGCTTCTATCTTCATAACGCTCATATCGTAGCTCTAGGATCTTAGTACAAGTCCATTCTATCTTCCTCGAAGCATCGCGCTTCGATTCGGACTTATTTGTGCATATTAGTTGGTACAAGAAGAAGTACTGACCGACTAGATGGTGATCTAGTCGGTCAGCAGAGCTTCTTGAACCGACTAGTTTATGTTAATCTTTTCTTGTTCAGTACTGTTTATAGTTAGTCGGTCTACGTTGACTCACCGACCGACTAGTTTGTGAACTAGTCGGTCCATGTTGTTTGACTGACCGACTAGTTGTGATTTACTGTACATGCCAAATTTCTCCTAAGCTACTGTTTACCGTTAGTCGGTCTAAGAACGTTTGGTGACCGACTAGTTGACAATCTAGTCGGTCAACTTTTGTTCTTGGACCGACTAAGTCAATTTGTATTCAGACTATTTGTTTTTGCCTCTTAGTCGGTCTACGTTCACTGACTGACCGACTAGTTGTGAAACTAGTCGGTCAGAAAGTCTTCTTGGACCGACTAGATTTCTAGGTCTGAATTTCTATCTCTTCTCAGTTCTTCACTTAGTCGGTCCATGTTGTTTGACTGACCGACTAGTTGATGAACTAGTCGGTCAGTGTTTGTTCTTTGACCGACTAGTTGCCTCAGATTTCTATCCGTTGGAAATTGACCTAACTTGTTTTTATGGGACCCTATAAATACGAACCTAGGTCATTTCTCTCTAGGGGAGAGCTGCCATTAAGAGATTCATTGAGATAGAAAGAGATAGCCATTCTCACTCATTTCCAAAGATCTCTTCCTCACAAGAAATCCATTCTCTCTCTTTCTAGATCTAGAATCCATCTTGAGAGAAGTTTGTTCTTGGTGAGCCCTTCAAGCTCTAGCTTGATTCAAGTCTCCAAATCACTCCTAGGCACCTATTGCTGGTCATTTCCTTGGTGCTAGGTCTTGGTGACTTCATCTTCCTCAAATCCATCCTTCCACCTATTTGGTAAGAAAACTCAAGGTATAGGATTTTGTGGTAAGATTGTTTATTTCATTATAAACTTGTTTATATAGCTTGTTGATTCTCTCGGTTGTGAGAGAAGGTTGTGATCCCGGGTTGTGGGATTCACTATTGCCATTGCATGTATGATTTGATCTTGTGAAGGTTTTTCACAAGATATTCATAGTGGAAATCTTGGGTTAGGGTTTCTAACCTAAGTATCCGGAGGGGATCCGAGTGGTTGGGACGTAGGATCACCGGGAACAAGTCGGAGAGACTTGGGTGGATCCGAACCCAGTAACATCTTTTGTTAGCTTTGTTAATTTTGTTGTTGTTATTCAATTTAAGCTTCTGCAAATTAATTTGGTAGTTGTTTGCACTATAATTTGGAATTATACTCCTTGTTATTTTTAAAGTACTATTCACCCCCCCTCTAGTACTTGTGCAGTAGCTTGTAGGGCATTACATTTGGTATCAGAGCCAGATACTTAGCTATGTCTACCAACGACAACAAGACCGTGCGTCCACCTTCCGACTATGGCACCTTCAAGAACCGTGAAGGAGCGTCTTCGGTGATGGAAGGACATTCCTCTACGAGGCCTCCATTCTTCAACGGTACCAACTACGGGTACTGGAAATGCCGGATGGAAACCTTCCTCCGGAGTGCATCTCTATGGAGGACCACAATAAAGGAATACATCGAGCCCGAAGAACAAGAATTCGAGAAATGGACTACCGCGGAGGTCGCCGCGGAGGTGAGCATGCCAAGGCAATGAACGCCTTGCAATGCGCATTGGAGCCCGAGGACTTCAATAAGATATGCACATGTAAGAGTGCATATCAAATTTGGAACTCCCTCCTCATTCTTCATGAAGGGACGAGTAGGGTAAGAGACTCTAAACTCGTAGTTGTAAACAAAGATTACGAAATGTTTCATATGCAACAGGGCGAGAAGATGAAGGAATATTACACTCGCTTCGTTGACATAATAAACGAGTTAGAGGCCCTCGGCAAATCCTACACCCAAAAGGAGAAGTGCTCGAAGCTTATCGAAGGACTTCCTTCTTCTTGGGAGAAACGTACCTTCGCCATCGAGGAAGGTAATGACATGAATAAGTATACCGTAGTTCAATTGATGGGTACTTTGATGTCATACGAGGTACGCAAAGATAGCAAGGTGAAGTTACAAGAAAAGATGAAGTCCTATTTGAACCAAGACGTGCCTAAGAAAAAAGGCAATTGCATTCAAGGCGGCTTCATACACCTCTACCGATGATGAGGACTCAGAAGAAGAAATGGACATGGAATCCATTGCACTCATGGCAAAGACGTTTAATCGCTTCTTCCAAAAGGGTAACTTCAAACAAAAATCTAAATTTACTTCTACTAACGCCTCTCCACCTTTGTGCTTTAAATGCAATAAGCCAGGACACATCAAAGCAGATTGTCCTCAAAACAAGCAAAAGGAGAAGTGGAAGGCGCCGAAGTTCGACAAGTCAAAGAAGTACAAAAAGGGGTACAAAAAGGGACTTGTCGGAGCAACATTTTCCGACTCCGAGGATTCCTCAAGCGAAGAGTCAGACGATGAGAAAGTGGAGCAAGCGTACATGTGCTTCATGGCAAGAGAGGAGCATGATCAAGGATCTTCCTCCTCCGATGATAGCGACGATGAAGGCGATGAGGTAACTATGGATGATCTTAGGGATGCTAACTCTCATTTATGGTCTAAATACACTAAATTAGTAAATAGATATACTAAAGTAAAAGATGACCTAGCTAGCATTCAAACCTCGCCTAAGACTATCATCACCAACAACGACACCGTTGTTGGAGAGTTAAGAAATGAGATTGTTAATCTCAAATCTAAACTTGAACATGTTAGCATTGATGATCCGGAAGAACATAGGATAGCGGATTTAACTTCTCAAAACTCGACTTTGAGTATTGAGAACGAGAATCTTAAATCTCGTGTTTATGTGCTCACATCGCAAGTATCCAACTTGGATACTTCTATGCGTTCTCTCAAAGAGAAATATGAGAACACATTAGGCCGAATTAATAAATTCAATAAGGGTAAGGACCATTTGGATAAAATCCTAAGTGACTTACTTCCGGCCAATCACCACATTGGTTTGGGGTATATGATGGGATGTCCATCCAAAGCGGCCACTACTTTTGTTAGGCCAACTTCCGGTGACTCTACGAGTGGTAGCAAACACTCTATTGGTAGTTCATCTACCAATGGTGCTTCCACCTCGTCCACACCCTCTTTCGGACAGAAACCCACTTTGGGTGGACCTCCAAAGAAGGGGCATGCTTATATGTACACCAATACAATGCCACGTAGGAACACACGTCCTACTCCACCGTCTCACACATATGATTATTTTTATGCAACACATTCTCGGGCACGTGTACACCATGTGAGACACCCTCACGCACGTGTTCACACACATGCATATGTTCACCCACCTCATCATATGAATAATTCTCGTCGTGCACCATTCCATCATGTTCCTTATGCCTATCCACAACATGCATCACGTAGAAATCAACGTCGCATGCATGCACCCAATAGGATGAGGGCTCCCAAGATTTTCACTATTTGGAGCCCAAAGGACACAAGCATGGATGAAAAACAAGTGTATATGAATGCTTATTTTTCGAATGTTGTGCATATTAGAAACTATGTGGGGAAGTCTAAGTCCAATTGGACTTGGCTTCCAAAGGTCTAACCTTTGAGGACCCAATGACATTGGGTACTATGATATGAAATTTTCTATCTTTAGGTACTCAAGGAAAAGAAAAAGAAAAGGATCAATAAATTTAAATTTAGCTCCAAAGGGAATTGGATACTCGATAGCGGGTGTTCAAAACACATGACGGGTGACGCTCAATTGCTCTCCGGAGTAGTTCCCATTGCAAATGGAAACCGCGTCGTATTTGGAGGCAACGAGAGCGGAACCATCGTCGGTGTTGGTAAAGTGGGTAACCCGTCTAAACCCTTAATTAGTGATGTTTATCTAGTTAATGGTTTAAATCATAATCTTATTTCAATAAGCCAACTTCGTGACAAAGATTACAAAGTTAGATTTGCGAAAGGATTATGTCATTTTTCAAATGATAATAATAAATTATTATTTTCCGGCACATGCCATAAAGATATTTATATTTTGGATCTTCCCAAGTCATATGAACAATGTCTCGTTGCCAACACAAGTGAACAACACTTATGGCATCGACGCTTTGGACATGTGAACTTTGGAACACTTTATAAGCTTTCAAAATTAAATTCCATTAAAGGTTTTCCGAAGCTCGTTTTTGAAAAGAAAAGTTTTTGTGATTCTTGTCAACGTGGCAAGCTTCCTAAATCTTCATTTAAACCTAAGAAAAGCATTTCTACTAAACGGCCACTAGAGCTATTACATCTAGATTTATTTGGGCCAACTAGAGTTGCTTCCTTAGGAAATGCAAGATATGGACTTGTCATCGTCGATGATTATTCTAGATTTACATGGGTATTTTTCTTATGTAATAAAAATGAAGCTTTTGAAAACTTCACAATATTTGTGAAGAAAGTACAAAATCTCATCGGAACCACCATTGTCACTATTCGTAGTGATCATGGGGGTGAATTTGAGAATGAGTCTTTCTCAAATTTTTGTGATGATCTTGGAATTACTCACACGTTTTCTTTCCCTCGCGCACCTCCTCAAAATGGTGTTGTTGAGAGGAAGAATAGAACGCTTGTGGAGTGTGCTCGCACTATGCTCGAAGATAGTCAACTTGGTTATCAATTTTGGGCGGAAGCGGTACACACTGCTTGTTATGTGTTTAATAGAATACTTTTGAGGCCCGGCACCAAACAAACTTGCTATGAATTATTGTTTGGTAGATTGCCTCAAGTCAAACATTTTCGTGTTTTCGGCGCAAAATGTTTTATTAAAAACACATATGATAATTTGGACAAGTTTGATCCGAGATTGGATGAGGGGATATTTGTTGGGTATTCCGCACGTAGAAAAGCCTACCGGATGTACAACAAAAGATCCTCTACGATCGAGGAATCACTTCATGTCTCTTTTAATGAGAATTTTACTACTTCTAGAATTTCAAATGATGATGATTCTATGGATGTTTTATGTGATTCGTTTGAAAATTCTAAGTCTATTGATTCAATTGATTCTATTGATACTAACCCGACTAATGAAGTTGTTGAGAATGTGCCTAGTGATCAAGGTATTCCCAAGCGGCTTCATACCGTTCACGATCATCCCCATGAGCAAGTCATTGGCAATATTCATGATAGTGTCAAGACGAGATCGCAAGTCCACCACTTCGCCAATTGTGCCTTTGCCTCATCAATAGAGCTAAAGAATATAGTTGAAGCGTGCGAAGATAGTGCTTGGATCCTTGCCATGGAGGAGGAACTCATTCAATTCGAGAGGAATGAGGTATGGGAGCTTGTTCCTTTGCCATTAAAGAACCACACCGTCATAGGGACAAAGTGGATCTTCAAGAACAAACCGACGAAAACCAAGTCGTCATCCGGAACAAAGCTCGGTTAGTTGCTCAAGGCTATCGCCAAGAGGAAGGTATCGATTTCGAAGAATCCTTCGCTCCGGTAGCTAGATTAGAATCGATTAGACTATTATTGTCTTTTGCATGCCATAAAAATTTTAAATTATTTCAAATGGATGTTAAAAGTGCATTTTTAAACGGAGATGTTGTTGAGGAAGTTTACGTTTCTCAACCTCCGGGCTTCGTAAATGAAAAATTTCCAAATCATGTTTTTAAACTAAGTTATACACTTGATTTTGGATTACTTTATCCAAAATCTAGCACGTATGAGTTAGTCTCATATAGTGATGCCGATTATGCGGGATGCAAATCTGACAGGAAAAGTACTAGTGGCACTTGCCATTTTCTAGGAAATTCCCTTGTCTCTTGGTTTTCCAAGAAGCAAAATTCCGTATCACTTTCAACCACCGAGGCGGAATACATTGCCGCCGGTGCCGCTTGTGCCCAGGTTCTTTGGATGAGACACACACTGAAGGATTTTGGTATTCATTATGATACTAGCCCTATCATGGTGGATAACCAAAGTGCTATTTGTCTTTCAAAGAATCCGGTGCACCATTCCCGATCTAAACACATAGATGTTCGACACCATTTTTTAGATGATCATGTTGCTAAAAAGGACACCATTTTAGTGTACGTTGAAACCCAAAAGCAAATCGCCGATATTTTCACGAAACCCCTAAAGGAGGACTCCTTTGTGTGGTTGCGTCGAGAATTGGGGATTATGGGTGAATCCGAGATATAGGATTCATGTCTCATTCAATTATCTTGCATGCTATTATATTTCGCGATATTCCATTCATGCTAGATTTATTGACTTTTTAGGGATTTTATGTGATATGTTTGAATTTTTGCTCGAATTCTTATTTGAATATCGTATTTAAGCTTTCGATGTTTTATGGGGTAGTTTAGATGACTAATGAGAGGGTTAAGATGTTTCATCCAAGTGGTTTATGAAGAGAACTCATTTATCAACTTTTGGACTCTTCTAGTCGGTTTCAGTTCATCAGCCAACCGACTAGATGCTCATCTAGTCGGTCAGCAAGTGAACTCAGACCGACTAGTTCAAGCTTTAAACTGTCTACTGTCTTTAACTTCTTTTAGTCGGTCACTGTTCTCCTACCGACCGACTAGATTGAAAACTAGTCGGTCAGTGATTATACTGTGACAGACTAACTCTAGCCCTAGATTTTTTTGTTTGCCTCTGTTTCGACTTAGTCGGTTTAAGCTCATTGACCGACCAACTAGATTGTAATCTAGTCGGTCAGTGATTGAACTGTGACCGACTAAGTGCGTTAGGGCAAACGCGTCTTTTCACATTCCAGACCGACTTAATCTCATTCTAACCGATTTTTTCTAGGTCTAGTCGGTTGCTTTCGTTTCCCAGCTCGAAAAACTCCCTCTCCCCGATCGAAACCCTTCACCTTCCCGTCGACTCCGGCCACTTTTCCGGCCATCTCCGCTGCCCGTCGCCGTCGACCACTCCCCTAGGTATAACCCCTCTTCCTAGATCTTGTTCTTCATCCCTAGGGTTTGTTCTAGGATTCATTTCAACTTCTAGGTGTTCTGGGGTTTCGGATTTTTCATTCTTAGGGCTTGTGTGTTAGGATCTAGTGTTTGTGCTTAGGGTGCTTGATCTTATCCCGTCGCGTGATTGAACTCGTTGTGCCGCGATCATGGCACGAACGAGACTCCCGATTACATCTTCTGGGGCATCCCCTATGACCGTAGAGGGTGCTACCGCTTCGACCCCTCCTAAGCGTAGGGCCAAGACCACTCGACCCCCCTCTTCGTCTTCAACTCCGTTGAAGAGGAAGAGGACGTCCAAGCCTAAACCTGCCGGCCAATCGTCCAAGCCTAAACCTAAACCCAAAAAGTTCCGTGCACCCACTCCTCCCGGTGAGCGTTCAGATAGTGATTCCGAGGATGATTCCGATGAGGAATACACTCCTGAACATCCCGAGAAGGCCCCTACTCCACCCCCTCCTCCACCTCCTCCTATGTCCCGTAAGGCTAAGGGTAAAGCTCCTATGCCAGTCGGTGGTGTAGATATATCGTTGTGCCGCGACGACCCTCAGTGTCTCGCAGCGTACAACCGTATAGAGCATTGCCCACTGCTGTTAGAGCATTACGTTCAGTTTTCTGATTTTCTTGGCCTTGCGGATCTTCTCTCCTATAGTGGCCTATTGGACTACCTTCGATTTGACGCTAAGGCGAACCCTAGACCATATCCTCGCCTGGTCAAATTATTCTATGCCAATCGTGTCCGGGGCCAGTACTGTGAGTCTCACTCCATCGAGACTTCTGTTTTAGGGACTCCTATAGTCCTCACGGCAGAAATCTTGGGGGAGTTGATAGGTTGCTCGTCGTGTGGCCTCCTCCCTTCTGACATCTCTGTCGATGATATCTCCTCCCTCGATCAGCGGACCCTAGGCAAAATCTTCCAGGTTATCCCCCCCGCATTCATTGGAGTCCCTTCCAAATCATTCAAGCCGAATGCTTGGGTGATTAACCTGATCTTGAAATCCTGCCTTCTTCCCAAGTATGGATCTTCATCTCTTCCATCTCAGCCGTTTCTGAAACTGATTTACGCTCTGTTTATGGGTAGCGAGATTAATTGGGCTCGCATTATACTCGATAAGATGGATTCTTTCGAGTGTATTCGCAAGACCACTAAATCTGCGCATATCCCATATCCATGTCTCCTGACCTTGGTATTCCGTTGTTTCGGTGTCCCCTTTCCCCCTGATGATGAGCGTCCCCTTGGTCCTCCTCTGAACGCGATGGACGTTAAGAAATCTCTTGCGGCACTCCGTCACGTGCAGCGGTCGACACCTTCTGCATCTCAGGCCACTCCTTCAGCTGCTTCAGTCCCTCCTCCTTCAGCTGCTTCAGTCCCTCCTCATACCACCACTCTTGATGATGTCGTCCGGTTACTTCGTCGGCACGAGTCGCGTTTGGCTCGTACCGAGGAGGTCGTCTGCCGTATGGCTACCTTGATGGGCGTTCAGCTTCCTCCTCCTGTTTCTGAGGATGAGGAGATGGACGATGAGGATATTGATGAGCTGGTCACCTCTCTTGCTCGTGGCGATGAGGCCACTGCTGCTGCTCCTACCACATCTGCTCCTGATGCTGGCACCTCTTCCGGTGCTCCTGAGACTTCTGCACCAGTGGATCAGCCTTCTGATGCTGCTGCTGCTCCTTCTGACGACCCTGCTCCTGTTGTTCCTGCTGTTGTTCCTGTTGAGACCCCAGCCGTTGAGCCTGCCGTCGATGTCTCCTCCCCTGCCCCGACGATCCCGTCTGTTGACACGCCTCTCCTCCCTGCAGAGCCTGAGTCCACTCCATCGACTGGACCTCCGGAGACTGCAGATCCTGCCACTTCCTCGTGATCGTCTATTTCAAGGACTCTCCACTGCTCTTTGGATGATACACCTTTTTGCGAGTGTTTTGGGTTAGGATGGGATGGAGTTTGAGTGTTGGATTTGATGTATTTTGATTTTCTGGATATCGGTGGTGCATATGATGTATTTTTGATGTTGATGATGGTGTTTGTATGATTCTGTTGTATTTTGATGACGTATGATGTATTTTTGTATGTTGGTGCAGATGTTGCACTTGATATGATGTACTCGATGTGTTTTGATTGTACTCTTGGTATTCATATATATATACATCGCTGCTCTCTTTGTTTTACTTCGTCGTACTCTTTTAATTTTCATTCAATGCCTTTGACATATGTATTCGTCCATCGACTCTTATAACAACGTGGTTAAATAGATTATATTTCTATGATTGTATAGAATTGTTTTCCATGCACAAAATTAACCAAGAATATTGAATATTGGAGAGTATGTTTCTTTATTCAATAAATGAATAAAAATTTGGTATTTTTGATGATTTTAATTATCACTTTTTGATAATGGACAATTTGACACACCTTGATTTGATCTCATCACTTTTCCCTTGGTGTCAATTAGTTCCATCGTCATTTTCTACGACTCCCGATGTTGGATTTATCATTTCCTAGTTGTTGTCGTTGTATGCCCCCCATTTTTGGGATAATGCCAAAGGGGGAGAGATAATGATAATAAATAGGTCAACTGAAAATTTAACTCAATTTCCAAGAATCTAATTTGATATGTTAGATTCAGGGGGAGTTAAGATATATATAAGGATTTTCAAAATCCGATATTTCAAAAATCGATTCTCATTATATATCTTACTCGTCTGATTGATGCAATTTATATATATTCATTTTGGAATTAACGTGTCATCAATGCAGGGGGAGTAAGTATTTTACATTTGAATTATTATTTTTGATTATTATTTATGTTGGTTTGTCATCACCAAAAAGGGGGAGAATGTTGAATATTGGACTCCCCGGATTTGGTTTTGGATGATGAGCAAACATAAATAATTCATGAACTAACAATTTGTGAGCGCAGTATTGGAGGTCGTCGCCAAACTCACGAGAACAATCAAAGCGACATCTCAAGACTTCTCAACACTCGTATTCTGTGCCTAAAGCTTCGTTGAAGCTCTTGGATCGTTTTGGAAGTCATGAAGAATTAATCGAAGCTCTCGAAGACCATTCATTAAGGTTTTATTTATAGTCTTTTAGCTTCGATCTATAGAATGTTAAGCCTTGAGTATATCTTACGCTTCTATCTTCATAACGCTCATATCGTAGCTCTAGGATTTTAGTACACGTCCATTCTATCTTCCTCGAAGCATCGCGCTTCGATTCAGACTTATTTGTGCATATTAGTTGGTACAAGAAGAAGTACTGACCGACTAGATGGTGATCTAGTCGGTCAGCAGAGCTTCTTGAACCGACTAGTTTATGTTAATCTTTTCTTGTTCAGTACTGTTTACAGTTAGTCGGTCTACGTTGACTCACCGACCGACTAGTTTGTGAACTAGTCGGTCCATGTTGTTTGACTGACCGACTAGTTGTGATTTACTGTACATGCCAAATTTCTCCTAAGCTACTGTTTACCATTAGTCGGTCTAAGAACGTTTGGTGACCGACTAGTTGACAATCTAGTCGGTCAACTTTTGTTCTTGGACCGACTAAGTCAATTTGTATTCAGACTATTTGTTTTTGCCTCTTAGTCGGTCTACGTTCACTGACTGACCGACTAGTTGTGAAACTAGTCGGTCAGAAAGTCTTCTTGGACCGACTAGATTTCTAGGTCTGAATTTCTATCTCTTCTCAGTTCTTCACTTAGTCGGTCCATGTTGTTTGACTGACCGACTAGTTGATGAACTAGTCGGTCAGTGTTTGTTCTTTGACCGACTAGTTGCCTCAGATTTCTATCCGTTGGAAATTGACCTAACTTGTTTTTATGGGACCCTATAAATACGAACCTAGGTCATTTCTCTCTAGGGGAGAGCTGCCATTAAGAGATTCATTGAGATAGAAAGAGATAGCCATTCTCACTCATTTCCAAAGATCTCTTCCTCACAAGAAATCCATTCTCTCTCTTTCTAGATCTAGAATCCATCTTGAGAGAAGTTTGTTCTTGGTGAGCCCTTCAAGCTCTAGCTTGATTCAAGTCTCCAAATCACTCCTAGGCACCTATTGCTGGTCATTTCCTTGGTGCTAGGTCTTGGTGACTTCATCTTCCTCAAATCCCTCCTTGCACCTATTTGGTAAGAAAACTCAAGGTATAGGATTTTGTGGTAAGATTGTTTATTTCATTATAAACTTGTTTATATAGCTTGTTGATTCTCTCGGTTGTGAGAGAAGGTTGTGATCCCGGGTTGTGGGATTCACTATTGCCATTGCATGTATGATTTGATCTTGTGAAGGTTTTTCACAAGATATTCATAGTGGAAATCTTGGGTTATGGTTTCTAACCTAAGTATCCGGAGGGGATCCGGGTGGTTGGGACGTAGGATCACCGGGAACAAGTCGGAGAGACTTGGGTGGATCCAAACCCAGTAACATCTTTTGTTAGCTTTGTTAATTTTGTTGTTGTTATTCAATTTAAGCTTCCGCAAATTAATTTGGTAGTTGTTTGCACTATAATTTGGAATTATACTCCTTGTTATTTTTAAAGTACTATTCACCCCCCCTCTAGTATTTGTGCAGTAGCTTGTAGGGCATTACAGCTTTTGCTATCGTCTTCATATGGGGATGCGTGCATTACGCTTGACACTTGATTCCTCCTCGCAATCCATAGGCACTCGTGTACTCTACGGAATGCGATGCCATCTTATGGTTGATTCTAGCGGTCGGGCTACTTTCGTAGTCATCGACTAGCGGAATGGGGGTTATGGTCGCTTCCGGCTCTCGGGTCACCCTCGTGAGCGCGAGCTCTGGGAAACGGCCACAAATCCCAAATCAAATTCATGGGATTCTCCCTAGGATATGGAGTTGCTTTTGCGGTCCTCCAATCCTAAGACTAATCCCCCAAAACCCTTGTTCAAACCACCATATGGAGATCCTAGATTCATACAACGGAGGTCTAACCTAATATCCAATCCCTAAGCTCCTAGGGATCCTCCCTAAGCCCTATAAACCCACTACTCTAGCATGGAAAAGACTCTAAACATGGGAGCAATAGAGATAGACATAATTACTTGGCCAAATTGTATGAAACCAATTTCAATAGAAAGAGCAAGCAATATAATAGCAATACTAAATAAATCAAAGAGAACTAACCACAAACAAGGAAATGGATTGCAAATGAAATCACAAAGAGAGAGCCCCTCCAATAGCTACGAAGGTTTTCCTACAGAAATTAAAGCTTAACATACTCTAAAAAAACTGTTCACTATTTATACAAAGTCACTTGGGTTCGGGGTTTTCAACAAAACCAACCCGAAACCCATTAAAACAAGCCAAAATGGCGTTGGCCGACCCACCGCTCGGGCGAGCACAGTGCTTGCTCGCCCGAGCACCCCCTTGAGGGGCGTTGTCTTGGGCTCTGTCTTAGCGTTTGAGAAAGGGCGCTTAGGCGAGTGAGTTGGGTCACTCGCCCGAGCATCATTAAGAAGAATCCATCTCGCTCGTTCGAAGAAGAGGCCACTCGGGCGAGTGACTCGACCCGCTTGACCGAGCGAAATAAATGCCACTTTGACAGAGAGCTTCATGGAAAAAATCGAGGTTCATCTGACGACTGGCTTGGGTGAGCGACTTGGTCACTCGATCGAGCGGGTCGAGTCGCTCGCCTGAGTGACTCCTTTGAAGTTTTGGCTGCTCCCGTTGGTGTCACAGCTTGGCCGAGTGCATCATACGCTCTACCGAGTGATCTGGCAACATCAACTCCTTTCCTTCATTCTCTTCCTTCTCTTCTCTATTCTCTTCTTCTCTTCTATTCTATCTCTCTCTTCTTCACTTCTTTGGCCCCGTGGGTCACCGTGGCGAGGCGAGGCGAGATTCGACGTCCCGGTTGAGTCCAAAGTCTCGTATCGCTTTGAATCGTGCCAAATTCCCTGAAAGTATATAAAATATCGCAAGAATCAAATATATCGAGAAAAGACGCGATATAATACGGAAATATGAATTTGGGCGATCGAAACGATTGAAAATGCAGGGTAAAAACCTAGAAAATATGGACACAACAACGTCCCAGAGGAAGACTTGGTTGGCAAGATTTTTTGGAGATTGGATTCAAAAGAGAATTTCAATCGAGGAAGCACATGATTTGGCAAGCATTACTTTTGAGCAACTGTTAAAGCCAAAAATGACCGAGTCATTTGTCAAGCTGACGTGAGCTCTTCGCGCTGAGTCGGAGCCTCGTCAGCGGGTGAAGTGGGACCCTTGGTTGGGAGAACCTGGGTCGTATGATGGAGGTAGATGATGATGTGGTGCTTGATCGACCCTCAAACATCTTGTACGTCGATCGCTCGAGGTTAGGAAGCTCGGGATCGACCCTCGCGGGAGATGGAGACTCGTCGATCTACACCACATAGACACGTTAGGGGGGTCGGATCTGGGTTCCGACCCAAATCCCCTCCAATGCTTAAGTTAGTATGGGAACTTAAGGATGAGAGGGAGCTTGGAGCAGCTGAGATCGACCCACGGAGGTTCGCCTCAGATCAATTGTCGCAAGCTCTTTTTTATAAGAGATATTAGCTGAAAGAGTAGAGTCTGTGTATTAGAACTCGTACCTTGAGAATTGGAACCCATATACATTAGTCCTTTCGAGAATTTATAGCCAGCTCCCTATTGATTGTGTGTAACCATCCTTTCATTGATTTAGGCGCGATCTTCTCGGGATTCAAGATAACAGCTGCCCATTTATTTGTCCCCACTAACTTCCCCCTAATATCAGTTCAAGCCTCACGGTTGAACGAGCCTTCGCTTGACTTGACAATACTCCGCTTTTAGCGACGGCTATCGGGTTGTGGTGCCAAATGGGTTAGGTACACGGATACTGCAGCATGATCTGTACCCATGCACTAACAATGGCCCCCATCATCTGTGCCTCAGAAACTGCATTGATGGAGACCGTATGATGTGTAATATCCTTAAATGCGCACAGCTTCCGAAACATTTGATTTGATTTGTGCTGCCAAAACCCTTTCTTCTTTGAATCAATCTCTGCCGCTTCTTGAGGCAGTCTTCAGACACGTGTCGTTCATCGATCGTTAGTCGGTTAAACTCTTTCATATAAAAGAAAAGTGTGGGAGGAGAAAGGATATTTCTGCTTCTTTGAGATGAAAGCTTGAATCTGTTGTTGCCTACTTCGGAGATTGCTTGTTCTTCCTAAGGTACTTTCTCCTGATTGGCCTTGACTCTTCTTTAGATCCCTTAGGTATGTTCACTCCAGTCATAATGGAGGAGCCGACCTACGAGGAGCTCATGGCACGCCTTTATCCCCCTCGATGCGAGGAAGTTCCTGGAGGGGGGAAAGGGGTTCGGATCGAACGAGAGCTTCCCATTCATCAGAGGGATCTAATCTTGAAGGTTCTTGGAGTTATCTTAGAGATGGCCCCTAGGTTTTCTCTCGATCTGACTGCAGAGGTCTGGCGAGGTTGTCTTGGCCATCCTTTTAGGTTTAGGGTGCCTAATTCAGATGAGAGAGTGTGTTTTCCACAGAAGAACGAGGTTGGGGGTATATCTTAAATCTTTTTGCCTAAGACTTCGGTTTCCTCTTCATCCATTCATCGTAGAAGTCCTATGCTCTTCTGGGCTTTCTCTGTGTCAACTCGCACCCCAAGCTCTTCCTCCCTTAGTCGGCTTCATTGTGCTTTCTGAGCTCTGTGGGGTCCGTCCGTCCCTAGGGCTATTCAAGTACTTCTTTCGGATAGTTCTTGATCTCCGTTAGGTATGGTACCATATCTTCGCTCGCCTGTCAGTGAGACTCATATTCAACCTTCCGTTTTCTGATCCTGGATGAAGAGACACTTTCGTGTTTGTCATCCTTCCTGATCTGGGATGCTCAATAGTTGGAGTTCTTCGAGCTCTGAGCTCGCTGAAGAGTCCCGGTTATCATCGGAATAGGCCATGGCCAGGCTGTTGCCAAGCGAGTTTGAGGCAACAAATCTCCTTCTGGGTCGACCAAGGCAAGAGAGGTTGACTTCATATCTGTTGGATGATCATCGACTGAAGACCTTTTTGTGGAGTCCAATGTCGACCATGTGTCTTCATTACAATCACTCAAGATAATTATCTCCGTTGTTTACAGATATGACAAACGAAAACCGCTGGAGTGGTATATCTGGGATGGATCGGGTTTGGAGGGAGCAGCGGAAGAAGAAGAGGAGTGTCGAAAGGTCGAGCGCTCATGCCAAAGGGTCGAGCTCTTGATCTCCCATCCCTGTCAACCAGAGCTCTTCTTCATAGGGAGGCAAGGTCAGGCAGACCTCGAGGCCTTCTTCTCGTGCCCCTTCAAGGGAGGCTTCGAGTCAGGCCCCTGTTCGAACCGCTGTGCCCCTTACCTCCATTATGGTCTCGGAGCCGCTGGTGGTGGTTGACATCGATGCTGTCGACGTCGCTGAGCCGACCAAAGATGTTGGCCAGAAACGAGAGATGTCCTCCCAAGGGGAGGAGGATCCAGTAAAAAGGAGACGAGTGGAGGAGGAGAATCATCTTCCTTCACCGATGACGAAAGGAATAGGGGTCGCCCCTCTCGGGTCTCAGGGGGCGATCGAGACTTCTTCGGTGTTGCAGGCTCACGTGATGCCCCTTCTGGATCAGTGGCCCTGGGGCGGTATTGTGTCGCCTGTTCCTTTGGTCAGCCCAATCCCTGTGGAGTTTGATCGAGCTCTACTGCTCAATCAAATTTCGTCTTGCTCCTCAAGGCCTGTACGGGGTGACCCTTACAACCTCCATTCACCGTTGGAAGGGTGGAGTCGGCCCTGTTGGACTTTGGGACGACTGCTCGATTGGTGGAGAACTTGATTCTCCCTAGGGACCTGGAGCTCCTTGATAGGTTGGACATCGAACAGGTGGCCAACTTCTTCGTGGGGAGCGGATACCAGGTACGTTGTCTGCCTTCTGTCTATTGATGCTCGAGTTGGCCGTCCCTGACTAATCTTTTTCTGTAGATGTCCATTCTTGGTGCCGTGTTGCATCGTCAAGTCGTCGACTTGATCGAAGGAGATCGACGGGTGGCAGACGCAGAGCGCAAGGCGTTCGAGCTCGAGGTTCGGACGAGGAAGGCAGAGGAGGACTTGGAGAAAGCCCTCGCGGCTAAGGCGAATGCCGAGTGGGCGGCTGTAGAGGCTAAGAATAGTCTCTTGTCCATGTCGGACCTCCGCAAGTCTGTCGAGCTCCAGTGGAGGATGGAGAAGGCCCAGCTCGAGGCAGAGCCATATGCTTTTAAGAAGGAAGCGATCGAGCTCGAGCCAAAGCTTCCAACTATGAGAGATGGGCGGAGGCTTGCAAGGTAGAGACCGTCAAGTTTCAGGCCAAAGTCGTCGAGCTCAAGGAGGCCTCTATGAGGGAGAAGGCGGAGCTCATGGCAAGGTTTATAAAGGCGATGTAAGCTTTCTCCAATGTCTTTGCACCTGGAGGCGCTCCTCCTCCCTCTTAGGCCGGCAGGCCTTAGGTTAGACTTCTTGCAATTTTTCTGTTTTTATTACTTTTCCATTTGAAATGAAAATAATGAAAACTTTTTGCAACGTTGGAGTACTTTTACATTTTCCTTTACTTGAATATATGCGTATGTATGGCCCCTCAATGACCCAACTTCTAATTTCATAGAAATCGAAGGTAAGTTTTGTCGTTGATAAATTAGGCGCATTCAATCGATGAATGCAATCTTTTAAACCTTAAATCATGCTTTGTTTGTTAACAGGGGGCCCAGCCCCTTCGACTTAGAGCCAACGACTATGGTGGGTCGTTCAGTGGAGAGGGGGGATCCATCGGCTTATGACTGACGACAAGGGTCGTTCGGTGGCGAGGGGTGAGGCCCCGTCAACTTACGGCCGATGAGCATCGTGGATCATTCAATGGCGAGGGGGGATCCGTCGGCTTATGGCTGACGACTTATGGTCATTCGGTGGCGAGGGGCGAGACCCCTTCGACTTACGGCCGACGAGCGTCGTGGATCGTTCAGTGGCGAGGGGGGATCCCTCGACTTTACGGCTGACGACTTAGGGTCATTCGGTGGTGAGGGGCAAGGCCCCTTCGACTTACGGTCGACGAGCGTCGTGGGTCGTTCAGTGGCGAGGGGGTCCCTCGACTTACGGCTGACAACTAGGGTTAGAAATCGTCAGACGGATATCGAAAAACGACCGAATTTGTATTTATCATGAATATGCATAAGATAAAATACAAAGATAAGTTTCAGTCAATTGGTGCATTTACCCTTGTTGGCACAATTATTGATAGTACTTCCGCAAATGCTCCGCGTTCCAAGGGTGAGAAAGGTCTCTATCATCCAATGTAGCGAGCCGGTAGGTGGCAGGACCGAGCACATCAATCACTGTGTAAGGTCCTTCCCACTTCGCAGCGAGCTTTACTTGCTTGAGAATCTCGGGAGTGAAAGCAGCCTTATGCAGCGCCAAGTCACCGACACGAAATCTACATTCGCGAACCCTTGAGTTGAAATATCGGGCCAGGCGTTCTTTTTGTTCAATGAGGGTCGTCAAAGCCCGTTCACAGACCTCGTCAATCAGTTGTAGGTTAAGTTCGAGCCCTTCCGAGTTTCTTTCTTCGTCATAGTATTGGAGACGAAGCGATTGTTCATTAAATTCCACTGGGACGACAGCCTCACATCCATAAGCAAGCATGAATGGCATTTCTCCTGTCGAGGTTTTGTGGGTTGTTCTGTACGACCAAAGTATGCTGGGGATTTCTTCTGGCCAGGTCCCCTCGAGCCCGATTATTCTCTTTTGAAGGAGTCCGAGGATGCATTTGTTGTCTGCCTCTGCCAATCCATTTGAATGGGGATGTGTGACAGAGGCGAAATGCAGCTTGATCTTCAGCTCGGGGCAGAAGTCTCTGAAGCCGACATTGTCAAATTGTGTCACATTGTCCGTCACAATGGATTGTGGGATGCCAAAACAACAGACGATGGATTTCTAGACGAAGCTACAAGGTTCCTTCTAGGTGATTCGGGACAGGGGCTCTGCCTCGATCCACTTCGTGAAGTAATTGAGTGCTACTATTAGGAACTTCCGTTGCCCGCTCGCTTGTTTGAACGGACCAAGGAGGTCCAATCCCCACTTGGCGAAAGGAACTGGACTGACGATGGGGATCATCTCAGTTGGTGGGGCCGAGCTGATCCTTGAGAATTTTTGGCAAGCCGAGCACTTTCGCACGTATTCGACGGCATCATTGAACATCATTGGTCAGAAGTAGCCTTGTTATACGGCCTTCAAAGCTATTGCTTTTTCCCGCAATGGTTCCTGCAATCGCCCTCATGGATTTCTTGGATCACATATAATGCTTCCTACGGGGCCAAACATTTGAGGTAGGGGAAAACGCCATTCCTGGTCCATCATCTTTTGTATAACGGACCATCTAGCAGAACGAATTGGTATGCCTTCCGTTCTAGCTTTCGTGCGTCCACTAGGTCGGTCGGCTTCTCCCTCATGTTTAGGTAACAGATTATGGGATCCATCCAAATGATTCCTCGGTCAAGGCTTAGCAGCTCCTGCTCCAGCCCACTGGGGTATGGTAGACATTGTACATACACTGTCTGACTGAGCCCCGCAGGGGAGGATGTCGCGAGCTTTGACAGGGCGTTGGCTCAGTGATTCTTCGATCTCGGTACATGATGGATTTTCATGCGTCTGAACTTGGCAAGCTATGCTTTAACAACTTACATGTAGCTCTACATTGAGTCTTCGCAGGCCTCGAAGCTTCCTTTTAGCTGGTGGACGACGAGGCTGGAATCGCTGAGTAGTTGAACCACTTTTGCTCCTAGGGCTTGAGTCAATCAGAGTCCATTGATGGCCGCTTCGTTCTCAGCACCATTATTTGTGGTTTAGACATCGAAGCAGAGAGCGTACTCGAATATATTGCCCGTTGATGTTTGAACAATTATTCCGGCCCCGCTCCCGGTTTGAGTGGCCGAACCATCAATTTGTACGATCCAGGTTCCATCGTCTTCATGTATCAGTTGGCGAATTGATACATGTCGAGGGTGAGGGGGTAGCCTCTGGTAGTATGTTAGTAACACATACCTCATCCTTTGGGCCGTCGTCGTAAGTGAGTTCGACAATGAAGTCGGCAAGATCCTGTCCTTTGATGGCGGTCCTCGGCTTGAACTGGATGTCGAATTCACTCAACTCGACTCCCCATTTTGTCATTCTCCCCGAACGATCCAGCCTCTTTAGGGTCTGTTCCAAAGGAGTGTCAGTGAGGACCAAGATGGTGTGCGCTTGGAAGTACGGTCGCAACCTCCTTGCAGATTGTACCAGTGCAAAAGCCGTCTTCTCAATCCTCGAGTAGTTTATCTCCACGCCTTGAATAACTTGACTGACGTAGTAGATGGACCGTTGCACTCCCGAGTCTTCTTTGATGAGTACCGAGCTTATGGCCTACATGGTAGCGGTCAGATAAATGATGAGCTGGTCATCTCTGCCGGGCTTGGTCCGGAGTGGTGTGCTGTGAAGGTACTCCTTTAACTCGGAGAATGACTTCTTACAGTCTACATCCCACTCGATGAACCTTTTGCCGTTCGATGCAGAAGCTATCGCCTCTCTCAACACTTTGAAGAAAGGCAACCAGATTTAGATAAGAATCGGCCCAATGCAGCTATTCTTCCGTTCAGCCTTTGAAGTTCTCTGATGGTCGAAGGCTCCTTCATTATTACGAGCATCGTGATCTTGTCGGGGTTGGCCTCGATCCCTCGATTCGTCAGCATGAAACTGAGGAACTTCCCTGATCGGACCCTAAAATTACATTTGGCAGGGTTCAGTCAGAGGTTGTATTGCCGGATCTGTGCGAATATCTCTCAGAGAGCCACTGTAACGACTGCTTTTCATGTATCTGGATTTATTATAATATAATATATGTTTTGGTGGATTTTCTCCTCGTGTGTGGTTTTCGTCTCCGTAGCTTTCATTTTCGATCGATTCGTCGTATTTTCTCGTTTCTTCCTTAGGATTGTCGATTTCGAAGTATGTCATTCGTGACAGACTTCATAACGGTCGTATTTTACTATTAGATCAAGCCTAGGAGTCTTAGGAATCGATCCCGGGGCCCCGCGCTCCGTATCGGAACTTTTGGTGCTAATTAGCCGGTATAAGAAGGGGCACTGACCGACTAGATGACGATCCAGTCGGTCGGCAATCCTTCTTGGACCGACTAGTTGGCTTTCTAAATTTCTCAGGAGTTACTGTTTATCGTTAGTCGGTCTAAGAACGTTGGTTGATCGACTAGGTTACAAACTAGTCGGTCGACAATGCTTCTTTAACCTACTAACACATCATCTAAATTTTAGTATCAGTACTGTTCATTCTTAGTCGGTCTAAGTTCATCTTTTGACCGACTAGTTGTTAAACTAGTCGGTTAAGTTTTGTACTCAGACCGACTAATTCTTGGTTCTACTGTATAGTCGAGTTACTGTTTTCTCTTAGTCGGTTTACGAACGTTCACCGACCGACTAGATATCAAACTAGTCGGTCAGTAGTTGTTCATCGACCGACTAAATCCAAATCCTATTTTCGTTCAGAAGTTACTGTTTACACTTAGTCGGTCTGCGTTGGTCGACCGACCGACTAGTTGCCAAACTAGTCGGTCAGTGGTTTCTCTTTGACCGACTAATCTGTGTTAAAACCCTAATTTCTGGGCAGCCGCCAGCCCGACCTATTTATACCCCTCCCAAACGTTTTCTTCTTCCTCCACTCGACCTAAACCCCTAAAATCTCCCCCATTGAGCCGCCATCTTCCTCCAAGCTCTATTCCTTCATCCCAAGCCCTAGATCCATCATCTAAACCCTCCATCAACTCTATCTACCTCTCACCTTCCCCAAAATCTCATCAAATCCCCAAAATCCCCCAAAAACCCTAACTCTCCAAACTTCTCCATTTGTTTCCAGATCTGGTCCTAGGGTTCTCCGGAGTGTTTCTTCCGCCTCCTCTCGGTAAGAAATCGATCTCTCGATGTTTTCATAACCTATTTGTATTTTTATGAAACCCTAATGAAATTTCTTGTTGTTTGATGATTGTTTCCCCGTAACAGTGATTTCCCCGTAGAATATCATCCACGAGACGAACCTTCGTGATCATCATCCCCGGTGCTAGGCAAGTGAAACTTGCCACTTAGGGTTTAGGCCATGTTTTAGGCCATTTGCTTGTTGTAGGCGTAAAAGAGGCTAGGCGACGAAATGATACTCGCCTAGGCGCAAATTGGGGAACTAGCTTGACAACGAAGCTAGTTCCGACATATAACATGTTGCACACTTACCATGTCATGTTTACTTTTCATTAACGGTACGCAAATTAATTGTCATGTCATTGCATCCTTTAAGTGTTTCCGTGAATGTGTAGCTTCGCTACAATGCTTGTGTTCCTGGCTCGTGTTCCAGAAGCGGGCCATGTGTTGGTTGATAGCCAATGCCCGAATTGCTTGTTTCCGGCTAGGTGCACCCCTACGCCAATCGTTTATGAATCGTGAAATAGAATGCGAGCTCCCGTGCGGGGCAACCCCGGCTCACTTGCTGAGCTCATGTACGGGGACCCTGGCTCCATTACGTGTGGGTATTGGGGGTAAGAGTTAAGCGGCCAATCAACTGGGAGTCTGCCCGATCAGCAACTGCAGTGGTAAGGCGTAAACTCTGGGTTTTGGGGTAGTGTTAAGCGGCCAATCAGCGTGAATGTGAAACCATTCAGCTGTAAGGCGTAAACATCTACAAACAACGTGAATAGTGAATTGATTGAGATTGATAGTAGCTTGGCTACTCTTGTCTTGTCCCGATGATTGTTCTCTTGTACAAATTGTCTCGCCATGTCTTGATTATGCACTCATGTTATAACTGCCATGTCATGCATACTATAACTGCTAGGTTGCTAGTTGCCTTACTTTCAGTTTCCTTGCTCAAGTCTTTTAGACTTGCTGACATGTGCCCCTTACTCTTTTGGGTGACACATGTTAGATCCCGAGCCTGAGTACCTTGTTGAGGACGAGGTGTTTGCTGACACCGAGCCTGAGCTTGTGTTTGACGGGGAGTACGTGGACACTGGGGACCAGTCCTAGTGTTTTCGTTGTGTTTCCCTTTTTGTTTTAGACTGCTGCTTGTTGTCGGTGCGTGGCACCTATACTTTGTTATGTCGTTGTTTTTGTTGGCCTTGTTCTGGGCCTTTAGACTCTTTCTTTTAGCCTGGTGGCTTTTCTGGATGTTGGACTTATTTTCATGTTGGACAATTTATGAGATGTGAGATTTTATTTCAGTCTCTCCTTGTGTTATTATTGTTGTTCCGTTGTGGTTACAGGGACCTGCTTATGTTTTATTGACGCTTATCGGGTTTGGGGCTTCACAGCTCCACTCTCGTGCGGACCTTTTCACGTCTCGCCTCCATTTTAGGGAAGCGGGTCGTGACAGGTTTTGTTGGTGGCCCATGCAGGTCCTTCTGTAACTGCGATTTTTGGAATATCGATAATAATATTAGAATGTCCAATAAACTAAGTTCGACGTCCGATGTCATAAGCTATGAGTCTAATCTGATTCGTTTCTGTGTCATTAGATGGCAGGAAGGCGTTTCACCCGTGGTGGGGGTAGTGGTGCGCTCCCTCATGATGAGGAGCCTGAGCGGGAACCCACCAACGGTGAGATGATGCGGATGATGCTCCAGATGATGCAAGTGCAGCAGGGCGTGCTCATGCAAGTCCAGAATGCTCCACTTGCTCGAGCTGCCCGGGCTCTTCCGGATGCCCCTCGCTCTGAGCCAGGAGCGAAGCAATTTTGGGAGCTGGGTCCCGCGTATTTTGATGGGTCTGAGGGTCCTCTGGCTGCCGATGAGTGGATTCGGAACATCGAGGACAATCTGAAGATGGCCAAGATCACCCCGGCTGGATGGGTTGATTTGGCGAAGAGGCAACTCAAGGATAATGCTCGGAATTGGTGGGATGCGGAAGAGAAGATATTGGTGGAGCCGATAGCTTGGGCTACCTTCAAGGCCATATTTGAGGGTGAGTTCTTCCCGAAAGCTGCCAGGGAGGAGATGCTGCAGCGTTTTATCGATTTGAAACAAGGGAGCTCGTCGGTGGACCTATATCACCAAGAGTTCATGAGGCTGAGTCAGTTTGCACCAAAGATGGTGCAGGACGCTGAGGAGAGAGCTCAGAGGTTCCTGCAGGGACTTGGTTCGGAGCTCCAGAGTTTTGTGACCTCTTCTGACCGGGAGTCTTATCAGAAGGTTCTGGTAGCAGCCAAGAGGCAGGAGCTGCTCGTGAACCAGAGGAGGGGGTCTATTGTTGGTGCTGGGAAGAGGCCTGTGGAACAGGCGAGAGCTGTGGTTAGACCTGGATTCAGGACTAATCAGTCTGCTCAGTTTAAGAGGCCAAGAGGGCCTATTCTGAAGACTTGCCATTTCTGCGGCAAGCCTGGCCACATCAAGGATCAGTGTCGGAAGTTTCTGGGCCAGTGTTTGGTTTGTGGTGATGCTTCCCATGCCGCGAAGGATTGTCGGCATGCGAATCAGCTGCGGAGGGCACCTGTTGCAGCACAGCCGTTGCAGCAGCGAGCGTCTGTTCCTGCTGGACGTGGAGCGGCTCTTGTTCCACAGGGACAGGCTTTTTGGCAGGCTGTTCCGCCAAGGAGGCAGGCTTTTCTGATGACCGCTGTGGAGAGCGAGGCTGTGGATGAGGTTATCGCAGGTAATCCTCAATCTAGCTGTTACTTTCCTAGCTGGTTTTGATTGTTAGATTGTGTTGTTTGCTTGAACATGATTGTTTGCTAGACTAGGGTTTGATTGTTAATTGTTTGTTAGGTGTGGTTTTGGTTTGCACATTTCCTGCACGAGTCCTCTTTGACTCTGGTGCGTCGATGTGTATTATTTCTCGGAGCTTCGTGGAGAGGCATTCCTTGTCGACGTCTCCTCTTCCCAAGAGTTGGAATATCGTTACAGGGAATGGCGTGGTCTCGGTGCATCGTGGTTGCAATTCTTGCTCATTGGTGGTCTGTGGACATGAGCTTTTCGCTGATTTCATTGTCCACGACATCATCAACTATGATGCGGTCCTTGGGATGGACTGGCTTGCGAGCTTCTATGCTACGATCGACTGTCGGAGAAAGAAGGTGGTGTTCGAGATTCCCGGGCATCCAGTATTTGAGTTCAGTCGTGGTAGCAGTTCGCTTGGTCCTGTCAGATTTCGGGCCAGGCCGGTGGAGGTTGTGGCTATGCAGATGGAGCTGGAGTAGCCAGCTGTGGTGTAAGATTTTGGCGACGTCTTCCCCGAGGAGATGTCTGGTTTGCCACTTGATCGAGCTTTGGAATTTTCTATTGATCTTATTCCAGGTGCGCAGTCGATTTCGAAGGCACCGTATCGTATGGCACCTGCAGAATTGGAGGAGTTGTGGAAGCAGTTGGATGAGCTCTTGCAGAAGGGTTATATCAATCCTAGTGTGTCTCCATGGGGAGCACCGGTGCTGTTGGTGAAGAAGAAGGATGGTTCGCGTCGCATGTGCGTGGACTATCGGGAGTTGAATGCGGTGACCATTAAGAATAAATACCCGTTGCCTCGCATCGATGATATTTTTGATCAGCTTGGAGGTTCGAGGGTGTTTTCTAAATTGGATTTGATGAGTGGTTACCATCAGTTGAAGGTGAAGAAGGATGATGTTCTGAAGACAGCGTTCAGGACGAAGTATGGACACTATGAGTTCGTGGTTATGCCTTTCGGCGTAACTAACGCGCCCGCAGTTTTCATGAATCTGATGAACCTGATTTTCTACGACTTTTTGGATAAGTTTGTCGTTATCTTTATTGACGACATTCTGATCTATTAGAAGTCGGAGGAAGAGCATGCCTCGCACTTGAGGACGGTATTGGAGATCTTGAGAAGGCATCGTTTGTATACTAAGTTTTCGAAGTGCGAGTTTTGGCTGGATAGAGTTGCTTTTCTCGGGCATGTGGTGACTGGAGATGGTATTTCAGTGGATCCCGAGAAGATTAGGGCCATCAGAGAGTGGCCTGTTCCGTCGTCTGCGTCTGAGATTCGGAGTTTCCTTGGACTTGCTGGTTACTATCGGCGTTTCATTAAGGACTTTTCTCGTATTGCTGAGCCGATGACCAGGTTGACGCGGAAGGAAGTTGCTTTTGTTTGGTCGGGTGATTGTGAGAGTGCTTTTGGTATTCTGAAGGAGAGGTTGACGACTGCCCTTATTTTGGTTGTGCCTGATCGCAGCGGTGGATTTGAGATCTTTTGCGATGCTTCTGGCAAGGGTCTCGGTTGTGTGTTGCATCAGCATGGGCATGTTGTGGCGTATGCGTCTCGTCAGCTTAAGGTTCATGAGAAGAATTATCCGACGCATGATTTGGAGTTGGCTGCTGTTGTGTTTGCTCTTAAGATTTGGAGGCACTTCCTGTTGAGTGAGAAAGTGAAGATTTTCACCGATCACAAAAGCTTGAAGTACATTTTCACTCAGAAGGAGCTCAACATGCGACAGCGTCGATGGTTGGAGCTTATGGCGGATTATGAGATTGATTTGCAGTATCACCCTGGCAAGGTGAATGTGGTTCCAGATGCTTTGAGTAGGCTTCCCGCGGTGATGATGTTGACCTCGCAGTGGAGATTGCAGCAAGATTTTTGCGAGTCGGGCGTGGAGATTGTTCTTCCTGGGGAGGCTTCGTCGTTGATGTACATGCAGGTACAGTCGACGATCGTGGATCGGATTAAGGCTGGCCAGGCTGAGGATCCGAAGCTGGTGAAGATTCGAGAGCAGGTGGAAGCCGGTCTGCGGACTGACTTTTTGATTCATGAGGACGGCTCGCTGAGGTTCGGAGCCAGGTTGTGTGTGCCAACTGGGGATATCAGAGAGGAATTGATGGTGGAGGCACACAGTTCGTCCTATTCTGTGCATCCTGGTGGCACCAAGATGTACCAGGATCTTCGTCTGAATTATTGGTGGCATGGTATGCAGAGAAGTGTGGCTCGGAGTGTAGCCAAGTGCTTGGTTTGCCAGCAAGTAAAGGCGGAGCATCAGCGTACGGCCGGGTTGCTACAACCGCTTCCGATTCCGGAGTGGAAGTGGCAACACATCACTATGGATTTCGTGACTGGACTACCTCGGAGTCCGAAGTAGAATGACGCGATTTGGGTGATCGTAGATCGATTGACCAAATCTGCGCACTTTATTCCGTTCCGAGTGGGACAGTCCACTGAGGTGCTAGCGAGGAGATATATGGAGGTAAATTCTTTTACTCTCCGTTCTATTTCCTTTTCCTAGTTTGGATGGTGATGTAACATGAATCGTGCAGGAGGTCATGCGACTTCATGGAGTCCCCGTGAGTATCGTGTCGGACAGAGACACGAGGTTCACATCTCAATTCTGGCAGAGTTTGCAGAAGAGATTGGGTACGCGTCTGAGTTTCAGCATGGCGTACCATCTGCAGAAGGATGGCCAGTCCGAGAGGAAGATTTAGATTTTGGAAGACATGCTGAGGGCGTGCATGTTGGATTTCAAGGGTTCGTGGGAGGACCATCTACATTTGGTGGAATTCTCTTACAACAACAGCTTCCAGGCGAGTATTGGCATGGCGCCTTTCGCCGCTCTTTATGGGAGAAAATGTCGATCGCCATTGAGTTGGGACGACGTTGGTGATCGGGAGTTGTTGGGACCTGAGATGATCGTGGAGGCCGTGGATATCGTCAGGAATATTCGGGAGAGGTTGAGGATTGCTCAGGACCGTTTTAAGCATTGGGCGGATGCTAAACATCGTCCTTTGGAGTTTCAGCCGGGCGACCATGTGTTCTTGAAGATTTCCCCGAATCGTGGTGTGATTCGTTTCAGGAAGCGAGGGAAGTTGAGCCCGCGATACATTGGACCATTTGACATTTTGGAGAGGGTTGGCGAGGTAGCTTATCGCTTGGCCTTGCCGCCATCTTTGGAAGGAGTTCACAATGTTTTCCATGTGTCGCAGCTTCGTCGATACATTAGCGATCCATCTCATGCTGTGGATTTTTCGGAGATTACCGTTCGCCCCGATATGACGTATGACCAGCATCCAGTGCAGATTCTGGACAGGCGTCAGAAATCGCTTCGGAACAAGATTGTCAATCTTGTGAGGGTGATGTGGCAACACGGCTCACCTGGAGAGTCTACTTGGGAGAATGAGGATGAGATGCGAGAGAGTTTCCCACTTTTGTTTCCGGACTCGTGAGTGTTTGGAAATTCCGAGGACGGAATTTTTCTTAAGTTGGAGAGGATGTAACGACTGCTTTTCATGTATCTGGATTTATTATAATATAATATATGTTTTGGTGGATTTTCTCCTCGTGTGTGGTTTTCGTCTCCGTAGCTTTCATTTTCGATCGATTCGTCGTATTTTCTCGTTTTTTCCTTAGGATTGTCGATTTCGAAGTATGTCATTCGTGACGGACTTCATAACGGTCGTATCTTACTATTAGATCAAGCCTAGGAGTCTTAGGAATCGATCCCGGGGCCCCGCGCTCGGTATCGGAACTTTTGGTGGTAATTAGCCGGTATAAGAAGGGGCACTGACCGACTAGATGACGATCCAGTCAGTCGGTAATCCTTCTTGGACCGACTAGTTGGCTTTCTAAATTTCTCAGGAGTTACTGTTTATCGTTAGTCGGTCTAAGAACGTTGGTTGACCGACTAGGTTGCAAACTAGTCAGTCGGCAATGCTTCTTTAACCTACTAACACATCATCTAAATTTTAGTATCAGTACTGTTCATTCTTAGTCGGTCTAAGTTCATCTTTCGACCGACTAGTTGTTAAACTAGTCGGTTAAGTTTTGTACTCAGACCGACTAATTCTTGGTTCTACTGTACAGTCGAGTTACTGTTTTCTCTTAGTCGGTTTACGAACGTTCACCGACCGACTAGATATCAAACTAGTCGGTCAGTAGTTGTTCATCGACCGACTAAATCCAAATCCTATTTTCGTTCAGAAGTTACTGTTTACACTTAGTCGATCTGCGTTGGTCGACCGACCGACTAGTTGCCAAACTAGTCGGTCAGTGGTTGCTCTTTGACCGACTAATCTGTGTTAAAACCCTAATTTCTGGGCAGCCGCCAGCCCGACCTATTTATACCCCTCCCAAACGTTTTCTTCTTCCTCCACTCGACCTAAAACCCTAAAATCTCCCCCATTGAGCCCCCATCTTCCTCCAAGCTCTATTCCTTCATCCCAAGCCCTAGATCCATCATCTAAACCCTCCATCAACTCTATCTACCTCTCACCTTCCCCAAAATCTCATCAAATTCCCAAAATCCCCCAAAAACCCTAACTCTCCAAACTTCTCCATTTGTTTCCAGATCTGGTCCTAGGGTTCTCCGGAGTGTTTCTTCCGCCTCCTCTCGGTAAGAAATCGATCTCTCGATGTTTTCATAACCTATTTGTATTTTTATGAAACCCTAATGAAATTTCTTGTTGTTTGATGATTGTTTCCCCGTAACAGCGATTTCCTCGTAGAATAGCATCCGCGAGACGAACCTTCGTGATCGTCATCCCCGGTGCTAGGCAAGTGAAACTTGCCACTTAGGGTTTAGGCCATGTTTTAGGCCATTTGCTTGTTGTAGGCGTAAAAGAGGCTAGGCGACAAAATGATACTCGCCTAGGCGCAAATTGGGGAACTAGCTTGACAACGAAGCTAGTTCCGACATATAACATGTTGCACACTTACCATGTCATGTTTACTTTTCATTAACGGTACGCAAATTAATTGTCATGTCATTGCATCCTTTAAGTGTTTCCGTGAATGTGTAGCTTCGCTACAATGCTTGTGTTCCTGGCTCGTGTTCCAGAAGCGGGCCATGTGTTGGTTGATAGCCAATGCCCGAATTGCTTGTTTTCGGCTAGGTGCACCCCTACGCCAATCGTTTATGAATCGTGATATAGAATGCGAGCTCCCGTGCGGGGCAACCCCGGCTCACTTGCTGAGCTCATGTGCGGGGACCCTGGCTCCATTACGTGTGGGTATTGGGGGTAAGAGTTAAGCGACCAATCAACTGGGAGTCTGCCCGATCAGCAACTGCAGTGGTAAGGCGTAAACTCTGGGTTTTGGGGTAGTGTTAAGCGGCCAATCAGCGTGAATGTGAAACCATTCAGCTGTAAGGCGTAAACATCTGCAAACAACGTGAATAGTGAATTGATTGAGATTGATAGTAGCTTGGCTACTCTTGTCTTGTCCCGATGATTGTTCTCTTGTACAAATTGTATCGCCATGTCTTGATTGTGCACTCATGTTATAACTGCCATGTCATGCATACTATAACTGCTAGGTTGCTAGTTGCCTTACTTTCAGTTTCCTTGCTCAAGTCTTTTAGACTTGCTGACATGTGCCCCTTTACTCTTTTGGGTGACACATGTTAGATCCCGAGCCTGAGTACCTTGTTGAGGACGAGGTGTTTACTGACGCCGAGCCCGAGCTTATGTTTGACGGGGAGTACGTGGACACTGGGGACCAGTCCTAGTGTTTTCGTTGTGTTTCCCTTTTTGTTTTAGACTGCTGCTTGTTGTCGGTGCGTGGCTCCTATACTTTGTTATGTCGTTGTTTTTGTTGGCCTTGTTCTGGGCCTTTAGACTCTTTCTTTTAGCCTGGTGGCTTTTCTGGATGTTGGACTTATTTTCATGTTGGACAATTTATGAGATGTGAGATTTTATTTCAGTCTCTCCTTGTGTTATTATTGTTGTTTCGTTGTGGTTACAGGAACCTGCTTATGTTTTATTGATGCTTATCGGGTTTGGGGCTTCACAGCTCCACTCTCGTGCGGACCTTTTCACGTCTCGCCTCTATTTTAGGGAAGCGGGTCGTGACAGCCACAACGTGATCCACCGAACTTTTCGACTTGACCAACATGTCGTCACCGTAGACTTCTACGTTCTGACCGATTTGAGCCTTGAAGACTCCGTTCATTATGCGTTGGTACGTGGTCCCTGCATTCTTTAAACCAAATGGCATCTTGGTATAACAGAAAGTACCTCGATCTGTGACGAAAGAAGTCTTCTCTTCGTCCTCTGGCACCATCTGGATCTGGTTATATCCCGAGAATGCGTCCATGAAGCTGAGGAGTTCGTAACCCGAGGCGTTGTCGACCAGATGGTCGATTCGGGGCAGGGGGTAACTATCCTTCGGGCACGCTTTGTTAAGATCGGTAAAGTCGACACAAATCTGCCATTTGCCGTTCGCCTTCTTCACCATTACGACATTCGAAAGCCAGTCAGGATACTTGACTTCCCGAATGAAGCCTGCTTCCAGAAGTCGATCTACTTACTCGATTGCAGCCTTCATTTTTTCTCTTCCCATGTTTCTCTTTTTTTGCTTCATAGGCCTAGAAGTAGGGTCGACCTCCAGCTTGTGGGATATCACCTCGAGATCGATGCTGGGCATATCCTTTGGGGACCAGGCGAAAACGTTTACATGCTCTCTCAGGAGAGTGATCAACTGTTCCCTTAAGTCAAAAGGGAGCATTGATTCGATAGAAACAGTTTTTCCCTCTTCTTCGGAGATCCAGATGCTCTCCGTTTCTTCGACTGCTGCATGCGATCGATCTTCACCTTGGGGATCGACTGGGTCTGCATGTCCAATCCTTCTCAGAGCGGTGGACAATATATAGCACGACCGTGCCTGCTTCTAGTTTCCTCTTGCTTTCCCGACTCCTTCGGGGTCTGGAATTTGATCATTCGGTGGAAAGTTGAGACCATCGCTTTTATAGCGTTCAGTAGTGGCCTCCCAATGATCCCGTTGTATGCCGAATTAATCTTCACCACCATGAAATTGGTCGGGCGAGTGACTTGTTGCAGATATGTGTCAAGTGTTACCGACAGAGTGATGATGCCTGCTATCGTAGCGGAGTGTCCAGTGATGTCACGCCCCGCTTGTCATAATACGGGAGCGAGAACGAGACGAAGGTCCGCATGGGCTGGGGCTGTGAAACTCAAGCCCACTAAGCGTCTGTGCTAACAACACGTACAAGTCCTTGCATGCATTTCAGAACAATAAAAATAACATTTCATTAATTTTAAGCCACGTTCCGAGTTCGTACATGAAATGAAACAATAGGGCCTCAGCATGGCCAAAAGGAAGCTACAACAAGGAAAGCATATCCTAAAGCAAGTACTAAAGAAAACTGAAAGTAAGCAGCAACCGCACTAGACTCTAGTCCTCCACTGGAACTGACTCAGCGTCTACAGCAACACCTGGCTCTTTAGGTCAGGCGTCTCAACCAAGTCCTCCTAGCAACATGTCTCGTAATCTGACATACATTCCAAAAACATGAATGTATGTCAGTAAGGGCCTGCAAGTAACAGTAAGATGCTCAAATAAATACCGTCAGTAGCACCGAAATAAATAAAAAGAATAAAAATGATGGAAAGGTGAGAAATGATTGGAATGCTAGCAAACTCCACAAAATAAAAACAAACTGAGATAGAACATTATTGTCGTCCCCGGCAATGACGCCAAAAACTTGACGCACCCAAAACCTACACCTAGGTTCCACCTGGCGGTGTCACGATCGCCAGGCGTGGTATGGCCCCTAGGCCAAGCGGACGGTGTCGAGTTATAGTATAAAAGATATCGAATCCCACAGGGATGGTGATAGTGTCAATGGGTTCTCAGTTTATTTCTAAGTCTTGAAGTGAGATAGCTATCTGGGTGAAAGATTTGTTTGGGGTGTTGTTGTTGTAATATTAATAAAAGGGACTAGGGCTTTAGGGATCACCACTAGGATTATTGGGGGTCGATGTTGAGATAGGATCCTTGCATTGCATTAGGGTTAGGGAATTAATCCCCCAATTCATACCACTCTTGTGGGTTATAATTGCGAGGTATTTCGGTGGCTCTTGTTGATGCAATGGCGGTAACCGTCAACGTAGCGGTATAGTTCGTCGATGGATCCCCTCAAGACGCGAGCCGGGCATGGTCACGAGCCTTGATTGGATCCACCGATTTCCCTATTCGAATCCCTAGATACCCCTTAAGCACATCAATTCCACAGACCGTGGGCATGATCTCAGTACGGGTTATCTATGGATACGGTAGGATCTACCGAAATACTACCCTAAATCCCAAATTAAATGTAGGGATCCCGATCTACATGTTCCCCCTAGGATCCTAGGGCTAACCCTTCAACCTTAGAGTAATCTACTCACACATGGCAATAATAACGAAAAAAATCATTGATTCCAAAGAAAGAGACATCATAGAAATCAAAATAATCCAAGTAGAAAACTTACAGCGGGCAATGGAAGAGAATTGCAATTTATAGATCTGGAAAATAATTTCAGATTCCGAACGCAAGAACAATTAAGAGTAGACGCAATAATCTCCAAGTATTTGATCCAAAATCCTGTTACAGAAATTAGTCTCAGAAAATCCCTACAAAAATCACCTCAGCTCGCTCAAAAACGTCTTCAAAAAATCTCTAAATGAAAGTCGCTCCCCCCCGTCCTCCCACAGCTCCTCGCTTCAGTCGCCCAAGCGCATCGCGGCTTCAGAAAAATTCCAAAAATGACCCTGGAATCGCCGACCGAGTAGGTGACTAGATCGAGTAATAGGCTGCTCGTTCGATCGCTCGGACCAAGTAGATGAGCTGCTCGACCGAGCACTGCCGCTCTGCCTACCTGGACCGAGTAAGCTCTGCTCGGTCCGAGTAGGGGTCGACTCGGTCAGCTGCTCGGGCCGCGTCGCTGGATTGCTTCAGCTGTGGAAATTGAGGCTGCTTGACCGAGCAGCTAAACTGCTCGGTCCGAGCCAGCCTATATCTGCTCCTCATCCAAAATTGAAGCTGCTCGGTCGAGCAGCTGAACTGCTCGGACCGAGCATTTTCTGGGAAACTGTCTGCATGCTGTTGGGGCTGTCTCTCTCTCCTTTGCTCTTTCTCTTCTCCTCCAATGGCTCCAGAAGTGTGGCAAACTCCTCCGAGCCTTGCCAATAAGCTCACGAGCACGTCGGATGTGTCCATACCCAAGTGGGGTCCCAAATTGCTCCAAAATCCCTGAAAACTCACAAAACACTACGGAACTCGAAGATATCGTCAGAAATGCAATATCGTAGTAAAAAGAGGGATTTGGATGCGAAAATGGCATGCGATGCAATGAAATAATGATATGAAAATATTATAAAATATGGACACATCAGGAAGCGTCAGCGGTCAGGTCGGGAGTCCGGTGGAGGATCAGCCCAAAGTTAGGATGGTTTGGCTACCAACGAGCCCTCCGGTGATGCATCTGTGTGAATCGTGGCATCTTAGTATACCAATTTTTTTGGTAGTTTTATATTTTGAGATGTGAATATGTGATGGTGTATGCGTTGGTAATGAACCCCGAACATTCAATTGGTAATGAACACCGTCCGGTGCACTCTTTTACCGCTTGTTAGTATAAATAGCTGTTTGCCAACAATTAGCGATCTTAGTACACCGATTGCTTAATTTCTGGTGTCTATTAAAACTATTAGCATAACTCCATCACAGAAATGGACATAAATGGTGTGAAATGTCTAAGGTGCCCGAGAATATACATAGTTGTTACGCTCCGCTCCACAGGATACCCAGGAAGTACGAATCCATCACAAGCTCTCCCAAAGTAGCGAGTGGTACGAATATAGAAAAGAAAAGAATACAAAAAAACTAGCAGGCCACTGCGTACTGCTGGGGTAGTACCTATAATGTTCCCACATAACAGACAATGCCAATTCAACAACACAGATGAACCAAAGAACACATGCACAACAGTAATAAACAAAGAAACCAAGTTATCATATATCAATATTTTTAAACATCAACTTATATACATCAGTACAACGAAACAGCTCAACCCCGAAAAGAACCCAAGAGTACAAAGTCCTTCACGCTCATCTCACTCCCAGCCCACATCCCTACTCACACAACTCCAAGCCTCCTACCAGCTGCCGCAACTCCACTCCTCCTAAACCCACAAATTGGAGCACGTCAAAGTGTGTCCAAGTAGGAAACCCAACTCGTGCGAAAGTAAATATTAATTTGGGGTATGTTGTTGAATATGAGGAACTACCAGTAATGGTACTGTAACATTAAAGTAAAGAGGATACCAACTACAATTACACAAGTGTGAGTAAGAGGTGCACGTGCAACAGGAAAGGTGTATAACAATGGTGTACGACGTAAAAGAACAACTAGTAAGGAAAACACAAGTAAACAACATTTACCAATGCTACAAAAGTAATTAGGGTTATCAATTAGTTCATTAGTTAGCGTTCTGGAATCCTAGTATCGAATATGACGCATGAGACTGGACCTCTCCCAACTGTGTGGGAGAGCAAAAGAGGACTCCCCGCCGCGCTAGCCTGTCAGGAGCCTTGGGTACCACTCTACACTCCCCGCCGCGCTAGCCCGTCAGGAGTGCAAGTGTACCCACCACACAAAACCACAAAGACACCACCACCAGTCCATCCCATAGGCCTACCAGATACTTCGGAATTCCCCCATCCAGTGTCACCCTCATTTAAGAGGACTTAATCATTTATTAGAATTTAAGTTAAGTAAACTAACATACAACATTAAAAATGTCACAAAGAGACTTGCAAGAATTTAAATCACAATTGCACTACAAGGCTATCGTGTATGTAATTTAAATGCCAATCTACATGCAACATGAACTTTCCAACATAAACCATACATCTCCATACTTCTTTAGAGTTCCCTTGCCAATTACCATAACACCATTCTTCATCCACATAAACCATTCTCCTTGAAACATCATTTTAACAATTAAGGGAATAACCCTTGGACATACTCCTTCATAAGGAGGAAACTTTTTCGAACAATGACATAGCAAGGCCCAAGGAAACCATTGGCCGAAATAACCATGAGTGGGATGTTGCATGCTTTGCAATATTAAGGGGAACAACATCAACATTGCATATTTCAACAACAACACAACTACAAGTAACCACTTTATGCATGATTTCCTTAATCAAGGATACATTAGTTTGCATATTTCATAAAGTTGAGTCATTATGCATAAGCTTTAGTAAAGATCATAACTTGCATGAGAAGGAATACAACTTGCATGAAAATCCATAAAGATTACAACTTTGTGTAAAAGATGGCATCTCTATCTAAGGACAACCAATCTAGTAACTTTAGCAAAAGATGACAAACTTAATAACCCACACGTAATCTTGTAGTAACTTTAGTGACTTAAACATGGGTTTTCATTACGGGTTTAATCCTTTAACATTTTAAGGGAACTAAGTCTTGACGTAAGCCCAACCTCCAAGTCCAACATACACATGTCCTTCACATTACTTGCATATAGAATTTCCATTATACAACAAATAAATAAATTTCACATAAGGTTCAACTCAACACACAAGCATTAGGTGAGTTAGTCATTGTAACAACACAGAGCTTTCTTTAGCAAATTGTGACAACTTTACTGTCTAACATATAACATGTTGGCATTTGTAGTAATAAAATGCAAGCATTTAAATTAAGAGCCAACATAAACCACAAGCTTGTTAGTCTACATGTAAGAGCAAGTATTACTTTAGCTACTTGATAAATTTCACAAATTGCACAATAAGCAACTCTTGTAAAGCCCAATGATGCATTCAAGTTTACATATAATTTTAATAAAAAGTTAACTTTAGTGTAGCTATTGGTAATTGTAGTAAACAAGATGCAACATTTGGCAGCTATTTAAGGGATTCTCTTAAGAATGCAAGCTTTAGCCATTCTATGTTCAAATGCAACATTTAAAGCTACTTAATTTATGTCTACATTAAAATGCAACATTTATGAAAGCTAGACATGAAAGCTAAACATGGATCCATATAAGAATGGACGCTCTAGTGAAAACTCTATGGATACATATTAAACCTAGGAGCTTTAATGAAGGTGCTTAAGGCCTAAATTAACAATGTGAATTTTTTTGGGTAAGAGGAATTTGGGTTTACATCAAGGGTAGGCCCCTTTTTGTAAGAACAGTTGGACCTACATAAAAAGTTGTGAGCTTTACTTTGGAATCTAATATAAAAAATGCAATCTTTATAAGATTACACCAATGGTTAATTAATAAAAATACTAACTTTAACCAAATGTACTCAAAAGGCATCCAATCTTTAACTTAAGAATGCAAACTTTTAAGGAATTTAGTTAAGGATTCCTTGCCAATTGCCACAAAACCATACTCCATCAATATTGTTTCCATAAGTGAACCTAAACCACATACAATTTGATGATGGTCATATAAACAAGAGAACTTAACCATTCATACCACTTAAACCACAACAAGTTAACTTCAACATTCTTGCTAATTATCACAACATGCAATTCTTATGAAAGCTAATGATGAGTTTTTGTCCACATGTAAACTTTCATAAAAATACTAACTTTAGTGGGGGCCATGAAAGATTTCATCTTGGGCACAATTATGACATAGATTAGGGAATGTGCTCACTAAAAATACAACTTTCGTACTAAATTAAGCCACACCTTATACAACAACCCCAAAATTAATATTGATTGCACCAAGTGAGGAATCCTACCTTATTGAAGTTGGATGACTCCTTTCCTTTCATCTTCTTCTCCTTCCTTTAAAGGATTCCTTAATTCTCTCCCCCCCCACCACTCCTCCTTCCTTCTCTTCTCTCCTTTGTTTCTTTCCTTTTTTTTCTTTCCTTTTTTTGTGTCTAACATGAATTCGGCCCAAAAATGGAAAGGGGAAGGGAGAGAGAGAAAAATGAAATGAAATGAAATGAAAAGAAGAGAAGAAAGAAGAAGAGTGTAGAAGGAGAAGAGGTTTAATTAAAGAAAGATCTCTTAAAGGCCCATCTATTTACTAGTTTGCCATTACTCTTTAAAAATATCTCTCTTCTAGAAATATCTTTACACATGTCATCTCTTTTTACACACACACCCATACTTAATTACAAGTTTGCCCTTTTACTATGCACACACCCCCCACTAATTACAAAAATGCCCCTTATCGCAACCCTTTCACACTAAGCCCCCTACACTAACACATTTCCTAATACACCCTCTCATTCTACACACATACCTCTTTAATTACTAAATGCCCACCACTCTACACACACCCATCTTCTATACCCATAAGCTATAACTTAATTACAATATTTCCCTCCTAATAAGAATGAACCATAATATCAATAATAACAATACTCACTAATCATGGTATAATAACAATAATAATAATAATAATACTATACACAATCAAGTAGTTACAACAATGCCATTAACGCTAATCACCCACTTAATAATAACAACATCAATAATAACAATAAATACATATCACTTCCTATGTATACATACACACTACTCTACACAATACACAAAAGTAAACATACCCTGTGTATATGGTACTAGAGCCATTACATTCTACCCACCTTAAAAATAAAGTCCGTCCTCGGACTTTCTATGTCAAGGGTCAAGCTAATGTGAATGGATGCAGATGCTAAAGTTCACTATAATCTGTGCATACAGTCACCACATCCTTGCACAAGAGATTTTCATGTACCCACCTAACCATTCACACCATCTGCAACACCCAGACATACCCAGGCATACACGCTTATATATCTGCTTATACACCTATACTTACACATATCTTCTACATAACTGTGCTGAGTATAACTACCCATGCCATATGCCACTCACTTAGATCCCAATACACATGTCATAACACATAGATACCCCATGTAACTAGACACACACAAAGGAATAAGCATCCAAATAATCATACGTATGCTTACGTATTTAGCCATATGCAGACCATAGTCATATACACCAATATTGGTACTGCCTAGTACTCCATACCAAGATGATTAACATCAGAGAACTATAGCATAATGTAATTACCCTATGAAAGTAGCGTCCTTTAATTATTATACATGATCCAATCCTATATATGAAATCCATATTCACACATACAACTATAGATATATCTAATTAATATTGAACAAGTGAGCCATACAGTTAGGATACACTCACGGTAACCATATTCATATAACCATAAGGTAGACATAGAGATACACATGGCTACATAAAACCACTCTATATCTTAGAGCACATCTCCATCTAGCGCACTCAGAATATAACACCATATATACATATAACACAATGTACACATACTTATAACATCTCATATACTCATAATATTACTAATATAGCACCAGATATAACACCACATTAATACATCACCACATATACATATACACCTACCCAATACATGTCTATCACAACAGATAGCACTACATACATATAGCATTACATACGTACAATCAGCATCGATAACTGACACACACCAACATACACAATATATAGACAAATATACCTCCAGGTATGCAAATCCCTCATCCATATATGTACATTCATAAACTTCCAGACATATATTCAAATATTCATCGAAGTACACTTACAAACACCTTCACATCACATCACACATACATACAACACTTATACACACCATATACACGCACACATGTCTATATTACATAGATACATCTAATAGTTATTGATTGCTCATTATTTTACACCTTTTTTCTGTATGTTTTCATGTCATTTAGACCGCCCATATTGTGTTTTCCACGATTATTCGACGATATCGCGTTGCTTTTCACTATTTCTTGTTTTTGTCGTATTTCAGGAGATATGGAGCGATTTGGAGCGAAAATGAGATCAAAGGATTTTTCACGTACATCGGAGCATCACCCACCGCTTATCTGAGGAGTTAGCAGCGCTAGAAGATGGGCGAAAGAGGAAGGAACCCGATAGAATCGACGAGGAGGCGAGGAGGAGAAGAAAAGAGCCCAGATATAGCTCACTCGGCCGAACAGCCAGTCCACTCGGCCGAGTGAAGAGCTGTACTCGGCCGAGTGAAACAGATACGCACAGCCAATTTTCAGAGTTCACTCGGCCGAACAAGGAAGTTCACTCGGCCGAGTGAGAAAGCTCACTCGCCCGAGTGGAACAGGGATTTTCTTCCGAGAAGAGGCCAAGTTACTGGAAATTTTGAGAAGACCCACTCGGCCGAGCAAGATTGCTCACTCGGCCGAGTGAAGAAGCCCACTCGCCCGAGTCAGTCAGAGCGACAGACCCCCAAAATCACAGGTGACAATTTTGGTTTGTTCTTTCTTGCTAAAACTCTTATTTTATGAATTGTCTCTTCTCTACAGTGAATTGTGCTATGATCCATTGCTTTATTTCTGAGATTTCCATGATGATTTGTGAGTAGTTTATTCGTTCTAGGGCATGGGGATGAACCCTATGGACCCGATCTTTGAATCGTGATGAATGAATAGAATTGTTGCTAGGATTGAAGAAAGGTTAGGTTGTGATTGATTTATTACGAGTAGCTGGGAATTTCCATCGATTGGGATTTGCAAGAGATTGGATTCAATTGATGGGAAGGCCTAGATATTCGACCTAGGTTTATAATTGAGATTCTCTAGATTTGGTTTGCAAGAGATTGGACCAAAGCTAGGATTTTTATTATAAATCTATACCAATATTCGTTTGCAAGAGATTGGACGAATACGAACTGTCATAACCTAGGCCGTAGCTCGAGTTTGTACGAGAGTGGGCTCGAGTTGCGATTGGACAAGGATGTCGATCTCTACGCTAGTGGCATAGGTTAGGGTTTGCATGAGAGTGGGCCTTAATCTAGGCTGTTATAGACCGGCAAGAACGCAAGAGCGTGAGCTTGGTTCTACAATAAGTTGCGACTAGTCCACCTATATTCAAGCTTTGCAACATTGATATTCATGATCCACAATGATAAGAAACGGTCAGTAGTGGGGATTTCCTATACCTAGACGCTTTATTATATTGAATTCTATTTGCTATTTGAACTATTGTGACATTACCATCAAGACTATTCTTATTCCATCGATAGCTAGGTGATCAAAATAGAGTATTGTTAATTGTCCTCCCTGAGTTCGATACCCGCTCGCCACTACGTCGTGCGCTTTCGGTACAACTACAGTCGTTTTTCGAGTGTATATCCGGGCGCGATCAAGTTTTTGGTGCCGTTGCCGGGGAGGCGACGGTATTTTATTCTCTTTACTTAGTGATTTCTTTTTATTTTTACCTTTTATTCCTCTATCGTGCTAACAATTCCATCAAGACTCTCTTTTTCCATGCATGTACACAAGATCTAAGGCACATTAAGAAGATATATTATTTGATCCTGAGATCGAGCGTACGTCAAGGAGGCTTAGAGCCGAGAGAAGCCTTGCTATAGAGGAAGGTCATATGACTGCTCCGGAGACACCAGAGGAGTTAGTGGCACGGATGGCTAGGCTTGTCTCTATCCGAGATAGGCTACGGCCTTAAGACTACTTCTACTACCTCGTCCATTGTGATGCCGGAGTTGGCGGCGGACAAGAACTTTGAGCTTAAAACGGGACTTGTGGGTTTGATGCAACAAGACTCATTTCATGGGAACTCCCAAGAGAACCCACACTACCATCTACAGTTGTTCTTGTCCAAATGTTCTACTTTCCAGATGCCTGGCATGCCGGCCGACGCTATTCGACTACGCCTCTTCCCATTTACTCTTCGAGACAAGGCATTATATTGGTTAAGGACGCAAGCCGAGGGGATCTTCACTACATGGGATGAGTTGGAGAGTGCATTTGTTAACAATTTCTACCCACCATCCAAGACTGTCAAGATAAGAAGCGCGCTCATGTCCTTCAATCAAGGACCTCAGGAAAATCTATTCGAGGCATGGGAGCGTTTCAAAGATCTCCAACACCAATGCCCCCATCATAGTATTAAATCATGGGAGCTTGTGCATAGCTTTTACAACGGATTGCAACCGGGCACCAAGCAAATAATCGATGCAACCGCCAATGGAGCTATTTTGTCTAAAACGCCGGATGATGCTACGGCCTTACTCGAGGAGATGGCCTCAAATAACCAACAATGGGGCGACGAGAGGGGACATTCTTCGTCATCCTTGAAGCCGACAAGTATTTATGAGGCAAAGGCCGTAGCGGAGCTATCTACAAAGTTTGATTCTCTTCACAAGGTCATGGAGAAATTGGAGAAGTTGATTAGTGATCCGCATGGAGCCCCCACCATTTCTACACCGGGAGGAAGCATGAGCGATTGGCAAGACCAAGCTCACGTTATGTTCGTTGGAGGGGAGCAAGGAGAAGGAGCCACAGAGCAAGTTCAATATGTTGCGGGAAGCACCGGTTATTAGGCAAACCCGGCTACGAGAAATCACCCGGGATTTTCATATGCTAATAATGATGGAGCAGTGAACCCACCACCGCAATAACCACAAGCTCGGCCCCCACAACAACCGCAATATCAACCAAGAGGGCCACAACAATAAAGCTTCCCGTCGAGGCAACAAGCGGGGCCATATATACCTCCGGGGTACAATCAAGAATGGAGAGCTCCTAATCCACCGCAAGCACCGCCGAGGTTGGATCATGAAGCAAGGGTCGAAGAATTCATGACCGAACAAAAGAAGATAAATGCTAGATTGACGGCCCAACAAGACTCTCTCAACACCGTCGTGGCACAATTATCGGAGCAACTAGCATTGCTCAATAATAACACTCAATAATTGCCGGCTCAACCGGAACAAAACCCACGGAGTAATACCGGCCACATCAATGCGGTTGTGGCGGTAACTACAAGGGGCAGGAATGACACTACTCCCGCCATGATTCAAACCGAGGAGTCGGTCAATGAAGAGGAGGGCCCAAAAGAGCCAAGAGACGGTGAAAAATCTGAAATTGATAAGCCACAAGTGGAGCACACTTACATGCCACCGGTACCCTTCCCACAACGGTTGGCGAGGTAAAGATTAAGAGGCAGCTCGCCAAATTTCTGGAGTACTTGCGAGGAGTGAGCCTAAATATCCCTTTCTTGGACGCTATTGTAGAAATCTCGTCTTACGCTAAGTTCCTAAAAGACTTGATTGCGGGAAAGAAGCGAAAGGAGAAGATAATGCTCGCGGAGCAAGTTACATGGTTTACCCAGAAGGAGAAGGAGCCTACAAAATTTAAAGATCCCAGAAGCTTCTGTATTCCTTGCACGCTTGGAGGAGTCCCGCTACAAAAAGCTTTGGTAGATTTGGGAGAAAGCGTGAGCCTAATGCCGCTAACAATGTTTAAGAAATTGAATACGGGGACCGACCTAAAGCTGACAGACATGAGAATACAACTCGCAGACGGTCGGGTTACTTGGCCGATGGGAATCGTGAAAAACATACTGCTCCAAGTACCGGGAGGAATTTGCTTACCGTGCAACTTCGTGGTAATGGATATTAGGAGGAGGGTGATATGTCGCTAATACTTGGACGCCCCTTCTTGGCCACCGCTGGCGTGATAGTTGATGTGAGAGAGGGCACCTTGTCTTTGAATGTCGAAAACATTAAGGTCGAGCTTCACATTCCTAAGGCAATGAAGCACATGTCTTGGACGGAGGGCGTCGATTACATGGACCTCCTCGATGAGGTCATTGATGATGCTATGCCATATGCTATCGGCGCCTTGCACGATGATGGCTTCGAAGAAGGCCAATCTTCTAAAGACGACGAGATATTGGAAGACCCACCAGATCCTTCTATGGACGATGACAAAGACGACGCTGATGTCGCAAGAATTAGAGAGCTATGCAAGCTCTCCCCGGCAAAGAATTTGAAGAAAGCTCTGACGGATAAGAAATTATCGCCTCCGGCAAAGAAAAAAGACAGTAAAAGCTCAAGCTTGGGGGACTCGTCCCCTGTTACCACCCATGATGAAGGGGAGCCGAGGAACACCTATGAACATCAACAACCAAATCCAAGTGTGCTTCCAGGCAAATTTGACGCGCGCATCTCACATGCGCAGAACATCGAGCATTAAACGAGTATCTTAAGGGGTCGAGCTCAAGACCTTAAACGAGCACTTGTCGGGAGGCAACCCGATGCTTTTATCTTATTTTTAGTTGAATTTTTCATTTTATTTTTGTTTTAGATCTTTGTTAGTGTTTAGAGTCAAGAGTCGATGAAAATCCTGACAACAGGCTCTACTTTTCATGACAGGAGATGGAGAACAAGGAATCATTTGAATGGAGGATGACCATGGCAAATGAGAGTGCTCCAGGAATGTGCTCAGGCCTCAGGAAAAGGAAGAAACTGACGGGGAGAAGAAAAACAGAAAGTAGAAGAGAAACAGAGAGTTGGAGCTGAAATTAGCAGCCCATTCGGTCGAGTGACATTGTTATTCGGCCGAGTGAAGACTGTACTCGACCGAGTAGGGTACTGATCAGGAAAGTTCCTAAAACTACTCTCTGTAATTTATATGCCACTCGGCCGAGTGACTTTGTCACTCGACAGAGTGAATCTGACACTTTCAACATTAAAAAGTACTGAGTGGCCTTACCACTCGGCCGAGTGGCCATTGTCTACTCGGCCGAGTGAGATAGCTGCCTGACCGAGTCGCGACTTCTATGGAATAAATTTCGAAAAGTTATCTAACTGTGCCACTCGGCCGAGAAGTGTTCACTCGGCCGAGTAACTTATCCTTTATAAACCAAGCGATGCGGGCTCAAATCTCGAAACTCAAAAATTTCCCAAATTTTCCCCGAGAGCTCTTCGTCTTCCCCCGTACTCGCCCAAACAATCCTTCCCCTTGCCCAAGTCGCACCGCCCTTGCCCGAGTCACCGCCCAGCGCCGCCGCTGCCACCGACACCAAGTCGCCGACGCCTCTTCCCCCTCTGCTGTGCATCCCCAATTTCGCCCCAAAATTCCCTTTTTCTCCATATCTCCAATCCGTAAGCCCAACCCCACCCCAAATCAAATAGATCTATATATATATATATTATCTCTGATCTTACCCCATACTTATTGATATACATTGCTAATTTGTGAATTTTTGTTTCAGGCTAGCTTGGGGGAGATTCAGGGCGGATTTGGAGCTTTTTGGAGGAGGTGATTCTTCGCATGCATCCACTGGTTGCTCTCGCATCGTGTTCGGGTACACTCGTTCCTCATTTATAGCACTTCGCACTTTGGGTAGGCACGTTTTACGGCTCACATGCCGCCACATACTAGGTCGCGCACGCCGGCGCCCGCTTCCAAGCGAAAGTGGTCTAGCAATCCTGGCTCCTCTTCTGCTAGGGCGAACTCCCCTCCACCTAGCCTGTGACCACCCACACTTCTGCCTCCTACCGCACCTATTCCACCACCGGCATAGCCTGCCCCCGCTTTCGATGCGATGGGGATTACGTTCAGGGATGACGCACACTGCGCCAGATTTGAGTGTATCTCCCATCGCTCGATCGTACCCTCTGGGTTCACATACATAGCAGACTTTGAGCACCTAGGGGTACTCGAGGGGCTACTCCAGTTGTATGACAACGTGGGGGTGGCGTGACTTTTTGTCGGTGTCAACGGACACCTATATCCGTTTGACACTAGATGTTCTGAGCTCTATTGCTAGGACTCCTGGGGGTTGCTCTTTCCGACTGCTGGATCGTGAGTGCAAGGTCACTCTCGACATGCTCTGAGCCTACTTTCAGTGGCCCCCAGTTCCTGACCCAGACCGAGCCTATAGTCCCAAGCACATCCCACCGCCGTCATTCGACACACACGCCTTCTGGACACGTATCATGGGATCCCCTCTTGCCTTTGACCCTAGCCGGTCCAAGGCCTTCGCTATCCTCCACCCATGCCTTCGCATGGCACAGCGCCTCATGGCGACCACTTTCCTAGCGAGGTATGAGCTAGGGACGATGTCGACCCCTGAGCTTTACTTGCTCTACGGGATGACTCGTGCGCGAGCCCTTGAGAGAGGTGTAGACATCTTACTCCCCACCATTCAGATTGACATAGCCAGTTGGTACTTGGACCGCATAGTTATCTCTGTCGGTGCTAGGATGCCTATCTGTTGTAGCGGTCTGATTACCCTTCTGGCTCCCATGTGTGGAGTAGACCTTCCAGCTGGTTTGCTTAGACCCCCCGGGCCCCACTTCACTTTCCATAGACGTTATGGCCCGGATGAGGATGCTACGTCCTCATGGTCAGCACCACTGGGTGTGGCTGCACGGTCCGTTTGGCGCTGATTACATGGTTCTTCTGAGCCCTGCTCAGACCCATATTGGACCCGCAGGAGGGGAGTGGATTCCAGCAATGGACGTCGTCATTCCTGCTGCGTACGTGCTAGAGCCTGAGGGTGCTCAGTAGGAGCCCATCCTTCCACCTCTGGACCCAGAGATACCTCAGTCTGCACCTGATCTGTCTGCACCTCCCGACACCTCTGTCCACACTTCTGTCAGTGTCGGGAGCACACATGCTAAGACCACCACCACCACCACCACCTCTGTGCTGATGTCCATCGACCCCATTTCTACTATGAGCCCTGAGCGTCCCACCCCCATTATTAAGAGCGGCGAGCCCTTTTTTGCCTCTGTAGTGGAGACCTTTTCCACTTTCTTATTCTCGACCCCTGGGGAGTCATTTTATGCACACTTTATGGCCTTCCCAGCCATCGACACTTCTGTCTCCACTGCAGCTGTCTTCACCGAGAGTGGCATGATGTCTGTCCCCATTTCTGTGTCACCGATCTCTCTGTCCTACTCACCCTCTGTCACCGTTTCAACCTCTGCTACTGCTCCTTCTTCTTCGACCATTCTTGTGTCTCAGCCTCCCACAGAGTCTGAGCGTCTTTTTGTGAGCACAGCACCACAGGCCCACCAGGTAGTCACACCAATTATTTACGGTAGTTGTGCGAGGCAGCCCCATTCCTCACCTATTCGACCCTCTGCTCCACCTCCCCCCCGACACCCTAGTTCAGCACCTGCGTGCTCTAGAGGGGGTAGTCAGTGGACTCAGAGGAGACTTCTGGGCTCTCTCCGCTACCGTTAGTGCTGTACAGTCTCGCATCGCTTTACTTCCTGGTATTCAGGCTAGCCTGAACCAGATTCTTGCACGACTGTCACAGCCGCCACCTGCCACTGCCCATACCCTTACCCAGCAGCTACTGCCACCACCACCTCCACCAAAGGACGGTGATGGTGCTCCACCACCCACTTAGGCACACACTAGAGGCCTCTCATACTTTTGCCGCTGCTATACTGGATATCTTCCGTCTACTGATTTTGCAGCCTCCTCCACACGTTTTGGTCACTTTTTGCTCATGTATGGCTATATCATTTTGGGAGAGATGAGGTATTTTTGGGGACACTTATATTGCACCATCTTGATCTCTGCATGCATCACTTGCATATCCATTTCGTTTTTCTTTTATTTCCATCATGCATGCATCCTCACCCACCCCATCCATATCATATTTCTCCGTGTGCCACACTTTGCACATTGAGGACACTGTGCCGTTTAGCTTGGGGGAGTGAGTGTCTCACGCACTTTTCATTTTCTTCACTTTTACTTTTATTTTCCCACCTTTCTTTGTTTTACACTTATTTTCGCCCACTTTTTCAATTTTTCCTCATGCATCATGTTTTCTTACCTTTTGTGCGTGCTGCATATGTATAGTAGTTCATATTCTTCTTTTATCCTTATTTCCTTTATCCTTTTGCTAGAGATGAATTTTCTGTGATGATGATGACGTGGAATTAGCTTATCTCTATATGCATATTATCTTGTCATGCCATCGTTTTTATTTCAGATATCATATGCCATGCTTGCTATGCATTCGAGATAGTAACCCGCACCTTTGTTATATGAATGTGAATGAAATTCTCCTATTGCTGAGTCTGATGATTTATATTGTATACTCATCATAGAAAACACACCAAGCTTCACGCATTGATTACCTATATTTGGAGTACCGCTTTACTATCTGATATCACTTCTTATTGCATGAAAATTGTACGCTTCACGTTCAGGTTGACTGAATGTATGCCATGTTGATATAACTGGATTAGTTTACTTTCTGAGATCAAACTGAGTAGATTACATTACTCTGCTGAAAGTTGTCGTGCACATTCTATAGAGTGAACCGAGTGTTACATAATTTTCTTTCTCCACATTGATCGGCTCGGAATCAACTCCGAAACGATGTCGTTTACCACAAGCGTACGGTATAGTGGCAAGCGGGTATCAAACACGGGGAAGCGGTGCTATACTACCTATCTACTCCTAGGTTAAGTTAGACTTGCGTCTTTATTGGTGGATATGGAATATGGATGGTCGTAATGGTCATGGATGCGAAGGTTGTGTCACTCAACGTCGCAAGCAAGGAGTTCCACACAATATAAAAGAATAAATATAATAAAAAAGATTAGGGCTTTAGGACTCGTCGCTAGGACCATCGGACGTCGATGCTAGGCTAGGACTCTTACGTTGCGTTGGTTTTATTGGGGATTTGTAGCATCTAGAAAGTGAATTCATGATTCTGAACACCATGAATCTAACGTATCACATTAGCCCGTAGGTGCACACAATACGTGAATTAAGGATCTACAATATTCTTACCACTCTTGTGGTTCGAATGCTCTCAACTCATACCACTCGCGTGGGTTAGAGCTTCGAGGTATTTTGGTGGCTCTTATTGACGCAATGGCGGTAGCCGTCAATTAGTTATATAGTTCAACGGTGGATCCCCTCAAGGCAAGAACCGTGCATGGTCACGTGCCTCGGTTGAATCCACTAACTCCCTAATTAAATCCGTAGGATATTCCTTAAGCTAATCGATTCCACCGACCGTAGGCACGATCTCAGTACGAATTCTCCTAAGGATTTTACTAGATCAACCAAAATACAACCCCATTTATACCCAACGCACCATAAAATCCCAACTTTGTGTCTAAATCCTTAGTTCCATGGGCTAATCCCTTAGCCCTAGAAAATACTACTCAAGTATAGCAATATCAATAGATAATATAACGCACAAAGAATTCATTGCATGCATCAAGAATGGATAAACAATAATAAATCACAAAGAAATAATAATAGAATTAAAAAGGGCAAAAAATACTTATCTTGATACAAATGAGGGGCCTAGGGCATAGCCAAACTCTCCAAAAGATCGTCTCCACAAAAGTCTAAGAAAGATCTAAAAATTCTCTTTAGAAAAGTATACAAAAATCTCCTCAAAATTCCTCTCTAAAACTCTCCCTCAAACCCCTGTACAGAGCCCTCCTTGGCGGCTACCAAAATCCCCCTACAAAAACCCTCACCCAAAAACCAACTCCAAAAATCCGGGCGCATCACAAAATATGTGCCCACGGCGACTCGGTCGAGCACAAAGCTGCTCGAACAGCGACTCGGTCGAGCACACAGCTGCTCGGTCGAGTTGCACAAGGAATTCAAACCTCTCCAAAAATGTCGCTCTGCCAACCCGGGCCAAGTACGCATCTGCTCAGTCGAGTAGAAGGTTGCTCTGACCGAGCAAGTAGTTGCTCGGTCGAGTTGAAGGTTGCTCGGCTGATTGGGGACTAAAAACGCACTTCAGCCTCATTTGCACACTACTAGGACCGAGTAGGAGGTTGCTCGGACAGAGTAGGAGGTTGCTCGGTCGAGTAGGCTGAAAAAACACATTTCAGCACCATTCTGGTCGCGTAGGAGGTTGCTTGGACCGAGTAGGAAGTTTCTCAGACCGAGTAGGAGGTTGCTCGACCGAGTAGGCTGCTGAGAACAATTTCAGCACTGCAGCCTCAGCTTGCAGAAATTCCCCTACAAAAACCCTCAGCTTGCAGCCTCAGCCCGACACCTCTAGGAGGTTGCTATGATTTTCCTTGCATTTAGAGATAGTAACCCACACTTTTTCCGCATGAAAATGGATGAAAATTTATTATTAGCTGAGTCTGAATATTCATATGTATGCTATCGCAGAAAACACACCAAGATTCACGCATTGAATGTTTATATCTGGAGTACCGATTCCTTTTCCTATATCACTTCTATATGCATGATTTGTACATTTCACTTCAGGATGATTGAATGATGTTAGCTATGATAAATCTGGATTAGTTAGCTTTTTTGTGATCAAAACTGAGTAGATTAGATTACCCTGCTGAAGTTGTCATGCACGTCTTATAGAGTGAACTGAGAGACATATTTATTTCCTTCTCCACATATCTTGAACATCAATTCTCTATTTTAAAATCATTGGTGAATCTCCCCTTTGCGATTCTAATATATGGCATTTCCCCCGCTATTAATTCCTGGCTCCAAATTTCCCAAAACCAAGGAAAGAAAAAGAAAAAAATTCTTGTATATCCTTATTTCTCTTTGATTTGGGATCATTGTGTATATATGCTATTTGAAAAAAAAACAGAGAAAAAGAAAAGAAAAAGAAAAGAAAAGAGAAAAGAATCTCAATAAACGATCCCATCTCATGTTCTCTCTTTCTTCTCTCTTTTTGTTTTTATTTTTTATTACTTTTGGAGCTTCATAAAAATGGGGATGTAAATATTGTTTTTTGTGCTACCACGCTTATAGATAAGCTTGGGGGAGGGAATCCAATGATGTGTGAGAGAGTGACTACTTGGCAGTGCACGACAACCTAGGCTAAGTAATATTCTATACTCGGTGAGATCGTTTTAGCTTCACGAAATCCAGAAATCTATGCCTAGCACTCATTTCATGAAATCCACACTTTTCTATTCTTTCTATTCTATTGCGTGATATTCTTATACTCCTCTTAGAAAGCGTTCAATTGAAAAGTGTGTGATCTGCGATATTGTATACCGCTTTAAATGATTCAGACGATGTTAATTCTAAAACTATTCCGTTTTTCATGCTATATCGATATTCTTGGGTTTTCTATTTCTATTTGCACCATTATACTACGATATCGGGATAAAATTCTTTGACATGTGTTTTACATTCGGTGCATGCTATATGAGTAAGCAAAACCCACGTCCTGAGAAAAATGATCTAGCAGCTTCCCTCTTCGCTTTCTTCTTTCTTCTTCGTTTTTCGTTTTTCGTTTTTTTTCGTCGTTTTCGTTTTCCGAATCCACCGGGCTCGCCTTTTACTTATCTTCCTCGAGGACGAGTAAGAGGTAAGCTTGGGGGATTTTGATCACCCCTTATTTTACACCTTTTTTTCGCATGTTTGCATGCCATTTAGATCGCTCAAATCACGCTTTTCACGATTTATCGACAATATTGCGATACTTTTCGTGATTTGTTGTTTTTGTCGTATTTCAGGAGATTTGGAGCGATTTGGAGTGATCTCGAGATACACCTACTCCAGAGTGTCACCGATGACTTCCCCGAGGGGTACTTTGCTATTGGAGAGGAGCGGAAGAAGAAAGAACGTCGTAGGAGCGATGAGGAGGAAAAAACAAGCTGTTTGGGCATTTTTGGTGTCTCACTCGGCCCAGTGAAGGAGTCACTCGGCCGACCAGCGAGACCCCGCTCGGCCGACCAGATCGGACACGCTTCATGTATGCACTCGGCCGAGCATCAGAAGCCACATCAGCCGAGTGACGAGACCCCGTCCGCCCGAGTGGCACACAGACGACGCCCATCAAAAAGAGCCAACTTACTGTTTTTCATCTGCCTGAGCTTCAGAAGACCCACTCGGCCGAGTGGAAAATGCCGACCGCCCGAGTATATAGAAGCCATCGGCCGAGTGACGACAACTCACTCGGCCGAGCGACGCCTGAAGTGAAGACTCCCAAGACCCCAGACTTACTGGAAATTCTTAGGGTTTGTCACTCGGCCGAGCGACTTTTGTTACTCGGCCGAGTGAGCCGTGCAGCCTGTAGCGTAAATTGCGATTTTCAGGCTGCGCAGGGGCATTTTGGTCACAGTTTTTTGGACGATTTTGGGGGGTATTTAACCCCAGTTTTTAACCTAGGTTAGAGAGCTTTTTCCTTTGCTTTTTGCAGCTTTTTAGATTAAACTTTTTAGCTTTTGATTTTTGTGATTGGAGAGGAGAGAAAAGTTTATTTTTGTTGGATTCTTGGAGAACTCTATTGGTTTGTCTCCCTCTCCATTAAAAATCTCATTTTTATTGCTTGTTTGAATATTGTGATGAATTCTATTGATATTCCAATTGATTATTTTTGCAATTGTGATATGATTTGTGAGTAGTCTATACGTCTTGGGGCGTGGGGATGAACCCTACGAGCCCAATTTTCGATTTGTGATGATTTGGTAGAAATATTGCTAGAATTGCTATTAGGGTTAGTTTGGGATCGATTTACTACGGATAGCTAGGTGTTCATATCGATTGGGATTTGCAAGAGATTGGATCCCAATTCGATAGGAAACCCTAGAAATCCGAATTGGGTTGAAATTGAGTTTCCGTAGTATCGGTTTGCAAGAGATTGGACCGATACTAGGGTTCTCGGTTGCAATTCCACACCGATACCCGTTTGCAAGAGATTGGACGGGTAGGAACTATCCCAACCTAGGTCGTGGCCCGAGTTTGCACGAGAGTGGGCTCGGGACGCGATTGAACGATGATGTTGATCCTAATGCTAGCTTGCCTAGGCTAGGGTTTGCAAGAGATTGGACCCAAACCTAGGATAGCTATAGACCGGCAACAACGCGAGAGCGTGAGCTAGGTTTTACATTCAGTTGCAACTAGTTCATCCGAAATTCTACCCTAGCAATCGTGATACCAATGAATCACACTGACGAGATACGGTGAGTAGCGGGGATTCCCCATTCCCTAGGCGTCTTTATTTGATTTTATATCTCCATACTTTGTCTGACGATTGTGACAAGATCGCCAAAAGGCAAATTCCATCTTTTCTGTTCCTATAGCCAGGTTGTTCGGAGCAGGCACTGTCAATCGTCCTCCCTGTGTTTGATAACCCGCTCTCCGCTACACCATGCGCTTGCGGTAAAACTACACGGTCGCCCTTTAGGGTTACATTCCGGAGCGACCACTGAACAGCCAGTCCACTCGGCCGAGTGAAGAGCTGTACTCGGCCGAGTGAAATGGATACGCACAGCCAATTTTTAGAGTTCACTCGGCCGAACAAGGAAGTTCACTCGACCGAGTGAGAAATCTCACTCGCCCGAGTGGAACATGGATTTTCTTCCGAGAAGACGCCAAGTTACTGGAAATTTTGAGAAGACCCACTCGGCCGAGCAAGATTGCTCACTCGGCCGAGTGAAGAAGCCCACTCGCCCGAGTCAGTCAGAGCGATAGACCCCCGAAACCCCCAGACTTTCTGTCTTTTATTGGGTCTGTCACTCGGCCGAGTGATGCAGTCCGACTGCTACGCAAATTGGGATTTCTGGGCTGCGCATGGGCAATTCTGTCAGGATTTTTTTGGACGAATTTGGCTTGTATTTAAACCTAGTTTTATCCCTAGTTTTAGTATAGACTTCTATTATTTTTTGATGGCTATTCCTTTTGTAAATCTCAGCTGGAGATCACATGCGACAATTTTGGTTTGTTCTTTCTTGCTAAAACTTTTATTTTTATGAATCTTCTCTTCTCTACAATGAATTGTGCTATGATCCATTGCTTTATTTCTGAGATTTCCATGATGATTTGTGAGTAGTTTATTCGTTCTAGGGCATGGGGATGAACCCTATGGACCCGATATTTGAATCGTGATGAATGAATAGAATTGTTGCTAGGATTGAAGAAAGGTTAGGTTGTGATTGATTTATTACGAGTAGCTAGGAATTTCCATCGATTGGGATTTTCAAGAGATTGGATCCAATTGATGGGAAGGCCTAGATATTCGACCTAGGTTTATAATTGAGATTCTCTAGATTTGATTTGCAAGAGATTGGGCCAAAGCTAGGATTTTTATTATGAATCTATACTAATATTTGTTTGCAAGAGATTGGACGAATACGAACTACCATAATCTAGGCCGTAGCTCGAGTTTGCACGAGAGTGGGCTCGAGTTGCGATTGGACGATGATGTCGATCTTCACGCTAGTGGCATAGGTTAGGGTTTGCACGAGAGTGGGCCCTAATCTAGATTGCTATAGACCGACAATAGCGAGAGAGCGTGAGCTTGGTTCTACATTAAGTTGCGACAAGTCCAACTACATTCAAGCGTTGCAACATTGATATTCATGATCCACAAAGATAAGAAACGGTCAGTAGTGGGGATTTCCTATCCCTAGACGCTTTATTATATTGAATTCTATTTGCTATTTGAACGATTGTGACATTACCATCAAGACTATTCTTATTCCATCGATAGCAAGGTCATCAAAATAGAGTACTGTCAATTGTCCTCCCTGAGTTCGATACCCGCTCGCCACTATGCCGTGTGCTTGCGGTAAAACTACAGTCGTTTTCCGGGTGTATATTCGGTCGCGATCAAGTTTTTGGCGTCGTTGCCGGGGAGGCGATGGTATTTTATTTTCTTTACTTAGTGATTTCTTTTTATTTTTACCCTATGCCCCCTCTTGGATCAAAAAGCTTATATTGGGATTGAAGTTCTTCATCAAAGCTAAGTATCTTTGTTCTTATTATTTGAATCTTTGATTTGATATCTTTAAATATGCAAGCAATGTTTTTATCGATTTCTCTATCGTTATTGCTATGCTTGAGTAGATTTGTTGTTCTAGGGCAAAGGGATGAACCATATGGATCTACTTTCAGATTTGTGATGAATGAACCTCTTTGTTGCTGGAATTGCTAAAGGGGTTAGGTTGTGATTTATTTATTACGGATAGCTAGGAATTTCCATCGATTTGGGGTTTGCAAGAGATTGGATTCCAATCGATGAGAAGGCCTAGATATTCGATTTAGGTTTGTAATCGAGATTCTCTAGATTTGGTTTGCAAGAGATTGGACCAAAGCTAGGGTTTTTATTATAAATCTATACCCATATTCGTTTGTAAGAGATTGGACGAATACGAACTATCATAAACTAGATCGTAACTCGAGTTTGCACGAGAGTGGGCTCGAGGTGCGATTGGACGATGATGTCGATCTTCATGCTAGCGACTTAGGTTAGGGCTTGCACGAGAGTGTGCCCCAATTTAGGTTGCTATAGACCGACAATAGCGCGAGAGCATGAGCTTGGTTCTATATTCAGTTACGACTAGTTCACCTCAACACAAGTCCAGTAATATTGAGATTCACTATTCACAATAATGTATGATAATCTGTAGTGGGGATTCCCTAGCCCTAGACACTTTTATTATATTGAATTTGAATCGACATTTATCCAACTTCTCTATCACCGACACCGACATCCATCACCATTCCCATTACATCACATCATACCCATCTCCACTATTAATACATTCGTAGTCGAACCAACCTAGGATAGATTGGAGCCAACACCACCTCCTCGTGTTCGATACCCACTCGCCACTACACCATGCGCTTGCAGTAAAACTACGAATGTCTCCCGGGTGTGTATACAGGGAGCGATCAAGTTTTTGACGCCGTTACCGGGGAGGCGATGGTATTCTATTTTCTTTACATCTAATAGTTATACAAATAGTCATACATACACCACATCTATAAGAGTATCTCCTAGGTAACTTGCAGGCTAGCTTCTTTAGCAGGATTATTTAACGAACTAGCAATGATAATACACAAGTCATACACTAAATATACTCATCCTTAATAAAACCCAAATATACCATACCATATGTAATAGCCGACACACCCAATCAGAATATATAGATGCACATTCTACATCCATGCACACAATGTATACAATCTAGGCACCCATATGGAGTCATGCTACTAAGCATATAATTCTTCATACATAAACATGTAATTATTCATACCAATACATCTTTCATTACACACAAATGGTTCATGCATACATACACACACATTGATACTCCACATATGCACACATATATAGATATCTACCAACACATATAAGTACCCCACAACCACACCTATTTGTATGGAAATACACCTATTGTCTCAATAGATAACATATATATGTAAGATATACCCAGCATACATACAATCATACACGTATAATCATTCATGGCTGCACCCATATCTTCATCCATTTAAAGGTATACACACCCATATGATATCTCCCACATACAGACAATATATATCCCTACCAACAAAAATAATGCACACTGATACATAGCCAACATATGTATGCCAATAGGCATAAGACTCACAGTACATATTAATGCAATATAGCATACAAAAATACATTCACGTATACAACTATACATACACATATGGACTACACATTACATATGAGAACATATTGTGACCACCTAACATACTAATCATACATATATTTATATATCCGAGTAATGTCAATATAATATCCACACAATATATACTAACTCATGCATTTATAGTCATACACATGTACGGACATATATTTATGTAGGCACACAGTAGTATACTTGTAAAGCATCACCCAAGGGTGACAATCTACATATCACACTTAGATCCATACACCACACCAATATACTAACATCCACTAACATACACACACACACACACCAAGGTACCCACTTATTATAGTACACATACTACTATACATTCGCTACTCCGCTACAATTCTCAAGTTTACAGATAGCCATATACAACATACATACCACTACCAACAAATATACATATAATGATATAGCTATCAACACACACGTATAAGCATAACGCTTACAACCATACTTATAACTATGTACATATCACGTATATCAACACTTATACATATACAACACAATAGACAACCATAATATACTACTATACCTAGAGTACGCCCGCTCATGCTTCAGTGAGACACAGAGATCCACACATGGATCGACACACAATATATATTTACACACACTACATAATCTTAATCAATACAATAGCTCTATTATACATATATCTCATAGTTCCACCATATACTAACACATATACTTTAAAATACCAATATACAGACACATAGTCATACCCGTATCAAGAATAGCAGCCTACATATAGGTACAACTACAGATAAACACACGAATATATCACACAGATACACTCGACAATAGACATACAATACTTGTATATCTAAGCAAACACATAGCCATACATACATATACATACAACAGACTATCCATGTCTACCCTCAGGGACTTTACAGCTCGTCTTCTAACATCAGAGCTCTATCTTAAGGCTGGACTCCTACCCACCTTAAGAATCAACTACCCCTGAAACAATACACGCACTACCCTTACACAGCCACAGTACGGTGACCTGCATGGGCCACCAAATGTAACGCCCCGCTCCCCAGGATACCCAGGAAGTAAGAATCCATCCCGGGTTCTCCCAGAGTAGCGAGTGTTGCGAATATAGAAAAGAAAAGAAATACAAAAAAACTAGCAGGCCACTGTGCACTGCTGGGGTAGTACCTATAATGTTCCCACATAACAAACAATGCTAATTCAACAACACAGATGAACCAAAGAACACATGCACAACAGTAATAAACCAAGAAACCCTGTTATCATATATCAATATTTTAAATATCAACTTATATACATCAGTACACCGAAACAGCTCAACCCCGAAAAGAACACAAGAGTACATCCACACGCTCATCTCACTCCCAGCCCACTTCCTACTCATACAACTCCAAGCCTCCTACCAGCTGCCCCAACTCCACTCCACCTGAAATCATAAATTGAAGCACGTCAAAGCGTGTCCAAGTAGGAAACCCAACTCGTGTGGAAGTAAATATTAATTTGGGGTATGTTATTGAATATGAGGAACTACCAGTAATGGTATTGTAACATTAAAGTAAAGAGGCTGCCAACTACAATTACACAAGTGTGAGGAAGAGGTGCACGTGCAACAGTCAAGGTGTATAACAATGGTGTACGACGTAAAAGAACTACAAGTAAGGAAAACACCAGTAAACAACATTTACCAATGCTACAAAAGTAATTAGGGTTATCAATTAGTTCATTGGTTAGCGTTCTGGAATCCTAGTATCGAATATGATGCATGGGACTGGACCTCTCCCAACTGTGTAGGAGAGCAAAATGGACTCCCCGTCGCGCTAGCCCATCAGGAGCCTTGGGTACCACTCTACACTCTCTGCCACGCTAGCCAGTCAGGAGTGCAAGTGTACCCACCACACAGAACCACAAAGATACCACCACCAGTCCATCCCATAGGCCTACCCGATACTTCGGAATTCCCCCACCCCGTGTCACCCTCATTTAAGAGGACTTAATCATTTATTAGCATTTAAGTTAAGTAAACTAACATACAACATTAAAAATGTCACAAAGAGACTTGCAAGAATTTAAATCACATTTGAACTACAAGGCTATCGTGTATGTAATTTAAATGCCAATATACATGCAACATGAACTTTCCAACATAAACCATACATCTCCATACTTCTTTAGAGTTCCCTTGCCAATTACCACAACACCATTCTTCATCCACATAAACCATTCTCCTTGAAACATCATTTTAACAATTAAAAGAATAATCCTTGGACATACTTCTTCATAAGGAGGAAACTTTCTCAAACAATGACATAACAAGGCCCAAGGAAACCCTTGGTCGAAATAACCATGAGTGGGATGTTGCATGCTTTGCAATATCAAGGGAAACAACATGAACATTGCATATTTCAACAACAACACAACTACAAGTAACCACTTTATGCATGATTTCCTTAATCAAGGATACGTTAGTTTGCATATTTCATAAAGATGAGTCATTATGCATAAGCTTTAGTAAAGATTATAACTTGCATGATAAGGAATACAACTTGCATGAAAATCCATAAAGATTACAACTTTGTGTAAAAGATGGCATCTCTATCTAAGGACAACCAATCTAGTAACTTTAGCAAAAGATGACAAACTTAATAACCCACACATAAGCTTGTAGTAACTTTAGTGACTTAAACATGGTTTTTCATTAAGGGTTTAATCCTTAACTTCTTAAGGGAACTACGTCTTGACGTAAGTCCAACCTCCAAGTCCAACATACACATGTCCTTCACATTACTTGCATATAGAATTTCCATTATACAACAAATGAATATATTGCACATAAGGTTCAACTCAACACACAAGCATTAGGTGAGTTAGTCATTGTAACAACAAAGAGCTTTCTTTAGCAAATTGTGGCAACTTTACTGTTTAACATATAACATGTTGGCATTTGTAGTACTAAAATGCAAGCATTTAAATTAAGAGCCAACATAAGCCACAAGCTTGTTAGTCTACATGTAAGAGCAAGTATTAGTTTAGCTACTTGATAAATTTCACAAATTGCACACTCAGTAACTCTTGTAAAACCCAATGATGCATTCAAGTTTACATATAATTTTAATAAAAAGTTAACTTTAGTGTATCTATTGGTAATTGTAGTAAACAAGATGCAACATTTAGCAGCTATTTAAGGGATTCTCTTAAGAATGCAAGCTTTAGCCATTCTATGTTCAAATGCAACATTTAAAGCTACTTAATTTATGTCTACACTAAAATGCAACATTTATGAAAGCTATACATGAAAGCTAAACATGAATCCATATTAAGAATGGATGCTCTAGTGAAAACTCTAAGGATACATATTAAACCTAGGAGCTTTAATGAAGATGCTTAAGGCCTAAATTAACAATGTGAATTTTTTTGGGTAAGAGGAATTCGGGTTTACATCAAGGGTAGGCCTCTTTTTTTGTAAGAACATTTGGACTTACATAAAAAGTTATGAGCTTTACTTAGGAATCTAATATAAAAATGCAATCTTTATAAGATTACACCAAGGGTTAATTAATAAAAATACTAACTTTAACCAAATGTACTCAAAAGGCATCCAATCTTCAACTTAAGAATGCAAACTTTTAAGGAATTTAGTTAAGGATTCCTTGCCAATTGCCACAAAACCTTACTCCATCAACATTGTTTCCATAAGTGAACCTAAACCACATACAATTTGATGATGGACATATAAACAAGAGAACTTAACCATACATACAACTAAAACCACAACAAGTTAACTTCAACATACTTGCTAATTATCACAACATGCAATTCTTATGAAAGCTAATGATGAGTTTATGTCCACATGTAAACTGTCATAAAAATACTAACTTTAGTGAGGGGCCATGAAAGATTTCATCTTGGGCACAATTATGACATAGATTAGGGAAGGTGCTCACTAAAAATACAACTTTCGTACTAAATTAAGCCATACCTTATACAACAACCCCAAAATTAATATTGATTGCACCAAGTGAGGAATCCTACCTAATTGAAGTTGGATGACTCCTCTCCTTTCATCATCTTCTCCTTCCTTTAAAGGATTCCTTAATTCTCTTCCCTCCCCCATCACTCCTCCTTCCTTCTCTTCTCTCCTTTGTTTCTTTCCATTTTTTTCTTTCCTTTTTTTGGTGTCTAAGATGAATTCGGCCCAAAAATGGAAAGTGGAGGGAGAGGGAGAAAAATGAAATGAAATGAAAAGAAGAGAAGAAAGAAGAAAGAGAAGAGATTTAATTAAAGAAAGATCTCTTAAAGGCCCATCTATTTACTAGTTTTCCATTACTCTTTAAAAATATCTCTCTTCTAGAAATATCTTTACACATGTCATCTCTTTTTACACACCCCCCATACTTAATTACAAGTTTGCCCTTCTACTATGCACACACACCCCACTAATTACAAAAATGCCCCTTACCACAACCCTTTTCGCACTAAGCCCCCTACACTAACACATTTCCTAATAACCCTCTCATTCTACACATATACCTCTTTAATTACTAAATGCCCACCACTCTACACACACCCATCTTCTATACCCATAAGCTATCACTTAATTACAATATTGTCCTCACTAATAAGAATGAACCATAATATCAATGATAATAATACTCACTAATCATGGTATAATAACAACAACAATAATAATAATACTATACACAATCAAGTAGTTACAACAATGCCATTAACGCTAATCACCCACTTAATAATAACAACATCAATAATGAGAACAATAAATACATATCACGTCCCATGTATACATACACATTACTCTACACAATACACAAAAGTAAACATACCATGCGTATATGGCACTAGGGCCATCACAATAGTGCACGTGAATGTGCGTAGGAATTGAGGTGAGCATCACAATGTACCAGATATACAATTTTTTCTCAATGCGCACAACAGTCACACCTTTTGCCTGATGTGTATGTATGAATCTGGATTGTCAATGTGTTTGTTGACATTTAGCATGATTTCATTGGAGTCATTTTCTACCGCATTTCCATAGCCTATACATGCATCGACATTGTTACGTATAGAATTTTCCTTTAAACGAACTTGGGATATTGGACTTCTGCAATAAATTCAAGAAGACCAAGAGTCAAGGAGACCAAGAGTCAAGAAGTCCAAGAGGTAGAAATCACTTCATGCAACATAAATACTACCCTTAATGTAGTATTCCATAGGTCTTCATCATTAATAACATACCAAAAGACACAATTATTCAACCAACTCTTAGCATTCTACATTATGGCCTTTGTGCGCGGTGAGCAAATTTTTAATGCTGTGACTAAATTGCTCAAAGCACACAATTGGCAAAATTAATCCAGTTGTGCGCATTATGCAATTTTGTATCCCATAACATAAATGCTCAATGCGCACAACTACATTATGGCCTTTGTGCGCGGTGAGCAAATTTTTAATGATGTGACTAAATTGCTCAAAGCACATAATTGGAAAAATTAATCCAGTTGTGCGCATTATGCAATTTTGTATCCCATAACATAAATGCTCAATGCGCACAACAAACAAAGCCATTATGGCGTATTGAGTTCCCATTGTGCACAAATCCCACAAATTTTGTACACAAATCCCAAAAATTTCAGTATATACTTACAGTATAAACACAAACTCTACTTTAGCACAAAACCATACGTTCAATCACCCGATGATACATTATGTACAGTGGGATATTTTGCTACATCTTTACTGATTAATTTCACGAATTGTCGCATCCTCTCTTCAAGGTATTCCACCCATCCTTTTGCCGTAGGAAAATGGTATTCTGTCCAATTCCATATTACTAATGGGATCGGGCTTCCATCTTTAAGTTGAATCTTTACAAAGTGATTATTATTTACAAAACCTATGGTGAAGGGTCCACATTCCTTACCTTGGTTTGGTTCTGATCTTAAAGGAAAAAATGAATGACATTGTTCCATTGACATTAGATGTAATACACAGTTATAACAACTCGAGATTATATGTCCAACTTCTGGGAAGGTCATCCAATATTGCATCGGGGGTGGTCATCCATATAGTTAATTGCCTCTTTCTGTTCTTGTGCAATTTCCTCACCCATCACCGTACTGTACAGATCATAGTGGTCAAGCAGCTCTACAAGCAACACTGATCTGACCATCATCCAATTGTCCTCTCCCATGCCCAGATGAGAAGATAAAGCCAGGTAACCACAATTCACATCTGCCATCACATCTGTGACGTTCTATATATATCTGGTGATTACAGCGGGAAATTGCTAAATAAAAGGTATGACTGCTTCAACGGCTTTAGCGTCATTAGCTGCATAATTTGCTGCTGCAAATGAAGTTGTAGCGACAGCGGCAGAAAAAATGCTAGATGGCACGGGTATGATAGTTGGTTTCTTTCGAGCACGTTGAGGTGGATTTGGAGCATATGTATTTTTAAGCCTTTGGGACCGTCTCGGCTGGACAAGGCCGATGCTTTCTTGTTTCAATGAGACTTCAAGTGGAGTTGGAGCGGAGCAACTAACCTCATCGGCTAAGACATGGTCAAAATGAGCTGGTTCAATGGTGGTGGATGTAACTATAGTTTTCAAATTATCCCCCCTTTTCTACTACCACTCAAAATGACATTAACTTCCGGCTCTGTAATCAGATTTGTCGCCAGGGTAGCTAGCTCCTTCAACATTATTAACAACTCCTTCCTCGTCCCATCAAGTTGAACATAAAACTTGTGTTTGCGCTCTAATTCAGCATGTATAAGCACATCTTCTTCAAACATCAATTCCTTCGTAGCCTCCATGTCTAGCTTCTTCTAATGAGTATTTACGGCATCTAAGAGAATGTGACGATTTTTCCTTGTGAATTCGCCAATCTCATTTGCACATGGTACTCCATAAATCATTCTTGCTAGACAATCACCTGAGCAATGGTCCGTCCCCATAGAGTTAGTTTTATCAGCTTCCACAGACATTATCTTCAATGTTGTAGCAGATGTAAATCCTATCAGCTCCTTGAACAAGTACACATGCACTTTATGTTGCACCAAGATCTTAGATTTCTCGAATGAGGCCTTGATCTCGATATGCTGACCCTTTAATGATTCATGTATGGTTGGCCAAGAAGCGGAGAAACTGCAGGCCAATGAACCCCATGCCTTTTTAAGCTTAGAATGTTCATTCTGCGCTCTTTTGGTATGTGCTCTTTTGGTACTAACATTTCCATAGTGCAGATTGCTATCTGTCCATACAGAAATAAACTTTTCCTTGTACTTGTCCAGCCAAGATGTCTTCACATAGCTCACGGCCATTGTGTAATCTTTGTACTATGTCTCCAATGCCTTCAGTTTTGCAACATACTCCTCCTCCTTGCGTGCCCCACCAATAAATTCCAGCTAGAGATGAAACCTAAGCTAGCGATGAAACCTAACCATTTTTTGTGATATTCAAAATAGGGCTAGCAATTTTTGTCAATATTTTGTGATATGTGCATTCTACATAATTGGTGCACCGCAGAGGGAAATACATGGCCAATGGCATTCATAAGTGCAAGCTCCAGTGCTGTCAAAATTACACGTGGCATCATGTATCCATGTAGCAATGAGCTCAACTTCTCCAATGCCCACAAGTAGTTATCCTCCCGTACGGACGCCGTGTAACAAAATGCAGCTGTGAACGGAATATCTGTGGATGTCACCCTAACCATCTCCATCAATGGTGGCCTATTGCGGTTGGTCTTCAACGCGTAGTCCATAACCAGAATCTCTGGAAATCTTCGTAATAAATCAACCGACTACGGATGTGCCCAAAATATATTCCGCACTGCATTTGTCTCTTCATATACTTCATGATACATAATGTAATTATGCTCTCCCTATAGATTAAGGAGGAGCTGCATTTCTGCTCTCACGACCATTTTCTGTGCCTTCATCCTCTGTTTGGCATTATATATAGTGTTGATTGTGGTAGATGTTGCCTTATCCTTTTCCTTCAGGTATTTCAAGATTTCCCTTAGTCTAACCAATTTATTTGACAAGTCTCTCTCTGTGTCCATCTCCCCCCTCCTAACCTCCTGTCATATGAATGTCCCTCTATGTACATCGCAGGTTTATGATTGTGATTGCCATGTACAACTGTCAAAATCCACTTATCTGTTGCCACCCCATTAGCCCTCAAGTAGAAGGGACATGTACACTTCTTGCTTCGAGTTGCTTTTTTGGCCGTTATATCCTGCCTGTGTGGCCGATATGTCCCACTTATTTCACAACAAAAATAATTAGTTGGGACCCTATTGCCCTTTGTACTCATATTTGATGATTTTGTAACAACCACATTCCTTGTTTTCACACCGATCGACTTTACCCATTTTAACAAGCTCTTCTATGCTGGCGAAAATTTTATTTGTTGTGAACTGATTTATATAATCTTCAGTATCCTCTGGTCCTTCTACATTACACTGAATTAATTACCACATATCAACATAGTCACTAAATGTTTTCCTTTATTTTCTAGTAAATTAGTCAGTTAACAAAGCAAAATAATTTCTAACCTTTGCTTCTTTGTCCTCTTCATCAAAGATCCCCTCAATGTGTACCAAGTCCATCTCAATCTTCGTAATTTCTATGCATTCATGTACCAACAGTACATTACAGCAATCAATTTCTGAAATTATTAATAAATATCACATTAATTAGCATCAATTAATGGCTTACCAACTTTACGATGCAATGCGTCCGCAGTCGACTATTTTAGGGCACCCCAATGACACATATCTTTTGCTCTGCCTCAAGGATCTTCTTTTGATCTAAGTAGGAACTCTTATAGTCTCTATAGATCAGCGAATTAGAATAATTTCTGTTGATCAAACCCTAGCTCGTTAGCTTTTCACGCCTTTGGTTACAATACTGTTCGCATATGGAAGCTGTTATGATGTCTTTGTATTTACGGATGAGTAAAAATATTGTTTCATAGTGTAAATTACTCAGCGCGAACAACGGGATAATAAAAAGGTAAAAGTACTCCAGCTATGAACCGTCTAGTAAAATTATTGCAATCGATATTACTCAACGCACACAACGGTAAGGTATCCGCGTGTATCCCTACACGTGGGAAGAATTGACTTCCATATTTACAGTGGATTTAAATTACTCACCGCGCACAACGGCATGTAAAATTACTCCTGATTTGCACCGTTGTGCGCATGTAGTAATACCATGCCATCATGTAAGATTTCTCAGCGTGCAAAACGGTTCATTTCGTGTTAAATTATACATGTTGTGCATGCTGAGTAATATTATTTCAAACTAAACTTGTTTCCTCAATGCACACAATATGTAAATTATTGCGGACCTGTTATGACCCGATTGGACCCAAAATTACCTCGTGATAACTTCTGCTCGCATCCAATTGACATACAATTCCACAGATTGCTCAAGGTGGAATATCAAACAATAAGTTTTTTCAAAGATTGCTCAAGTCGCCCAGACCGAATTCCAAAAGATTTGATTTTTATTTCTTGGTTCGAAAGATACATCACAGAGTCAACTGCTGCGATCAAACAAAGTGTTGAATCGAGAGCAATCGATTTAGGGGGTTTTGACCTAAATTTTTCAAAATTGAATCTTTGGTAAGTCTATACTTTTAAGTACATTTTAGTTGCCATTCTTATTTTGATTTTACATGCATGCATCCACAGTTGAGATTGATGGAGATGGTACAAAAATCCAAGGTAATATTGATTTATCTTTTCGGCAATAATGCAGTAAATCTTTGTGGATCAAGTTATGAATTGTTTAATATGGATTTTACAAACGACTTTACAACCATGCAACTTTTAAGGATAGAAAAAAGCTGTTTCAGTGGATAAAGAATGTCGAGGTACGACATGGGCATGTGATTGTTACAAGTTCGGGGAGATTGAGTAAAACGGCCAATGGGCATCATACTGTGTACTTTGCATGCGAAAGAAGCGGGAATATAATGGACACCGAAAGGAAAAAAAACACCACCATGTCAGTTAAAACCAAGAAGTGTTCTTGTCCTTTCTCAATGCGTGGTTATATGGTGGGCGTGGGCGTTGAGGAGTAGAAGTTAACTGTCATTTTTGGCAGGCACAACCATCAAGCAGCTAAATATGTCGAGGGCCATTCTGATGAAGGTACATTGCAGGGAATGGAGATGTAAACAGACTTGGCAAATAGCAAGGTTTGGCCAGCTGAAATTTTGAAAGTACTGAAGGAAATTAAAAACTTCAGTGCAACCTCAATCAAAGCAATTTATAATGCACGAAATCGGTTACAAAGGGGGAAGAAGGTTGGTATTGTAAAATAGTTGAAGGGGTTAGCATCACATGATAAAATTGTGGGTGATGAGCATGTGAAGGCTGTGAAGAATGAGGTGGAGGATCAGAAGGTGGAGGAGGATAAGGTGGTTGAGGCATTTTCGGAGAATGCAGTGCCTGTTGAGTTGCAGGAGGAGGATCATACTGGGGAGATGATGGGGAGGATGATAAGGTGGATCGTAATGAGGAGGAGCAGACTGCTGAGATGGAGGAGGATGAGAATGAAATGGCTAAGTATTTTGAGGAGCAGGAGGGTCATAAGATGGATGACCTGCTTCTGCAAATTTCTACACTGTTTACGGTGATTGCTAAGCAGCATGTTAAGGTGACGAATATGCCTATATTAAATGTAAGTCTGGTAAGGGAAGAAGTAGACCGTTGTGGAAACGTACAATAAAGAAGACGAAATAATCAATTCCACACGATGATAGTGATGAGGAATTGGCTGCCGACATAAGAATACCTTATTAGAAGGATTTTGCCTGAGTGTCTACGACCCACTTATAGTGCACGTCATAGATGTGAAAGCAGATGGAAACTGTGGGTATAGGGTTATAGCAGCTCAATTGGGCCTGGGTGAGGACGAATGGAGGCAAGTCAGAATTGACTTGCAAGAAGAGATGAAGAAACACAACGGCTTGTACTGGCAAGTTATGGGTGCCGTAGAATTTAAAAAGAATGTATTGGCACTGGGCCATTTGCTAGACCATCCAAAAGCTAAATGGTGGATGCAGCTGCCAGAAATGGCACATGTCATTACCTCATGCTACGACTGTGTAATACATATCCTTGTACCTCATCAGTATGTGACATATTTTCCTTTAAGAACTCCTCCAGTACCCCTATCCTTCAGACGCCACATAACGTTTGGGTCATGCGAACAATAATCGCTTTGTTATTGTTAAACTTGCCCCAGATGGTCCTGTCCCTCTGACTTCAAGTATGTAGCTAAGATACCATTCTGATGTGTCAGAAGGATGGCCGGCTGCTTATGAGAATAGGATACATCAATTCCGGTCAATAGTATTTGGTCACGATTTTGCAACCATTGAAGTTTTTGAAATATTGTAGGATAAAACGTTGAATCATTGTAATATGAATTGTTTGTTTCATATTGACATCTTGGTAGCATGAAATTTTATCATGTCTGTCAAAATGTGCAAATGTTATCATCTGTATGGCTTGCTGTTGTGTATCATACCAATTACTCAGATCACAAAACGATAGTAATATTGTCTGTTTTACGCTTTGAGTAAATATGTCTTTACCTACAAAATTGATCAAGACACAAAACAGCCAATATTAGTGCCGGTTTTGCGTTTTGAGTAATTTGCTTTGACATCAGACAAAACTCTTAATTGTTCAGCGATTTGAATGTATCTTTGTTATTGTATCATATAGTTCACTGTATCATAGTGTACCATTGTTATTGTATCATATAGTTCAATGGAGCATAGTGTAGCGTAATGTATCAGATATGTAATACGGAATTGCGTCGCCGAGATTGTTTTGCGCTATGAGTAAACCCATATGTTCATAAGAAATTACTCAGAGCGCAAAAACCGTCACTAATAATGTCGGGTTTACTCGTTCATTAAATATTTCCGTACAGTCAAAATTACTCAACGTGCAAAACTGGCAATATTAGTGTCGGTTTGCGCTCAGAGTAATTTTCTATAACACGCGCAAAACACCAAATTGGTAAGCGCTATGAATGTAGCATTGTTATTGTATCAGATATTTCAATTTAGCATAGTGTATAATATATGTTATTGTATGAAAAAATTGCTCACTGAGCACTCTCAGCGATAAGTTTTGCCGTTGTGCGACTGGAGCAATTTTGTTATTGGTTATAAATTTGCTCAACGTGCACATCAACTATAATGTTGGCATGTTGTGCGCGTTGAGCAATTTTGTTATTCAGAAACAAAATTGCTCCGTGCACACTCAATTCACTATAAGTTATGCTCAACGATTGACCAACTAATCAAGTTTGCCTCATACTAACTATTTGGTGAACTGGTACAAACAGATACATACTAAATTTTGTATGCTTAATAACACACACAATCTCTCTAGTATTTCTTATAGTTTAGGTTGTTAATTAATACTAATTATGATAGTTATAACGTTGATATTATATTATTTTATTAGTTTCAATAATGTTGTAAACATCGGCATAAGAATATGAGTAATCCAATAGAATATATTTAAAAAAAAATTCAAGTATAATTGAGTGGGTTAAGGGGGAGTAAAAGTACTCACCGCGCACAATGGCATGTAAAACTAGTCAAGATTTTAATTGTGGTGTGCGTCTAATAAAAACCATGCTATCGATAAAAATTTGCTCAGCGCGCTCAACGTGCTAAGTTATAACGAGTTTTATGCGTTTTGTAAAAAAGGTTAGAGAGGAGTTGTATTACTCAGCGTGCACATCCGGTAAAATCGGTCTGAGCATCGCGATTAATTACGTTTACAGTTACTGATATCAATCCATGTAAAATTACTCAGCGCGCAAAACGGTTCAAATCGTGTAAAATTATAACCGTTGTGCGCGTTGAGTAAAATATGCAAACTAAACTTTTTACTCGAAGCGCACAACGGGTCAAAATTTTGACCCAATATGACCCGATATCACCTCTTGATAAATTCTGCACACCGCGCACAGACATACCCTTCCACATATTTCTCAAGGCAGAAAATCAAACGGCAATGTTTTCAAAGATTGCTCAAGGCGCACAGTTCGAATTTCCAAAGATTTGATTTTTATTACTCGGATCGAAAGATACATCACAGTGTCAACTGCTGCGTTCAAACAAATTGGTGAAGAGAGCAATCGATTTAGAAGTTTTAAACCTAAATTTATCGAAATCGAGATTTGGTAAGTATATACGTTTAAGTACATTTTATTTGATATTCTTATTTAAATGTGTAGAAATAGACGTAGAAATTTTTTGATTTTACTTGCATGCCGATACAGTTCAGATTGATGGAGATGGTAAAAAAAATCCGAGGTAATATTGATTTATCTTTTCAGCAATAATGCAGTTAATTTTTGATTCCAAGTCCAATTAGTTGTATGAATTGTTTGATACAGGTTTATATGGATTATACAAACGAATTTACAATGATGCAACTTTTTAATAGTAGAGACAAGCTGTTTCAGTGGATAAATAGCGTCGGGCGACAACAAGGGCATGCGATTGTTACCCTTGCGTCGATTATGAGTAAATCATCCAATAGGACTCATGCTGCTTACTATGCATGTGCAAGAAGCGGGGAATATAGGGGACACCGACCGGTAAAAAAGACCAAAAGGCCAGTTAGAACCAACAAGTGTGGATGTCTGTTCAAATTGCATGGTAATCAGGTGGGCGATGGCGTTGAGGAGTGGAGGTTAATATTCATTGATGCAGGCACAACCATCAAGCTACTGATTATGTCGAGGGCCATTCCGATGACGGGAAGTTGCAGGGAAAGGAGATGGAAGATTGCAAGACTTGGCAAATAGAAAGGTGCGGCCTTCAGCAATTTTGAAAGGCCTGAAGGAAACTCAATCCTTTAATGAAACACCAATCAAATCAATTTATAATGCACATAACCGATTACTAAGGGGGCAGAGTGTGGGTATTGTAAACAAGTTGAAGGAGTTAGCATTACTGTATAGAATTGTGGGTGATAAGCTTGTGAAGCATGTGGATAATGTGGAGGAGGAGCAGAAGGGGGACGAGGAGAAGGTGGATGAGGCGAATGCAGTGGCTGCTTATTGGCAGGAGGTGGTGGTGGCTCTTAATGTGAAGGAGCAGAATGCTGAGAATGTGGCGCTTACTGTGTAGGAGCAGAATGCTGAGGAGGAGGAGGAGGATAATGCAGCAGAGGAGAATGTGGATCCGACGGTGGATGAGGAGAAGGTGAATGAGGAAGAGGATGAGAATGCAGTGGCTATCGAGGTGAATGCAGAGGAGCATAATAAGAAGATGGTGGAGACGGTGGAGACGGGGGACCGTAATGCGGATGAGCAGACTGATGAGAAGGAGGAGGCGGAGAAGGCAGCTGATGTGAACGTGGAGCCGAAGGTGGCTGAGGTGAATGTGGTGGATGAGGAGGATGAGAAGGCAGCAGCTGCTGAGTTTAAGGAATCGGAGCATACATTGGAGTTGGTGGAGACTGTGGAGACGGTGGAGACGGTGGAAGAAATTGTTGATGAGTAGACTGCTAAAAGGGAGGAGGAGAATGCAATGGCTACGTATTTTGAGGATCAGGAGAGGCATAATGGGGTGGTGGAGGGGCACACTATGGATGACATGCTTAAGCAAATTGCTCCACTGGTTGATGTGATTTCTGAGCACCTTGCAGATGAGATGGAGATGCCTAAAGTGAGGAGGAAGCCTGTTAAGGCTCCACTTATGTCGTCGATTGCTAATCAACATGCGGAGGTGACGGATAAGCCTACATTGAAGAGGAAGGCTGGTAAGGTAAGTAATAGGCATGTGAAACTTCCAATAAAGAAGACGAAACCTTCAATTCCCCATGATGATTTTGAAATCCCTGAAGAATACCAAATACCATATAAGGTGGATTCTCCTGGGTGTATACAACCCCTTATAGTGGGCGTCGTAGATGCGAAAGCAGATGGCAACTGTGGGTATAGGGCTGTGGCAATTCAATTGGGCCTGGATGAGGCCGTATGGATGCATGTCAGATATGACTTGCTCGGTGAGATGCTTAAATACAGCGTCTTGTACAGGCATGTTATGGATGAGGCTATATATAATGAGAATTTAGAGGCAGTGAAATATTTTATTGATGCACATGTAGGACGGGATAAATGGATGCAGCTTCCAGAAATGGCACATGGCATTGCCTCATGCTATGACTGTGTAGTACATATGCTTGCACCTCAGATGTGTGTGACATTTTTTCCCTTGAGAACTCCTCCAGTACCCCCATCCTACAGACGCCATATAACGCTGGTTCATGTGAACAATAATCACTTTGTTTTCGTTAAACTTGACCCAACTGGTGTCGTCCCTCCGACTTCACTTGTGTGGAAAAGAAACCATGACGCTGTGGAAGATGGATGGCCGGCTGGTTATAAGCGGAGGATGCAGTTAATCGGTAAGATGGTAGAAGGAAAAGGTATTGCTACTGTTGATGATATTTAGTATTTGTAAGATATAACGTTGGATCAATGTAATATGGTTTTTTGTATACATATTGACCACTTGGTAGCATGAAATTTTATCATGGCTGTCGAAATGTGCAAATGTTATCATCAGTGTGGATTGAAGTTGTGTATCATATAAATTACACAAAGTGCAAAACGGCAGTAATATTGCCCGTTTTGTGCATTGAGTAAATATGTCTTTACATACAAAATTGCTCAACGCGCAAAACAGACAATATTAGTGCCGGTTTTGCGCTCTGAGTAATTTTCTATAACATCAACCATTGTTCCAAATTGTTAAGCGATGAGAATGTATTATTGTTATTGTATCAGATGGTTCAAGTTAGCATAGGGTTATTGTATCATATATGTTATTATCTGACAAAATTGCTTACCACGAACTCCCATTGATAAGTTTTGCCAGAAAAGAGATTGTCGGATGTTGGTCGAAGCTTGACAAACAATGGTTGTAGACGAAGGGGCAGACGAATGAAATAGATTTCTTAAGCCCCAATGGTGATAATCGTGCGTTATATCGATCGAACGAGAAATCTCAGTCGTTGGATCAAAGATTGTTCTAGCTTAAAAATCTTTTGACGGGCGTCTGGAGTGGAGTGTCCAGGCGTCTGGAGAATTAAAGAGACGAATGAGATTACACTGAACCAGGCATCTGGATCAAGAGCATCAGACGTCTGGTCTGAAGAATATAGTAGATGTAAATCAAAAGTTATGATGATCAGGCGTCTGTAACAGACCAACAAGGTGCCTGACGAATCATTCAGGCGTCTGGTAAGTCAGCGTCGAATTCTGATTTGTGATGTTAGAAGATGATTGCTCTTGGGAAAAATTGACTGACTGACATTCCAAATACCAGACGTCTGGAGTTCAATATCCAGGCATCTGAAGAACAATTTAGGCATCTGGTAAGACATCATCAGACGTCTAGTTAGATGGAAAAATCTGAGAGATAGATATATTTGATACGTTAGACGTCTGGTTCGACTACACCAGGCGTCTAACCTATATCAGAAAGCTTGGAATGAACCTAGAAGAAAATCTATAAGAGCTCTCAAGCAAATCGATTAATGCAGACATCTTAACTAAGTATTTATTAATGCTAATCATATATGATATCCATTCAAATCAAATACATAATGCTCAAGAGAAGCATAAAAGTCACACACACACACACACACACACACACACACATGGGATTAATGTAGAGCAGGTGGCACCTGATCCATTGGATCAGGTGTAAGACACAAAAAGGTGGGGCCCCACGAGTACAAGCCCATGTGGGGGCTTGTACTTCCCACCTTTTTATGTCTAAGCACTTGATCTAATGGATCAGGTGCCACCTTTTCTACATTAAATCATATATATATATATATATATATATATATATATATATATATATATATATATATATATATATATATCATGATGAAAATACTCAAATATGAAGGTGAGATATATAATCTAAAAACAATTCGATTAAAGCATGATCATATCATAGCATGAGATGAAATATAATTTATATAAGAAAAATGATCTTCTAGAGTTTAGATTCACCCATAATAGTTAATTCTCTCCTAAGCCTCACAAAGGAATCTTCCTTGAGTGGTTTGGTGAAAATATCGGCAATTTGATTTTGGGTGTCGATGTAATCTAGACAAACATCCTTCTTGAGGACATGATCATTAATGAAATGATGTCTAATATCAATGTGTTTGGTACGGGAGTGTTATACCGGGTTCTTGGAGAGACATATAGCACTTTGGTTATCAACCATGATTAGACATGTGCCACAATCAATTCCATAGTCCGTATGTGTTTGTATCACACATACGGGAGTGTCCATAGTCCTTATGTGTTTGTATCACACATACGACTTGTGCACAACCAAATCTTGCAGCAATGTATTTTGCTTTGGTTGTAAAGAGAGATACCGAATTTTGTTTCTTGGAGAACCAAGACACAAGGGAATTTTCTAAAAAATGACAACTGCCACTAGTACTTTTCCTATCGGATTTACACCCGGTAAAATCGGCATACTATATGAAACTAACTCATAAGTGCATGACTTAGGATAAAATAATCCATAGTCAAGTGATTGGTTTAAATAATGGAAAATCCATTTGACCGCAATCAAATGTGACTGTTTTGGTCGTGATTGATAACATGCACATAAGCATACCAAAAACATGATATCGGTCGTAGTTGCGATAAGATAGAGTAAGCTACCTATTATACCCGATATTGACGAATTTCAACATCCGTTCCACGTTCATCTTATCAAGATGTGTTGTTGTGCTCATTGGAGTACGCTTGGATGAAGAGAATCTCATCCCAAAGCGCTTGATCAATTCCACCGTGTACTCTGTTTAGTGGATGAAGATTCCTACTCCAATTGACGGATTTGAAGTCCTAGAAAGTATGTGAGCTCTCCCATGTGGCTCATCTCAAATTCGTCATGTATGGACTTAGCAAAATCTTGAAAAAGTGAAGAGGTAGTAGAACTAAATATAATGTCATCAACATATACTTGAATTATCAATGTGTCATGATCAAAATACTTAGTGAAAAGTGTTGAATCAACTTCACCCATTTTGAAACCCAGAAAATTATTTAGTTGATCAAACCAAGCTCTAGGAGCTTGTCTCAAACCATAAAGAGATTTCTTGAGTCTACAAACATGATTTGGTGATTTTTTATTTATGAAACCGGGTGGTTGTGAAACATAAACTTCATCATTAACATGTCCATTTGAAAATATACTTTTCACATCCATTTGAAAAAGTTTAAAAGGCTTGAATGATGCAAATGATAACAATAGCCTAATAGATTCTAATCTAGCTACCGGGGCAAAAGATTCTTCAAAGTCTATACCTTCTTCTTGCCGGTAACCTTGAGCTACTAACCTTGCCTTGTTTCAGATGACGACTTCATTTTCATCTGTCTTGTTTTTGAAGATCCACTTTGTTCCAATGACATTGTGGTCTTCCAAAGAAGGAACTAATTCCCAAGCTTCGTTCCTTTCAAATTGGATCAGTTCTTCAATCGCTATGATCCATGAGCTACCTTCACATGCTTCATTAATGTTCTTTGGTTCTATTGTTGAGAAGAAAACACAATGTGTGAATTGCTCTACCCTTGACCTTGTACGGACACCATCTTCAATATTACCTATCACTTGATTATGTGGAAGGTTTGGAACCGTAGCACATGTATTTGGTATCCCTAGATCATTTGGAACAAACTCAACTACATCATTAGTAGGGTTAGTTGCAATAGAATCATCTAATTTAACATTATTCAAAGAATCACATAAAAATTCATCATTCTCATCAAGATGAGATAATAAAACATCGAAATTCTCATAAAATGAAACGTGAAGTGATTTTTCAACCGTTAAAGTTCTTTTATTGAATATCTGGTAGGACTTTCTATGATCGAAGCATACGATAAATATTCCTTCATCGGAACATGAATCAAACTTATCCAAATTATCGTGTGTGTTCTTAATAAAACAGTTTGAACCAAAAACACGGAAATAACGTACTTGAGGCATTTTGTTATAAAATAATTCATAACAAGTTTTGTTCGTACGTGGTCTTACAAGAATCTTATTTAGTACATAGCACGCGGTATGAACGGCTTCCTCCTAAAATTGTGAACCATTGCGGCTATCACTAAGTATAGTGTGTGCACATTAAATGAGGGTTCTATTTTTCCTTTCCACAACACCATTTTGTGGTGGGGCACAAAGAAAGGAAAATGTATGAGTTATCCCGTTCTCATCACAAAAATTAGAGAATAGCTCATTATCAAATTCACCTCCATGATCACTATGAATGGTGATAATGGACATGCCTTGAATCTTTTGAACTTTCTTAGACAAAATATAAATTTTTCAAGAGCCTCATTTTTGCTATTCAAAAACTTTACCCAAGTATACCTAGAGTAATCGTCAACAACTACAAGTCCATAAAATGCATTTCCTATGGATGCAACTCTAGTTGGCCCAAATAAATCTAGATTTAAAAGCTCTAGAGGCATGGAAGTAGAAGTTACATTCTTAAGCTTAAATGATGATTTATGAAGCTTGCATTGTTGGCATGAATCACAAAAACTATTCTTATTGAATAAAAGTTTCGAAAATCCTCTAACTATGTTATGCTGGGACAATTTGTGAAGGTGCTTGAAGTGTACATGACCAAAGCGTCAATGCCACAAAAGTTGTTCATTAATGTGAGCAACCAAGCATTGATCTTGTGTGTGTGACATATTCAAAATATAAATTTCTTTTTGGCGTGTGCCACTAAACAAAATACTATCATTGGAACTATAAAAAATACTACATAATTCATCACCAAAGTTAACTTTGTGACCATTGTCACAAAGTTGGTTTATAGAGATAAGATTGTGATTTAAACCATCTATAAGATAAACATTATCTATGAAAGGTTTAGAAGGGTTACCAAATTACCAATTCCTATGATAGAGCCCTTATCATTGCCTCCAAAAGTAACCGTTCTGCCATTCTTGAAGTGGATAATCTCGAAGCGCAAGCTTGGGTCTCACGTCATATGTTTGGAACACCCGCTATCGAGTATCCAACCATTTCTTTTGCATTTAGAGCAATCTTTTCCCATATTGCCCTTTTTCCTTTACCTATAAATTACACCATAAGCACATGGTACCCAAACTTGTTGGGTCCAAGGGGATTAGCCCTTTGGAAACTGATGTGTGCCACATATGCATATATTTTACACTCTTTTCATGTGCATTTCATATCATTTCATCTCCCATTTCACGCTATGTTCCCCGTTTTGTTTCCTCTTTACGCTTTTGGTATTTCTCATCTGTTGCAAGATAAATCATGGATTTTTGGGCTCAAGAATGGGAGAAAAGAAGATGAAATGTAGTGAGAAGAGATTAGGCATCAAAACAATGGAAAAAGAGATCAAAAGTGTCACACGTGGTCGCGTAGACCAACCCACGCGACTGCATTGCCAGGACACCAAGGCAGCCAAGAGATATGAAGCCACGCGGTCGCGTCATCAGAGCCAAATGGCCATATTACCAGGAACTAAAGAAAGAGAGATCTAAAGCCACGCGGTCGCGTCATACACACCAAACAACCACGTTGCAAGAAGCTGAAGGAAGAGAATTCTTTAGCCACACGATCGTGTAATTGGAGATCCACGCGGCTGTGTCATTCCAACTGGAGCTGAAGCCAAACGGTCGATTCATGCGACCGTTTTGATCAACTTTTGGGGCTGAAGCCCTGAATTGACACCGGCACGTAGCTAAAACGATGTCGTCACGTCGCCGGTAGCAATTGGAGCCCCAACTTATGCAAATTGGCCAAACGGCCGCGTCGTTCTCGACATGGTCGCGTCTATTAGGGTTTTCAAGTCTCTTATGGACACTGCCAAGGGCATTTTAGGGTATTTTGGGTATTTTGGGATAGTATAAATACTTTTCTCCTAGCTCTGCACCCAAAGATGATCTTGACATGGTTTTCAGAGCCTTTTTAGGAATTTGTTAGGTGTAAAAACTCTAATTCTCTGTCAGTTCTGATTGTTCTTTTTGTTTTCTTTTTGTTTCTAGTTTGATTAGTGAATAGAAAATCAATTTATTGATTGCTCTTTGATTGTGGATTGGTTTGCTATTGAATCTCTATTCATATTTATTGCAACGAATGCTATTTCAATGATTTCAATTATCTCTAATTGAATGGATTGTGAGTAGTGATTCATCTATGACCAATGGATGAACCCCATTGGATATATATATGGATTGGTGAAATGTTGATAAATTGTTGAGTAATTGAGGATGAGGGGAATGTTGGGATGATTATTATCAATGTAATTCGATTTCCCCCTTCCTAGCAAATTAGATTAGTCGATGGCAGGAGCCGGGGTTAATCGAGGGTTTTCGATTACATTATTCGATACCATCGATGCAGCTGACGGGAGTCAGGCATCAATCAGAGCCCTCCTAACATAGATCCGAATCCTAATCCACGGAAGTGGCGTGGAGGAAGATTGAGAAAATTCATCGGATGTAATGCATCTAATGTGTATCGATGCACGACGGGAGTCAGTATCGATACGGGTTAGGTAGTCCTATCATACGCTACAGAAGTGGGGGTAGGGTTAATATAAGGGGATATCTTGTCATGCGCCACAGGTGTGGGGGGTAAGAGAATACCCTTAGATTAGACGACCTCTCCTGAACCTCATGAACTCAGCAATCTGTTAATCCTAATCAATTCTAGTTTAGTCCAATAGTAGGGATACCCAGGTACTAGAGCTTTTTATTATTGATATTTTGTATAAATTCTCATAACCTTTGACACCAATTCGATCACGTAGCTATTAACATAATGAGAAATTAGTATCAGGCTGCCTCCCAGAGGACGACCCGTATAGCGCTACAATAACAACTTCTGCTTGTAGCTTATAAGTATTGAAGCTCACGACACGTCAAACAAGCTTTCGGCGTCGTTGTGAGGAGGCACTACTTGTTATTAGTTTCAAACTTTGTTGATAGTCTATGTATTTTTTTCTTTTATTTTTTATTTTTCCTCTATTGATTTGGTGCTACTGACTTTTTCCTTTGGTGTAGCTCTTTTGTGTATACACATGACATCGTAGGGTATTGCAGATTTGCATTCACTAGATCCTAGAATCGAAGCCACTGCACAAAGGCGCAACACCGAAAGGAAGAAGAAGCTAGTGCTAGAATCAATGGCTGAAATAGACGATCCACCTCCTGCTAAGTCCCTCATGGACTTTTTTGTGCCCGTTAATGGGTCAATGTCGAGCATTGCAAGGCCAACGATGGAGGCCACTAATTTTGAACTGAAGCAGTCGTTGATAAGTTTCATCCAGCAGGATCAATTTGGAGGAACACCCATGGAGAATTCCAATGACCACTTGAATACCTTCCTTGAGATGATGAATATGCTCAAAATGAGTGGCGTTACCAATGACGCCATTAGGCTAAGAATCTTTCCCTTCTCACTTAGGGATAAAGCTAAGGACTGGCTTAGAAGCCATGATTCTGATACTTTTATTTCATGGGATAATATTTCACGTGCATTTCTAACCAAATTCTTTCCTTCAGGGAAAACTATTAAAATGCGCAATGAGGTCACATCATTCACTCAGCTTGACCAAGAGTCATTGTACGAAGCGTGGTAAAGGTTCGAGGACATGCAGTAAAACTACCCACAACACGGAGTGCCAGACTGGCTCTTGATCCAATCCTTCTACAATGGACTATCCTGTGAAGTGAAGATGTCGATCGATGCCGTTGCCATCGGGGCAATAATGATCAAGACTCCCGAAGAAGCCAAAAAGCTGTTGGAGAACATGGCTGCCAATAATTACTTGTGGAGCAATGAGAGAGCTACCTCCAAGAAAGGATGTAAGTATGAGCTAGATGACGTTTCTATGATATCCGCTAAATTTGATGCATTAACGAAGCAATTGTCTAGGTTAGGGCTTGGTGTTGCTAATCTGCCTACGGCGGCATTTTGCGAGGTGTGTGGTGTGCAGGGACACCCAGGAGACGAATGCACATCTAGCATTGCCACCTCCATTAGGAATGACTACAGAGCAAGCTAATTCTCTTTACAGGAACAATCCGAGACAGCCCAACAATCCCTACTTTAACATGTTCAACCAGGGGTGAAAGAACCACCCAAGCTTCTCATATAAGAGTGGGGGATTGCAGCCACAAGCACCGTTCCTGCAATAGCAACAACCATATGGACCTCCTCCACAAAAATTCCAAACTCTTAACCAACAACCACCCCCACCCCCTGTTAAATCAAATCTGGAAAAGCTGATGGAAAGCTATATTTTGATGCAGGGACAAAAGAACGATTATTTTCCTACGTCCATTCAACAACTCATCACAGGCTAGAAGTCCCTGGAGACTCAAGTTGCACAGCTGGTAGAGCAGGTGGCACAGCTGAGTAGGCCACAAGGGCAATTGTCGGGGCAGTCAGAGCCCAATCCAAGAGGGCACGTCAATGCCATGATGCCAGCAACTGAGGAGAGGGAGCCTATAGTGGAAGTGGATCCATGTGTTGAAATTGAGCTTGAGGAGGATGACGGAGTAGCACCACCAATAGTGGAACCATCTAAGGAAAAGGAAGCTGAAAAGGTTGATGGAGACAGGTTAGGCGTATTTTCTGCACCTTTTCTGCCCCTTTCAACCCTTGTTTTCCACGATTATTTCATATCATTCTCGCTATTTTGCCCATTTTACCCACTTTAATCTATTTTACTCTTTTGGGTTATGTTTTGTGTATTTTAGGTAATTCATTCATAAAACGATGCAAATTGGTGATCCGGGGAGGTTGGGAGAGAATGCGGAAAAGGATAATGGAGATCAGAGCTGAAGGATTAGAGAAAAGTGACAGAGAGCAGGCAACACGGTCGTGCGTGCAACCACACGACCGTGTCATACCATGAGCCCAAAGGGGAGTATCAGCATCAGCGACACAGCTGTACTGAATCTGATTGCAGTAGACAGAGCACTCCCCTTTTGCATGGTTGTTTCACACGATCCTGTCACTTGGAGAAGCTGGCAGCGTGAAGAAGGATTGACACGGCCATGCCGATTTGCGGCACGGCCATGCTCGAAGCAGCCGTCGTTGCTGCCCTAGGTTTTTCTTAATGGTGACACGGTCGTGCCGATTTGTGGCACGGTCATGCGCCCCCAAATTTCTGTAATACTATAAATGCAATGTGAGTGCGATTGAGACATAGTTCCTTTTCTTCAGCAATTTTCTAGGGTTTTCCATCCCCCTTTGGGGGGCTGTTCTTCCATGTTTGTAAGGCTTTTAATTCCTATTTTATTGTAACGAATCTTTGTTTCTTTCTATTGCATTGCTCTTGATTTCCTGTTTATTTCTATTTGTGATGTTTATTCCATTGTTTTATTTGTTGTTTACTACAATGTTTAGCGAGTAAATTTTTGGTGCTTAGGGCTTGGCTAAACCATAGTGTAGATTATTCATGTGGGCGGATCGCCCCAAATATCGATTCAAATAGGGTTCTAGTCTTAGGAATAGGTTTGGATGAGCTTAATTAAACTCTCCTCATTTTTGAGGAGGGTAGACTATCTAGTGCCTGGCGCCGAGTAACCATCGGGCATACTCACTAGAACCACATATATCGTAGCGACTGACTAACCATCGGGGCAACGACAGGGGTTCGACCTATTCTCCGAGTCCTCTCTCACGATCGGACATCGAGAGGATGAGGATTGAGATTCGGTTACCATCTATGACTATAACCCGTTGGCTCGAGAAGCTAGATCAACCCATATGTTTAGTCTATGCCAGTGGCGATGCTTAACCCTTGGCACCCCTTTTTATTTTAGTATGTTTAGTGTAATCACTTCACCTTCGCCACCATCCGCGTATCTAATTAGATACACAATTAACCGGTACTCGTACCATCGTATCCCTGCATTCGACACCTGCTTGCGACAACACCTGTATGCTTGTGGTATTATAACTTCCAAACAAGACACCTCAGGGGAGCCTCTAAGAGTCTACGTTCCGAAGGTTCCATTCCCTTCGAGATTGGCAAAAACGAAGCTAGGGGAAAATTTGGGAAGTTCTTTGATATGTTGAAGTAACTACACGGCATAATCTCGTTTCTGGACGCCATCTTGAAAATCCCATCATATGCCAAGTTTTTGAAGAATTTAATCACCACTCGGGGGGAGAAGGGAAAAGGTCGTGCTATCGATGGAGTGTAGATCCATTCGCCAAAGAATGACTGTAGAGAAGCTTGAAGATCCGAGAAGATTTGACATCCCCTGTGATGTGGGGAACGTCTCAATTGAAAGAGCGCTATAAGGCCTAGGGGCAATCGTGAGCTTGATGCTACTAAGCATAAGCGAGAGGCTCGGGATGGGAGCACTAAAGCCCATTAAAATGACGTTGCAGCTCGCCGACAGATCGATAAAGTACCCCGTAGGGATCCTCAAGGACGTGACAGTGAAAGTTGGAGATATCATAATTCCATGTGATTTTGTGATAATGGATATGCCGAAGGATTCTCGTATACCTATAATCTTATGCCATCCGTTCTTGGCCACCATGGGAGTATTAATTGACGTGAAGGGAGGGAAGTTGTCCCTCAATGTCAGAAATGAGAAGGTTGAGTTAGACCTTCAGAGAAGCATGAAGAAACTTATGGAGGATAATCACTACGACCACATTGACCTTCTGGAGGAAATGATCGAAGAAATAGAGTTGGAGGCGTTCTCCTAAACCCCACAGAAAAGCTTTTATTTGCAAGTTCTAAACGTGAAGTGGAACGGGAGACGGCTTCCATAGCAAGGAAGTTGGATGAAGCACCAAGGAAAGGGGGACATGAAGAAGACCCAAGATAACTCGCAATTGATCCCAATGGGATGAAGGTAAAGAGATATGCAAGATGACGTCAAGCTCCATCAAGGAGAAGCTTGGAGCGAGAGTGGATCTTATGCTCTCCACCCCAGAGCCTCCATGAAAAATCAAAAGGGAGTCAAGCTAAAGACTTAAAACAAGCGCTTCTTGGGAGGCAACCCAAGTTCTTAACTCTTTCTAGATTTCATTTTTATGTTTATCTTAGTTAGAATAGTTAGATTTTGAGTGAATAAATCAACCCCCAAAACCCAAAAATGATTCAAGTGCTTTCATTACAGGGATCAAGAATGCGACCATGTGGGATACCCCACGCGGCTGCGTGGAGGAGAGCATTTCAAGCCAAAGCAAAGCAGCAAAACTCAGAATGACGTGATCGCGTGATGTATCACAAATGACCGTGTCAAACGAGGCCAAAGAGAAGAAATTTTGAAGCTGAAGATCAAGGACTACGTGGTTGTGTCTACTTAACCTAAGCGTCCGCGTAATTAGGTAATATCTCTGGAAATTTTGGCCATATTTCACTCTAACAACACGGTCGCGTCATCCAAGCGACACAATCATGTTAACCCATCTCCAAAGCCAAAATTCCCACTTCAAATTTCCCTCCACACTGTTGTTTTCACCTAGTTGAAATGACTGTTTCGTCAAAACACCCCCAAAGCCAAATCTTGACCCAAACAATGCGGTCGTTTCGTCTAAGCGACACGATCGCGTAAAGAGCCCAATTCTCTGGTTTTTTGACCCTTATTTCCTTCTGACGAAATGGTCGCGTCAATTCATCGACGCGACCGCGTTGATCCAAACTTTGGCCATCCAAATTCCTTCTCGACGCGGTCGATATGCCATTGATCGGCCCCCGGATACACGCCCCGGGGGACACGATTGTAGTTTTACCGCAAGCGAACGGTGTAGTGACGAGCGGGTATCGAACACAAGGAGGTGGTGTTGGCTCCAATCTATCCTAGGTTGGTTTGACTACGAATGTATTATTGGTGGAGATTGTTATAGTATGATATAATGGAAATGGTGGTGGATGTCGGTGTCGGTGATAAAGATGCTGGTCAAATATCGATTCAAATTCAATATAATAAAAGTGCCTAGGGCTAGGGAATCACCACTACGGATCGTCATTCATCCTTGTAAATAGTGAACCTTAATGTTGCAAGACTTGAATTGAGGTGAACTAGTCGTAACTGAATAGAGAACCAAGCTCACGCTCTCGCGCTATTGCCGATCTATAGCAACCTAGATTAGGGCCCACTCTCATGCAAACACTAACCTAAGCCACTAGCATGAAGATCGACATCATCATTCAATCGCACCTCGAGCCCACTCTCGTGCAAACTCGAATTACGACTGCCATGCCCTATTTTGAACTATACGTGTATTCTACTGAACTCACGTGGTATTTCTACTTACGATACATGTGTAGGCATGAAATAAACGTATATATCGATGTATGTAGCATAGTACAAGGGGGATTAGGCCGTAATACGTGGCTAAGAGACGAGCAAGCGAGAATGAGCGCGGGAGACGTGCGAATGACGTCATGGGTGTAAAACAATAGGAATGTATTGGACGTGTGTGCGTGGTGCATGTATGCATGTGCAGGCATGCATGGGTGTGCGTAGGGAAGCCATGCTAGTGTGAAAGGGGTTAGGGTGTCAATGGCATCCCCGTAAATTTTTAGAAAGGTTAGGGGCAAAACGGTCATTTGGACTAAAGCTGCTGTGCGTACATACTAAAGTTGTGTGTGCATAAAGTAATGGCAAACTTGTAAATACCCATAAGTTGAGGGGCATTTTTGGAAGGGTATTTTGGTCATTTAACATGTGGCATGCTTATCCTAAGGAGGTTCTAGAGATAGATTTTTTGTAGGAGTGTTCTTTCTTCTTCTTCACTCTTATTTTCTTTTCTCTTTTCATTTTTCTTTTCCTCCTTCTCCCTTAGCCTAGGGCCGGCCACCCCCTTCCTCAATTTATCCTCCGTCTCCATATTGAAACCATAATTCCCCCTTACAAAAATCAAGAATCTCAAGTGGGTTGCATATGGGAAGAAGTTGGAGAAGAAAGGAAGAGAAAGAAAGGAGAAAAATCAAGTTTGAGGTAGGATCTAACTTGAATTTGGAAATCCATTAATTTGTTCTTGCTCTCATGTTTTATAGCATTATTTGCTTAATATGTAATAAATATAGTCAAAAATTTATGTATCATGTTTCAATTTCACTGTTCTCCCTAGAAATTCTTAGCAAAGCCATCTCCTTTAAAATCCTGAAATTCTGTTGTGTGTTGTTACTGTAATTACGGTTACTGTAGCTTGAATCATGTTTCGTAAAAATTATATTCTGGTAAATCTTGAAGTTCTATCCCAAAATCATATAAATTTTGATATATGTTCAATTCAGAAATTAGGAGCAAACATTCCATCTTTACAACATGTCTGTTTGAACTTCAATTTGAACACAGTTTAGTAAAATTGACTTAAGTACCTGCACACACAATGGAATTTGATGTTCTTGGTCTCGTTGGAAAGTTAACAAGTTTTTCTAAAATTTCATCAAAGTGTATATATTTCAAAATTCTGGCTAAAATATGCCCAAAAATAGGAATCTTTACAGACCCTGAAATCTGTCTAAAAACAGATTTGATAGACTTCACCAAATAATTCACCATAAATCACATATGTCAATTGAACTTATGAAATTTGGTAAGTAAACGTAAAACACCCATATCTACAACTTTGCAGTTTTACATTTTCCCAAATTCCAACTACAATTGCCTCAAAAACAACCCTCAATCTGACTGTCTGGCAATTTCAGCAAGCTGAATTCATTAAGTGCTGTTCTTACTCATTAATTGTGGTTAATTGGCCATCATTATTCTTGCTTAATATGGTTATGTGGTGAAATGAATGTTCATGCCCTTGGCACATGTAAATGATAATGTGTTGCATTGATATGAATGACGCCTGTCATGTGTTTGTTTAAAATGCCTCAATGAAATGGAAATTGAGAAACACGAGAAGTGTGCTCCCATGAACCATGTTATGGATTTGTGATGTTGCGAGACATGTATGGGATGATTTCATAAGTGATGTACCAATGAGTTGTGATGGAGGGCATGTCACTTTGGTGCATGACCCATGTTGATATATGATGTGGTTAAGATAAAGGGCATGACACTTAGGTGCATGACCCAGATCGATATGAATGAGAAATGTTGATACTGTGAAACCATGCCACCATGACTTTTATAAGATGACTTATGATATTTAATTGATGATTTGGAATGTCTCAATCCTCTCTAAGGAGGGTGAGTTAGTAAAACCCGGGTTTAGGTGAGATTTGAGTAAATTGTGGATATGAGGCGTGGACTGAGAAGTTGGGCGAAATGATTATGTGATATGTGATATTTATACCCACTCACCTTTACCGGGAGTGGAGGGGACATACGGAGGTTGTGTTACTATGGGAGAGCCTCACTCCTGCCAGGGACGGGGGAGCTGAGAGGCCCGGCGTATAGTGCCCATGTCCACTGCGTCGTGTGCTATATTCACCCAAAATTTGGGGTAAAGTCTAGGACCTGGTATCACACAGTTTACCCAAGTTCCAATTAATTCAATTAATTAATTCAATTATAGAATGAGAACTTGGCATGTTACTCCTTCTGTTGGCAGCACTTCCCTTTTTCCCTTACTTGCTTCTCTGGTGACACTGTGTTATACTTCTGACACTTGTGATTTCCTTTTTAGATTGTGATTGTATGACTACTTGTATTGTTACTCGTACTAACCCTCTTCTTGCAGTAACTCGACATTGGACCGCAGTATGATTCCCTTGTTTAGCTATTTACTTTTCTTTATATTACTTAGTTACATGCCCTATTTCTCTTGCCTTGCCTTGTGGATTGATAACCCTAGAACAGTGTTTCAAATCCAGGTTGGTTCCTACTAGTGCACGCATTGACGTGCTCCTCCCTATTTTTCAGGTAGCAGGGGCGACATGGTTGGTGGTGGCTTGAAGTTAGGTTTTAGGGGTAGCCTTTGGTGAGAGCTGTAGTTTGTATTGTGAGTGGGTTGTCTTGGGAGATGGAGAGTGGTGGTGTCTGTATAGTGACGCACTTGGACTATGTACATAAATGGAAGTTGATATATATGATATGTGTTGTTGTTCTATGTTACTTATGGGTTTGTTTGATATTATTATGAAGCTATACTTGTACTATTCCAGCATGACCTGCATGTTCTATTTCTTCTTTCCTCTCATCACCCTCACTCTTCAGGATACATGGAAAAAAAATTTAAATGTCGGGTATTCTGGAGAACGGGGCGTGACAACGACCTAGATTATGATAGCTTGTATTCGTCCAATCTCTTGCAAACGAATATGGGTATAGATTTATAATAAAAATGCTATCTTTGGTCCAATCTCTTGCAAACCAAACCTAGTGAATCTCGATTATAAATCTAAATCGAATATCTAGGCCTTCCCATCGATAGGAATCCAATCTCTTGCAAACTCCAGATCGATGAAAATTCCTAGCTATCCGTAATAAATCAATCACAACCTAACCTCCTAGAAATTCCAGCAACAAATAAATTCATTCATCACAAATCTGAAATTAGATCCATATGGTTCATCCCTTTGCCCTAGAACAGCGAATCTACTCAAGCATAGCAATAACAATTAAGGAATCAATAGAAAACATTGCTTGCATGTAAAGAGATATCAAATCAAAGACTCAAATAATAAGAACAAAGATACTTAGCTTTGATGAAGAAATCCAATCCAAATACAGCTTTTTGATCCAAGAGGGGGCTTAGGGCATGGGCTAACCTCTGAAATAATCCCTAAGAAAACATCGTGGAACTCCCCTCTAATGACGGCTACAAACCCCTTATATAGCCCCCCAAAACCCTAGCAAATAACCCTAGAAAACCTCTGAAATTCATGCCCAAAGACAGCTCTGGCCGCAACTTAAGTTCTGGGCCCGCAGTCACTCGGGTCGAGTGGGAATGTGACTCGGCCGAGTGGAAATTTCAGCACTGCAGCATCAACTTGTAGAAATTCTCCAGATTTTATCCGATCTCTGATTGGCGCGTTCCTGGCGGCGTTGGAACCGTCATGAAGTCTACTATCCATAACAAATATGAGAAAAATACTTTGCCTATTGGAATATTAGCAGATTTCAAAAGAGTGAGAGGCTATCTGAAAATCTGGGCGCTCATGTCATTCGACCGAGTGGAAGTATGACTCGGCCGAGTGAGAAGTGTGACTCGGTCGAGCAGGATCTTCTAATGTTCTCCCAAAGCTCCAGAGAGTCTGCTTTGAAGTTGGGGTTTGGGCACTCTGGTGCTCTGCGTCACTCGGCCGAGTGGGATTCATCACTCGGCCGAGTGGGTCTTCTGCTGTGCTCCCCAGAATTCCAGAGAGTTCGCTTTGATTTCCTTCAGAAATTTTGACTCACTCGGACGAGTGAAGTTCTCTACTCGGCCGAGTGGAATTTACCACTCGGCCGAGTGCATTGTGGCACTCAGGTCAGGCAGATGTTCTTCGTATCAGTCGTACTCGGCCGAGTACACTGCTTCACTCGGGGGAGTGACTAGTGTGCCTCGGCCGAGTGGCCTGTTTCTGGAATCCTTTCTTCTCCTCCTCGCCTCCTCGACGATTCTATCGATCTTCTTCTTCTCCCGCTCATCGTCCAGCGCCGTTAGCTCCTCAATAAGGCCATGAGCGATGCTCCGGTATGCGTACAAGTCACTTAAGTTCATTTTTGCTCCCGATCGCTCCATATTTCCTGAAATCCGACAAAAACACGAAATAGTGAAAAGTAACGTAGTATCGTCGAATAACCATTAAAAGCACAATATGAGCAATCAAAATGACATGCAAATATGCAGAAAAAAGGTGTAAAATATGGACCGATCAGCCATCGACGTGACCGCGTTGTGTCGCTCGAGTCACAAATAAACCCTAGGGTTCTATTCTTCTGAAGCGACGCGGTTGACCATCAAGAGACGCGACCGTTTGACCAACTGCGTTGCTCGTCTTTATAAACCCAAAACCCCCAAAACGGTCGAGTCTCACTTGATTTCTTCGAACGTTTCGACTTCTTCTTAATTCTTCTTCTTCTCCGACCAATCCACCCATCTCAAATACTCACCCTCTTCCAAAATCGACCTCCTACACCATTCTTATCCTCCAGACCCTCTTCACCCATCCTCATCTCCATCGAAAAGGCCAAGACGACAACCCTAAAATGGTCGATTGGAGGGTTTTTACTGAAGTTCACCACAACGTGGGCTGATAGACAGCTTGGGGGGCTTTGACCAAAGCGTAGGAGCATCACCATCACAACGAGGAGTTTCAAATACTTGGTACACTCTTCCCTTGATCTTCACCTTAAATTTTTCATCCAAGCTCATCTATTTGCTCGCTAAATCACAATTATGTGGAGTCGTCGTGTGCACTTATTCACACACACACACACATCATTGCATACACCTCTCTACATCCACGATGCCCACACGAGGTAACACTAAGCGTGTTTCACCCCCACGAGGGGGTTAATAAGGGAGGAACATTCGAGCATGCACATCCACAGCTATTGCATCCACGTCCATTACCCATCCTGAACCATCTCCCATTCCACCTCCATAAATAGACACTTTAGGGATCATCTTCGCTGATGAACATCAGCAAAAAACTTTCATAACCCTTTATCGGCGAACCATCATCCCAACTAAGTTACCGAGCATCTCTGCTCTGAACTCTTTAGGTCTCTCCGAGGGTGTCCAAACTCTCTTGCACAATATGGGTTGGAGTGACTTTTTAGAATGTGAGGCACACACCTATAAGAGACTCACCCTAAAGTTTCGTAGTTCACTCAAATGCGAACCAAATGGGTTTTCATTTCGCTTGATGAACAAGAACTATGGCATGTCCTACAATTCTTTGAACAACATTTTCAAGTGGTCCATGGCTATCGCTCCTGGGGCATTTGGGCACAATGGTGGAGTCCCACAAGCTTATGACTCAGATGTTTTCTGGGAACATATCACTGGCCAGACACCATTCCCCGTCACCAGGGCTAAGGCATCCTCTATCATTCACGCATGCCTTCTCCTAGCCCTTCACATCATTACGAATACTATCTTCTGTCGCGAAGAAACTGGCCAAGTCTCTCGAAGGGAGCTTTTCTTTCTTTGGGCGATGACCCAACCCCGGAGCATTCATGATAACGAAAACACTTCTCCTAGGATTCTCATTCATGCATGTTCATATTTGGGGTATAGATTCTTCCATACGATCAGTAGCACACACACCAAGATTTACTGCGAAGGGATAATCACTGTCATTGCTAACCTCCCTACCGTATCATTCTAGATCCCCGAGAATTGGATGCATGTCCTTGGCCACACCTCACTAGCCCTCTCTGTCCTCACAAAAATGCACATGATTGGAGAGATCGAGGACGAGAGATTTTATTGGCTTCATGGGCCTCTTTCCACCCCTTATACCACACTCCCAAATCCTGATCGCTTCAGAATAGCAGGAGCCGTGCGGTGGGCATTTCCACCAGATCCAGATCTTCCTGCTGCTGCCCAGCCCCAACCTGCACAGGACCCATATCAGCCTAATCCCGTTCAGATTCCAGTCATTCCCGATCCTTCTGCTGCTACGCACGCAGGCCCCGTCAGGCCTCCAGCACCTCCACTGCATCAACACATTCGTCAGTTTTCACAGAGACTTCGCCCACATGGTGAGGGTACTAGCCACACTCTACCTCCACCCTTATCCACTCACGAGAGACTCACACGAGTGGTGGAGACCCTTCAGGATTTCAAGACCCCCACGATTAGCACCCTGACTGCATCACGGTCCTCGGTATATGGCATCACATCCATTGTCACGACTCTGCAGTCGTACTTCGATGCCATCTACCGTTGGCACTATACTCAGGGACACTATCCTGCAGCTGTAACCACTCTCCTACTCATGTCACCCCCAGCTCAGCCATCGACTTCTGCACATCCATCCACATCCGTACCTCATATTTCCACACCACCACCATCCACACGTATTCCTTCTCCTCCACCATCCACTGTTGCTCCACCCACTTCACCACCTACGGATGTTGTAGACCCACCCCACCCTCTGACAAACACCCTCCACCCACATCACCCACATTACCACCACCTAACGGTGGCACCACTTGATGAGATTACTAATCTCTTCCCCCTTCACACTTTTCATCCTCACACACTCTCGAGTTTATCACATTAAGGCGTGATTTAGCTTGGGGGAGGGGTATTTACATGCCCATTTTTTTCTTTTTTCTTTCTCTATCATCCACATGTTCATATTCTTCTTATACATATTTTTGTTTTCCTTTTTCTTTCTCTTTTTCCTCTTTTTCTTTTTACCATGCATCATGCTCATTTTATTTAATGTATGCATTCAAAACCCCATAAAAATTGGAAAAATAAAAAACAACAAAAATATTTGCATTCGCATCATATATCTTGCATCATCTTGCATCCATTTGTATATACTTGCATTCTCCTTGAGAATTTTCCGAATTCGAGACTTTATATGCGTCATATATCGAGTCGAATTTCATTTTCCACTTTTACGCTCGATTTCTTGATGTGCTTAGGGTGTTTGATTAAGATAAGCTTTTAGCTTCGAATCCCACTTAATATACATGTCATGACTATTCTCATAGCCTCTAGGATAGAAGTACTCGAAACCGATGCTAAGTTGAATTTCCCTTAGGAGTCCACTTTATAAATGGAGCGATGGATTGATAGTTGAGTATAATGTTTTATAACCCTTCAGGACTTAGACAGCGACGTATAATTTAGTACTGAGGATTGTTGTCGCTTGAGATACCCATGCTTTCGAAAAAATGTATATATATTTTTTTGAACAGTAAGTTAGTATCTATATTAGAAATATGGGAATATAGTACAACGTGTTAGTTCTCAGAATGTTGTTGTTAAAGGGAGAGGATAGGACACAAGCGTCGTCACTCTCCACTATTACCAACCAACAACTAAGAACGTAACACTAAACATTACAGTCACCACACAATTTACAAAAATAGCGAAAATAAAAATCACACGAAAATGCCCACAGACTATCCATTGTCAATTATCTCCCAGTTCTCCATAGCCTCTTTCGCAACATCATCAACTTCATCAAGATTACGATGCACAATACGTATGGTGGCCTGGATATCGTCAAATAGGGTAGTTTTCAGCTTGTATTTTTTCTCAAATATTCTGTTGTTGCGCTCTCGCCATAGATGCCAGACCACAGATGCGAAGACAGATCTAGCTAGCCTGCCCAACATATCTTTCTTCCCAAAGATTGATAGGAATAAGTTACCTGCTGCCGAAATGTATATATATTTGCTTATGTTTTTATATAAAAATATAAATGCACTGTTCCCAGCGACACTAAGTAGCCGGAACCCCATGCCTCAGGAAGCATCGTGGCCTCGCGCCGAAAGGTTTAGCTTGGGGGAGTGCATTCGAACCAATGATTTTATTGGTTTGAGCTAGTAGGTCCGAGTGGTCCTTCTTGGCCAGATGCCCTCAGGTTGTCTGACCTGGAAGTCATCGACCCAATGCTCCTTACACGAACCAAGCGCAATCCCAAAAAAAATTGAATGCATGAATGTGATAGCAACTTCATGAATTAAGGAACATTGATATGCCAACCACTTCCTCGATGGGCCAATAACTCATTATCCTAGACTTATCCTCCCATCGACCATCGTATAACTTTGATTCCTTTGTTTTCGACCTAGAGACGGGTTAGAGGAAATATCCTAAGACTTGAGTGTCATCGTGCCTTTAGCATATTATCTGACGATTTGGGCTAGAAGCGATGTCCTTAGTTGATATCCTAACCAATGGACAGGAATTGGCGTAGTTTATTTCTATGAATTTGAAATTTATATTCGACCATGTATATACACTCGATATCGTGAAATTCTCAAGCTTCATACCATCATTTTCTTGCTTGCTTGCATTTCTCCAAGCTCTACCCTCTCATTTCTTCCTTGAGGACAAGGAAGATTTAGCTTGGGGAATTTTGATGTGTGCCACATATGCATATATTTTACACTCTTTTCATGTGCATTTCATATCATTTCATCTCCCGTTTCACGCTATTTTCCTCGTTTTTGTTTCATATTTACGCTTTTGGTATTTCTCAAGTGTTGCAGGAGATATCATGGATTTTTGGGCTAAAGAATGGGAGAAAAGGAGATGAAATGAAGCGAGTAGCGATTGGGCATCAAAACAATGGAAAAAGAGCTCAAAAGTGCCACACACGGTCACATGGACCAACCCACGCGACCACGTTGCTAGGACACCAAGGCAGCCAAGAGATATGAAGCCACGTGGTTGCATCATCAGAGCCAAACGGCCGCGTTTCTAGGAACTGAAGAAAGAGAGATCTAAAGCCATCGCGTCATACACGCCAAATGACCATGTTGCAAAAAGCTGAAGAAATCGAAATCTATAGCCATGTGGTCGTATAATTGGAGATCCACACAGCCGTGTAATTGGAGATCCACGCGGCCGTGTCATTCTAAGTGGAGCTGAAGCCAAACGGTCGCTTCACGCGACTGCTTAGATCAACTTTTGGAGCTGAAGCCCTTAATCGACGCGGGCACGTAGCTGAAATGACGCAGCCACATCGCCTGTAGCAATTGGAGCCCTAACTTACGCAAATTGGCCAAACAGCCGCGTCATTCTCGACGCGGTAGCGTCTATTAGGGTTTCTGAGTCTCTTGTGGGCATCGCCAATGGCATTTTAGGGTCTTTTGGGTATTTTGGGATAGTATAAATACTTTTATCCTATCTCTGCACCCAAGGACGATCTTGGCAGGGTTTTAAGAGCCTTTTTGATGAATTTCTCAAGTGTAAAAACTCTAATTCTTTGTCAGTTTTGATTGTTCTTTTTGTTTTCTTTTTGTTTATAGTTTAATTAGTGAATAGAAAATCAATCTATTGATTGCTCTTTGATTATGGATTGGATTATTATTGAATCTCTATTCATATCTATTGCAATGAATGCTATTTCAATGATCAATTATCTCTAATTGCATGGTGTGAGTAGTGATGCATCTAGGACCAATTGGTTGGACCCCATTTAATATAGCTATGGATTGGTGAAATGTTGATAAATTGTTGCGTAATTGAGGATGAGGGGTATGTTGGGATGATTATTATCAATGTAATTCGATTTCCCCCTTCGTGTGTAATTAGAATGATCGACGATGTGAGACGGGGTCAATCTAGGGTTTTCAATTTCATTGATCAATACTATCGATGCGACTGACGAGAGTCAGGCATCGATCTGAGCCCTCCTAACATAAATCTGAATCCTAATACACAGAAGTGACGTGGAGGAAGATTAAGGAAATTCGTCGGATGTAATGCATCTAACGTGTATCGATGCACAACGGGAGTCGGTATCGATACAGGTTAGGTAGTTCTATCATACGCCACGGAAGTGGGGGGTAAGGTTAATATAAGGGGATATCTTGTCATGCGCCACGGGAGTGGGGGGGAAGAGAATACCCTTAGCTTAGACGACATCTCCCGAACCTCATGAACTCAACAATCTGTTAATCCTAATCAACTCTAGTTTAGTCCTATGGTGGGGATACCCAGGTCCTAAAGCTTTTTATTATGGATATTTTTTATAAATTCTCATAAACTTTGACACCAATTCGATCACGTAGCTATTAACCTAGTGAGAAATTAGTATCAACGGCTGCTTTCCAGAGGACGACCTGTATATCAGCGCTACAACATACTGTGCTCGCGGCTTATAAATATTGAAGCTCACGACACGTCGAACAGAAACCAAGTCCCAGTAGACTTTGGCTTCTCAACATAGTTCACATTATTTACTATATCACTAAAATATGAGTGCATATACATGCCTTTTTCATACATGCTAGTGTTCTCAGGACCCCAAATCAAATGACTTTTGGAAGTCCTATGCATTATGGGTGCATGCCTAGGAGGTGTGTTTCTAATAGGAGCACGCAACATATGAGCATGTGAATGTGCATATGCATTTGGGTGAACATACACATGAGGGTGAGTATGTGATGAATGTGTTTGTGCATACACATAGTGTGGTGCATGTGGGTAATAAATGTGAGGGTCTGCATGGTACATAGCATGTGATCTTGTACGATGTGTGCATGCATTGTGAGCATAAATATGTGTTTTCACACTCGGTGTGTATGCATTAGGTGCACTAGGGTGTGGTGCATAAAACTCATCATAAGTAGGAGCATGGTGTATATATGCTCTCCTACGTGGTGAGTGCACGTGTACATATATGCATGTCCCTTCTTTGGTGGTCCACCCTTGGTGGGTTTCCTTCTAAAAGAGAGGGTCACCTGAATAGAGTTTGTCTTGGTAGATGAGCTACTCAAGAGGATAGTTGTTCCACGTGTGGATGCACCAGAGGATGGCCTCACAAATTCTATAGTGGCTCCAATATAGGATGTACGATAGTTGGAAGCACTATCTTTTGAATAACCAAGTCCATCGCGGTAATTTGCGGAAAGTTGGTTTTCAAGCAATGTATTCAATTTATCATTGCCCTTGCTGAATCTATCAACGTCGGTAGACATGAGCTCATATATCTTTGTTAGTGAAGAGATATTAGTATCCAAATTGGATACTTGTGTAGTAAGCTCTTGAACAAGGGATTTGAGAGCTACATTCTCATTTCCCAATAGTGTGTTTTGAGATCGAAGTGTTTCAATCTCAACATCGTCACACTCACTAATTTGGACATCGTCCAATTGAGATTTGAGGCATATAACCTCATTTCTCAAACACTCATTTTGAGAAGCCAAAGTGGATTTCTCTTTAATTAGTGAATTATGTGTAGTGCCAACATTCATATCGATATTCATGGATGAAGTGGCTATGCTAGCAAGTTTATCCTTAGCATTCATATAAGAATTAAACAACTTTTGATACATATCAAATAATTGCTTATTTGCTAGTCTAAGATCATCTATAGTTACCTCATCGGTATCACTATCACTATCGCTTGATGAATCCTTTGGAGAGCTTTCCTTAGCCATGAAACACATGTGCGCTACCTCTCCCTTTTCCTCATCCGAGTCTTCGCTACTCGAATTCTCATTTGAATCATCCCATGTTCCAACTTATCCCTTCTTCTTTTTGTTCTCCTTGAACAAATCTCCCTTTTTGTACTTGGAAGCTTTCCATATTTCCTTGTTCTTAAGCAAGGGGGCAATCCTTCTTGATGTGCCCTGGCTTATTAAAATTAAAACACAAAGAAGAATCATTAGTGGAAAAAAATTTGTTTCTCAGATTGAAGTTACCGCTTCGTTAGAACCGTGGAACTTCCTTACCATAGTGCCATGTGTTGGATCCTGTGGATGGTAAACAACACTAGAAGGGGGGATTGAATCGTGTTGTATAAAAATAAACTTTTTCGTTCTAATTGGTTAGCACAATTCAAAACCTTCTAATGTTGCCTAAGAAACCAAGTAGAGTGATCTACGCTTGGTTCTTAATCAACTTAAGTAATCTTAAAAACTAATCAGAGAGAAAACACTTCTGGTAGTCGACTCCCTATGAATAGTAGTCGACTTCCAGAAAGATATTATGCGCAGCTCAGCTAAAAGAATGAGATAGATGCGATTACAGATAATTCCAATATTATATTTATATTCTGATGTGTCCATATTTTACACCTTTTTCATAGCATCATGACATTGCATTTCATGCCATTTTCGCATCCAATTCCCATATTTCCCTACGATATCGCATTTCTGATGTTATATTCGAGTTTCGTAGTATTTTATGAGTTTTCAGGGATTTTTGAGCGATTTGGGACCCGATCTGGGTATGGACACATCTGACACGCCCGTGAGCTCGTTGCCGAAGCTCTACAGGAGTTAGCAGTGTTTTGGGAGCCATGGGAGGAGTGAAGGAGAGAGCAGGAGGAGAGGGAAGCTTCAGCAGCTTGAGGAAAAAATATTACCAGGCTGCTCGACCGAGCAGAGCAGTTGCTCGGTCGAGCAGATGCAACTGCAGAAGAGGAAGCTGATACGGGGATTGCTCGGACCGAGCACTCATAGTACTTGGTCGAGTAGCCATTCATTCTGAAGCCTGACTAATCCTTGCATGGCCCGAGCGACTTCTTCAGCAACCGAGTCAGCTATCTACTCGGACTGAGCAGAGCTGACTCGGCTCGTGCAGACAGAGTAAAGATTTTGGAGGATTTCTATTTCCTGTCGTGCTCGGTCGAGCAGTACAGTTGCTCGGACCGAGCGACTGACCGAGCAATACACCGCTCGACCGAGTCACTTACTCGATCGACGATGCTGAAGGCCATTTTCAGAAAGATTTATGATGTGGCTGTTGCGTGATTTTGGGAGTGAAGGCGGGCAGCTGCGAAGCGTTCAAGGAGTGAATTTTCATTTCCTAGTTTTTGAATTAGTTTTTGGAGCGAAGATTAGAGAATAATTTTTGTTAGATCTAGATTAAAAATTTGTGAATATTATTGGATCGAATTCTATTGGAGTTTTGTTTTTGTTCTTCTCGCGCTCATGGAATCTCGGCTTTTTCTTTGGATCTATTAATCGCCATTTTTCTTTATCTCTTGCTGTAAGTTCTCAATCTTCATTTGTCAATTTGTTATGATGATTTCATCTCTAAAAATGGTGTTTTTATCCGTTAATATTGCTATGAGTGAGTAGTCTTTTCTAGGGTTGATGGGTTAGCCCTCAGATCCTAGGGGAAAGACATAGATCTGGATCCCTATATTAAATTAGGAATTTAGGGGAGTATTTCGGTCGATCTTACCAAATCCCTAGGATAACTTGTACTGAGATCATGCCCACGGTCTGTGGAATTGATGTGCTTAAGGGGTATCCTTAGGATTCGAATAGGGAAATCGGTGGATCCAATCAAGGCTCGTGACCATGCCCGGCTTGTGCCTTGAGGGGATCCCCCGACGAACTATATCGCTACATTGACGGCTACCGCTATTGCGTCAACGAGAGCTACCGAAATACCTCGTAATTCTAACCCACGAGAGTGGTACGAATTGGGAGATTAATCCCCTAACCCTAATGCAACGTAAGGATTCTATTTCAACGTCGATCCCCGATGATCTTAGCAGTGATCCCTAATGCCCTAGTCCTTTTTATTACTAAAACAACATCAACACAACAACCAATTCTCTCAACCCGATAGCTATCTCACTTCGAGTTATAGAAGTAAACTGAGAACCCAAATACACTATCACCGTCCCTATGGGATTCGATATCTTTTATACTACAACTTGACACCATCCGCTTGCGGATAGAGCCCGAAATTGACACCTACGGGACATACCACGCCTGGCGATCGTGACACCGTCGGGTGGAATCTAGGTGTAGGTTTCGGGTGCGTCAAGTTTTTGGCGCCGTTGCCGGTGACGGTAATTGTGTTATCTCAGCTTATTTTTATTTTGAGAAGTTTGCTAGCAGCTCTAATCATCCCTTATCTCTCCATCATTTTTATTCTTTTATTTATTACCGTGCTACTGATGGTATTTATCTAGTTGTTTTGGTGCATGAACACTCGTTTCGGGGCATCTACTAGAGAATTGTTATTCGATCCCGAGATCGAGAAAACGGCAAGGGCCTTGCGGGCCTCAAGCAGAAATCCATCTCCCTCTGCCTAGATGGCAGACAACAATACTCCTCCTCCTCACACCGGGTCCGTCAGGGACCATATGAAGCAGACGTTTGGAAACAACTCGTCTATTCTTAGACCGCAACTGGCGGCAGCGAGCTTCAAGCTGAAAATGGGGCTCATTAATTTGATGCAGCAGGATCTCTTCCATGGGCATCCTCATGAAAACCCCAACCACCACATCGATACTTTCCTTGCAAAGTGTGACACTTTCAAAGCAAAGGATGTGAGTGACGATGATGTTAAGCTACGGCTTTTCCCGTTCACTCTGAGGGATATAGCCTCGTACAGGCTACGGGCCCATCCTCCCAACCATTTCACCACGTGGGAGAAGCTGGCACTCGCCTTCGTGGATAAATTCTATCCACCTTCGAAGACGGTGCGAATCCGAGGAGTAATTTCAAACTTCAAACAGCTCCCACAAGAATCCCTTTATGAAGCCTGGGAGAGATTCAAGGACCTCCAGCATCAATGTCCTCACCATGGGATCCAACCTTGGGATTTGGTGCAGATTTTTTACAACAGGTTGCAATCTAGCACCAAGATGATTATAGATGTTGCGGCACAAGGCGCCTTTGTGACGCCCCGCTTCCCTAATATGGAAGGCGAGACGTGAGGAGGTCCGCTCAGACGTGGAGATGTGAAGCTGCAGTCTGATAAGCGTCTGTAAAAATTTCAAATAGTAGCAGGTCCTTTGCATTGCGACGAAACAACAACAATGATAATAGTAAAGCAGATATAAAACATAACATCCACCAACATCCAAAAAAATATTCCAACATCACAGAGCAGTCACAAAAGTACAAGTCTGAACAATAGGCCTAAAGCATGGTCGAAACTACAACAAATAAGGTGTTGCGCACCTAACAACCTAACAACAGCTACTAAGAAGGTAACAACAACTAAAAGAGAGTCACCGGCTGAGACTAAGGGTAGGACCGGAATCCTCGAACTGAACGTCGGTAACCTGTCATCCTCTGCAACTAAGTCAGGCTCAAAACCTGACATGTGACACCCAAAGAGAAAAGGGCACATGTCAGCAAAAGTCTCCCAAAGGAAAGCGGGGAACTTTTTTGCAAGGATACGAATAAAGTAAAGCGACTAGCAGTTCTAAATATACTGAAATAACATGACATTTAAGGAATGCAACAATTTAGGATGACATGATGGCAGGCATGCACGTTGTAGCAGAAGCTACGAAAAAATATATTTCACGTGTCATGAACATTATCAATTCACGAACATTATCATTTCACGATGTGCACAGGGTTTACTCCTTACAGCTGAAGGAGCGGATCAGGCATCCTTCTGCGCTGTGTGACAGCTTAACCCTACCCCTCCACATGTATCGAGCCTTGATTTCCCAAGTACGTGAGCTCGCTTCTGGATCACTAGTCCAGGAAGTGTTTCTCAATATGGACTGGCGCCCATCTTCTGGATCACGAGCCAGGAAGTCTTTTTGGCATAGGGTTGTGCCTGCAAAGCAGGTGCCTAGCCTCAATCATTACAATAAGTGTAGAGTGTGCTACGCAATCACGATGAAACATTGAATGCATGAAATGACATGGCAATGAGCAGTTAAACTGCGTACCGTTAATTGAAATTAAACATGGCATGGTAGCATGAATGCAAGCATGATAAAGGTGTCGGATCTAGCTTCGTTGTGAAGCTAGATCAAGTAGGGTGTCGGATCTAGTTTCGTTGTCAAACTAGATCAAATAGGGGCGTATAGGCGACTATCATTTCATCGCCTAGTCTCTTTTACGCTACTACACAAATTGGCCTAAAACATGGCCTAAATAATTACTGGCAAGTATCACTTGCCTGTTTCCGATGGTATCGGTTGTCGTGGGTTCGTCTGGACGGGTACTACGTGTCGGTACTTCCGGTTCTCTGTTTTGGTTGAACAAGTTAACGAATTAGGTCCATTGAAGGATAAGCACAAAATTAAGTTAATCCCTAAATTAGGTTCGTCCGATTTTATTGGGGTCCCAGGCTAGGGTGGTGTTTATTTTGTGTTACACTAATATGGTGCGCCTTATTTTATTCTAGTATTATTACCCTAACATCAGTTACAAACTTGCTAACATGCTGGAATTAAATTAACAATAACAAGGTAATGACAAATTTAATAATAACTTAACTTACGCTAATTACATTACTAATCTGATTTCTTGGCTTAACATGGTGTTAAATTAACCTGATACACTTTATATCACTTAATATTATTAATCCAACATTTCTAATTTGCTGAAACTACTTAACGAATTATCAATTAAAATTAAATTAACACTAACTAACCTATTAGTTAATTGCAGGGTTAACAACATGTTAAATAGGTCTAACCACTACCACCAACTCTAACATATTAGTTTTTTTAATATTCTTATATCTAATCTATACTCCTAAGGCTGTCAAATACCCTATTTACTTATTCATTCAACTCTCTCTCTCTCTCTCTGTCACACTCTTTCCCTCTGGCTCTATCTTTTTAATAAGGCCATAGCTCTATCTATATCTTTAATAGGCTCACTTTTATTCTATTACTGTCATTCCTATCCATATCCCTATCTTTATCTCTCTAACACTTTAACTCTCTCTCAGGTTCTTTCTCTCTCTCCCCCTACTCTTTAAACCTATGCTGTCAACTACTCTATAATTCTTTATTCCTAAGGCTAAGGCTGTCACTCTTTAATAATCTTTATAACTCTCTAACACTCCATCTCTTGCTCTCAGGCTTTCTTTCTCCTTTCGTCTTCTTGTCTGTACTTTCATTTTCTTTTTTTTGTTTATCCAATTGCAGGCAACCAGGACCTCACGCGCAAAAAGGGGAGAGGGCTACCCACCTTTGCGCGACGAGGATGAGCGGTCTCTGTTGGATATGGACGACATGAATACACCCATGAGGGGATGTATGAGGGTATACGGACCTCAGATGTCGCGTGCACGAAGGCGTGCACGAAGGGAACCTTTTCTCGTGTGAAAAGGACCACTCGATAAGTGAAAAAAGCCACTCGATAAGTGGAAAAGGTCACGTTATAAGTGCATAAAGGCACTTGATAAGTGAATGAAGAAGAGGATAAATGAATGTGCTAATATAGGCTAATAAGCTTATAATTGGTTATTTCCTACAATAACTACCCCTAAAGCCTATAAATAGGACCCAAGGGTAAGGCATTCATTTCACACTTTCCATGCCATAAGTTTGCATAAGGCATCTTATGTTCTTCTTCTCCCTTCCATTAAAATCCTCTTCTAGTTAGAGATTTAGGCGGTGAAACTCTGCTTCGATCCTCCGTGACGAAGTATCGACCGTTGTGGCGAATCCGAGGGCGAAGTTCCGAGATTACGGTGCCGCGTACGCAAGTGTAAGTCTCGACTTTATTATTCGATCCTAACGTCCTTGTTTTGACAGGATCCTACATTGGTATCAAAGCCACACGGGTTCGCCCCGGTCAAACCGCCGCCACGTCGAACCGATGAACGAGGCGTTGTCTTTTTCATAAATGAGTATCCTACCATTATGGATATGGTAGGAACGCTTCGTGACGGAGAGAACGCAGCGGTTGTTCTTTTCACGTTAGGGTCTCCTACCATTACGGATATGGCAGGAACTCTCCGTGACGGGAAGAACCGACCGTTCATATCGTCATGCTCGCACTCTTCATGGATGCCGAGTCTCCATTCATAGGGAATGTGAACTCTCTTCATTTGGAGTGTGTAGTTTACGAACTTTAAAGTATGTTATTTCTTCATTTTGGTACACGGCCATTAGAGAATAACTACTTTCTCGATGAACGGGTGCTTCATCGACGAACGGGTGCTTCATCGAAGAAGACGACGGTGGTTATTCCCATCGGAGAAGATGACTTTTGGTGCATGATCACCATGGCCAAATGGGCTATGGAGGTAATGCATCCCCCCTCCCCATGCGGAGGGGGTTGGCTATGGCCAATAACCACCACGGCCACCCCTCCGGCGGGGTGTGCGGCCAACCCCATGCAAGGGGGTGGCCGGCCATGGCCATATGGGCCATGGCCGGCCCTGGCCAAAGGGCCATGGCCGGCCCTGGCTGGCCTCGGCCAGGCCAGAGCCGGCCTCTGGCCGAGGCCTGGTCAGGGCCAGGAGGCCCTGGCCGGCCTCTGGCCGAGGCCTGGCCAGGGCCAGGGGGCCCTGGCCGGCCTCTGGCCGAGGCCTGGCCAGGGCCAGGGGGCCCTGGCCGGCCTCTGGCCGAGGCCTAGCGAGGGCCAGAGGGCCCTGGTCGGCCTCGGCCAGGCCTGGCCGGCCCTGGCCGGGGGGCCAGGGCCAGGCCAGGGGCCTGGCCGGCCCTGGCAGAGGCCAGGGCCAGGCCAGGGCCAGGGCCAGGCCAGGGCCAGGCCCTGGCCGGCCCTGGCCGGCCTCGGCCAGGGCAGAGGCCCTGGCCGAGGGGCCAGGGCCCCTGGCCGGCCAGGGCAGAGGCCCTGGCCGGCCCTTGGCCAGCCTCGGCCAGGATAGAGGCCTTGGCTGGGGGTGCCAGATCCTTGGTCGGTATTGGTCGACCAATCCGGGATTTTTGGTCGACCATTTCGGTGAGAGGCCTTGGTCGATGTAACACGAACATGCCGACTAGCCCATATGGGGCCAACGACAGTCGTCTGTGGCAAAATTCTCCTATACGGGGGGAAGCGCCTAGATCCATATGGGAGTCGGCAACAATGGCTTGCAGAAAAATCCCCTCAAGGGGGATCCGACCTTGGCACGGATACGGAACAACCCCGGCAAATGGCCAAGAAGTGCCGAATATTTCGCTAGTATCATAAGGGTACTGGATTGAAATATACATTTTTGAAAAATATGTTTTCATACGTTTTGAAAAATACGTTTTCAAAAACGCGTTTCCGCTGCGAAGTACTATAAGAGTACTATCGTTTGATAAGTGAGGGGGAAATATTGAAGGATTGTTCTAGATGGTGATTGGAATCGTAGAAACCTTTCCGATTCTATAACAACATCTTCAATATTTTTCGAAAGTAACTTATCAAATTATAAATATCATTCCAAGTGGGAGTTGAAATTAGAACTATCCAAATGGGATATTCTATTATCATTTCAAGTGGGAATTGTATTTTAAGAATTTTTAATGCAATGTTTTTTGATCAAACCTTCGGTTTTGTGTCTTTTTGCAGCATTTTAAAAGTAAATGTCTTCCGCTTCAAAGAATATCGTCGCTGAGTTAAACAGAGGTGAAAAAAATCAACGGCGATAATTACAAACTATGGTCCATCAAGATACAATACGTTCTAGAGGAGCAAGAAGTGCTCGAAACTCTAAAGAATGTAATGATTGAACCCGAGTTGGGCACTACGGCCCAATATAGACGAGACAAGGAAGCTTTTGATGCTTGGTCTCGGAAGAATAAGATAGCTCGCATTACGTTATTGAGCAGTATGGCCGATGACATAATGCGCATCTTCCGAGAGCATGACCTAGCCATGGACATATGGTCCAAGCTAGAGGAGAAGTTTGGTGGCACATCGGTGTCCAAACTTCGTGCCTTAACTATAAGATTTGATTCATACAAGAAACGTCCAGATCATTCCATGGGGAAACATCTACGACATATGGCGAATCTTATCTCAGAGTTAAAGGATGCGGGTCATGTGCTCACTGATGAGCAACAAATCCAAGCAGTCATACGTTCTCTACCAAATGGGTGGGACCAAATGAAGATGCATCTCACTCACAATGAGAGCATCAAGACCTTCAGCGATGTTTCTAAGCACCTCGAATTAGAGGAAGAGCGGCTTGCGGCTGCCAAGCCAAGTGCAGAAGTGCACATGGTTGCTAGTTCCTCACACGGGGGAAAGAAACGTAAAGATCGTTCGAAGCCTTCTAATGAACATAATAAGCAACCTGAGTCTACCAAGAAACCCAAACATAAGGGTGGGCACAAGAAATGGCACAAGAAGAAAGACTTGAAGAGGATCAAGTGCTTCAAGTGCAACAAGCTCGGTCACTATGCTCGTTCCTGTACGAGTGGAGGCGACGAGGTAACTTGTACTTATACTAGTTACATATGTATTTCTAGTTCAATATTTCTTGTGGAATCTAATCCATTTTGGATAATTGATTCAGGTGCCACTGACCACATAGCAAGGGACAGACAGTCCTTCGTGGAGTATCACCGGATACCCCAAGGAACGAAGTGGATCTATGTAGGAAACAACACACGTGTTGAAGTGAAAGGCGTTGGGACTTGCAAGCTAGTCTTGGACAACGGCCGCACTCTCCTACTTCATGATGTTCTCTTCGCTCCAGATATTCGAAGGAATATAATATTTGTGGTCGTGTTAATGGGTCTTGGTTATAGCTGGTTCTTTCAAGATTGTAAAGTGGACTTGTGTTGTAATAATTACTTAATTGGTACTGGGTATGTATTTAAAGGATTTATTGTATTAAATACAATGTATGACTCTTCATTATGTAATGAAAATTTCCCTGTTACAAATTCTTCGACTTATGAGTCTAATATAATTTGTTGGCACGCAAGGCTTGGTCATATTGGACCAAAACGAATGGATAGACTTGCCAAAGGTGGCCTTCTATCCAATGTTTTAAAGGTTGAAATGTCGACCTGCGAACATTGCCTTGTGGGGAAATCTTGTCGCAAGTCGTTTGGAACCGGTACAAGGGCCGAGGTTCCATTACAGCTCATCCATTCGGACATATGTGGTCCGATGAATGTCAAGACAAGACGTGGGATGTCCTATTTCATCACTTTTATTGATGATTTCACCCGATTCGGACATATCTATTTGATATCCCACAAAAGTAAAGCATTAACATGCTTTAAAAACTATATGAGTTTAGTGGAGAATCAATTAGAACGCAAGATTAAGGTCTTGCGAACCGATAGGGGCGGTGAATATCAATCAACAAGTTTTAAGGAACTTTGTGATGAAAAGGGCATAGTACATCAGGTAACTATGCCATATACTCCTCAACAAAATGGTGTTGCTGAAAGGAGAAATAGGACTTTAATGGAAATGGTCCGTTCAATAATGGCGCAAGCTAACTTGCCAATCACCTTTTGGGGTGATGCATTATTAACGGCCACTTTCATTTTGAACCGCGTACCCTCGAAATCAGTTAGCTCCACTCCTTATGAGTTGTGGAACCAAAAGTCTCCTGACTTAAACATTTTAAAACCTTGGGGATGTGCATCCTACGCACATATTTCCTCCCATAAGTATGACAAACTTGGGCCAAGGGGAAGGAAATGTATCTTTATACGATACGCAGAAAACTCCAAAGGTTATGTTTTCGTTAGTCAGGAAGACAATGGAGGTCTAATTGAGTTTGAGTCGAGTGATGTCACTTTCTTGGAAAACGAGTTTCCAAGACAGGGCGAGATAAGTCAGGACTTATCTCTATTTGAGATTAATGATCAAGGAGGTTTACCTCATTCGAGTGGGAGAATTCTTGGTGAAGAAGAAAATACGTTTCAAACTTCACCAATGGATGATACGAATGACACTAATCCTATTCCATACGGGAATAATGATCCAAGTGGGAGCATTTCTAACGACATTCCAAGTGTGAGTGATATTAGAATTGATCTAAATTCGAGTCAACAAGGACTTGAAGAATCTCAAATACGACGTAGTAGTCGTACAAGGTTGGCTCCTCTAAGATTTGAGGATGAATTTCTGCAAACCTTTATGACTTTACTACAAGATGATGACGAGCCTGCTACTTTCAAACAGGCCGTATCATGCCCTGCGAAAGACAAATGGATGGAAGCGATGAAGGAAGAGTTGGAATCCATGAAAGTTAACCAAGTCTGGGACTTACTTAGTTGACTTGCCCAGAGGACGTAGAGCTATTGGGAACAAATGGGTTCTCAAGATCAATCATAAGGCTGATGGCTCTATTGACAGATATAAAGCTCGCCTTGTTGCGAAAGGTTTTACGCAACAGGAAGGGATAGACTACGAAGAGACCTTCTCACCTGTTGTCCGTTTTACCTCGATTCGCCTGATTCTGGCAATGGTAGCTTGCTTAGACCTCGAATTACATCAGATGGATGTAAAGACTGCCTTTCTCAATGGATAATTGGATGAGGAGATCTATATGGAACAACCAACAGGGTTTGTAAAAGAAGGAAACGAACATAAGCTTTGTAAACTTCGTAAATCCATATATGGTCTTAAACAATCCTCGAGGCAATGGTATATATGATTTCAAGAAGTTGTCTTATCAAATGGGTTTTCCATGCTTGATGAAGATAACTGCGTATATATCAAGAGGATTAAGAGCAAGTACGTTATTATGTCTCTATATGTAGATGACATTTTAATAGCCGGAAATGACAAGGGCTTTGTGATGGATATCAAGGCTTGGCTTTCATCAGTTTTTGAGATGAAAGACATAGGAGAAGCCGCATATATCCTTGGAGTTAAGATTTCAAGGAATCGTTCGAAGAAACTTCTTTCTCTTTCACAGGAGACTTATATAAAGAAGGTTTTAGAACGTTTTAATATGCAGGACTGCAAGTCCATTGATACTCCTATAAGCAAGTGCGACAATTTATGTCTGAAATCATGTCCAAAGAACCAAAAGGAAAAGGAAATTATGGAAAAAGTTCCATATTCCAGTGCAGTTGGTAGTCTTATGTACGCTATGATGTGTACAAGACCGGACATCTGTTTTGCCGTTGGAATGGTAAGTCGTTACCAATCCAACCCAGGGCAAGTACACTGGAAAGCGGTTAAGAGGATAATGTGGTATCTCAAAGGAACTGCAGACTATGCTTTATGCTATCAAGGAGATGCCTTGAGGCTCGAAGGCTACACTGATGCTGATTGGGCGGGTGATCTCGATGAGCGACGATCGACCTCAGGATATGTTTTTCTACTCGGATCCGGTGCAATATCCTGGAGTAGCAAAAAACAATCCTGCATCGCACTTTCAACTATGGAAGCCGAGTTTGTAGCATTTAGCATGGCAGTCCAAGAGGCTGTTTGGCTTAGGAAGTTCTTAGACAGGCTTATTGATACAAATGACTCAGGTGTTGTACCAATACACAGCGACAGTCAAGCATCTATAGCCTATGTCAAATATCCAAAATTCCATTGTAAGACCAAACACATAGATATCCGCTACAAATTTGCAAAAGACTATGACAAGACCAAGAAGGTAGACATAAGGTACATATCTATGCATGAGATGATAGCGGATCCGCTTACGAAGGCGATCCCCAGAGATGTGTTTTACAAACATTTATCATCTCAAGGATTGCGTAAGAGCTGAGTTGTACCAATGTAAATTCCCATGTCTGTAAATGATCAAATTTAATAAAAGAATAAGTTCTTTTTAACATTGCATATGAATTTCTTAAGAAATGTTTGTATACATTTTTGAAATATCAGCTGAATTCTAGTATGTCGGACAGATTAAGGTTGGCTCTCTCACATGAGCAACCGCCTTTATTTTATCAGACGGGTAAAATAAAGATGAAACCTGTTTAAAGTCAAAATCGTCAGACGGGCGATTTAGAGTCATGACCTAAACAAAATGGTCGTATGAAAGATCTGCATCATATGGATGTTTTCAAAAGATCTAAGAGGATTTTGAAATCCTATCTGTCTTATGCGGGATATGAGTCCAGAAGATTATTTGAGTAGTAAAAGGGACTCAAAGTCAGACATTGTGGTGTCTAGTTATCATCCTCACAACATCATTAAGATATACGCTCTCTGGGAAAGGAGTGATGTTGTAATACGTATTCATACTACGTATGCATTTTGACCATTGGGTTAGAATAGTAATTGTGTTTACTATTATGTGAGACCCAAAGACCACATGGGTCTTAACTCGTTGCCCTTATGGACTCTAATTGGTTCCTTAAGATTTGACTGGGTGATTGCTATCTTAGCATGTTGCTTATGGACTATGGTTAATTCAGTCCGACGGGGCATGTTAGAAAAGCGAGTCAAGTCAAGATCAAAAGGATCGCAAGAAGATGAAGATTAATTTCATATTCACATTTGGACTTTAGAGTTTCAAAGCTGGCCAGCCAATTGTAATCCAGATGGGATTCAATTGTTGAATATAAAGTATAAGAAATGTGAAGAAATAATCTAGGGTAAAGCATGCATTGATCTACTCAACTTTGCACCTCGAGGGGTGTTGTGTATCTCTAACAAGTGCACAACAGCGGACTCTATGCGCATGACGGTCACACGGCCTATTTCTCGGTATGATAAACAGAAGAGGTAAAGGAAAGATGTTTCCTTACAATCCTCTCAAGAGTGAGTGGGAGATGTTGGATATGGACGACATGAATACACCCATGAGGGGATGTATGAGGGTATACGGACCTCAGATGTCGCGTGCACGAAGGCGTGCACGAAGGGAACCTTTTCTCGTGTGAAAAGGACCACTCGATAAGTGGAAAAAGCCACTCGATAAGTGGAAAAAGTCACTTTATAAGTGCATAAAGGCACTTGATAAGTGAATGAAGAAGAGGATAAATGAATGTGCTAATATAGGCTAATAAGCTTATAATTGGTTATTTCCTACAATAACTACCCCTAAAGCCTATAAATAAGACCCAAGGGTAAGGCATTCATTCCACACTTTCCATGCCATAATTTTGCATAAGGCATCTTATTTTCTTCTTCTCCCTTCCATTAAAATCCTCTTCTAGTTAGAGATTTAGGCGGTGAAACTCTGCTTCGATCCTCCGTGACGAAGTATCGACTGTTGTGGCGAATCCGAGGGCGAAGTTCCGAGATTACGGTGCCGCGTACGCAATCGTAAGTCTCGACTTTATTATTCGATCCTAACGTCCTTGTTTTGACAGGATCCTACAGTCTCCGGCGGCGGGCGGGGCGGTTTCCGGCGTCTGCACGGCGACGTGCGCGTGCGCGGCGTCTTCCCCGAGTGGTGACGCTGCTGGATCTCCGGCGGGCGGCGGCTCACGGGTGAGGGTGGAGGCCAGCTAAGGGAGAGGGAGGAGGAAGAAGAAGAGTGGGTTTTGGGTTTCAGAAATTGTTTTTCAGACCCGTTTGTTTGATTCCTTCTTCTTGATTTCTGTTTTCAAAAGATCAGTTTGGGATTGATTTGTATTGGTTGGAGGGGCTAATTTTTGAGTTTGAGGTTTGATGAATTTGGTTTTTGGGAATGATTTTGGGGCTATTTCTGGTTTGGAAAAATTGGTGGAGGGTTTGAGTGATTTGTTTGAAGGAGAATTTGTTTGCAGAAAGATTGGGATTGGAATTGTGGGTTGATTTGGGTTGTGGATGAAATTGGTTGTTGGTTGATTTGTTTGCAGGAATTTGTTTGTAGGGATTTGGGTTTGACGGATTTCAGAGAAGGAGAAGGTGTACTGGAGGGTTTGTTTGCAGGAGAAGAGATGATGTTGTTTCTCCCTTGCTGATGATGGTGATACGGATATAGGAATAGTGCAGGGAGACAAGTCTGATGGGGAGATAGCTGGAGGTGGGGGAAATTTTGATGAGGAATGTTGGATCTCACCAACAATTTGGTGAGAAGAAATGCGGTAGGGTTAGGGTAAGGTAAATTTGCAAGAGTAATTTAGTTACTTAATGATTTAATTAGTTAAAGGTAGTAAGTTAATTAGTAATTAACTTTTAATTAAAGTAATTAAGTGAAATGTAAAAGTAAATCAAGTAATTAGCAATTTGTAATTAGCGAGATAATTAAATTAAGGTAATTAGTTAAAATTGATAGTCGGTTAATGATGATACTGTAAAATGAAAAACGGATACGCGTTCGTGTTGACGCACAAACATAGAACTCGCGCACGAAAACATCCGGATGGCCAAAACAAAATACGGGCTCATATAATAATACGCCTAGCAGATACCGGCCGTTACATTCTACCCACCTTAAGAAAAATTCTGCCCTCGGAATTCTTATCCACTAAAGAGCAGTGAACAAATATGGATAACGCTCCTGTATCTCATCCTCCCGCTCCCAGGTAGACTCTCCTGGCGAGTCGCGATGGCACATCACCCTGGCTAGATCAACAGTCCTGTTCCTGAAGACTTTCTGACGTCGATCTAGGATCTCCACTAGTTGCTGCTCATATGTCAGATCTGGTCGAACTGTAATCTCAGAGTAGTCCACAGCGTGAGAAGGGTCGCTGACATAACGACAGAGCTGGGACACATGAAAGATGTCATGAACTCCCTCTAAGGATGGTGGCAAAGCTAAGCGATATGCTACTTCTCCAACTCACTCTAGCACATTGAATGGTCTAATATATCTCGGACTAAGCTTGCCTCTCTTCCCAAATCGAATCACTCCTCGATTCGGTGAGATCTGCAGGAACACATGATCTCCCGGCTGAAACTCTAGAGGACGTCGTTTAGCATCTGCCCCATGCTTATAACGGTCCTGGGCGATCTGAAGCTTGTCCCTGATATCTCGCACAACATCAACTGCTTCCACTATCATCTCTGGCCCCAAGAGCTCTCTATCACTGATGTCATCCCAACTCAGTGGTGATCGACATTTCCTTCCGTAGAGAGCAGCAAATGGCGACATGCCAATGCTCGCCTGATAGCTATTATTGTAGGAGAACTCCATCATGTGCAGATGATCCTCCCACGAACCCTTGATATCCAATATGCAGGCTCTCAGTATATCCTCCAATATCTGGATAGTGCGCTCCGACTGTCCATCCGTTTGCGGGTGATACACAGTACTGAACTTCAGACTGGTAACCAGATTGGTCTGCAGACTCTTCCAGAACTGAAACGTGAACCTCGTATCACAATCTGATACAATGCTCACAGGGACTCCATGTAAGCACGCGATCTCCTAAACGACATAATTCACATCACGACTAGTACTAGAAGGAAACTATTAAGGTAGGAGTTAGGTCATTACCTCCATATACTTCCTTGCTAATATCTCAGTGGATTGTCATACTCAGAAAGGTATAAAGTGCACAGACTTGGTCAATCGATCAACGATAACCCAGATCGCGTCGTTCGGCTTGGTGCTCCGAGGTAAGCCAGTCACGAAGTCCATCATGATGTGCTGCCACTTCCACTCTGGAATCGGCAGAGGTTGTAGTAATCCGGCAATGCTATGGTGTTCAGCCTTCACTTGCTGACACACAAGACACTTGGCAACGCTACATGCCACACTTCTCTTCATCCCATACCACCAGAAATTCTGACGAAGATCCTTGTACATCTTAGTACCTCCAGGATGAATAGAATAAGGCGAACTGTGAGCCTCATTCATCAACTCCTCCCTGATATCTCCGACAAGCACGCGAATCAGAAAATATGTCCGAAGTCTTGCTTCAACCCGTTCTCTGATCTTCTTCAACCTAGCATCTCCATCTTGAGCAGTCTTGATCCGATCCACAATCGTCGATTGTATCTGCATACACATCAACGACGAAACCTCTCCAGGAAGCACAATCTCAATACCTGACTCACAGAAATCCTGTTGCAACCTCCACTATAAGTCAACATCATAACCGCTGGAAGTCTGCTCAGCACATCAGGAACCACATTCACCTTGCCAGGATGGTACTGCAAATCGATCTCGTAATCCGTCATGAGCTCCAACCATCGACGTTGTCGCATGTTGAGCTCCTTCTACATAAAGATATATTTCAAGCTGTTATGATCAGTGAAGATCTTCACCTTCTCACTCAGCAAGAAATGCCTCCAAATCTTGAGCGCAAATACGACTGTAGCCAACTCCAAATCGTGAGTCAGGTAGTTCTTCGCATGAGCCTTAAGCTGCAGAGAAGCGTATGCAACCACATGTCCATGCTGATGCAAAACGCATCCGAGACCTTTGCCAAAAGCATCACAAAAGATCTCGAAACCTCCACTCCGATCAGGCACAGCTAGAACAGGTGCAGACGGTAATCTCTCCTTCAGAATAGAAAAAGCTTCCTCACAAGCATCGGACCAAACAAACGGCATATCCTTCATCGTCAGTCTAGTTATCGACTCGGCAATCTGAGAGAAATCCTTGATGAAGCGCCGATAATATCCTACTAGCCCAAGAAAACTCCTGATCTCAGACGCTGTCTGCAGAGTCGGCCACTCTCTGATAGCCTTGACCTTCTCCAGATCCACGGCTATGCCATCTCCTGACACCACATGTCCAAGAAAGGCAACTCTATCGAGCCAAAACTCGCACTTGGAATACTTCACATATAAACGATGCTTCCTCAAAATCTCCAAAACTGTCCTCAAGTGCTCAGCTTGCTCCTTTTCTGACTTCGAATAGATCAAGATGTTGTCAATAAAGATAACGATGAACTTATCTAAGAAGTCGTAAAATATTAGGTTCATCAGGTTCATGAAAACTGCGGGTGCGTTGGTCACACCGAAAGGCATAACCACGAACTCGTAGTGTCCATACTTCATTCTGAACACTGTCTTCTGCACATCCTCCTTCTTCACCCTCAGCTGGTGATATCCGCTCCTGAGATCCAGTTTAGAGAAAACCCTCGATCCTCCAAGCTGATCGAAAATGTCGTCAATCCGCAGCAACAGATACTTGTTCTTGATGGTGACAGCATTCAACTCCCTGTAATCCACGCACATACGACGCGAACCGTCCTTCTTTTTCACCAATAGAACATGTGCTCCCCACGGAGACACACTCGGATTGATATAACCCTTCTGCAAAAGCTCATCCAACTGTCTACGTAGCTCTTCCAACTCTGTCGGAGCCATACGATATGGTGCTTTCGAAATAGGCTGCGCTTCCAGAATAAGATCAATCGAAAACTCAAGAGCTCGATCGGGCGGCAGTCCTAAAATCTCCTCGGGGAAGACATCATCGAAATCTCTCACCACAGCTGGTCTACTCACCTCCATCTGCATAGCCACAAGCCACACCATTGGCTTGCCCCGAAATCTGACAGGCCCAAGCGAACTGCTACTGCTACTGAACTCGAAAATCGGATGACCAGGAATCTCGAACACCACCTTCTTTCGTCGGCAGTCAATCGTAGCGAAGAAGCAACTAAGCCAATCTATCCCAAGAACAGCATCATAATTGTTAATGTCGTGGACGATAAAATCAGCGTAAAGCTCGAGTCCACAGACAACCAGGGGACAAGATTGACAACCAAGAGATACCGAGATCACTCCATTCCCCGTAGCGATATCCCAACTCTTGGAAAGAGGGGAAGTCGACAGAGAATGCTTGTCCACAAAACTCCGAGATAAGATGCACATGGATTCACCGGAGTCGAAGAGAACTCGAGCGGGACAAGCACAAACAAGAATAATCCCTAACAAACAAACTAGCAATCAAAACATATTCTAGCAAACAAGATCCCATCTAACATGCATGTTCAACTAATGGATGAACATGACTTGAATGTTCAGATTAGACAGAAATGTTCAGATTAGACTCAATTCATGACTTGAATGTTTCGAATATTTAAATGGATGTTGTTATCATTATTGTTGTTCTGATATTTCACAGATGCAAAGAGGAGACCTGCATGGGCCACCAACAAAACCTGTCACGTCCCGCTTCCCTAATATGGAAGGCGAGACGTGAGGAGGTCCGCTCAGACGTGGAGATGTGAAGCTGCAGTCTGATAAGCATCTGTAAAAATTTCAAATAGTAGCAGGTCCTTTGCATTGCGACGAAACAACAACAATGATAATAGTAAAGCAGATATAAAAGAAAACATACACCAACATCCAAAAAATTATTCCAACATCACAGAGCAGTCATGAAAGTACAAGTCTGAACAATAGGCCAAAAGCATGGCCGAAACTACAACAAGTAAGGTGTTGCGCACCTAACAGCCTAACAACAGCTACTAAGAAGGTAACAACAACTAAAAGAGAGTCACCGGCTGAGACTAAGGGTAGGACCGGAATCCTCGAATTGAACGTCGGCAACCTGTCATCCTCTGCAACTAAGTCAGGCTCAAAACCTGACATGTGACACCCAAAGAGAAAAGGGCACATGTCAGCAAAAGTCTCCCAAAGGAAAGCGGGGAACTTTTGTGCAAGGATACAAATAAAGTAAAGCGACTAGCAGTTCTAAATATAACGAAATGACATGACATTTAAGGAATGCAACAATTTAGGATGACATGATCGCATGCATGCACGTCGTAGCAGAAGCTACGAAAAACACTATTTCACGTGTCACGAACATTATCAATTCACGAACATTATCATTTCACGATGTGCACAGGGCTTACTCCTTACAGCTGAAGGAGCGGATCAGGCATCCTTCTACGCTGCGTGACAGCTTAACCTTACCCCTCCACGTGTACCGAGCCTTGGTTTTCCAAGTACGTGAGCTCGCTTCTGGATCACGAGTCCAGGAAGTGTTTCTCAATATGGACTGGCACCCATCTTCTGGATCACGAGCCAGGAAGTCTTTTTGGCATAGGGTTGTGCCCGCAAAGCAGTTGCCTAGCATCAATCATTACAATAAGTGTAGCGCGTGCTACGCAATCACGATGAAACATTGAATGCATGAAATGACATGGCAATGATCAGTTAAATTGCGTACCGTTAATTGAAATTAAACATGGCATGGTAGCATGAATGCAAGCATGATAAAGGTGTCGGATCTAGCTTCGTTGTGAAGCGTAGGGTGTCGAATCTAGTTTCGTTGTCAAACTAGATCAAATAGGGGCGTCTAGGCGACTATCATTTCATCGCCTAGTCTCTTTTACGCTACTACACAAATTGGCCTAAAACATGGCCTAAATAATTACTGGCAAGTATCACTTGCCTGTTTCCGGTGGTATCGGTTGTCGTGGGTTCATCTGGACGGGTACTACGTGTCGGTACTTCCGGTTCTATGTTTTGGTTGAACAAGTTAACGAATTAGGTCCATTGCAAGATAAGCACAAAATTAAGTTAATCCCTAAATTAGGTTCGTCCGATTTTATTGGGGTCCCAGGCTAGGGTGGTGTTTATTTTGTGTTACACTAATATGGTACGCCTTATTTTATTCTAGTATTATTACCCTAACATCAGTTACAAACTTGCTAACATGCTGGAATTAAATTAACAATAACAAGCTAATGACAAATTTAATAATAACTTAACTTACGCTAAATACATTACTAATCTGATTTCTTGGCTTAACATGGTGTTAAATTAACCTGATACACTTTATATCACTTAATATTATTAATCCAACATTTCTAATTTGCTGAAACTACTTAACGAATTATCAATTAAAATTAAATTAACACTAACTAACCCATTAGTTAATTGCAGGGTTAACAACATGTTAAATAGGTCTAACCACTACCACCAACTCTAACACATTAGTTTTTTTTAATATTCTTATATCTAATCTATACTCCTAAGGCTGTCAAATACCCTATTTACTTATTCATTCAACTCTCTCTCTCTGTCACACTCTTTCCCTCTGGCTCTATCTTTTTAATAAGGCTGTAGCTCTATCTATATCTTTAATAGGCTCACTCTTTCTTATATTGCTGTCATTCCTATCCATATCCCTATCTTTATCTCTCTAACACTTTAACTCTCTCTCAGGCTCTCTCTCTCTCTCTCTCTCTCTCTCTCTCTCTCTCTCTCTCTCTCTCTCTCTCTCTCTCTCTCTCTCTCTCTCTCTCTCTCTCTCTCTCTCCCCCTACTCTTTAAACATATGTTGTCAACTACTCAATAATTCTTTATTCCTAAGGCTAAGGCTGTCACTCTTTAGTAATCTTTATAACTCTCTAACACTCCATCTCTTGCTCTCAGGCTTTCTTTCTCCTTTCGTCTTATTGTCTGTTCTTTCATTTTCTTTTTTTTTGTTTATCCGATTGCAGGCAACCAGGAGCTCACGTGCAAAAAGGGGAGAGGGCTACTCACCTTCACGTGACGAGGAGGGGCGGTCTCCGGCGGCAGGCGGGGCAGTTTTCGGCGTCTGCATAGTGGCGCACGCGCACGCGGCGTCTTCCCCGAGCGGCGACGCTGCTGGATCTCCGGCGGGCGACGGCTCACGGGTGAGGGTGGAGGCCGGCCAAGGGAGAGGGAGGAGGAAGAAGAAGAGTGGGTTTTTGGGTTTCAGAAATTGTTTTTCAGACCTGGTTGTTTGATTCCTTCTTCTTGATTTCTGTTTTCAAAAGATCAGTTTGGGATTGATTTGTATTGGTTTGAGGGGTTGATTTTTGAGCTTAAGCTTTGATGAATTTGGTTTTTGGGAATGATTTTGGGGCTATTTCTGGTTTGGAAAAATTGGTGGAGGGTTTGGGTGATTTGTTTGAAGGAGAATTTGTTTGCAGCAAGATTGGGATTGGAATTGTGGGTTGATTTGGGTTGTGGATGAAATTGTTGCTGGTTGATTTGTTTGCAGGAATTTGTTTGCAGGGATTTGGGTTTGACGAATTGCAGAGATGGAGAAGGGGTGCTGGAGGGTTTGTTTGCAGGAGAAGAGACGATGTCGTTTCTCCCTTGCTGATGATGGTGATACGGATATAGGAATAGTGCAGGGAGACAGTCTGATGGGGAGATAGCTGGAGGTGGGGGAAATTTTGATGAGGAATGTTGGATCTCACCAACAATTTGGTGAGAAGAAATGCGGTAGGGTTATGGTAAGGTAAATTTGCAAGAGTAATTTAGTTACTTGATGATAATTAGTTAAAGGTAGAAAGTTAATTAGTAATTAACTTTTAATTAAAGTAATTAAGTGAAATGTAAAAGTAAATTAAGTAATTAGCAATTTGTAATTAGCAAGATAATTAAATTAAGGTAATTAGTTAAAATTGATAGTTTGTTAATGATGATACTGTAAAACGAAAAACGGATACGCGCTCGCGTTGACGCACAAACGTAGAACTCGCGCACGAAAACATCCGGATGGTCAAAACAAAATACGGGCTCACACAATAATACGCCTAGCAGATACCGGCCGTTACAGCCTTACTTGACAAGTCTCCTGAAGAAGCTATAGACTTGCTGGAGCATATGTCAGCCAACAATCAGCAATGGAGTGAAGAAAGAACCATTGTGACCCGGACCCCCGAGGTCAAAGTTGCCAGCCATTTGGACTCTCACATCGAGACCTTATGCAAGCAAGTGTCCAGGATTGAACAGCGCCTGGATTCCATCCCTGCATCGCCCAGCACATCTACGTATCATCCTGCAGAGGATTATGCAGAGCAATGGTATATCCCTAGTGAGGCACATTATGATGGTGCCGAATTATCAGAATCTGTGCAGTACGTTCAAGGAGAGGGACAAAATCAATGGCAACACCCGACTGCGCAGAATCATCCGGGATTCTCTTATGGGAATCCAAATGGAGGGCTGCAACCTCCACAGTTTCAGAGACCGCCACCCCCCTCCTCAGCAACAACATGGGCGGCAGTAGAGCCAGCAACAGAGCGGGTTTAGGCCAGCTGGGCCTTATCGCCCGCCGGGTTATCAATTCAACCGGCCGCCTCAGCAGGGTTATGCGCCGAATCCGCCTCGGTCAAATCTAGAGGCCACATTGGAGACCTTTATGAGTGGTCAAGCCCGGTTCAACCAGGACACTTCCACCCAGTTTAAGAGTATAAACACTTCACTAGATGAACTGAGGGGTCAGATGTCCCATCTTCTGAAGAACCAGGGGAGATTGCCCTCGCAACCAGAGACAACCACAAGGGCCCAAGCGAATGCTGTGGTTTCTGTCACCACACGTGGTGGATGGGCGACTTACCCCGTCATGGTCCCGGTTTTGAACAAGGAGAGAGTTATTGCTGAAGAAGTCGTTTTTGACAGTGATAGAAAAGAGACTACTGAATAGCCTGCAAATAATGAAGAGAAGGCGGATCCACCGGCCATCACATCTACAACAACGCCTCCTCCTGTTGATGATGCAAAGAGCAAAGCTACCCGACCTCCCCCGCCATACCCACAGAGGCTAGCTTTGGCGAAGATGGAGAAGAAATAATCCAAATTCACGGAGTTGCTGAAGGGAATCAAGCTGAATATCCCGTTCATGGATGCTATTACGGAGATCCCCATCTATGTCAAGTTTTTGAAGGATCTGATCACGGGAAAAAGGAAGCCTGAAGAGATAAAGCTCATGGAGGACTCCACCTCCGTTATAAAGAATCATCTCCCCCGAAAGCTACCGGATCCAGGGAGCTTCACCGTTCCGTGCTCCATCGAAGGGATGCCCATCATCTGGGCTTTGATTAATCTAGGGGCTAGCATCAGTTTGATGACCCTTTCTATTTTCAGGAGATTGCAGACCGGAAGCGAACTAGAGCCGACGAATATGTCCATCCAGCTTGCGGATCATTCAATCACGTACCCGTTGGGCATAGCCAGGGATACCATTCTCCAGATACCCCCTGGGTTGTGTGTTCCCGTTGACTTTGTCATTATGAACATGTCCGAGGGAGGGAGCTCCCAGCTTATACTCGGCCGCCCCTTCATGGTGACGGCCGGTGTTTTTATTGATGTCCGAGAAGGGACTCTCTCGCTGAATGTGGGAAACATCGAAGATGAATTCCGGCTGCAGAAGCCGATGAGGGAACATGCCCGTGATGAAGGAGCTAGCTACTTGGAGCTCCTGGAAGATGAAGATATTGGAGATTTTTCTTCTGAGGGGGTCATGAATGACCCAATGAGAACAGGAATTGACGACGACGATGACCCAACCTACCACAAAGCGGTCACCGCCTACATCCGAGTGTTGGATGAAGAACTTCTAAATCATCTCCCGAATCATGAAGAACCGGAGGCCATAGGTTACTCGAGGGAGCAGCTTGAAGTAGGCGGATACCAAATACCGTCGGATTGCATCATCCAAAAGAACGACGCGCGAATTCCACGAGCACTAAATGACAATAGATGAATCAAAGGGAGTCGAGCTCATGACTAAAAACGAGCGCTTATTGGGAGGCAACCCAATTTCTTGTATCTTGGATTATCTCTTTCAATTTTTGTTTTTATTTTACCTATTTTAGAAAACCAAAAAACATTGTTTATTTCACATAAAACTATAAAACTACAAAAATTTGATGAGTTCTTTCTCCTTATAGGTTGAACATGAGGGGGCATGCAAATCGACATTCTAAACGGAAGGAAGCTGGAGGAGAGCACCAGATTTGAGGAGGAAACGAAAGAAAAAGGAGGAAAAAGAAGACACAGGTGACTCGACCGAGCAGCTACACTGCTCGGTCGAGCAGCGCAGGCACAAAAAGAGGAGCAAAATAGTGCTCTGTCTACGTGGCCCGAGTAGACAGCGATGCGGTCCGAGCATCCTACTGCTCGGTCGAGTATGACAAGATCTCGAAGATTTGGAGAAAATAGCACTCTGCCTGCACAGCCCGAGCACACCCTGCTCGGTCCGAGTGATAATCTGCTTGCCCGAGCAGCATACCGCTCGGTCCGAGCAGATAAAGGAGTGCTCTTTACATAATTTTTTTCATGTCTGACGCGATCCAGCAGCTTCGCTGCTCGATCGAGTCGATCTACCCTATATTTCTTGGGCCCCACTCCCAAACGAGTTGGGTTTTTAACCCAACTCGTTTTTATTTTCACTAAGCTCTCTAAAAATTACCCAAGATCTAAAAATTTTTACCCTAACCTAGCCCGAGCAACCTCCCTCCCCCTACTCGATCTCCTCGTTGTCATCGTCCTCCGCCTGCGCTACCGCCTACGCTGCCGCCTACGCCATCCATCCAGCCGCCCCATCTCCGGTCAACCTCTCTCTCTCTCTCTCTCTCTCTCTCTCTCTCTCTCTCTCTCTCTCTCTCTCTCTCTCTCTCTCTCTCTCTCTCTCTCTCTCTCTCCGCCCCTCCCTCTCTCTTTCCTCCCTTTTCCCCCTTTCCAATCGACGGCGCCACCGACGGAGCCACCGCCGCCGACGGCGCCGCCCAACCACCCACCCCAAAACCCCCCCAACGCCTCAGCCCCCATCCCCCTTTGCCTATCCCCCCTCTCATCGCATCGCACAACCCCCCCCCCCATTCCTGATCGTCGCTGCCCTAGGGCACGGCTGTGAGCCTAACCGAGCACATTAGTGCTCAGTCAGTATTTCCCATCGAGCATCATTGCTCAGACCGAGCAGTAGACCTGCTCGGTCGAGCACCCCAAATTCAGCATGTTCCCCAATTTTTAATCCCTTATTCTGACTTTTTAATTGTTTCTATTGCAGGTATTCCTTGCCTACATCAGCAGCTGCTACCGGGACTAGCTTGGGGTAGATTCTTGCATTCGCATCGCTCGCACAGTCGGTAAACTCATTCCCCTATCTACTTTATTTATACCGACGCACCACATTGCCATCGACACGATGGTTCGCACACGCAGAACCACCTCCCCTCACATTCGTGGGAAGAGGCCGTCATCTGGCGCCTCCTCTTCCCGACCCCCCCCCCCCCCGTCGTGCCCGCCTCACCACCACTACTACCACTAGCATCCCCACCACGACTATCACCACCTCCACCACTACAGCACCTATCACGACCACTACCATCCCCACCACTACCGCACCTATCACGACCACCACCTCCCCTCCATCCTCACCCCCCACACCATGCCCCCACCAGGGACGCTCTACCAGCACGTCTTCGGACCTACGGCATCACGTTCTGAGACGACGCGCATCGCGAGCGCTTCGTTAGGCTCTCGCAGCGACGTCTCGTCCCCACACTGTTCATAGACATGCCCACACTCTGCTCACTTGGACTCCTTTAGGGGGTCCATCACCTGTACCGCACGATCGGCTTCGATCGTTTCTTAGCCGTCCACGCCCCCATGTACTCTCACATTGCCCTGGAGGCTCTTAGCTCCATCGCTTGCACTCCGGAGGGTGACGGCATCACCTTTTGCCTCATGGATCACGATTGCACGATTACATACGCCATGATCCGTGAGCACTTTCACTTCCCAGCCATCCCCGAGCCCAAAGCCGCCTTCTCACCACACTACGATGTTGATACGTTCGACGCTCCAACTTTTTGGCACCGTATTTCAGGCCTAGATCACTATCGTCCTAGCCAGGCAAAGGCATCATGCATCATGCATCCCTGCCTTCGTTACGCGCAGAGACACTTAGCCACTACTATCTTTTATATGCCTGAGGTCAGGACCATGTCCCTACCAGAGCTTACCCACCTTATGGGCATGACCCGGCCTCTTCGCTTTCACCCAGACGACTCCCTTTGCCCCCTTCATGCTTTCCGACGCAGCCCACTGGTTGTGTCATCGCCTTCTGCGCACTGCCACCACCCACTTCTTCACCGACATCTGCTGTGGTAGATTCTTTACCATTTTTGCCCAGATGCTCGATATCCACCTTCCCGATGACCTGGCGACCCCTGTTGGACCCACTCGCTTGACTCTTGGTGTCCTAGAGCATATGCATATCATCAGACCTTACGGGGATCGTCACTGGACATATCTTGTGGGCACCCACCACATGCCTCATATGGTGCTTCCCGCCCCTCACCTTACACACATTGCACCGGTCCAGCTGAGCTGGATGATTCCTAGGATCGATCCACTTCCAGCCCTCCACGTACTTGAGCCCCCAGGAGCACCCGTCGAGGCAGTCGCCGATGACCCGATGCCACGCTCCGCTGAGTACGAGGAGCATGACCTTACAGCCCTAGTGGCCGCACTTCCGGCTCCGCCTTTATATCCACCTCGCTCAGGAGGCACGTCTTCTTCCACCGTTGTTTCTTCCACCCCTACCACCATAGAGACCTCGGGGACTGTCACCACCTCTTGCCCCGAGGCTACTGCCGTTTTCTCTTCAGTCTCCGTGCCTCAAGGCACCGATATTATTTCTGCTCCCGATCCTACAGATTTAGACCACCCTGAGCACGACCCAGCCCCCACCCTTCCACCTCTCAGAGACCTCATAGCTTCACTTCCGATCTCTTTAGGTCCCCACATTCCCCTCTCCAGCACCACTTCGTCACCATCAGCGGCCATCTTTACTGAGAGCGTCTCGACGTCTGTCCACACTTCTGTGTCGACGACCGCTCTTTCTTCAGCTGCTGCTGAGATCCCTTCGAGCTCACCCTCTCCGACTTTTCACCCTGGACACCGTGCATTAGCTGCATGTGACCGTTTTACGAGAGTGGTGACTCACCGTCACGTCCCCTGCCCTCCCCTCGACTCGCTTTCCACAGACGGTCGTCTAGCAGCGTGGAAGGAGTCAACTTCTCGCCTTCAACGAGATTCTACCTCTTCATACACTCGACGATGACATACCACGCGAGAGTCGAGGCAGACTTGGACTCCATCATAGACCTTCTCCGGACACGTGGACCACCAGCCGTGATCCTGGCTCCTGCCCCACCACCCCGGCCCTCGACTATGACTTCCACTGCACCACTCAGTGCTCCACTTTCTCAGACATCAGCACAGCGTACTTCTTCACCACCTGAGTTGGTCACAACAGTCGAGTTCACTACAGCTCTTGTTGTATACGTCCCACCCACATCTCCTGGTCCACAGCAGAGGGACCCATCACCACCCCCAGAGGGTGGTGCCTCTGCTTGATGTTGTCCCTACCCGTTTTCGCCTCCCTCATTTTATATAGAGCCCATCTGTCTGTTCGGGGCCCTGATTTCTGACAGCTTGGGGAAGGACACACGCATACATCATTTTTCATCATCATGCATCAGGTCATGTTTTTCCTTCTTTTTGCACAGTTTTTATTATTTATATCCCCCCACCCACCCTATTTAGCATCATCTCCTGCCTACCAGCGTTTTCTCAGCAGTGAGGACACTTCTGGGTTTAGCTTGGGGGATGAGCGCTACCGCTTTATTTTTCATTTTTTCTTTTACATTTTCTTCCCTATTTCAGTTTTTATTTTACTTTTTCACCACTTTTCCACGTCCTTATCTTTTTTCTTATTCTGCATCATATTTTCTTTTGTTGTCCATGCATGCTTCTCTTTTTCTTCATTTTCCTATTTTCTCCGCCTTTTTCTTTTTTTATGCTAAGGATGTTCCGCATGATGATACCTCTCGTAGCCTTAGTAGTTACTCACGATGCTTGCTTTCTGATGACATGCTATTAGGGTAGTTTCAGTTTTACTATCTATATGCGTGCATTTTCTTTTGCTGATCTATTTGATTTAACGCTTGAAATGAATTGAAAATAAAATGCATGAATTAGTATCTAGTATGCGCTATGTTGGGTAATGCACCTAGGTTCACACATCACTAGAACACTTGGAGCATATGCTTTATAACTTATTCACTTCTGTTTGCATGCTTGATATCATTGTGCCCATTACTGCATGCTATTTCAGTGTTCATCTAGATGAATGAGAATATCCATGCTATTTATGAGTTTAGTTAGAGTATTATTTTATCAATCCATTGTGCACCTCTTATGAGTGAACCGAGAGATCTATTATTTTCCTTCTCCACATATGTATTTAGTTCTCTACATATCAGTTGGTTACACCCCCCACAGCTATCCTTACCGCATCTCACTTCCCAAACCCAAAAAGAAAAAGTATAACTTCTAAATGAAAAAAATGTGTGTATATATATGTGAAAAAGAAAAGAAAAAGAAAGAAAATAAAAGAAAAAAATTGTTTTTTTACTTTCATTAGAAGCTATCACATATACTGGGAAGAAGAAAAATTCCATATCATATCCCTAGATGCGATGCCTCAAGCTAAGCTTGGGGGGTGAACCAACTGATTACATGAGTGAGTGTGACATTAGAGTGGAGACGGTGCATGACATGGAGATTTGATAATACTTAAACTTTACGAAACACTTTACTTTTTGGAGATTTTTCATGACTCCAAATGAATAATTGAATAGCATGATCCTTTCTATTCTTTACTGCATGTTGTGTGACTTCTATATGCTCCACGTGTATCTGTGATTGAAAAGTGCATTGCCAACTCCCTTTATACTAGACTCTATGGATTGCATGAGATTGAAGTGAGTTGATGGCGTTATTTCAGTAGATCCCTTTATTTTGTCTGTATTGCAAGCTAGACATATAATTTGTAAAACGTGAAAATACCATTAGCATGTACTTTTACTATTCAGAGCATCGTGATACATTGCTTAGGCCTGAGATCTGACCGAACAACCTTAGCACTCTCCATTCACATCCACTCTCTTCTCTTCTTATTTTTATTTCTTATTTCTTTTTGTTTTCCTCTCGGCATACCTAGTATTCGTCTTCCTCGAGGACGAGTAAGAGGTAAGCTTGGGGGATTTTGATGTGTCCATATTTTACACCTTTTTCATAGCATCATGACATTGCATTCCATGCCATTTTCGTATCCAATTCCCATATTTCCCTACGATATCGCATTTCTGACGTTATATTCGAGTTTCGTAGTATTTTATGAGTTTTCAGGGATTTTGGAGCGATTTGGGACCCGATCTGGGTATGGACACATCTGACACGCCCGTGAGCTCGTTGGCGAAGCTCTACAGGAGTTCGTCGTGTTTTGAGAGCCATGGGAGGAGTGAAGGAGAGAGCAGGAGGAGAGGGAAGCTTCAGCAGCTTCAGGAAATAAATTCCAAGGCTGCTCAACCGAGCAGAGCAGTTGCTCGGTCAAGCAGATGCAAATGCAGAAGAGGAAGCTGATACGGGATTGCTCGGACCGAGCACTCATAGTGCTCGGTCGAGCAGCCATTCATTCTGAAGCCCGACTAATTCTCGCACGGCCTGAGCGACTTCTTCAGCAACCGAGTCAACTATCTGCTCGGACCGAGCAGAGCTGACTCGGCCCGTGCAGACAGAGTAAAGATTTTGGAGGATTTCTATTTCCTGTCGTGCTCGGTCGAGCAGTACAGCTGCTCGGACCGAGCGACTAACCGAGCAACACACTGCTCGACCGAGTCACCTACTCGGTCGACGATGATGAAGGCCATTTTCAGAAAGATTTATGATGCGGCTGTTGCGCGATTTTGGGAGTGAAGGCTGGCAGCTGCGAAGCGTTCAGGGAGCAAATTTTCATTTCCTAGTTTTTGAATTAGTTTTTGGAGCGAAGATTAGAGAATAATTTTTGTTAGATCTAGATTAAAAATTTGCAAATATTATTGGATCGAATTCTATTGGAGTTTTGTTTTTGTTCTTCTCACGCTCTTGGAATCTCGGCTTTTTCTTTAGATCTATTAATCGCCATTTTTCTTTATCTCTCGCTGTAAGTTCTCAATCTTCATTTGTCAATTTGTTATGATGATTTCATCTCTAAAAATGGTGTTTTTATCCGTTAATATTGCTATGAGTGAGTAGTCTTTTCTAGGGTTGATCGGTTAGCCCTAAGATCCTAGGGGGAAGACGTAGATCTGGATCCCTATATTGAATTAGGAATTTAGGGGAGTATTTCGGTCGATCTTACCGAATCCCTAGGATAACCCGTACTGAGATCATGCCCACGGTCTGTGGAATTGATGTGCTTAAGGGGTATCCTTAGGATTCGAATAGGAAAATCAGTGGATCCAATCAAGGCTCGTGACCATGCCCGGCTCGTGCCTTGAGGGGATCCCCTGACGAATTATATCACTACGTTGACGGCTTACTGCTATTGCGTCAATGAGAGCTACCGAAATACCTCGCAATTCTAACCCATGAGAGTGGTACGAATTGGGAGATTAATCCCCTAACCCTAATGCAACGTAAGGATTCTATTCCAACGTCGATCCCCGATGATCTTAGCGGTGATCTCTAACGCCCTAGTCTTTTTTATTACTAAAACAACATCAACACAACAACCAATTCTCTCAACGCGATAACTATCTCACTTCGAGATATATAAGTAAACTGAGATCCCAAATACACTATCACCGTCCCTGTGGGATTCGATATCTTTTATACTACAACTTGACACCGTCCGCTTGCGGATAGAGCCCGGAATTGACACCTAGGAGCCATACCACGCCTGACGATCGTAACACCGCTGGGTGGATCTAGGTGTAGGTTTCGGGTGCGTCATATTCACAGCGGATAACAGAGAGTTAATCTTCGCCACAATCAGCAAATAATAATATAAGTGCAAAGATAAACAAACACAGAAAGAATCAAACGCAAACACAAGGATTTTTATCCTGATTCCCCATAGCCTTGGGTACGTCCAGTCCCCGACCAATCCGGTACGAGATTTCCACTAATTGTCTTGGCAAATACAAGTATCTAACTCTACTTGTTAGGATTTTCCCACACACCTAGCATTGACCAGGATTTCCGATTGCAACACTGCAACACCTAGACTTGTCTAGGATTTCCAACACCCTTACAACAAAGGGCAGATCACAAAATGAAAATCAATATCCAACTCACCACAATATTTGGTGGAGTTTGGATTTACACCCAAATTCTATAGCCAAGAGTAATAGATGACAAAGTGTATTCGTGGCTAAATAGAATATGGTCTTTGATCACACAAAGATATGAATTAAGTCTTTGTGATCTAAACCAATGTCTTCAAAAATCCTTTCAAATAGAATCAGAGAATAGAGAACATGGATTTAGAAAAATAATAACCAAATAAAATGTTGATCTCAAAAATAATAATAACTGAAAGAAAAGAGAACAGAAATATAAACGCAGATTTGGCTAAAAGAAATGAGAACTGAAAATTGGAGATCCTTTAGAATTTTGCTCAAGAGAGAATTTTGAATTCAAGTATATTGTGTTATTTTTTATATCTCAAAAAAATGATCCTCTATTTATAGGTAAAATGAGAGAATTCGAATTTCAAATTAGTTTGACTTTTGCCCCGAAAATCATGGGAGCAATAAGTTTGAGAGATAATTAAAATCAGGTCAAAACGTTGAAATTCGACAGCTGGTAGTCGACTCCCTAGGAGTGGTAGTCGACTCCCAGAGTGTTTCAGGACAAAAACAATTTCCAGCTGGTAGTCGACTCCCAAAGCAATTTTCTCTGGAACTCAGCTAGCAAGAGATGTAATTAACTCAGTGTGTAATGGAGATTAACTACAAAGATGAGAAGTAAATAGCAATTGCTCTCAAGAGATTGAAAATGATTTTAAAACATTTAAAAATATTTAACTTTGAAATCATTTTGAGTGTGTGTTATAATTACTTTTGGCTTTAACATAATCCTAAGAAAGACGCAACTCACACAGTATAGACTTAAGACAAGTTTTCCCGAAGCTTGATCAGATGATGATGTGAATGCGAGCTTCTCTTGAGCTTCTTTTCCATTTGAGCGTGAGCTTCATCATCGAGCTAGCAACATTGTCCTCGTCTTTGCTAAGTGAGCGTAGATTTGTGCTTCTTCGGAGTATGTATAAGGCTTATCATTCATCGCATAATCTGCACACTTAATTGTAGGGTACTTAGTACACTGACCTCATTTGGTGTGCTCATCATCAAAACCACTTGGGGTGGAATTCAATTTCCATCAACATGGACTCCATGTCCATTTCTTCATCGGAGTCTTCATTCTCCGAAGCGTCTTCGAAAGAAATTGCTTTCTTCTTAGGTTCGGATAGAGCTCTTAGAGCATTCCTTTCTTCTATATCCGCTTTCCTAACCTCATAAGCCATGAGGTTTCGTATGAAGGCCTCAACCGTGTATGGGGCCATGTTATTGCCTTTCTCAATGGCCATTGTCTTCTTTTCCCATTCCGGAGTAACGACCGCAATGAGTTTCCTTACCTTTTCTACTTGGGTATATTCCTTTCCACAAGCTTCAAGCTCATTCACGATATCCGTGAATCTTGCGTACATGCAGGAGATGGTTTCCTTTTCCTACATTTGAAACATCTTAAATCGTTGTACAAAAACATGAAGTTTTGAAAACTTTACCTGGGTTGTCCCTGTTGGATATTGGACTCCCCGGATTTGGTTTTGGATGATGAACAAACATAAATATAATATGAACTAACACTTTGTGAGCGCAGTTATGGAGATCGTCGCCAAATTCACATGAATATCAATTACGACGTCTCAAGACTTCTCAAAGCACGTGTTCGTATGTCTAAAGCTTCGTTGAAGCTTATGGACCTATTTAGAAGTCATGAAGATTCGATTGAAGCTATTGAAGACGGTATCGTCAAGTTTAATTTATAGTCTTTAAGCTTCTTTCGTAGAATGTTAAGCCTTGAGTAGGTCTTACGTTTTAATTCTTCATAACGCTCATATCTTAGCTCTAGGATCTTTGTAGAAGTCCATACAATCCTTCCCGAAGCTTCGCGCTTCGATTCGGGACTTCTTGTGCATGTTAGTTGGTTCAAGAAGAAGAACTGACCGACTAGATGGTGATCTAGTCGGTCAGCCAAGCTTCTTGGACCGACTAGTTTCTGTCAGTTAATTCATAGCTCTTTACTGTTTACAGTTAGTCGGTCTAAGTTGACTCACCGACCGACTAGTTTGTGAACTAGTCGGTCAGTGATGCTTCTGTGACCGACTAGTTGAGCTTTCCCTGAACGTGCACATTTGAGCTTGAGCTACTGTTTATCATTAGTCGGTCTGTGCTCATTGATCGACCGACTAGTTGATGAACTAGTCGGTCAACTTTCCTTCTTAGACCGACTAGTTTAGTTTACTGTACATGCCAAATTTTTCACCATACTTGCTGTTTATTGTTAGTCGGTCTATGTTCATTTGGTGACCGACTAGTTGGTGAATTAGTCGGTCAACATTTGTTCTTGGACCGACTAAGTCTAATTCTTCTCAGACTTCAGTTTTATCTGTTAGTCGGTCCACGTTGAGTAACCGACCGACTAGTTGTGAAACTAGTTGGTCAGCTACTCTTCTTAGACCGACTAGTTCCTTAGTCTGTACTTTGATCTTTTCTCAGTTTACTCATTAGTCGGTTTACGTTAATTGACCGACCGACTAGTTGATGAACTAGTCGGTCGGTGGTTGTTCTTTGACCGACTAGTTGGGTTCAGAAAAGAGCCGTTGGAGCTTTAATTGAAACGTTTTTCTCTCTCTCTCTCCTCTATCCTATATATACTTGATGGGCTGCATTCATTGCTGCCAAGGCTGATATTATTGCAAGTTTAGAGATCAAGAGAAATCATTCCAAGCTCATTCAAAGCTCATTCATTCCATTCAATAATCTCTCCTCACTCTTACTTCCAAAGAGAGATTCATTGAGTGTGAAGCCTTCCAAGCCAAGTTCTTGATTCTAGGTCACCAACATCCCCAAAGCTCTCCATCGCTGATCTACATCTTGGAGCTAGGGTTTGGTGCCACTTCTTCCCCAAAATCATCCTTGCCCTAATTCGTAAGCAATACTCAAGGCATAGGTATTTTGTTCGGTAAGAAGTTTTCTTATTTCATTTCATATTTGATTTGTAAGTTTCACTCTCGGTTGTGAGAGTGTGGTTGTGATCCCGGGTTGTGGGAGTCACAAATTACATTTTGTATGATTTGACTTGTGGAAGATTTTCACAAGTATTTCATAGTGGAAATCTTGAGTTAGGGTTTCTAACTCAAGTATCCGGAGGGGATCCGGGTGGTTGGGACGTAGGATCACCGGGAACAAGTCGGGGAGACTTGGGTGGATCCGAACCCAGTAACATCTCTTGTTAGCATTGTTAATTTTGTTGTTGTCATTCAATTTAAGCTTCCGCAAATTGATTTGGTAGTTGTTTGCATTATAATTAGGAATTATACTCCTTGTTATTTTTAAAGTACTATTCACCCCCCCCCCCCCCTCTAGTACTTGTGCAGTAGCTTGTATGGCATTACATTTGGTATCAGAGCCAGATACTTAGCTATGTCTGCCAACGACAACAAGACCCAAGACCGTGCGTCCACCTTCCAACCATGACACCTTCAGTAACCGTGAAGGAGCATCTTCGGTAATGGAAGGACAATCCTCTACGAGGCCTCCATTCTTCAACGGTACCAACTACGGGTACTGGAAATGCCGGATGGAAACCTTCCTCCGGAGTGCATCTTTATGGAGGACCACAATGAAGGAATACATCGAACCCGAAGAAGAAGACTTCGAGAAATGGACAACCGCGGAGGTCACCGCGGAGGTAAGCAATGTCAAGGCAATGAACGCCTTGCAATGCGCATTGGAGCCCGAGGACTTCAATAAGATATGCACATGTAAGAGTGCATATCAAATTTGGAACTCCCTCCTCATTCTTCATGAAGGGACGAGTAGGGTAAGAGACTCTAAACTCGTAGTTGTAAACAAAGATTACGAAATGTTTCATATGCAACAGGGCGAGAAGATGAAGGAGTATTACGCTCGCTTCGTTGACATCATAAACGAGTTAGAGGCTCTCGGCAAATCCTACACCCAAAAGGAGAAGTGCTCGAAGCTTATCGAAGGACTTCCTTCTTCTTGGGAGAAACGTACATTCGCCATCGAGGAAGGTAATGACATGAATAAGTACACCGTAGTTCAACTAATGGGTACTTTAATGTCATACGAGGTACGCAAGGATAGCAAGCTCAAATTGCAGGAAAAGATGAAGTCCTATCTAAAGCAAGACTAGCCAAAGAAGAAGGCCATTGCTTTCAAGGCCGCTCCATCCACATCCACATCAACCGATGATGAAGACTCGGAAAACGAGTTGGACTTGGAGTCCATGGCACTCATGGCCAAGAAGTTCAACCGTTTCTTCCGAAAAGGTAACTATAAGAACAAAGCTAAATTTGGTTCTTCTAACGCCTCTTCCTCTCCTTTGTGTTTCAAGTGCAATAAGCCAGGACACATGAAAGCGGAGTGTCCTCTCAACAAGCAAAAGGAGAAGTGGAAGGCGCCAAAATTCGATAAGTCCAAGAAGTACAAAAAGGGGTACAAGAAGGGACTTGTCGGAGCAACATTCACCGACTCCGAGGATTCTTCAAGCGGAGAGTCGGACGATGAGCAAGTGGAGCAAGCGCACATGTGCTTCATGGCAAGAGAGGAGCATGATCAAGGATCCTCCTCTTCCGATGATAGTGATGATGAAGGCAACGATGAGGTAACTATGGATGATCTTAGGAATGCTAACTCTCAATTATGGTCAAAATACACTAAATTAGTAAATAGATATACTAAGGTAAAAGATGACCTAGCTAGCATTCAAACCTCGCCTAAGACTATCATCACCAACAACGACACCGTTGTTGAAGAGTTGAGAAATGAGATTATTAATCTCAAATCTAAACTTGAACATGTTAGCATTGATGATCCGGAAGAACATAGGATAGCGGATCCACAACATCATATGAATAATTCTCGTCGTGCACCATTCCATCATGTTCCTTATGCCTATCCACAACATGCATCACGTAGAAATCAACGTCGAATGCATGCACCCAATAGGATGATGGCTCCCAAGATTTTCACAATTTGGAGCCCAAAGGACACAAGCATGGACGAAAAACAAATGTATATGAATGCTTATTTTTCGGATGTTGTGCATAGTAGAAATTATGTGGGGAAGTCTAAGTCCAATTGGACTTGGCTTCCAAAGGTCTAATCTTTTGGACCCAATGACCTTGGGTACCATGATATGAAATTCTCTATCTTTAGGTACTCAAGGAAAAGAAAAAGAAAAGGAGCAACAAATTTAAATTTAGCTCCAAGGGAAATTGGATACTCGATAGCGGGTGTTCAAAACACATGACGGGTGACGCTAGTTTGCTCTCCGGAGTGGTTCCCATAGCAAATGGAAACCGCGTCGTATTTGGAGGCAACGAGAGCGGAACCATCATAGGTGTTGGTAAAGTGGGTAACCCATCTAAACCCTTAATTAGTGATGTTTATCTTGTTAATGATTTAAATCATAATCTTATTTCAATAAGCCAACTTTGTGATAAAGGTTACAAAGTTAGCTTTGCGAAAGGATTGTGTCATATTTTAAGAAAAGATAATGATAAATTATTATTTTCCGGAACTCGTCATAAAGATATTTATATTTTGGATCTTCCTAAGTCCTATGAACAATGTCTCGTTGCCAACACAAGTGAAAAACACTTATGGCATCGACGCTTTGGACATGTGAACTTTGGAACACTTTATAAGCTTTCGAAATTAAATTCCATTAAAGGTTTTCCGAAGCTTGTTTTTGAAAAGAAAAGTTTTTGTGATTGTTGTCAACGTGGCAAGCTTCCTAAATCTTCATTTAAACCTAAGAAAAGCATTTCTATTAAACGGCCACTAAAGCTATTACATCTAGACTTATTTGGGCCAACTAGAGTTGCTTCCTTAGGAAATGCAAGATATGGACTTGTTATCGTAGATGACTATTCGAGATTTACATGGGTATTTTCATTATGTAATAAAAATGAAGCTTTTGAAAACTTCACAATTTTTGTTAAGAAAGTACAAAATCTCTTAGGAACCACCATTGTCACTATTCGTAGTGATCATGGAGGTGAATTTGAGAATGAGTCTTTTGAGACATTTTGTGATGAAGTTGGTATTACTCACACATTCTCTTTCTCTCGTGCACCTCCTCAAAATGGTGTAGTTGAGAGAAAGAATAGGACGCTAGTGGAGTGTGCTCGCACTATGCTTGATGATAGCCAACTTGGCCATCAATTTTGGGCGGAAGCGGTACACACCGCTTGCTATGTGTTTAATAGAATACTTTTGAGGCCCGGCACTAAACAAACTTGTTATGAATTGTTGTTTGGTAGGTTGCCTCAAGTTAAACATTTTCGTGTTTTTGGTTCGAAATGTTTTATTAAGAACACGTATGGTAGTTTGGAAAAATTCGATCCAAGATCCGATGAGGGGATTTTTGTTGGATATTCTTCGTGTAGCAAAGCCTACCGGATATTCAACAAACGAACCTCAACGATCGAGGAATCGCTTCATGTCTCATTTAATGAAGGATTTGTTCCAACTAGAATTTCAAATGATAATGATTCTATGGATGTTTTATGTGATTCGTTTGATAATTCTAAGTCTAATAATTCTATTGATTCTATTGAGACTAACCCAACTAATGAAGTTGTTGAGAATGTTCCTAGTGATCAAGGTATTCCCAAACGGCTTCATACCGTTCGTGACCATCCTCATGAGCAAGTCATTGGCAATATCTATGATAGTGTCAAGACGAGATCTCAAGTGAACTACTTCGCTCATTGTGCCTTTGCCTCCTCGATAGAGCCAAAGAATGTTAATGAAGCATGCGAAGATAGCGCTTGGATCTTAGCCATGGAGGAGGAGCTCATTCAATTCGAGAGGAATGAAGTTTGGGAGCTTGTTCCATTGCCATCGAAGAACCACACCGTCATAGGGACAAAGTGGATCTTCAAGAACAAAACCGACGAAAACCAAGTCGTCGTCCGGAACAAAGCTCGGTTAGTAGCTCAAGGTTATCGACAAGAGGAAGGTATTGATTTCGAAGAATCCTTCACTCCGGTAGCTAGATTAGAATCAATTAGATTATTATTGTCTTTTGCATGCCATAAGGATTTCAAATTATTTCAAATGGATGTTAAAAGTGCATTTTTAAACGGAGATGTCGTTGAGGAAGTTTACGTTTCTCAACCTCCGGGCTTCATAAATGAAAAATTTCCAAATCATGTTTTTAAACTAAAGAAAGCACTTTACGGTTTGAGACAAGCTCCTCGAGCTTGGTATGATCGCCTAAAGAATTTTCTTTTGGATTTGAATTTTAAAATGGGAGAAGCCGATTCTACACTTTTTGTTAAGCATGCGAATAATGATATAATTTTAGTTCAAATATATGTTGATGATATCATTTTCGGTGCTACTAACTTTGCTCTTTGCGAAGAGTTTTCTAATGTTATGAAGGAACAATTTGAGATGAGCCACATGGGTGAGCTCAAGTATTTCTTAGGTCTCCAAATTCGCCAAATGGACGATGCAATCTTCATCCACTAAAACGAAGTATACGGTGGAGTTGCTTAAGCGATTTGGAATGGAGAGTGCTTCCGGGAAAAAGACTCCAATGAGCACGACTACGCATCTTGACAAGGATACGGGCGGTAAGGATGTAGACATTCGTCTATATCGAGGTATGATAGGTAGTTTACTTTATCTTACCGCAAGTAGGCCCGATATTATGTTTGCCGTATGCGTATGTGCTCGTTATCAGTCTCAACCTAAGGAGTCTCACTTAGTTGCGGTAAAACGTATTTTCCGTTATCTAAGTTATACACTTGATTTTGGATTACTTTATCCAAAATCTAGCACGTATGAGTTAATCTCATATAGTGATGTCGATTATGCGGGATGCAAATCCGACAGGAAAAGTACTAGTGGCACTTGTCATTTTATAGGAAATTCCCTTGTATCTTGGTTTTCCAAGAAGCAAAATTCCGTGTCATTTTCAACCACCGAGGCGGAATATATTGCCGCCGGTGCCGCGTGTGCTCAAGTTCTTTGGATGAGACACACACTTAAAGACTTTGGTATTAATTGTGATACTTGCCCTATCATGGTTGACAACCAAAGTGCAATATGTCTTTCCAAGAACCCGGTACACCATTCCCGATCAAAACACATAGATGTCCGACACCACTTTTTAGATGATCATGTTGCTAAAAAGGACATCATTTTAGTGTACGTTGAAACCCAAAAGCAAATCGCCGATATTTTCACGAAACCCCTAAAGGAGGACTCCTTTGTGCGGTTGCGTCGAGAATTGGGGATTATGGGTGAATTCGAGATATAGGATTCATGTTTCATTCAATAATCTTGCATGCTATTATATTTCGAAATATTTCGTTCATGCTAGACTTATTGGATTTTTTCGGGAATTTTTGTGATATTTTGAATTTTTGCTCGAATTCATGTTTTGAATGTCGTATTTAAGATTTCGATGTTTAATGGGGTAGTTTAGATGATTATTAAGAGTTTTGCGATATATCGTCCAAGCGTATTAAGGAGAGAACTTGATTATCACTTTTTGAACTCTTTTAGTCGGTTTCAGTTCAACCACCAACCGATTAGATATTCATCTAGTCGGTTAGTAGAAGAACTTAGACCGACTAACTCATGCTTTTTGAGTTTCCTCTTCATTTTAACTCTTTAGTCGGTTCATGTTCAGTGACCGACCGATTAGATTGAGATCTAGTTGGTCAGTAATTGAACGCAGACCGACTAAATCGTGTCAGTAAATCTTGGATTCAGCCACTGTTTGCAACTAGTCGGTTCAAGCTCATTGACCGACCGACTAGATCGTGATCTAGTCGGTCAGTGCTTGAACTGTGACCGACTAGTTGTGCCAGGGACTGTTTAGTCATTTGCGACCTCGACCGACTTAAATTCTTTTTAGTCGGTCCTTTCTCATTCTAGTCGATCAAATCCTATCTCCTTCAGATCAAAACCCCGACCCCCCTCGCTGACCCTTCGTCTTCCGGCCTCTTTCCGACCAACCTCGCCGTTGCCGGCCGTCGTCCTCCTCCTAGGGTAACCTCCCCTCACCCTCTCTCCTGTCTAGGGCTCATTTCCTGGTTAGCTTTAGGTATTTCTCTAGGGTTTCATCTGTCTAGGGTTTCGAATAGGGTTTCTCTATTTCGGCTAGGGTTCTTCGCTTTTGATCTCTCGTGCGTCGTGTCTTGCATCGATTATGGCAAGAACACGTATCCCGATCCTCCGTCTAGCCCATCGCCGATGACCGTAGAACAAAACCCTTCTGATCCCGAGCATCCAACCCCTCCGAAACGCCGTGCCAAGACCACCCATCCTTCGTCGTCTTTGCCTCCTCTCAAGAAGAAGAGGACGACGACCGCCAAGCCTAGAGGTCAAACCAAGCCCAAGCCTAAGCCCAAGCCCAAAGTTCTTGCCTCTCATTCTTCATTCCATACTCCTACCGATTCCGATAAGGAGTATAACCCCGAGACCGAGACTCATAGGGAACCCACTCCTCCTGTCCATCCCGAGTCTAGCACCCACCCTCGTACGTCTACCCGTAAGCCTAAGGGAAAGGCTCCGATGCCGGTGGGCGGTGTCGATATTTCGTTGTGTCGCGACGACCCTATGTGTCTCGCGGCGTACAACCGTATCGAACATTGCCCGCTGCTTCTGGAGCATTTCGTCCAGTTTAGCGACTTCATAGGGTTAGCTGATCTTCTCTCGTCGTCGGGTCTCCTCGATTACCTTCGATTTGACCCGAAGGCGAATCCTCACCCCTACCCTAGATTAGTAAAGCTTTTCTATGCGAATAGGATCCGGGGTCAGTACGATCAGACCCACTCTGTTGAGACGACCGTTTTGGGGACTCCTATAGTCCTCACAGCGGAAATCTTAGGAGAGATTTTGGGTATCTCTTCGTCTGGCCTCCTTCCCTCTGATATCTCGGTTGACGATATTTCTTCTCTTGATCAGACCATCTTCCATCAGATCCATCCTGCCATGATTGGCGTGCCATCTAAATCGTTCAAGCCAAATGCATGGGTCCTAAATCTGATTCTGAAGTCGTGCTTGCTTCCCAAGTACGGCTCCTCATCTCTCCCGTCCCAGCCCTTTCTGAAGCTTATCTATGCTATCTTCATGGGGAGCTCGATTAATTGGGCGCGCATTATACTCGATAAGATTGATTCTTTCGAGTGTATTCGCAAGTCCAATAAATCGGCTCATATCCCATTTCCTTGCTTATTGACCCTCGTGTTTCGTCATTTTCGTGTCACGTTGCCTCGTGACGATGAGCGTCCCCTTGGTCCTCCCCTGAACGCGACGGCCGTCAAGAAATCTCTTGCGGCGCTTCGTCACGTTCAGAGGACGACACCTTCAGTGTCTGCCCCTGCCTCTGCTAGTGCCTCTGCTGCTCCCTCTGCCACCCTGGATGAGGTCGTACGGTTACTTCGTCGTCACGAGTCTCGCTTGGCTCGTACCGAGGAGGTAGTCTGCCGTATGGCTCGTCTGTTGGGTGTTGATCTTCCTCCTTCCGTTTCTGAGGATGAGGAGTTAGATGAGATGGCTGAGGAGGACGTTGAGGAGCTTTGTCGTGCTTCGACTCGTGCCCCCGAGGGCACTTCTGCTGGTACTGCTGGTGGTGGTGCTACCACTTCCGGTGATGATGTTGCTGCTTCGTCTGCTGGTGCCCCCGAGAGCACACATGTTGCCGCCACTCCTGTGGTGGATACTCCGACTGGTGCTCCCGAGGCCACTACGGTTGCTGCTTCAGAGGTTGCCACTTCAGCTGTCGCTCCTGCTGATCTTCCGGACGTCCCTGCTGATCCAGTCACCTCTTCTGCTCCTGCTGAGCTTGCAGTTGCTTCTGGTCCTCCTGATGCCTCTTGAGTTTCTCCGAGGCCTCTCCTGATACTCATTGGATGATATATCTAGTTGTGAGAGATGTTGGGTAGGATAGTGTGGGTGGCTATGTATTTTGGATCATTTTGATGTCTTTTTGATATCTGTGATGATGTATTTTGATATGTTTGATGATGATGTATTTTTTTGACACAACGATATTTTGTCATATGATGATGTATTTTTGTGCCCCGATCAGTCGATCGATGTTTTGTATGTCGGTGATGTACTCTGCTTCATATTATATATATATCAATACATCGCAGTTGACATTTCATTATATTGTGCAATGTATAATTTTTAATGTCTCTGATGTTTGTTTTCGTCGCTCGACGATATTCACTTGGTTTAATAGAAATTACTTCTATGGAAACATCGAATTGTTTTCCATGCACTAAATTAAACAAGAAATGTTGATATTGGAGAGTATATTCCATAACTCAATCCGTTAAATTGATTTGAGTTTTGATGATTTCGTTTTACGATTTTTCGACTTTGGTTTCATTGACACGCCTTGATTCTATTCGTATTTTTCTCTTTGGTGTCACTTGAACCGTCGTCGTATTCTACGACTCCCGTGTTTTTTTTAATTTAAGGCCATTGTTGTTGTCGTTGTTATCCTCCCGCTCTTTTTGCTTATGCCAAAGGGGGAGAGATATAATAATAACGATGTGCCAAATGAAAATTTAAAGCATTTCTCCAAGAATCTAACTTGATGTGTTAGATTCAGGGGGAGTTAAGATATATAAATGGATTTTTTAAATCCGATATTTCAATAACCTACGTTTGGTATTTCATTAATCCAATAATCGATTCTCATTTAATATACTTCACTCGTCTGATTGATGCGTATTATTTTTGTTTAACTTGGAATTAACGTGTCATCAATGCAGGGGGAGTAAGTAAATTTCATTTGAAATTATTATTTTTGATTATTATTTATGTTGGTTTGTCATCACCAAAAAGGGGGAGAATGTTGGATATTGGACTCCCCGGATTTGGTTTTGGATGATGAACAAACATAAATATAATATGAACTAACACTTTGTGAGCGCAGTTATGGAGATCGTCGCCAAATTCACATGAATATCAATTACGACGTCTCAAGACTTCTCAAAGCACGTGTTCGTATGTCTAAAGCTTCGTTGAAGCTTATGGACCTATTTAGAAGTCATGAAGATTCGATTGAAGCTATTGAAGACGGTATCGTCAAGTTTAATTTATAGTCTTTAAGCTTCTTTCGTAGAATGTTAAGCCTTGAGTAGGTCTTACGTTTTAATTCTTCATAACGCTCATATCTTAGCTCTAGGATCTTTGTAGAAGTCCATACAATCCTTCCCGAAGCTTCGCGCTTCGATTCGGGACTTCTTGTGCATGTTAGTTGGTTCAAGAAGAACTGACCGACTAGATGGTGATCTAGTCGGTCAGCCAAGCTTCTTGGACCGACTAGTTTCTGTCAGTTAATTCTTAGCTCTTTACTGTTTACAGTTAGTCGGTCTAAGTTGACTCACCGACCGACTAGTTTGTGAACTAGTCGGTCAGTGATGCTTCTGTGACCGACTAGTTGAGCTTTCCCTGAACATGCACATTTGAGCTTGAGCTACTGTTTATCATTAGTCGGTCTGTGCTCATTGATCGACCGACTAGTTGATGAACTAGTCGGTCAACTTTCCTTCTTAGACCGACTAGTTTAGTTTACTGTACATGCCAAATTTTTCACCATACTTACTGTTTATTGTTAGTCGGTCTATGTTCATTTGGTGACCGACTAGTTGGTGAATTAGTCGGTCAACATTTGTTCTTGGACCGACTAAGTCTAATTCTTCTCAGACTTCAGTTTTATCTATTAGTCGGTCCACGTTGAGTAACCGACCGACTAGTTGTGAAACTAGTCAGTCAGCTACTCTTCTTAGACCGACTAGTTCCTTAGTCTGTACTTTGATCTTTTCTCAGTTTACTCATTAGTCGGTTTACGTTAATTGACCGACCGACTAGTTGATGAACTAGTCGGTCGGTGGTTGTTCTTTGACCGACTAGTTGAGCCGTTGGAGCTTTAATTGAAACGTTTTTCTCTCTCTCTCTCTCCTCTATCCTATATATACTTGATGGGCTGCATTCATTGCTGCCAAGGCTGATATTATTGCAAGTTTAGAGATCAAGAGAAATCATTCCAAGCTCATTCAAAGCTCATTCATTCCATTCAATAATCTCTCCTCACTCTTACTTCCAAAGAGAGATTCATTGAGTGTGAAGCCTTCCAAGCCAAGTGCTTGATTCTAGGTCACCAACATCCCCAAAGCTCTCCATCGCTGATCTACATCTTGGAGCTAGGGTTTGGTGCCACTTCTTCCCCAAAATCATCCTTGCCCTAATTCGTAAGCAATACTCAAGGCATAGGTATTTTGTTCGGTAAGAAGTTTTCTTATTTCATTTCATATTTGATTTGTAAGTTTCACTCTCGGTTGTGAGAGTGTGGTTGTGATCCCGGGTTGTGGGAGTCACAAATTACATTTTGTATGATTTGACTTGTGGAAGATTTTCACAAGTATTTCATAGTGGAAATCTTGAGTTAGGGTTTCTAACTCAAGTATCCGGAGTGGATCCGTGTGGTTGGAACGTAGGATCACCGGGAACAAGTCGGGGAGACTTGGGTGGATCCGAACCCAGTAACATCTCTTGTTAGCATTGTTAATTTTGTTGTTGTCATTCAATTTAAGCTTCCGCAAATTGATTTGGTAGTTGTTTGCATTATAATTAGGAATTATACTCCTTGTTATTTTTAAAGTACTATTCACCCTCCCCCCTCTAGTACTTGTGCAGTAGCTTGTAGGGCATTACAGTCCCTTCAATAGTAACTTGGAGATGGTTCTAAATTTGGTATGTGGTTTTGCAATTCGACACTTTGTTGAATTCAGTTGCATTCAATGCACATGTAAGCAAGTTCTTCGCTTTTGTATTGTTTGTCTCCGCAAGCACTTGAATCGGAGACCATTTGGAGTAGTTTTCCTCAAGCGGATCAACATACTTCTTTTCTATCATACGCCAAAGAGAAGCACTCTTTAGAAAGATGACCATCTTGGCTTTCCAATACTCATGATTTGACATGTTGAAGTGTGGGGGTCGAACTGTGGATTGTCCTTCGGTAATAGAAGATGCACCATCGTGATTGTTGTTGCTGCTTGTGGTTGCCATAGTTTGAAAACCTTGCTCTAATACCAATTATATGATCTGAAAATATAGGAAGAAACACTAGAGGGGATGAATAGTGTTTTATAACAATAATAAAGAAATTATGCCAAATTATTAAACCATTATGCAACCTTAGTGTGGAATAAAAAAGAGAGAGCAACAATACAAAGAATGCAAACGTAAACACATGATTTACCCTAGTTCGGATTCACCGAGTCTCCCCGACTCTCTTGAATCCTATTCCAGCAACTCACTAGCCAACCCGCTAGTGATTAGTGTTTCACTAATACCCACTTGCCAACAACCAGCAAGTGTAAAACCGATACACCTTCTTCTTCCACTTCACATCTCCTGGGAATGGATCACTCTCACAACCCGAGTACATCTCAAATATCAAAGAGAAAAGAGAACTGAAATGTCTAATATGAAACAATTAACCCAACCTATGCCTTGAATAATACCTTGTAGAATGAGGCAAGAAGGTGTGTGTGATTAACAATAAATGCTGGAAGCTTGGTCTTGAAAGCTTTGGCGACAAATTGAAACTTAGAGCTTGAGCTTGAATGGCTTTCAATGCTCATGAATGCTCTAGAGAAGAATTAATGACTTGTATTTACTTGGGAGTGTATTTAATTGTGTGTCTAAGAGTTCTCAAGTCAAGACATTAAAGTCATATATATAAGCCACCGATATCTGTCCAAAATGATAGAAAAATCCCAAGCATTTAATGCTGGAAATGACTATTAACGGGAAGATATCCTAGTCACCAGGTGCCTGAAGTAGACAGACTAGACGCCTGCTGTACTGTTCTGACTGTGTCATTAATACAGTCTAACGAAAACTTGGCAGACGTTTAAAGAAGACTTCCCAGACACCTGGTCCACTGCGTAGACGTCTGGCTCAAAGGCATCATGCACCTGATCACATTGACAGTGAAGAACTAAGTTACTGGAATTTTTGGTCTGAATACCCAGACGTCCGATGTTCATCATCCAGACGTCTGATCAACTATACAGACGTCTGGGAATACAACTTCAGACACCTGATCATGACCGACTGCAGAGATTGAGCTACTTGAAATTTTGCTCATAAATTACCAGGCGTCTGATGTATATCATTCAGGCACCTGACATACTGTGCAGACGTCTGGTAACATAATTTCAGACGTCTGATTCAGTCAAACTGTAAAGGGTAAGTTACTGAAAGTTCAGCTTGTATTTTTCCAGACGTTTGGAGTTCATCATCCAGGCATCTGACACACTTGTGCAGACGTTTGGGATGAGAACTTCAGGCTTCTATACTAGGTAGGGTTTTAGAGACTGATTGTGCATGTTCACCAAGCGTCTGGAGATCAATCACCAGGCGCCTGGGTAGGCTGAAAAGCTCTACTTCAAGCTTATGCAAATTCTAACCCTATGAGACTCAATAATAAATGATCTATAATGGTGTGAGTGTCATAAAGGTGATTCTATCAAGTCTATTCACGGCTTAACATGCTAATTCAACAATGAAGTAAAGAAAGAGAAAGATTTACACATTAATCTTCTTCACTTCCTATTGAATTCCTTGAAGAATTCATTGAACTTGTTGAGACCAACATTTGATTTCCTTGCGTTCAGTCCTTGATTTCCATGCTTCATTGATTGTTGTCCTTGATTCAATGATCTAACACATCGTCTTCATTTGATATGACTTTATCTATATTGACGATGCTTTCATTAACTACAAAATATGAGGATTAGTCACAATTAATTATGTTTGTTTATCATCAAAACCACATTGGAGGATCCAATATTCAACAAACTCATCAAATCTTATGTTCATTTGCCCAAAGGCATCCATAGTTTGCTTGAAGGCAAACTCAACCAACCCTGCATTTACTTGTTTATGTTTATTTGCCTAAAGGTATCAATCTATTTGCTGAAAGGTAATCCCAATGAAACCATGTTCCTTTACCTAGAGGAATCTCTGTATATACCGAAATGTAAACTCAGCCACCTTTTCATATATCTACCAAGATGCATGTGGGTGTTTACCCAAAAGCGAGCACATCCAACCATGTTTATATCTATTGGAAGACATTCAGGTGGTTGCCTGCATGTGAACCCAACCAACTCTATGTATATATGCTCGAAGGCATCCATCTATTTGCTCAAAGGCCAACCCAGCTAACCCTGTGTATGTCTGCCTGAAGGTATCTGGGTATTTGTTACCCAAAGATCACTCTTTTTCAAAAAAAAAACAGCTTCTCAGGGTGAAAAAACATGCCCCTCATTAAGGCGTGTAGAAAACTACCCCTCAGGGCGAACATATTACTAGCCCCTTTGGGTGAATGGAGCATCAGTGCCTAAAGGTGAATCAGAAATCAGATTCCTTAGCAAATGTTGATTGATGCCCCAGGAACAAATGAAGAACATGCCACTTGGGGTAAATAAAATACTTGCTTCTCAAGGCATTTGAAAAATAGATTCCTTAGAAAATAAAATTTATCCAGCAAGGTGAACCAAGTTAGTGCTTGTGAAGTTCTACAAAATGACCTGTCTTTATGGAAATTTGGTAATAATCCAACAAAAGCAATGAATCAGGATCAACTACTACATAAAATTAAATTCGTTAGAGAATTCATACATCCAGTACGTCAAGTTTGTTGCCTCAACGAGTAAGCGAAGCGCCATCCCCTTGTGCCTTGGTGCAACTACATGGCACTTTTGAACTACAGCTGATCACTTCGTACCTATCTAATTCGCTTTTATGTCCGAAGCTTCAGCCAATAGTTATGCATAGGCACCGCAGTCTATGACTGGCAAAAATGAACCTGATCTATCTCAACCTGAACCCAGCTGATATGTGTGTGGTAATATCTAGGTTAAGTAGGATTCGAGTCGACCCAATATACCTAGATGAAATCTGAATTGGGTATGGCTTTGATCCGTGAACCCAACTTGACCCGGATCTCACACACACACACACATTATGCATGCAGAAGCCACACTTGTCCTATTGGTTAGTGTGGTTCTTGCGATAGTTGTGACTAGGGTTCGATTCTTACTGGAGCCTGGTTTTTGTTATTTTGAAAAATTAATCAATTATATATAAACACACACAGAGAGAAAAAGAGTTTTACACATCATGGATACATCATGGATACATCATGGATGATCACCACACTAAAAATCAAATGAATCTAGTGCTATTTGACCCTCGTTCTACCCGTTGCAGATTTAAAGGTTTCAAAAGAATAGAAGTTTTTGCAACGGGCGGATCGAGGGTCAAATATATGTAGGGTTCACCCATATTTTATGTTTTGGTGGTTTATAATGTGTACAACTTTAAAAAAGTTCAAACTAAATTCCCTATGCTGACAGCATATACACACACATACATACACATACACACACACACATACATACACACACAGACACACAACACACACACACACACACACACACACACATATTTGTGTGTGTGTGTATGTACGTATGTGATCAGGGGCAGAACCTGGATAAGATGATCGGGGGACGGCATTGCAAGAGAGCATACAAACTGCATTTGTAAAGTACATAGATGAGATGGTGTTCAAGTCGGTGAGTCCAAAAAGATCAAAAAGGTGTTTTCTCAGTATGTTTAAGTATATTTGAGGTGACGAAGTGAACTAAGTAGATGTGAAATTCATTGCTCAAGCCCCATGCAACATGTGTTAGGGATCGAGTAAGAAAGCCGAAAACAAAAAAGTTTTAATTGCAGAAGAAAGAAAATAAGCTACGAAGATTCAAACTGAATTACTTTAAACAAGCAGCAAATTTTCCCATGCATTTATTAAACACAAAATTGTTCCCGTATTAACGAAGATATGAACGAGGAACTGAATTACTTCGTTAATTTGCAAAAAAAACTAAAGTTTCAATGTTTAAGTTCCAGGCGAGGATCGAACTCGCAACCTTTCGGTAAAGGAGCAAACACAGACTACCACCCTGCTACGGAAGCAACCTTGTGATTGGAAACTTTAAACGTTAACCTAAACTTACATTGATATATATATAAAGTTAATGTAAACTTTAAAAAATTGGGGGGGGGGGGGCAACTCCTACGTGGGTCCTCCCCTGTATGGCAAAAGGTTTGTAAAAAAAAGTTTAAATTTTTTTCAAGGTTGTTGTACACATTCTAAAACACCAAAACCCTAAATGGGTGAACCTTACGGGTATTTGACCCTCGATCCACTCATTGTAAAAAGTTCTATTCTTCAGACATCTTTGATTTGTAATGGGTAAATCGCGGGTTAAATACCATTGGATTCACTTGATTTTTGGCGTGGTATCTATGAAGCGTGCAACAAAATACAAAAAAATTTTAAAAAAATTTTTTAACAAAAATATGCGCAAACATCGCAGGATAACTAATCATTTTTCTCACATAGATAGATAGACGGATAAGGGAAAATGCGCTTGTGCATGTGCGGAGGTAAGTTACATGTGCACATGCCCATTTCCCCCTGGTTTTCACTTTTTTTTGAAATTTATTGTTTGTTGGTCACCTCCTGGATGCTCAACATACCAAAAATCAAGTGATTTCAATACTTTTTTAGCCCCCATCTGCCGTTTGATACTTCAACAGTCTGAAAACTTGATGAACCCCCATAGAAGTAGCAAGGGGCAAATGGAGACTAAAAAAGTATTGAAATCACTTGATTTTTGGTATGTTGATGATCCATAAGGTGAACAAGACGATGAAAAAAATTGCAAAAAATTGAAAAAAGGGGTGTGCTGGTGCATGTGCACAGGTAACTTACATGCGCACATGCACATGCACATTTTCCCAATATATATCCCATGCGAAATGGTTTTTATTTTTTTGAAAAATAGGTTTAATTTTTTTCATGCAACAGTCCATACAATTATACTGCACATAAAAATAATGGATGAAAAACAATGAGATTTGACACTCGATCAAGGTATTACAAAAAGTCCTATTTTTCTGACACCGTTACATTTTGAAATAGGTGGATCGAATGTCAAATCCCCTTAGGGTTCACCCATTATTTTCACTAAATTATATCATTATACTAGTCATAACCCGTGCCCGCAGGCACGGTTCTTTTAAGATTTTCACCTGCGAAATCTTTGTTCCCAAAAAATTATTTACACAGCCAAAATTACGCGGACCAACAAATTAGCGTAAACATATTTAGCAGCACGGGTACCTTGGGTGCGGACCAACAAATTCGACGCGGGCGCCTTCCCCGCAGAACAACAAATTAGCGTAAAAAATTTTAGCAGGAGCCTTCGGCGCGGGAAATTATTCTCATCTTGTTACTCATGTGTCAAAGAGATGGTGGGCCCGCGTTGAGGGAGAGATCATTCGATCTGCGGCAGCATTCGATCTGCAGTATTAAGTACAAGTTAAAGTTTTTATTCCCAAATGCATTAATTGCGTGCACTCTATTATTCCCAAGAAACTTTCATTCCCCAAAAATTTTTATTTCCCCATAAACTTTCATTTCCCCCTAAATGATTTTCCCACCAAAATTTTCTCAAAATCTCATCTCAACCGTTGAATTCCCCAGATTAAATCCAAACCGTCTTTCTATCAACATGTTTATCCTAGTCAGCCCTAGGATTCAAAAACAGTCATCAAATGTAATATAGATGTATGAAACATAAAAAATTTTGCAAAAAAAAAAGTTTATGCATGGGCTTGCCATGCGAAAATTTCGTATGGGAATCCCGCCACACACACATATGCATGTATACACACATATGCATGTATACATACATATATACACACATATATACACACACACATTTACATGCATATATATACATACATATATATCATATGACAATGTAGGCTTAGCCTCATATACCACGACACAAAAAAGTGGGCGGTACAACAAGTACAAGCCCAGGTGAGGCTTGTACTTCCCCATTTTTGTGTCTTGCTATATGAGGCTATGCCTCAATTATCATATGATACACATTATTCTCATATGTATACATACATATGTGTGTGTGTGTGAGGGATCAAATGACCACCCAAAAATAACCCCTATCAAAAATCCTATGTCCCCCATTTTTCGGAAGATCCGAACCGTGCATCTTGATCTCTACCCTCTAAATACCTGACCCACCAATTTTCAACCCGATCCCATGTGTTTTACCCGTTCATCCATCCGACCCAAATTTAACGGTTTCGCATGAACAGAACTTTTGCGAATGGTTGATGAATGGGCAAAACACATGGGATTGGGTTGAAAATTAGTGGGTCAAGTATTTAGAGGGTGGAGATCAAGATGAACGGTTCGAATCTTCCGAAAAAATGGGGGGCATAGGATTTTTGAGAGCATCTCCAATCCAACCCTCCATTTTTGGGGGTTGGGTTGGAATATTCCGAGAATATTCCCTATATGGAGGGTGGGAAATGGAGGGAGCTCCAACCCAACCCTCCATAATTGCTACATATACACAATTAGCAATTTTTAGCACTTAAAAATACACCCTTCAACCCTAAAATAGAGTGTAGGTGGTCATTAAACCGTGTACATTTAGCATTTGCACACACACAAAAGAAATGCAGGTTGCTACAGTGACCCTCCAAATTTGGAGGGGTACTGTAGCATATCTGCAAATTTGCAGATTTTTTGGAGTGTGATTGGAGGGCAAAAAAGTGCAAATTTGGAGATATGGAGTGTGGTTGGAGATGCTCTGATAGGGGGTTATTTTTGGGGGTTATTTTTGGGGGTCATTTGATCCCTCCTCACACACACACACACGTATGTATACGTATACATACGTATACATGCGTATAGATATATATGTATACTAGTCATGACCCGTGCCCGCGAGCATGGTTCATTTAAGATTTTCCCCCGCGATATCTTTGTTCCCCAAAAAATTATTTCCACAGCCAAAATTGCGCGGAATAACAAATTATCGTAAAAATATTTAGCGGCACGGGTGTCTTCGGTGCTGAACAACAAATTCGGCACGGGCGCCTTTGACACAGAACGACAAATTAGCGTAAAAAAATCGACACGGACGCCTTCGGCGTGGAACAACAAATTAGCATAAAAAATTTAGCGGGCGCCTTCGGCGCGGGAAATTATTCTCGTCTTTGCCCAATGGGTCGAAGAGACGATGAGCCCCGCGTTGAGGAAGAGATTATGCGTTGAGGGAGAGATCATTCGATCTGCAGCATTAAGTGCAAGTTAATGTTGTTTTCTCAAATGCATTAATTGCATGCACTCTCATATTCACAAGAAACTTTCATTCCCCATAAAGTTTCATTTCCCCAGAAACTTTCATTTCTCTAGAAATGTTTTTCCCTCCAAAACTTTCCACAAAATCTCATCTCAACCATTCATTCCTCAAGAATAAATTTGAGTCGTCTTTCTATCGACATGTTTGTCCTAGTCAGCTTGTCCTAGTCAGCCCTAAAATTCAAAAAAGGTTGTCAAATGTATAATAGATATATATATATATATGTATATGTATATATATGGCTAAAGTGTTCTTAGGGTGACTCCTTAGGTATGTTAATTTTTAGTATGTTGATCATCCATGAGGTGAACAACAATTCCGAGAAAAAAGTTCGCAAAAAATGTGGGATATGGAGGAAAATGGGGGTGACTCCTTACATGAAATCTAAGGAGTCACCCTAGGAACACTTTACCATATATATTTACATATATACATATACATACATATATATATATATATACATATGTATATATATATACATTTATGAACTTAATATAGGATTTGTCTTTCTCTCTCATTCTTTTTTTAGAGAGAGAAGCTCCCGGAGCGATTCGAGTTTGGCATTCATCGCCGGCCGCTTCCGCGGCTGGCTCGGTGGCCGATCGAAGTCGATTTCGTTGGCGATTGATCCTTCCGTTCTGTGAAGGTGTTCGAAGAACTCCTTCAAGTGATTCGTGATCTCCTTCAAGCGATTCGAGATCAGAATCTTCGAAGATCAATAGATTCGAGATCTACTTGAGGCGTCGCGGTCTGAGTTCTTCAAGATCCTCGCTGAAGGTGTTCTTGAAGAGCTTTAGATCCAGTTCCTCATAGACGGATCGAGATCTCGCTTGGAGATCTCGATCCGTCGGTAAGCTTCTTCGGATCTGATGCTTTTGTGCGAGGTCTTTTTTTGAATTTCGTGACCGCTAATCTCTTGCTATCGGTGCATGATCGACGATTGGTGTTGCTGAGTCTACGGCTTGTGCCTTCAATTGTTCATCGGAGCGTAGCTTTGGAGGGATTGCTAAGCTCCTTCGGAGATTTAGGTTCCTGCGTTTCCAACTTGTCGGATCAAGATCTTGATCTAAGATCTTGATCCCGGGGTGAGTCATTCAGGATCTGTGTGTCTTGTTGCATATTCTCTGTCATTAGTTCTTGCTGACTGCTGTTCTGTTTTGATTTTCTGGTGGACGGTGCTACGGGGAGATCATGGAGAACGATGATGCAGCAAGAGGATGGAGAGAGGTGGCAAAGAGGAATGCAAAACCTCCTGTTGAAGGATCTAATCGAGGTACTGCGACGAACCTGGATGCGAAGGCGGGGAAGAAATTTGATGCATGTAAGGTGCTTGAGAGAAGGGCGCTGAGGCCGAAGCTACCGCTGAAGATTAGCGTCAATGCTAAGAAGAGGTCTTGGTCCGAAGTGTGCTCTAGTAGCAGGAGAATGTCTAAATCTCTGAGTATGTCATATATTGCCCCAGAGATTGACGAAGAAGGTGTGGTGGTCGTCGTGCTAATAGAGGAGATGTTGGCTGAAGGAGTGGAGCGGTGTGAGAACACCATCGTCGGATACGTCGTGGGAGATATCCCGTACTACGGGCAAATCAAAGCCTGGGCGACGAGGACGTGGAGGATCAAAGGTGAGCTCAACATTTTTTCAAGGGAGAACAGATTTTTCTTCTTCCGCTTTGAGACCAAGGATGATAGGGACGTGGTTCTGCACGGCGGTCCATGGCTCTTCGACGGGAGGCTTGTTGTGTTGCAGCGGTGGAGCGAGGAGACGAGGTTCGATCGCGATCTTCTCACGGCAGTGCCTGTAAGGGTGCACTTCCCCAACTTGCCAACCAATTTATGGATGCTGAACATACTCAATGCCATAGCCAGTGTCATCGGCGTTCCCATCTGCTAGGACCGGGCGACGGCGAGACTGGAGAGGCTCTCATATGCCAGGTGCTTGATCGAAGTTAAGGATGAAGACGTGCTGCCGCGGTCCATCTCTGTTCAGCTCGGGGATAAAGCTTTGATTGAGGTAGGGGTTAGATATGAGTGTGAGCCTCCCCGTTGTATTAATTGTGTTTGTTTTGGTCACAATCAGGAGTAATGTCCTGCTGAGAAAATTGTAGAGGGGGTGGGTGTTACCCAAGCATCCTGTAGCTTGGAGGTTGATGATCATGTTGTTGAGGAAGCGGTTGTTACCCGGGCATCTGTTTGTCTGGAGGCAGTGGAGGTGTAACAAGAGCGCGAGGCTACAGTCGGAAGGTGATGAAGGGACACATCGAAAAGAAGATGGTGGGGAGAACAATATCATAAATGCTTGTAAAGATGGAAATGGCAAGGAGGCCATTGTCAAAGCAGTAGATGTTACTGCTAAGGGGACGAATGTCAAAACACTGGCTGCGTCCAGTAGTTACAAAAATTTTATTAGTGAGGTAGAGTCCAAGGCTGTAATTGATGATAGTCACCAAAGCAGGGGAGCAAGACCGGGCACTGTGGAGATAAGGAGAAAGAAGAAGCGGCACCGAGCAAGGGCACTGTTCGAACTGAGGCTAATGTGTTGGGGGTTGTCCACATGAAGGTCCCCCATGACAATGGGATGTATGCTGATGCTTTTGTGCTAGCTGCGTCTAGCGATACGGGGGCGGCAGGCGCCCCGTGTAATAAGGAGTACCATGATGCTAATGAAATGGGGGAAGTGGTCGGGGATCTTGGAGACGGACTCGGGGTACACGGTTATCGTCAAGCCCCCTCGCCTATCAAAAGCACTAAGATGACGGTCACCCCCTCCAATGGCATGCCAAACCCGAGCGATAATAATCCGTTGAACGTTCTAAGGAAGGGGAACATTTCACGGCTAGGAGCCTCCTTGCTGGATGACCCCACTGATACCATAGATTCCGATAATGAGCCCTATGATATGACTATGGCTAATGAAGCTTGGCATGAGGAACAAGATGAGTTGAAACAAAATAGTAAGGAACGGAAGAAACAAAAGAGCAAATGGGGTGCGGCCTCATCGAAGGGCACTCGCAAAAGCTCTAGGATTAATAAGGATGTTGAACATCCACCACCCTCCATTCAATGACTGTGTTCATTTGGAATACTAGAGGGCTTAACAACGTTACTAGACGGAGTGGGCTCAAAGACCGTTTACGTAAGCACGCTCCCTCTCTGGTTGGTCTTCTTGAAACCAAGGTTACTGAAAATAATGCTCACAGAATTCTCAAGTGCTTTCCGAGGAATTGGCTTGCCATTGACAATAGTTGTGTTCATCATAATGGGCGCATTGTCATTGTGTATAATCCTGATATGTGGAAGTGCATAGTTGATGGTTTATCTGCTCAGCATATCTCTATGAAATGTGTTAATGTTGCGGGTTTTTCTATGATGGTGACTATTGTCTATGCGTCTAACTCCTATCAAGAACGCAGAGACCTTTGGAGAGATATTGTAGTTAATGCCAGCAATTATAAAAGTATCCCTTGGATCATTGGGGGTGACTTCAATTGTGTCAGATATGCCATGGATAAGGTGGGGGGGTAGGGTGATTGATGGGCTTATGGTTGATGAATTTAATGACTGCATTAATACCAGCGCCCTCATGAAACTTAAAACAGTGGGCAATACTCTGAGTTGGACCAATCGTAGTTTTGGGCAAAAGCGTATTACTGCCACACTGGATCGTTCTTTCTGCAATAGCACTTGGATGGATGTTCTCACATCTTCTTACTGTGAATATATTGCTGGAGGCACTAGTGATCATTCCATTCTTATTATCCACACTCATCAGATAGGGGGTGCTGACCCCAAACCATTCAAATTTTTTAATGCCTGGCACCGCAGCCCTGAATATCTCAATGTGCTTAAGGAGCAGTGGCGCATTAGGGTAAATGGTTGCCCTATGATACGCCTGGTCGCCAAGCTTAAAAATCTGAAATTGGGCTTAAGAGTTTTGGAGCGGCTTATAGAGAAGCCAATGATGTGGTTAAAATTCGTGCTGAGCTTGCTACTATTCAGAATAATCCTAACCTGGGTTTATGTGCTGAGCTGCAAAAGAAAGAGCATATTCTTATAAAACACCTGGCTGAGGTTATTGATATCGATGAGTCCAATCTTAAACAGAATAGTAGGCAAGATTGGCTGCATCTTGGGGACCGAAATTCCCAGTTCTTTTATACAGCTATAAGGGCTAGGCAAAGCCATAATAATCTTGGGCATCTTATTTCCACTGATGGCTCGCGCAACAGTTCTATTGATCTGCTTAAAGTTGATGCTCCTGAGTTTTACTCTAGCTTATATAACCAGAATGATTACTGGAGGGTTTTTCCCTGTCTCATCAATAAAAGAGTGCTTACTGAAGATGCGGCTAATTGGGTTGAAAGACCGGTGATGGCTGAGGAGGTTAAAAAGCTGTTTTCCAAATTGGGGCTGATAAGGCCCCTGGCCCTGATGGTTTCAATGGCTTTTTCTATCAAAATTCGTGGGACATTATAGGCAAGGATGTCACCGTTGCCGTTCTTAATTTTTTCAAATCTGGAAAGATATATCGGCAGATCAATCACACTTTTTTAACGCTCATACCCAAAAGTGCCAATGCTTCCAGGCTTGGAGACTACAGACTGATATCATGTTGTAATGTGCTTTACAAGATTATAAGCAAAATTCTCTGCAACCGATTGAGTAGAGTGGTTATTGAGCTTATTTCACCTAATCAAGCTGCCTTTCTCCAGGACCGTTTACTAGCAGATTGTGCGCTTCTTGCTCATGAGCACATAAGGAGTTTCAATAATCCTATGGGTGCCCGGGCCTGTCTTAAATTGGACTTACGCAAAGCTTTTGATAGTGTTAACAGAGAATTTGTCTATTATATGTTGCATCGGATGGGGTTCATGCAAAAATTCATCGGTTGGATTTGTGAATGTATCTCTCCGCCATCTTTTTCTGTCATGATTAATGGCTCCCCTTAAGGTATGTTCCGGTCTAATAGGGGGCTGAGGCAGGGAGACCCCCTATCCCCTTATCTTTTCGTGATCGTTATGGAGGTTTTTTCCTTGCTCATGGCTAAAGCCAATGCCACTCGCAACATTATGCCCATGAATAGAGTTGGAGCCGTCACACATCTTCTCTTTACGGATGACTTACTGGTTTTTTGTAGAGCCAACGTTAAATCCTTTGAGGGGCTAAGAGATCTCCTCTCTATTTTCAAATCCTTGACTGGTCTTGAGGTCAACTGGAATAAAAGTGCTAGCATTTTTAGTAAAGGTACCAGGGGGCCTGGCAGTCTTGCTGATATCTTGGGTATTCATCGTGTGCAATCTCTATCCACGTATCTGGGGCTCCCTCTTTCTACAAAGTACCCTAACGCCTCTATGTATGGTCGCTTGATTGTTAGATGCAAAAGTAGGCTGCAGGGTTGGTCTTCATCTTTATTATCCATTGCTGGGCGTATTGAACTTGTCAAGTCTGTTATCTATGGCATGGTGGGGTTTTGGATGCAGGCCTTCCGTATTCCTAAAACTGTTCTCCGTTCTCTTACCTCCATGTGCAAAAAGTTTATTTGGGGGGAAAAATCATCTCTGGGCATGGAATGATATGTGTGCTCCCAAACAGGAGGGGGGAGTGGGGATTAGAAGTTTCACCAAACTTAACAATGCACATGGTGTTAAACTGACTTGGCGCATGCTTACGCATGGTGGAATCTGGGCTTCTTACATGAGGAATCAGTATATGAGTAATACGGGGTTATTTCTGGCTAAGGCTCATCCTATGCAATCTGGAACCTGGAAATTCATTCTTCATTGTCGGAAATTCACTAAAAAGCTCACCAAACGTAATGTCAGAAATGGTACTACTACACTATTCTGGTATGATAATTGGCTTCCATGTGGCCCTCTTGGAGATTCTTATGAGGTCCATAATGGGGAGGAGAGGTATACTGTTAGCGATTACTGGACTGATGGTGGTTGGGCGTACAACATTTCTCTTATTCCCACTCGCCACATCATCAATATGGTGGCTTTAACCACTGGCAATGACTCTTGGTCCTGGGTTTCCAAATACCCATCTCTCCGTAGTGCTTAGGATGGCTCTCGGGCTATTAAACCTCTCTTTCCTTATTACAAGGTGGTCTGGTTCCAGGGGCATATCCCCAAGATGGCTATCACTTTACTGCGAGCTTTTCACAGGAAACTTCTTACCCGTGACAAGCTCGTGAAATGGGGAGTGCCTACTTCACCCTTCTGTGTCTTATGTTCTGATAATATTCATGAAGATAGGGATCATATATTTTGTGAATGCAGCTATACTAAATACATTCTTTGCAGGAGTTTTCTCAAACTTGGGGTCACCTCTACTTCGCCAGCCTCCCTATCTGGAATAGGTGATCTGATTCTAGCTCAATTTCATAGGAAGGACAACATGGGGAGACTGGTCAGGACGGTCCTGGCTGTGATGACTTGGCACATTTGGAGAGAGAGAAACAGGAGAATCTTTGAAGGTACTAGTCAGATGCAGACTCTCCTATTTGAGAACATAGCTGATGATGTCTGTATTGCCTTGAGGCAAGTGGATTGGGATGATCACGATGCTGATAGTGAGGCCCCCTCAAATTGGGGGCTATTAGGTTAGTTGATCTTATCATGTAATTCTGGTTTCTTTTTTGGCTCTTCGGATAGCGGAAGGGGTTAAGTACTGCTGGGGGTGACGGCGCATGTGCCCTTGCCCCGCTTTACTAACTTCCTTCTTCCATCCGTGAGTCTTGTATTTTTTCGTGTGATTCAATAAAGACGCAAAGCATATTCTCCCATATATATATATATATATATATATATATATATATATATATATATATATATATATATATATAGGGCAATCTTCGGGTGCGAAAAATCCCGTGCGAAAGCCGTGCGAAAACTTTTTTTTTATTTTTTTGAAATTTTTTTTTTCAAAAATTCTTTTTTTGATGTTTAATCCATACAATTATATACCCCAGGGAAAATAATGGGTGAACCCGTTGGGCATTAGAGCACACATCCACCCGTTACAAATTTAACGGTCTCAAAACGTGCGAATTTGATGAAATGGCTTGATCGAAGGCCAAATGACATTATTTCTCAACCATTATTTTTTGAGGGGGGTATAACAACATATAATGAGGGTGGAAAAAAGAATTTTTGAAAAAAAAAATTTCAAAAAAAAGATAAAAACATTTTCGCACGGTGCGAAATGTTCTCATTTGAAAATTTTCATATATATATATATATAGGAAAATTTTCAAATGCAAACATTTCGCACCGTGCGAAAATGTTTTTAGTTTTTTTTTTTGAAATTTTTTTTTCAAAAATTCTTTTTTCCACCCTCATTATATGTTGTTATACCCCCCTCAAAAAATAATGGTTGAGAAATAATGCCATTTGGCCTTCGATCAAGGCATTTCATCAAATTCGCACGTTTTGAGACCGTTAAATTTGTAACGGGTGGATGGGTGCTCTAATGCCCAACGGGTTCACCCATTATTTTCCCTGGGGTATATAATTGTATAGATTAAACATCAAAAAAAGAATTTTTGAAAAAAAAAAATTTCAAAAAAATAAAAAAATTGTTTTCGCACGGTGCGAAAAGCCCTTTTTCGCATTTGAAGATCCCTATATATATATATATATATATATATATATATTATATATATATATATAATATATATATATATATATATATATATAGGGATCTTCAAATGCGAAAAAGGGCTTTTCGCACCGTGCGAAAACAATTTTTTTATTTTTTTGAAATTTTTTTTTTTCAAAAATTCTTTTTTTGATGTTTAATCTATACAATTATATACCCCAGGGAAAATAATGGGTGAACCCGTTGGGCATTAGAGCACCCATCCACCCGTTACAAATTTAACGGTCTCAAAACGTGCGAATTTGATGAAATGCCTTGATCGAAGGCCAAATGGCATTATTTCTCAACCATTATTTTTTGAGGGGGGTATAACAACATATAATGAGGGTGGAAAAAAGAATTTTTGAAAAAAAAAATTTCAAAAAAAAACTAAAAACATTTTCGCACCGTGCGAAATGTTTGCATTTGAAAATTTTCCTATATATATATATATAGGAAAATTTTCAAATGAGAACATTTCGCACCGTGCGAAAATGTTTTTAGTTTTTTTTTTGAAATTTTTTTTTTCAAAAATTCTTTTTCCCACCCTCATTATATGTTGTTATACCCCCCTCAAAAAATAATCATTGAGAAATAATGTCATTTGGCCTTCGATCAAGGCATTTCATCAAATTCGCACGTTTTGAGACCGTTAAATTTGTAACGGATGGATGGGTGCTCTAATGCCCAACGGGTTCACCCATTATTTTCCCTGGGGTATATATTTGTATGGATTAAACATCAAAAAAAGAATTTTTGAAAAAAAAAATTTCAAAAAAAAAAAAAATGTTTTCGCACCGTGCGAAAACCCCTTTTTTCGCAACCGAAGATCACCATATATATATATATATATATATATATATATATATATATATATATATATATATATATATATATATATATATATATATATATATATATATATATGAAAATGCTATTGTGAGAAGGTGAGAAGAGATATGTATATCGTTAGCTAGCCAAACCAATTTTCCAAATCAATAATTGGAACCGTTCATCTAGTTCTATCTATCGAGTGATCTTTATGTATAAATTTTTTTAATTTAGAGATTTCTATCAAATCCATCAAGTGTTTACAAGAGGGACGACTTTCAAGCTGCCTGCAAATGTAACAAATTTGGAACTGGTTGATCCATAAGATTTTGGGGTTTATAATGTCCAATTTTTTAGAGTATAGATCTATCAACATGTTCTTCAAGATAAAAGGTGTCGATCGTTGATTGGTGTTACCGGTTGGTCCTTCTCACGATAAGAGTTTCTTCTCACCTTCTCACAATAGCGCGCGCGCACACACACACATATGAGAATAATGGCTATCATACGCCATATGAGAGCCTCTCTCATACGCCCTCTCACATAAAGCACACAAGTACAAGCCCATGGGCTTGTACTTGTGTGCTTTATGTGAGAGGGCGTATGAGAGAGGCTCTCATATGGCGTATGATAGCCATTATTCTGTGTGTGTGTGTGTGTGTGTGTGGAAAAAGGGATCTAGGGTGCCTCCTTAGATTAAATCTAAGGAGGCGCCCCCATTTCCCTCCATTTTCCACAATATTTTTTGAAATTTTTTTTCATGTAATTGTTGTTCACATAATGGATGATCAACATACCAAATTTCAAGGTATTCTAATACTTTTTGAGCCCCCATCTACCCCTTACAACTTCAACGGTCCGAAACGTGTAGAAAACCTCATGAAGTTGCAAGGAGTAGATGAGTGCTCAAAAAGTATTAGAATCTCTTGAAATTTGGTATGTTGATCATCCATGAAGTGAACAACAAGCCCATGAAAAAAAATTCAAAAAAATGTTGGAGATGAGGGGAAATGGGGGCGCCGCCTTAGATTGAACCTAATGAGTCACCGTAGGATCCCTTTACCCACATATGAATCTAAGGGGCGCCGCCTATATGTAAGTCTTCAAATGAGAACATTTCGCACCGTGCGAAAATGGTTTTAGTTTTTTTTTTGAAATTTTTTTTCAAAAATTCTTTTTTCCACCCTCATTATATGTTGTTATACCCCCACCAAAAAAATAATCGTTGAGAAATAATGTATTTTGGCCTTCAATCAAGGCATTTCATCAAATTCGCACGTTTTGAGACCGTTAAATTTGTAATTGGGATATTTAATTGTATGGATTAAACATCAAAAAAAAATTTGGAAAAAAATAAAAAAAAGTTTTCGCACGGGTTTTTTTCGCACCCGAAGATTGCCATATACATACATACTAGTCATAACCCGTGCTCGCAGGCACTGTTCATTAAAGACTTTCCCCCGTGAAATCTTTGTTCCAATTGCCACAGTCAAAAATGAGCGGAATAACAAATTAGTGTAAAAATATTTAGCGGCACGGGCGCCTTCGACACGGAACAACAAATTAGCGTTAAAAAAAATTTAGCGGACACCTTCAGCGCAGGTAATTATTCTCATCTTGTTGCCACATGCGTCGAAGAGACGGTGGGCCCCGCGTTGAGGGAGTGATCATTCAATTTGCGTCAGTATTCAATCTGCAGCATTAAGTGCAAGTTAAAGTTTTTTTCCCAAATGCATTGATTGCAGCCTGCTATTCCCCCAGAAAGTTTCATTCCCCATAAACTTTCATTTCCCAAGAAATGTTTTTCCCTCTTAAAATTTCCACAAACTCTCATCTCAACCGTTGATTTTCTAAGATTAAATGTCAACCATCTTTCTATCAACCTATTTGACCTAGTCAGCCCTAGGATTCAAAAAAGTTGTCAAATGTAATATAGACACACACACACACACACTATCATAACCCGTGCCAGTGGGCACGGTTCATTTAAGCTTTTTCCCCGCGAAATCTTTATTCCCCAAAAAATTATTAAAATTTAAAAGATTAACAAATTAGAGTAAAAATATTTAGCGGCGTGGGTGCCTTCAGCGCGAAACAACAAATTTGGCGCAGGCGCCTTTGACGCGGAACAACAAATTCGGCGCGGAACAACAAATTGACATAAAAAACCCATGCCAGTGGGCACGGTTCATTTAAGATTTTCTCCCGCGAAATCTTTGTTCCCCAAAAATTATTAAAATTAAAAAGAATAACAAACTAGCGTAAAAGTATTTAGCGGCACGGGCGTCTTCGGCATGGGCGTCTTCGGCGCGGAACAACAAATTCGGCACAGACGCCTTCGACACGAAACAACAAATTCGGCGCAGAACAACAAATTCGACACAGTCGCCTTCGACACGAAACAACAAATTCGGCACCGACGCCTTCGACACGGAACAACAAATTCGGTGCGAACGCCTTCGGTGCAGACCAACAAATTAACGCAACAAGAACCCGTGCCTGCGAGTACGGTTCAATTAAGATTTTCCCCTACGAAATCTTTATTTACCAAAAAATTATTAAAATTAAAAAAACAAATTTGCGTAAAAATATTTAGCAGCGCGGAACAACAAATTCGGCGCAGAACAACAAATTAGCGTAAAAAACCCGTGCCCGCGGGCACGGTTCATTTAAGATTTTCCCCCGCGAAATATTTGCTCCCCAAAAAATTATTAAAATTTAAAAGAACAATAAATTAGCGTAAAAATATTTAGGGGCACGAGCTCCTTAAGCGCGGAACAACAAATTCGACGTGGGCACCTTCGACACGGAACAACAAATTCGCGTAAAACAACAAATTTGGCGCAGAACAACAAAAATTTTTTAGCCGGAGCATTCGGCGCGGAACAACAAATTAGCGTTAAAAAATTTCGCGGGCGCCCACTGGTTGCTTTCAAAGCTGGACCAAATTTCAAAGCTTACATTCATGGTTTCAAAGCTCCCTTCATTGCAAAGTTGGACCAAATTTCAAAGCTGGACCAAATTTGAAAGCTTACATTTATGGTTTCAAAGCTTCATCTAAACCTTCCATTTTCCAATATCAAATCTCAGGCACTCTTTATCTTGTTCTAGTCAGCCCTAGAATTCAAAAAAGATTGTCAAATGTATAATAGATATATGACAATCTTCGAGTGCAAAAAACATGGTGCGAAAGCCAGTGCGCAAAGTTTTTTTCTTTTTTTGAAAAAAAAAATTTCAAAATTCTTTTTGATGTTTAATCCATATAATTACCATGGAAAATAATGGGTGAACCCAATGTGGATTAGAGCACACATCCACCCGTTACAAATTTAACGGTCTCAAAACGTGCGAATTTGTTGAAATGCCTAGATCGAAGGCCAAATGACATTATTTCTCAACGATTATTTTTTGAGGGAAGCATAACAACATATAATGAAGGTTGAAAACAAAATTTTGAAAACAAAATTTCAAAAAAAACTAAAAACATTTTCTGACGGCACAAAATGTTCTCAATTGAAGATTAATGTTCTCAATTGAAGATTTACACACACACACACACACACACACACACACACACACACACACACACACACATGCAAATTTTCATGTGCAAAAATCACTGTGCAAAAAACGTGAGAAAATAGTTTTATTGGATTTTTCTCAACAATCCAAACTATTGAATGTGGTCTAAACATACTAATACACATACAAACCAAAATCAAGAACCCTCCCCCCAAAATCAAGAACCTTCAAAACTACACTCTCTGCTATTGTTTTTGAAGGGTTGAATATTCTAGAACCCCAAAACAATGAAAACCGGTTGAACCCAAGAGGTTTTGCCCGCTTATCCACCAATCACAAATTTAATGGTTTTTGTATGAATAGAACTTTTGCGACAAATAAACGGGAAAAATCTATTGGGTTCACTTGATTTTCGGTGTTTGGGGTTTTAGAATATGAGCAATCAACAGTTCTGATCCTCCAAAAAAATAACGGATGATGAAGTTTGAAGGTTGCTATACAAATATTAAAGGTAAGGAGTTAGTAGTCACACTATGACAATAGAACAAACAGGTATAAGTGTACCCTTTTAAAGAACATGGAAACATACACTAAACAATATATAATTACACAATAATCTTAAAACAAAACAAACCATAATAGCCACAAAACAAAACAAAACAGATACCGCATTGATATTGTACTGCCTATAACCGGGAAATATTGTTTCAACTGCAGTATACGCCACAACTAGCAAACACAGTTTTTAAAAATAATCTGACAGTAATTTTACAAGATATCGTCACATATATTACACGATATATTTTCATGAAAATCTTTTCCAGCCTTTTCACGAAAATTGTAGGAAGGTAATCCAACAAATAATAACAGCCGGTACCTCATCTACAATGGATGCCGTCAATATGAACTTGACCGCCAACCCTTCAGCATTTGTTTGCACAGCGAAGGGTGCCTGCATACAGAAGCTAAAATGTTAACAGAAAAGTCGAATGGAATGAAAAAGATTGGTATGCATGATTAGTACCAACTCTCGGTGACTCTTTTTCTGATAGAGCACATAAGAGAGAAACCCATGCGCTCGAACAATTTCTAAATTCTTGTTATACGACCCACTTGCCCAATAATATAACACAAGGATCGATGGTTTGCAATGAAAATTCACAAACGAACCATACATGACAGTATTATCATGAAAAACTGTAGATTTTATTCAAGTGTTAATTATTAACATATTCATAGAACATAAAATACGTAGTAATATCCATGGCTATTCAAGAGATCCAAACTTAGGGAGAGAAGGTTGCCCCTTACTCTGAATTACAAACTTTGGGAACCACACTGCAGAGAAATGATTTTGTGAAGTGGGAAACTCCCATCTTTCTGTTCTTTTTCTGAAACATGTTCCCTTCCTTGGTTGATTCTACAATGATGCATTTTCTAATGATTGCAACAGAAATTGTGCTCTTTTCCCGCTCCCTTGCTCACATTTCTCTCTGTAAAGCACAAAGATTCATCTACTTGATATCTCTAAGATTTTAGGCTTTTGGGGTTTACCTGGGGTTTTGCTGGAGGTGATGAATTTCCAGCTTCTACGGCTACATTGTGCCTTCGTTTTTCTGCACAATCTTTTGGATGATTGTCTTGATGCCTCTCTCTACTAGGAAACCATTTCCTTGGTACAATGATACATATCCATTAATAACTCTCATAGTTTGAAACAAAAGTATGATTCTGGTGGTCATTTAAATTGGCCTACCATTCAAACTGGATCTGGACATACCACGACAGCGATCTTGTTTGGCCATGACTTCCTCATCAGTTAACAAGGACTTGCATCGAAGATAACAAGGCAAGCTATCCACTGGTTGATGGTTTTATGACAAGATACTTTCTATATAATAGTCAACATAAGTTGATGGACCATGTCATCTAATTGGAACATGGATTTTTAAGGTACTTGGAGAGAGACTCTATAAACCATCAAACAAGATTAGAGTGTGATAGTCCAAACCAGTGCAGCATTCTGTTCAGCTGGTGAAACATAGTGAACTGCCAAAAGTTCTATACAAATCACTTTAAAATTGCATGATGTGGCCATAGATAGCTTGCACTATTTCCAAATATCTACAAGAAAACGAGATTCCAGAATAGCTATTCCATCTATAGTTTTATAGGATTTTATTTGTATCCCGTCTTTCTTATCTTCAGTAAAAAGAAAGAAAAACTTACCATTAACCTTTCCTTGAGCAGAACAAATAATCGTATACTCTAACAAGTCTTTTGCAGCATCTGCCATTGAATAGAATAAACATCAAATCAACATAGCCAAATCACGTAAAAGCCAAGAATAGAGCCTGTGTAAGTTTTGATTTCTAAAACTAAAATAAAAAATTCTTAAGTAAAATACAAACCATGTTTCATTGTAAGCGATGGATCTTCTTCTTCTACACGCCCAACTATCTTTGCTGGATTTCCAGCAACCATGCTATAAATCAAATAAATTAAAAAAATGTCAACTAACCTATGCCATTGACATCTTGTAAACTTAAATTGTGCAGGAGGGCCATAGGAGTATAAAATCATATGAAAACAAAATATATAGAGCAGAAACTGTTTAATGGAATTCCAAGATAAAGGCACAACCATGATTTGATGCTCCCTCCCTCTCAAACATTTACCCATTCACATAGAAGGAAAACTTATTCACATAACTTCCAGAGTATAAAGCTGGCATTAAAAAAGTTTATTAGAAGTTTCCATCATTCCATCCAATGTAACCAAGGGCACATATCACATCAGTACATGGAACGAAGACAAGTACATAAAATGCTACTACGCTACTGGTCTAAAACATGGTCTAAAACATCGTACGTTGGGGGTAGTTCAGTAGGATGCTTAGTACGAACGAAATACATTTATTAGGAATGGAAAATAGATTTCTACGAGATTGTTAAAGAGTTATTGTATATCTATATTTATATTTATGGCTGTGTGCACAATAGTTTGTATTATAAAACTGAGCAAATGTCACCTCATCTTGGTAATAATGAGCTTTTGTTTATTCTAAAAAGCTGTTAAGAAACGTTAATTTTATCGTTTCAAATCTCTATTGTACCATAATTTAGAACGTGTGACCTGGACCGGGGACTGTGCGGGGTGCGGGGTTTAGTGACTGATTCCAGCTAAGTGATTTAACGTGACTACAAACACTTTACCTTTAGACATTGGCAAATGCATAAAACAAACATTAAGCAGACATTGATGTTCAAATTAATGTTCAAATTGGACATGTGGACAACGAAATTTTAGCAAGATATATGAATAATACTAATTAAATGGGAATGCACATTAATCTTCCCCTTTGACGTATATTGCGTGTAATGGTCGGGAATTTCAGTAGGAGTGTTAGATATTTTCTATAATTTTAACTAAATTTTTCTAGCTATTTTACCTAATATTTTTTCATTTTCTCCTCGTTTCCTTAATTTCATTTCTTTTTCACAAAGCTTGACATAAGACCCACCAGTGTTCTAAAACAAGTTATATGCGGCCGCATATAAGGATGCGGCCTTTGACCGCATGAGAATTAAGATATGCGGTCGAATTATGCGGTCGGCCGCATAATCGACTGCATAAATGTTATGCGACCGAATATGCGAATATGCGGGCGCATAATCGGCAACTAAAAAATCCCAACCCGTTAAGAAACATGACCCGTTAAACATAAAAATCAGTTTTTTAATTTTAAAATACTTATGTTTGACATGCTTTTGATTTGGACGTAAAACTAAATAGTTATGTTTTGTATGTAGATTACTTTAGACGTTAGATTTTAGTTATTTTATGTATTGCTCGTCATAATGACGCTGATATTTTAGCATGAATTAATTCATATTTTAAAAGCTAATTTGATTTTTTTCCTTATTCCTATAATTCTTATCTTTTTTAATTTAATATATACAAACACATAAACTTATTGCTTATTTCTATACTAAATTATTCATTTTCGCGTAAACCGCGTAAACCGCATAATCGGCTGCGTAATCCGCTTATGCGCTATGCGCTCATAGACCGCGCGCATAATGAAACCGCCTTTTATAACACTGAGACCCACCACGGCCCACTTAATTTTATTCTTCTTCCATTCACTCAAGCCCAAAGCCCATTCTCCCCAAATCATTATTTTACTTCTCCAAGTCCAAGCCTGCAGCCCAAGCAATTTATTTAATTCCCTTTATCTTTGTTTAGAAGCCAACCGGTCCACTTGTCTTATTTATTTCATTTTCTTCTCCACAAATAAAAGCCCAAGCCCAAAACCAATTAAGTTAACCGAAAACCAAAAAAAGAAATCAATGGCCCAACCATCATCTTTAATTTACCAACACCATTGGGTTTCTCTCTTCCTTTCTCTCCTTCGAAACACAACAGCAATCAAAGCCCTAAACCACAAGACGCCACTCTTCACCTCTCGGCAACCGACCATCTTCGACTAAGGGCATGTTCTTTTGTCCGAGAGTAGGGGAAAAAAGTGGCCGGTTGCACTATTCATCCACTTTTTAGTGGAATCCTTCCACACTTTCTCAAGGTGTGTTCGTTTGCAACGTCGGTGAATTGTGAAATTTCGCTGACGTGGAGGCTGCAGACAGGAATTCATCCCCTCTTTTGAAATCGGAGAAAATTGGCCCGATTACAGTGGATTCTCACATGCAAGTGGGCCCCTCTCTCTCCTCCCATCAATCGCAGCAGAGATTACGATTTATTTTTTTGCTTTGTATTCGCTGCCGCCCGTCAAAACAAATGGGGCCACCGCTATTTGCACATAAGATTACACATTTTGCTCCTAATTAATTATATTAAGTATTAATTAGTTTGTATATTAATTAATTAATTTAGCTTTAAGTATTTAGTTTAGGTTAAAATAGCACAAATTAAATTTGAGTGGACCCCACACCACTTTCCAACAAACAACTTTCTTCATCCAAAAGAACACACTACACGAAGTGGGCCCCACCTCAACTTTCCAACTCCACAATCTAACTCAACTTTCCAACAAAAGAACACTCTACACCAAATTTCTCTCTCATCAGATTCCACACTTCTCAACTTTCCCAATTTATACTTTCCTACAAAAGAACATGCCCTAATCCATCTCCAAATCGAACTCCTCTCCACGCACAACTCTCTCCCCCTTCCTATATATGTGTGTGTGTGTGTGTGTGTTATTTTCTAGGGTTTTAATCATGCAAAAAATCTCCTCTTTTCTGCTCAAAATCCAGATTTCATTTTCCCTCGGATTTTTGGGGTTTTGATCTCTTGTTGAGGCGTGATTTCTTCGGATTTTGGCCATCATCAATTATCGGTAGAATATCTCTATTTCCACTTATCGGGTTATTTTTTAATTTCTTGTTTTAAATCAAATGAATATGGAAATCGTTTGCTTGCATGGTTGTTGGGATTTTGTGGGGTTATTTGGGGAAGATGATGATTCACTTTATCTCAAAGTATTTTTCCATATGCGAGAATCTGTCGGCAACCCTTAGACTTGGCGGTGACCCTCGCCGCAGCTCAAACGGTTTCTTATTCTTTCAGTTGGATCTCTTTTCCAGTTGACCGCCGGAGTTGATCTGGCCACCATCGTGAGGGTTTTGTTGCTCGAATTTCTCACCGCTAGCGGTTGTTTCCTTGAGTTGTTGGGTTGTTGGTTCGTCTTTGGGCTTGCCCTTGCGTAATTGGCCACTGGACCTTTAACTGTTGTTGAATGTGCTTGGATCTCGGCCATTAGTTGGATTCCTGGGCTTTTGCTTACTATTTGGCTATTGGTTCTTTGGGTTTGCATTGTTTGGCCAGTTGACTATTTTCACGAGCTTGTGTTAACTGCGGTGAGTACTTGTTATTGTTGCTATAATTAAGTCGGCGGCAAGAATCTCTATGTGCTGGTAGACCATAGACAATTCCTAGTTGCTGAAACGTGAATCTGATCCCCATGGACTTTTTGATCCCTATGAGATTACTTAATTTTTGGGTTTTAAATAATTTCTGATTTTAATTGTTTAAATTGTTTTCTTAAATTGTTAATTAATCGGTGCAACGAGAATTTGATTGACATCAACCCCTTACAACAATTGTGGTTTTACTTAATACACATGAATGCAATAATTTGAATAGTCAAACAATATCTCTAATTGTGCAGTTAGGATAAGAACTATGCATACAACAATACCAGAATGATCTCATGGTGAACTCGATATTGGAACATATTCAATACTGTTAAGTGACTAGTACATCTGTTGAACACATGAACCGAGGATGCACAGGGCCTGCAGGCCCCCGACATCAGCCGACCCAGTCGAGGGCTCTAGAGGGGCCGCCTGCCAGTTTGGGGGGCCAACAGCCCCTGTCGAAGCATCTGCAAGGGCTGCTGCCCCCTTTTGAGCAACCCAGAGGGCCGAGGCCCTGTTTCAGCAACATGTTGGGCCGGCGGTCGTGTTCCAACAGCAAGTGGGCCCACCGGCCCCTAATCTTGGCCAAGGGGCCCGTCGGCCCCCAGTCTTGGCGGTGGGCTTTTCGACTAGAAGACAGTAGCCGGCGGCTGTTTTCCAGCAGCCGGCGGCCACTTTTCAGCATTCTGTAAAGTTTTCTGACCCCAAACAGGGCCGAACAGCAGGTTTTTGGGCTGAAACGTATACGCGTACCTACGACGCAACTTCTAGACATTGGCGGGGATATCAGGGCCCTCCCATGGTGCTTTACGAGGACTACAATAGATACCACGAGACTGATCGTGGAGGAGAAGATTGGGGAAACACGGCGTGGGATGGAGCTGATGAAGGGAACTATGGTTACGACGTACCACCTCCCCCTCCTCTGCGACACCAGGACTACCAGCAGGGGAGAGGTGCACATAAAGGGTTTTCTGCGGAGAATTGAGTCAGGAAACTGAAGATGCCCGTCTTTGAGGGGGAGGACCGAGATTCATGGATATACATGGTGGAGTGATACTTTAAGGTGTCAATGGTTCAGGAGATGTATTGGCTTAGGGCAGCTAGGGTCAGCCTGGAGGGAGAGGCATTGTCGTGGTATCGGTGGACACAGCAGGACCGCCCTTTTCGCTCATAAAAGGAGTTCACGACACTCATACTGGAACGTTTTTGGGAGGTGCAGGCGGGCAGTGCATGTGAGAGGTTGTATTCCTTGAGACAGGAGGGGACAGTTGGTAATATATCAAGTTCGAGATGTTGGCAAGCCGAGTCCGTGGGGGTGTCTGGAGTCCCTTGAGGGTTATTTTATGTAGGGGCTGAAGCCCACCATCAGAGCGGAGCTGAAGATCCAGAAGCCCACGGATTTGCGAGATCGGATGAATCTCGCGAGGATGGTGGAAGACAGACTGGCAGAGGAGAGGAGAGCTCAGGGGCATGGGGAGTCCCTTCATTTCGGGGACAGGAACCTGTAGGGTGACAGAAGGCAACCACGGGATGGGCAGCGGCCACATGATGGGTAGCGACCAATAAGGAGAAAGGTGTTGAGGCTCAACCAGATGGGCAGATACGTCGGATGACAGAGGCTGAGATACGAGAAAAACATGCCAAAGGATTATGCTTCAAGATGACGAAAAGTTCTCTCCGGGACACCGGTGTGACGACCATAGCTTGCAGATATTGATAGCGAATGAGGAGGATGGAGAGGGCGTGGTAGAACTGGAGGCTGACAAGGAGGAGGATCAGGAGCACCTGCACTTGGAATAACCGTCCACGCACTTCACGCACCACCTTGAGGACTAGATGATTCTTCGGGGGGCGGAGTAATGATGCGTTTGGGATTTTTGGCAAGGGGCATTTTCATAAATTCAGAAATTAGAGGGGGTTTTTCGTAAATTCGGCAATTCTGTAATTTTCCTCTCTTTATAGCCTAGGGCCGGCCATAATGGGGATCATTCTTGATTCGTTGAGACTTTTAGTTTATTTCTTAGTTAATTTGTCTACGGACATTAGTTGGAGATTTAGGCTTTGATCTCAAAGCAAAAGCTAGGAGTTTGTCTCTTCTCGAATTGAGTTGTGTTATCTTCTTATTTCAGATCTGAAAATCAAATAAAAATCCTATTTTTATTTTTTATTTGTTCTTCCACCAAAAATCCCACCTGTTGTCCATAAAAGCCCTAATCGTATCATCGAGTGCTCTTCTAGAGTTAAATGATTACAACAAAGGGCTCGAGGGCTTGTTCTTCATCGATAGAGGTGATGGTTTATTTCTGGAAGAGCGGTAGGATTTTTGGAGGCGGTGAATTCTTCTTCGTCACTCCAGGTATGTTCCTCTCTCTCTCTCTCCCTCTCTCTCTTCTCCTCTTCTTTTCCTTGATCTTCTTCTTTTTTATGGATGTTGACTTAGATGTTGTTAGTGATGTGATTGTAACGCCTCGTTCCCTGAGTGCCGTCACAATTTAAAATAGTCATATGCAGGTACTGCAGGTGCCAGTGAAGTCAATGTGGAGCAATGCAAAAAAGAAATGAAAATACTCATTTAAAACATGTTAACACAATTCTGAACGGGAAATAACATTGTAATCTTACACTACAACTGAAACGTAAATACTACACCTACCTCAGCCGCCTCAATGCTCAAAGTCTGCACCAGAAGCTCTGACTCCTCGTGCTCAGATGCATCTGTATGATCATGTGCGTCACCTAGCGGGGCAACAAAAGTCGCACCACATCTCAGTAGAGTAAACAATATCTAACCAAGCGACATGAATGATAATAACGATGCACAAAAGTAGATATGAGCAACAGTTATAATGGTATGGTACAGAAATGTAACATGTTATGATTGTTTAATGTCCACAAACTACTATAAGGTGGTACGCACTAAAGTGAACCAATCCTAGGTCGTGACTTATGAGGGAGAGTGCGGTGTTAGTAACAGACTACTCAGGATCCATTCAAATGTTAGTACATGGAATAAGTGATAGATCGTGGAATAGAAATCCTCCCAGACCAGGGCCAAAAGACAAGCTCCAATCGCTCACGCACTCTCGCAATCATAAGTTTTTCCAAAACTCAGCGAGTCAAGCTAGATTAATTAATTAACATTTTTAGTGTTGTGATGTGGTCTAAGCTTAATATCAGGTAAACTACGTAGTCAAGGGGGTCCATAGATAATAATTGAATGCAGCAACCAGACATGTCAGAGCCAATCTCAATCCCGCTAGTCATTTCTCAACAGTGATATCACAAGTAACATCCCTTGGCTACGCAATTTAACACAATATTAAACTTCTTGCACTAGCATGCTCAAGGAGATAATTAAATGGCAAAACATTAAAGATGGCATTAAGATAAAGTTAAGCAGAGATATGAGATATCATGATATTTCAGAGTGAACCAATATTAAAAGAAACAACACACCAACTTTCTATGTAATGAACCAAGAAACGATGAAAACAAAATAATTGCTTGATAAAGAAAAACCCGAAAGTAAACGCATAATGGCTCTAGAGGTTCTAGGCCAGATGGATCAGATTTGGGTCTTTTCATCACGTTGTGGGGGAGCCCGTGCTTACAGCTAAGTCCACGGGGCTTCTAGCAAGGGAAACATGGGCTAACGACCAAGACAGTGGGGGAAAGTTGCTCAGATCCCAAGTAAACCACACCAAACCCCAAAACCCAAAACAGTGAGCAAGGGAACCAGCTGAACCCAAACAGTAAGCAGAAGAAGCCAGCTGCAACCAACAACCCAAGGACCCAAGACAACAAGTAAAAGGGCCAGCCACAACCAACAACCCAAGGACCGAAGCTAGCAAGCAGAAGGGCCAGCCGCAACCAACCAAAGGACCCAATACAACAAGTAGAATGGCCAGCCGCAACCAACCCAAGGACACAAGACAGCAAGCGAGGAAGAGGCTGAACCCCAACGCAGCAAGCCAAGAGAGCCACCAAAAACCAAAACAGCAAGGAAGCCCAAACCCGCAAGCAAGAGAAGTCACCAAACTCAACACAACAAGCACACAACAGCAAGGAAGTCAGCCAAACCCAACACAACTCCAAGCAAGAACCCTGGGACCCCACAACAAGCAAGCGAGGGAACCAACCCCACGATAAAGTTGTAGGGAATCAAACCCTAACATATCTCCATAAATCATCCTCTCCCGACTCTTCAAAATCCGATATTTTGCAAAATACCCAATGATTCCCACCCAGCTTTAAGCATGCAATAATCGAAATCAAAACTGCAGAGTATAGGATAGAGTCTACCGAAAATATGCTGATTAAACCAAGAAAATTAAAGAACCGAAGCCGCAGCAAGATTCGAAGAAATCGCTGCAAAATCAGATCGATAAAGCTCCACAATTTGGAGAAATACTTATAGTGATGTAGCCAAGAAGGAGAAGTGTGTTAAATAGCAACCGGAGCAACCCCAGGGGCGTACGTCCTTGCAGCAAGAAGGAATGGCCTCCGCAAGGCCGTACAAGAGGAGAGGGGGCGTTGCTTCACCCCATCGTCGAAGCCCTAGCGGGCTGCTGCGAGCGTGAGAGAGAGAGAGAGAGACGCATCGATGAAGCCCCAGCAGGCTCGATGCAAGGAAAAATGAGAGAGGTGGAGGGGATTTAAGTGAGCCCATTGGGCTTGGGCTCAAGCGAGCCGAGGAAAAGAAATAGAAAAAGAAAAGAAAGAGTGGGGAGGAAATGGACCATTACATTCCATACACCTTATAAAAAATTCCGTCCTAGAAATTCTCATAAGGTAGATCGAGTCAGTCGAATATCGCACTTCCTGCATACTCTACACTATTCACGAGGCGATTGCGCGGACATGCATGGGCCACCACTTTGTAACGCACCGTTCCCCGGGTGCCGTCACAATTTAAAACAGTCATATGCAGGTCCTGCAGGTGCCAGTGAAGTCAATGTGGAGCAGTGCAGAAAGAATTGAAAATGCTCATTTATAACATGTTAACACAGTTCTGAACAGAAAATAACATTACAATATTACACTACAACTAAAACGTAAATACAACACCTACCTCAGCCGCCTCAAGGCTCAAAGTCTGCACCAGAAGCTCTGACTCCTCGTGCTCAGGCGCCTTCGTATGATCATGTATGTCACCTAGTGGGACAACAAAAGTCGCACCACAACTCGATAATAGACAATATCTAACCAAGAGACAGAAATGATAATAACGACGCACAAACGGAGATATGAGCAACAGTTATAATGGTACGGTACAAAAATGTAACATGTTATGATTGTTTAATGTCCACAAATTATTGTAAGGTGGTAACTAATCCTAGGTCGTGACTTATAAGGGAGAGTCCGATGTGCAACCCGAAGACCTTGGACCGCAAAGGTGCTACCCCGGGCCTAGTGACAGACTACTCAGGATCCATTCAAATATTAGTACATGGAATAAGTGATAGATCGTGGAATAGAAATCCTCCCAGACAGGGGCCAAAAGACAGGCTCCAATCGCTCCTGCACTCTAGCAATCATAAGTCTCCTCAAAACCCAGCAAGTCAAGCTAGATTAATTAATTAACATTTTTAGTGTCGTGATTTGGTCTAAGCTTAATATCATGTAAACTACGTAGTCAAGGGGGTCCATAAATAATAATTGAATGTAGTAACTAGACATGTCAGAGCCAATCTCAATCCCACGAGTCATTTATCAACAGTGATATCACAAGTAACACCACTTGGACTACGCAATTTAACACAATATTAAACTTCCTGCACTAGCATGCATAAAGAGATCATTAAATGGCACAACAATACAGCTGGCATTGAGACAAAGTGAAGCAGAGATATTTCCCATATCATGATATTTCAGAGTGAACCAATCAGGGGCGGAACCAGGATGAGATGACGGGGGGGGGCAATGGCAAAAAATATAAAGCATCGGATAACTATATTAAATAAATTCATATGAAGGATGTTACATCAAATAACATTTAAACTCTCATTTAAATATATCAAAATATGTCATTACATTTCACCATGTTAAAATGCAGAATGTCTTTCTTCCATGTCACGAAAATCATCTATAATTGACTCCACACTAATTTTTTCAGCAATTTCTTTCTCAATGTACACAAGCAAACAATCAGTCAAGAAATCATCTCACATCTTGTTACGAAGTGTAGTCTTGACTATATTCATCGCTGAAAAAGAACGCTCTGTAGTAGCTGTAGAAACTGGAAGTGTGAGAATAAGAGTTATCACTCTATACACAAGAGGATATACTTCTGCTTTCCTAGTTCTTACCAACCATTGACATAGATCAGAAATTGTTATCAATGCTTTAAAATCTGGAAGATGTCGGACATGATCAAAATGTTGAAATTGTATGTGCAACTGTGTCATCTCATATTCTGTAAAGTCTTGATGGTAAAATTTTTGTACCAATTTGCAAATATCATCAATTCTGAATGATATACGCATCTCTCTTGGATCTAAAGCAGAACTGAGTATGATCAATTCCACGGTGTTCTCATTGAATTTGTTGTTCAATTCCTGTAACTGAGAGTCTATCACTGCATTGAAAACATCAACTTTATAATAATGTTCCACTGTAATTTCATTTTGTTGATGCCGAGCTCTTCCTCTTCTTGCAATATGACGAGCGCTAAAATCTGGTACATGTATACTGACTGCTTCACAAAAAGATCTCACAGTTGTAACCAAATTGTCCCAGCCATCATCTCTTAACTTTTGAATGAGCATCTTAGTAGATGAAACAAGATGCATTGCATTTAAGATGTCTTGAGATTGGAGTTGCAAAGCTTGACAAAGTATATTAGAAATCTCTAAAACTTCTCGCATAAGATGCAAAATGAAAACAAAGTCAAAAGTAGTCATTGCCTCATAAGCCGAATCTGCATCACCCCGCTGTGCAGAAGTAGCTCCATCCTCAATAATGTTCAATAAAACTTCACATGTTGCACTAAACATCTTCAACAAACTAGAAATTGATTTCAAGTGAGAACTCCAACGGGTATCACCAGCTCTTTGCAGAGAACCTATTTGATTAAGGCCTTTTCCACTTTGAAGCTCATCGGTCTCAAGTAAATAAGCAATATTTGAAGCATGAGCAGCTTTTAGTTGGTCATTGCGCTTACATGATGCACCAACAATATTGATAATGGAATTTAACTAGGTAAAAAACTGATGGACATGAATAATTTCCTTGGATGCAGCAACTAATGCCAATTGTAAACGATGAGCAAAACAATGAACATAATAAGCATGTGGACATTCATTTGAAACCAAAGCTTGCAAACCATTCCATTCTCCACGCATGTTACTTGCACCATCATAACCTTGCCCTCGGATAGATTGAACATCAAGATTGTACTGAGAGAGCATCGAAAAAATCCCTTCTTTCAAAGTTAATGCCGCAGTGTCTTTGACATGAATAAGCCCAAAAAAGCGCTCTTGTATGTAGCCATCTTTGTCGACAAATCTCAAGACAATTGACATTTGCTCTTTTTTAGATTCATCACGAGCTTCATCAACAATTAAACAATACTTTGAATCACCAATTTCTTCACGAATGTCCTTCCTCACTTTAGTTCCCAAGACATGCAAAATTTGTTTTTGTGTTTTTGGTGATGTATATGATGCATTTCGTGGAGCTTTATCCAAAACTGCTGCTACTTTATCATTAAAAGAGGCGATGAAACTCAACAGTTCTAAAAAGTTTCCACGATTTCTTGATGACTTAGACTCATCGTGTCCCCTAAAAGAGCAACCTTGAAATGCAAGCCACCTAACTGTCTCAACTGAAGCTTTCAAACGAAGTCTGTTTTCCATGACTTCCTGTGATGTGAATTTCTCAAACCTTCTCGCAATATGAGATGATTGATTCATAAGGTCTGCACATGCTTTCTCAGCATTTCTATGAGGTGAATTGAGATCTTTTCCAATATGGGCTAAAAGTGCACAATTTTTTCCGTCCTTCACCTTTTTCCATGATCGAAATCCATTAACAGTGAATGCATCGGATCCAGAAGGTCCATTTTGTTTATGAAATAGAAAGCATGGTAGACAAAATATAGCATCTGCTGTTGGAGAATATTCTAACCAAGAAGGAAAAAGCTTAAACCATGATGCTTGAAAACTTCGTGAGTGTTTTTCACCTGATGTTGGATACTTAGAAAGTGTACACTGATAAGGACCAGCTTTAATATAAGCTCTTCGAACTTCGTCGTGCTTCTCACTTGTATACTTCCATATTTGTGGTCGTAATCCCGGATCACGTTCTAATGTGTTGATATCAAACTCGTCATCGATTTCAACTCTTTGAAATTTTGGAACATGATCCTCAGACTGCACATGACTCTCAATCAATGGAGTTTCAATACTTTTTCTTTTAAAGAATGAATCGATTGTTGTTGACTTTTTCATCTAAAAAATAGGATAAAGTATGGATTAGCCAATTCTAGATTTAAGATAGCTCACAATTCAAGATTTCTACACAATTGTTAACTATAACAACGACATAATGAGACATTAAATTCTAGAAAATAATAGAAATGATGAAATAGACATTAAATTTATCAGAAATAATTTCATTTTCAATGTGAACATCTAATTTCGACATATAACTTTAAGAACTAAGCACTGCCCGTGATATTGACACTAGTTGCAAACACAATTCTATTTTTTCCTACAAAAACAACAGATTTTGATCACATTGACAATTTGACATTATTATTTAAACATGAAAGATACACAACACTTTGAGCATAAATCATGAGCAGTCGGTTTACTCATTAGAAATAAAAAGTAAAACCAAAAAATTGCTTACCGAATTATAGAGAGATGAGATCTCTTAAGCTAGCAGTCCAACAGATAATACAAAGACAGAATCAGCCCATGAACGAGAGGGTGTCGCGACAATTGCGTGCCCTAATTTTCAATTTAAGTCCAAAAAAGGAATTTCAACGAGCTTACTCACCGAAAGTAAACAAAAGGAAAAAAAAATCAGAAACAAATGAGTAATCAAACAAATGAGTAATCAGAAAATTGCTCACCAAAATTTCAGAGATGAGATAGATGACGTGATGCCGGAAGTCGTGCAGCATCTTACGTCTCGTTGGTGACGTAATCGAAGACTCGAACTGTCAAACATGACTCTCCTATTGACTTCTTGAATTTCTTTTCCTTTAAAAGCACCAAAAGGAAGAATATTGTCAGTTGTCACCCATTGAACTTACGGTTTTTTTGACTTACTCCAATTACAGAACATACTGTTTTTTTTGACTAGAAATCATAGCATCAGGTTGCATTCTCTATGTTTAGCCACTGAACATATGGTTTACTGACACTAATTGAATTTATGTTGCATAAAGTCAGAATTCATCCACTGATCCACATCTAAGCAAAAACAAAATTCTAAATTTATGATGCAATGTACTTCAGATTCTTAGATTATAGCTAAAGTAGAGATTTCGAAGTGGGATTCGCCGACTACCCATCAAAATTCCAACTTTTTCCCAGAAAAAGCCAGGATTCAGAAAACCCATGTTAATCCATCCATCAAAAGCCCAGATTTGTAAAATAAAATTAATTTTAAAAAAATCACATCGCAATATCACATGATTCGCATCAATGACTTACTCCAATTACTGGATTGAGATTTGAGAGGTGCTGCCAGGGTTATCGTCACCGGAGAGCCTGTAGGAACGCGCAATGGTTCGGTGGACGCCGACGAGGGAATAAGAACGAGGTTACGACTTACAAGACGGCAGCTTTTGCCAATTTGCCCTAATCTCTGATCGGGGTTTTTTTCCGATGAGAAGCTCTCGCATCTACGGTCCACGACTCCACGGTACTTTGATTTGCAGTTGAGTGCTGGGCCGGGCCCCCTCAAGCGATTATTCTTTCAGCGAGAATGGGCTCAAAGCAAAAGTATTAATGTTTTTTTGAGAAAATTTGGGGGGGGCCACGTTCAGCTTGGTCCGCTCTTCTGGCCAGAGCAAAGCTGCAAATGAATTTATTTTTTTAAAAAAAAATTAAAAAATTGGGGGGGGGGGGCCCGGGCCCCCCACGTTTCGCATGCGTCCGCCCCTGGAACCAATATTAAAAGAAACAACACAACAACTTTCTATACAATGAACCAAAAAACAATGGAAACACAATAATTGCTTGATAAAGAAAACCCTGAAAGTCAAACTCATAATGGCTCTAGAGGTTTTAGGCCAGAGGGATCAGATTTATGGTCTTTTCATCGCGTGGTGGGGGGAGCCCATGCCTACGGCAATGTCCACGGGGTTTCTAGCAAGGAACCAGGGGCTAACGACCAAGATAGCGGGTGAATGTGGCTCAGATCCCAAGCAAATCACGCCAAAATCCAAAACAGCGAGCATGGAAACCAGCCGAACCCAAACAGCAAGCAGAAGAAACTAGCCGCAACCAACAACCCAAGGACCCAAGACAGCAAGCAGAAGGGCCAGCCACAACCAACAACCCAAGGACCCAAGACAGCAAGCAGAAGGGCCAGCCACAACCAACAACTCAAGAACCCAAGACAGCAAGCAGAAGGGCCATTCGCAACCAACAACCACCCAAGAACCCAAGACAGCAAGCGAGGAAGAGGCCGAACCCTAACGCAACAAGCGAAGGGGACCACCGAATCCCAAAACAACAAGGAAGCCCACCCGCAAGCAAGGAAAGCCACCGAACTCAACACAACAAGAAAACATCAGCAAGGAAGTCAGCCGAACCCAACACAACCCCAAGCAAGAACCCCGGGACCCTACAACACGCAGGCGAGAGAACCAACCCCACGATAGAGTCGTAGGGAATCAAACCCTAACCTATCTCTACAAATCATCCTCTCACGACTCTTAAAAATCCGATATTTCCGCAAAATGCCCAACGATTCCCACTCAGCTTTAAGCATGCAATAATCGAAATCAAAACTGCAAAGTAAGTGATAGAGTCTACTGAAAATATGCCGATTAAACCAAGAAAATTAAAGAACCGAAGCCACAGCAAAATTCGAAGAAATCACCGCAAAATCAGATCGATAAAGCTCCGAAATTTTAAGAAATACTTACAGTGTTGTAGCCAAGGAGGAGGAGAATGGTGCAAAATAGCAACCGGAGCAACCCCATGGAGCGTAGTCCTCGCAGCAAGAAGGAATGGCCTCCGCAAGGCCATACAAGAGGAGAGGGGGAGTTGCCGTCGCAGGAGAGGAGTGCTGCAAGAGGACGAAAGAGAGGACGAAAAAGGAGAGGGGGCGTGCCGCTCGTACGAGAAGAGGGGCCTACGCCTTCGTCGAACGAAGAGAGGCGTTCGCCTCATCGTCAATGCCCTAGCAGGCTGCTGCGAGCGTGAGAGAGAGAGACGTCGATGAAGCCCCAGCGGTCTCGATGCGAGAAAAAATGAAAGAGGTGGAGGGGATTTAAGTGAGCCCATTGGGTTTGGGCTTAAGCGGGTCGAGGAAAAGACCTAAAAGAAAAGAAAATGAAAAGAAAAGCGGGCCGAGGAAATGGGACATTACATAGATGTTGATATTGCACCTTCCTCTCTTTTCCTCTTCTGTTGAAATTGATCCTAGTCCAAGCAAGCGTTCTTCTTCTTATATATTTCTGTTGTTGCTTCTCTTTTTAGCCTTTTCTTCTTCTTTTTTGTTTTTCAAAAATGAAAACAAGGTTGGTTTTGGTCGAAACCAAGGTTTTAGGTATCGGTTTCGGAGTGGGTATCGCTCTACTCAAAATTTAGGTTTCGGTATCGGTATCGCCCGTTTCGGTGGTTTCGGAAGCAAGTTTCTGTATCGTCCGTATCGGTAGTTTCGTTTCGGTATCGTTATCGTTATCGGAGATACTTTCCTGTATTTTTCTGTATTTTTCATGTATTTTCATGTACATTACGCATTTGTAACAAAAAATAACTAATTAATAGGTATAAAAGAACAATAATAAAAATTGATGAGTCATATTTATGGCATCGTAATACAAAAGTAGAATAAAATACATCAATAGATACAAAAATGAAGAAAATAAATAAAAAGATACAACTCTTGAAATAACCGACATGACTGCCTGAGTATCCACCGGAATACGATTCTTGAAATATTCCTTATAAGTGATAATTTCCCCTCCCTTCAATTCAAAAGCTAAAATTTCAGCGGTAAGCCTCCCGAACACCAGTAATACAATAAAAATGGTCAATATGATGTGTATAAACGGGTATTCGGGAGATTTACCGTTGAAATTTTTCTTTTGAATTGAAGGGAGTGGAGATAATCACATAGAAGAAATATTTCAATACTCGGCATTTAAATGTGTCATCTCACCAGGCATGGCCTCGACTTGAAAAGGGAACATGAAGACAATGACTTTGAAAAATCTCTGCACGGCCATCTTTTGGTACTTCGAAACGTGTCATCACATCGATGGTTAACTTGTAATCCTGCAACGAGTTAACATGAAAAAAGTTGTAAATTATGAACATCTAAAGTTTATGAAATACCTCCAAAGATCTACATGTATTTTTCTGTATTTTTCTGTATTTTTCGGGATTTTTCGGTATTTTCGGTATTTTTCTGTATTTAGCAGTTATGAAATATATGTAACTAGTATGAAATACAGCTAAAATTTATGAAATACCTTTTATGATCTGCATCTATTTTTCGGTATTTTCTGGCATTTTTCTACATTTTCTATATTTTTCAGGTATTTTCATGTATTTTTCATGTATGTTCATGTATTTTTCATGTATTTTTCTATTTACATTACTCATTTGTAACAACAATTAACTAATTAATAGATATAAAAGAACAACAATAAATATTGATGAACCATAAATCTGACTTCAGAATACAAAAACTAAATAAAATACATCAACAGATACAAAAATGAGGAAAATAAATAAAAAGATACAAAAATCTCATTCGTAGTTCTCATCATCCGGCTGTGGTGCATGGTAGTATGGAGGATATGAATACTGCATCTGCTCCGGGCCTAAAAAGATATCATCATGTTATCATATGCTGAGGGCCGGCTCTGCTTGATGAGAGGCGTGTCATGACTGCCTTAACTGCTGGACTGCTCAGTCACGTTAAGACCGTATATGTGTTGGCTATCATAATCAGCATAGACATCAGAGTGTCTGTACGGTGCACAATAACCATCTTGGCTTCCTGAGATCCACCGGAATACGATTCATGAATAGCAAGAATATCATAACCTCCATAAAATCAGAAGCACGTCGATACCCTTGATATTCAGTGTCTACCATAGGTATCATACCCCCGTTCTTCACTGTGGTGCTGTCTATCATGCTCTCTATACCCATGCGAATGTTGTCTCTCAGTGGGGCGAACGGATGCCGGCGTACCACAGCCTCCGTCTGTAGGACCTTGGTCATCGAGAGACGAAGCATCATCGTTATCATGCCGAGACTAAGTGGCTGCCTTCTTTCGCTAGTACGTGATATTTGCTAGGACGTGACTTGGCCGCGGCTGGTTGCTTCTTGTACGTTCTGCTTCCACAAGCGCCTCGTCCAACCAAGGATTGTCTCTGTCATCAAGCACCATGCCTTTTGTCTCCCTGGTCCATTCCTCCAATGGATCATCCTCATGGAAAATCTAATCCAAATCGATCAGCTGGTGATCGTCCTTCTCGCTCCTTCTCGCATGTCTATGTCTCAGTCTCATATTATAATGCACATAGACCAGCATTTTAAGGTGTTCCATTGTTTGCATGTTCCAGGTCTTAGTGTGAATGAGTGAGCAGGTGGTCCAGTTTCGTTCACAGTTGGACGAAGAGACCGTTTGGCTCAAAACATGCACAACTAAACGTGCAAGAGTTGGAGCTTGCTCTATCCCAATGCTTATCCACCATTGAGCTGCAACAAGTTCCAGTGGTCAGAAAAGATGGATCGTTTTATAGGGAACATATAGAAATCTAAGATCCATATAGATACCTGAAGTGACCCTTGTTCTCGCCATTTCCGTCTTAGCGGAGCCGAAATAACCAACTCTCAACTTATAGGCCTCCGGCTACAATTATCAATCATAATTTTATAATGTGAACTACTACATCGAATCATATATCAAAATAAAAATATCTGAATTTCATTTACCTTACTGTCAATGTCAATTTGCTTCGAGATGTCTGGTTCAATCCTCTCGATCACGCATCTGAGTCCAACCAGCACCTCGTAGTCGCTTGTTGCATTGAAGGAGTACTGAAAGCGAGGATTCAGAAAATAGCATGCAGCATGAATATCTTGATGTAGCTGCTTATCTCATCTCTTGTCGATCATGTCCCACCATTTTCTGTATCCCCTACCAACATTCTTTCGAATTTCCTCTTTTACACGGTCCATGATCACGTAGAGATACCTCATCTCAGCCTTATCATCGTTGTCGACCATTCGGAGAACCTTCACCAGGGGCTCAAATACGGCGATGACATTAGAGATAGCCTGCCAGAATTCATCGCCGTGAATCAGATCGTACACGTTGTTTCCAACGTCCCTATCTTTTGGTTTAAGCCACGGAAAGTTATCGGACCAGTCCCTGAATGTGAACATTCTCCGCAGGTCATCTCGGTCCGCGCACAGAGTCCAAATCAATGAAGTGGGTCGCAAATCTGGTTATCGCAGGCCTGATCAACTCTTTTCCACCTGTCTCTCTTCTCATCAAGCTGAGCACCCATCCTTTGTTGTATATGAATTCAGTTACCATCTGACTTTGTGCGACGATATTTTTAATTACTTCTTCTTTTGCCATGTCAGAAAATATCAAGTCGATACAATGCGCCGCACACGAGGTCCAATATAGATGCTGTCACTTTCGCATCAGCAGTAGCCCAACTGACTTGTAGTTTGCCCCGCTGTCGGTAACTACCTGGACTACTCTATGCTCCCCAATTAGTTCTACATATTTGTCCATAAGATCAAATATGTACGGACCATTCTGGAATTGGTCGGTTGCATCCACAAAGTCCAGAAATACCGTCACATTGGTCGAATACACAAGGAAGTAAATAATCTTCCTTCTGTTTTGTGTTGTCCAGCCGTCGCACATAAGTGTGCAACCGTACTCATCCCACTAAACATGAAAAGTTTCTACATAATTTTTTATCTCTTCATACTCCATGTCCAAGTATGTGTGTGCCAGCTCCCAAGCAGTGGGTGGAGCAACGCCACATCCCGATTCTGCAATAGCATCCACCATAGGCCTGTAATATGGGTTATTGGTTACATTGTATGTGATGTGGTTGAAGTAGAAAAATATGGCCATAGCTCGACCGACATAGGCCTTGGCATTCTTCATGAGGTATTCTTTATGGTTAACTGGGATTTACCCTTCTTCGTCTGAGAAAAAGGGTTGGCACCAGGTCTGAGAGCACAGACTGGTCTACCGGTTGGCTGAACATCGCGAGCAGAACCGCACGCGAACATACCGGCCATTCGGCCTGCACAACTACCCGATCTGGCTAACCCAGAGACCCCAGACCCAGACGATCGTGCTCACATCCTTCTGCCCTCACTTCTAATCTCTTCTTCGGGAAGTTCTTGCTTACTTCTTCTAAGAGCTCTTCCAAGGTCTCTCGCCTCCTCGGTGTCATCCTCATACTCATCTGATTCATCTGATATTTCTTCCGTATGCCTTGCCTTTATCTCCTCCTCGATCCTCTTCTTCTCAAATCTGGCATGTACCCTTTCGTTCTTCTTCTGAAATACGTGTGCTCGCATCTCTTCACGCACATCTTTCGGTGCCTCGGGGCATGTCAGCACATCCCCGGTAATTCCTGCCAAGTGTTCCTTAAGGCGAGACACGCCCCCATGCATTTCTTTCTGGCAATAGTTGCACCTTATATGTCTATGGTTATCTGCAATCATTTTACAGTGAGACCACCCAATATCCACAGTATTCTCCTTTGGAGTTCTTCGAGACATTTTAATTACTGCACCATATAACAAGGGAAAAATTGTAGTAAATATGAAATACATGAAATTTCTTGTAAATACTGGTAAGTATGAAATATATGAATTTTTTAGTACTACTTATATAATTTGTTAAAATTATTAGTATTTTTAGTATTCCTTTAGTATAAAATACTTAGCATTTATTAGTATTTTACTACGTTTATTAATCTCTAACATTATTAGTATTTTATTAGTATTTGTTAAAATTATTAGTATTTTATGTATTATTGTAATATATCTTTAGTATTACTTTAATTATAAATGCTATTTATATTTTTATTATAAATTATATTTTTCTATTACTAGAAATATTTACTAGTATTTATTCGGTCTCGGTTTACTATAAAATTTCTTTAAATACTAGTAAATATGAAATATATGAAATTTTTTAGTTTTACTTATATAATTTGTCAAAATTATTAGTATTTTTAGCATTTATTAGTATTTTACTATGTTTAATCTCTAACAGTATTAGTATTTTATGTATTATTGTAATATATCTTTAGTATTACTTTAATTATAAATGCTATTTATATTTTTGTTATAATTTATATTTTTCTATTACTAGAAATATTTACTAATATTTATTCGGTCTCGGTTTACTATAAAATTTCTTGTAAATACTAGTAAATATGAAATATATGAAATTTTTTAGTTCTACTTATATAATTTGTTAAAATTATTCGTATTTTTAAGTATTCCTTTAGTATAAAGTACTTAGCATTTATTAGTATTTTACTACGTTTATTAATCTCTAACATTATTAGTATTTTAGTGCCAATAATCAACTAATTTAATTATTCTCCAAAACATATTGTGCACTAAGTGATGCAAGTCATAGAGAAGGAAGTAAGAATTGTTTTTAAAAAATAAATTTTGAAAAAAAATTAAGTTACTCCAAACAAGTATTGTGCAAAATGCATCTAGCTACAACCAGACGATTTATTAGACTAAAGATTAGTGGAATACAACTTCCCATTTAAAAAAATAAATTAGTGTTAACCACGCTATCATTGGTTTGTTGAAATGATAACTACTTTCTTTCTGTACATTCAAATCCCACACTAACTACTTTGGCCATTGACGGGGTTAGGTTTTCCATTAAAAAGTGGGTCCCACTCCCGCTTAAATTTGAAAGTAAGAATAATTTAGGCAAATAATCGAACAAAATAATGTTAATTAGGATGTTAAGTCAAAGCAAGGTGATCATTTAATGAAAAAGTTAACCATGTTAGCCGCCAATGTATTCATTTTTTAGGGTTTAAAACATGGGGTGTTAGTTAGAAACTATGAAACTACATGAGGGTTTAAAGTAATTAACCATTTTTCTTTGAATAATAGAATTATCAAGATAGGGAATAAAAGTCCTTCATTTGCATCTAACCCCTTAACAAATTTTCTAAACTTCAGTTTTCACAATTTCTAATCTCTCAACCAATTTTCTCCTAGCATAGACCCGTATTTACAAGTTTGCCATTTTACTCTATGGCACTCATGCAAATGGGATGGCAAAACTGTAAATAGTTGGGTTTTTTTTGAGTAAAACGGTCAGTTACTATGAACTCAATTATTATACTATCCCCGAGCTCATCAACTACACAAGACTGCCATTGTTCTATACGGGTCACATGATAATGGGATGACAAACTTGTAAATATCTGTCTTTGTGTGGGGTAAAAAGGTCGGTGCACTAAACTACTCATTAAATCCCCTTCGGGTGGGATGAATCGATCGCCAAAGATCAAAAGAAAAATTACCTCCACGACGATGGCGCCTCCGCTGCGATCGATGACGTCGATCTTCCTCTTTGCTGTCGCCTCCGCTACGATCGACGACTTCGAGCTTCATCTTCTCCGATCACGATTCTGATCCTTTGTGATGTCGCCTTCGACTCCGACCACGACCGAGGCCACCTCTACGTGGTGTTTTCGCCTTCGACGGAGCTCAAGGTCCTCGACGAAGAGATCAGGAACTTCGATGGAGCTAGAGACTTCGACGAAAGCTCAGGAATTTTGACGGAAAGATAAGTAACAAATCGCCATCATCTCTTATAGCCTTTCTTTCTCGTTTCTGTTCAATCACGAGGCTATTCTGCTCACTTACGGGTTAATTTTTCTGTTTCCTTTTCGTTTCTGTTCAATCACGAGGCTATTCTGCTCACTCACGGGTTTACGGTTGTTGTCTTCTTCCTCCATTCGCTTTTCTTTTTTTTGTCTGTTCCACCCTAGGGTTGCCGAAACCCTAGGGTTCCAACCGATACCGACCACAGTGGGTGGTTTCGGTACCACTACGGGTCGGTACCGATCCGATACGCCCGATACCAAGAGGTATCAGGCGATACCTCAATCCTTGGTCGAAACTGTTCAATTTCGGTCGATACTAGCCGACACCAAGAACATGGTGTGGTTCCGGATCGGTCACTTCGAAACCGATCTGAAACGACTAAAACCTCTCGATTTCAACCGAAACCTTGATCCGGTCTGATGTAAGATGGAATGGTCACTCGTAACTGTTTGAAACCCAATCATCTCATAGATATGCAAAGCAACCGAACCAAACACTTAGTGGAAGTTTGATGGTTGCTCTATATAAACTTCTTCAAGAATACCGTTAAGAAACATATTCTTGACATCCAACTAATGCAAAGATGGGTTATGAATAAACGCACAAGATCATCAAATTAGCCAAAGTGATCATCGAGACCATCTTTGCTACTGGAGAGAACGTTTATGTAATCTACGTCATGTCTACAAATAACCTTTAGCAACATGCATGGCATTCAATCCAGGAGGAAATCATTTGCAACAAATCACATTCTTGCTCTATTGAGCCGATGTAAGATCCCGAGTTCTATTAAACTCAATGGCATTCATTTCTTCTAACATGGTGGCACACCATCTTGGATGAGATAAAGCTTTTGAATAGACTAAAAGAGTTCGGTGAGAATCAATGCTGAAAGAAAAGCTATTTATGGTGAAAAATTGGCATAAGATACATGTTTGTAAAGAGAATGAGCTATGCAAGAACGAGTGTTTGTAAGCAATTGGTATATCCAAATTAGAAACTAACTCACATTCACTTACGAAGATTTCATAAAGAGATCTGAGGAGGAAGATGAAACATGGTCTTGAAATAATAAAGCAGAAGCATTGGGAGTTGAGCCTGGATCTGAAAGCTAAGTTCTGATTATTTTTCATTGTCGATACACCTACATAATCTCAGATTTTCTTGGTAGCAACAGATAAAGTCAAAACTCATTTACAATGTTAAAGTTTAATGATTGATCATTGTCTTTTGTTTTATTGAAGTATGATTGAGACTCAAAAAAAATTTGACATCAACAGACACAAAAAGATGTTTGGTTGTTAGACAATAACAATTATAGCATGTCTCTATACAACAGTACCCTAAAATATATACTTTAAAGAACATGAATCAAATACATCTGAGAATATTAGGTGATAAATGAAATAACTGCCTTAAGAAACCAGTGGTAAGGAATTTCACCATTAAACACAATGAACAGCATACGATTAATTTAAAATAGCATCAACCTAGAAAATCTTTAGAATATTCATATTTAAAAGACGTGTTCATGCACAACCTTTAATAAATGTCTGCATTTATGCTCTGCCACTCTATTTTATTAGGATGTGTGCACATGGAGATTGACACATAAGTTCAAATTGTGACCTAAAGGATGCAAATTGATTACTGAAATACTCTTTTACGAACTCTTTAAAACTGAAATTACTTCAAATCTATTTTTTATTAAGTTTATGTCAAACATGAAAACCCATCCATAAATGTGACAAACTATCCAAATCTAGACTCGATATGATAACATCTGAATGGACCAGGTCAAAGGGATCTGAGCACGTTTATTAAACCGTAGAAGAAACTCGATGATGTTTTTTCAAATAAACAAGAATCACATTTTAGAGTAGACAACCCATGAAATTTAGGATGCAAAGTTTAAATTTCTAAGACCTGGATGACCTAATATGTAATGCATGATGAAGGAAGAAGTAACACCAGAGCAAGTAATTGATCCAATTTTTACATCTAGATGATAAAGACCTCCAGCCACATGCCATGTGCCGAACGTCTTTTTCGTTCTAATCTTTTGGAATACATACTGATCAGAAAAAAAAGATTGCAGAGCAGTTTAAAGATTATGTCAACTGACTAATCGGAAAGCACATGAAATGGAAATTTAAGCAGGTATAAAATTGATGTCAAAGGTAAGGAAGAAATGACATTAATCGTACCAATACAGTATATGTGGAACCATCTACTAGTGTCGATATCCGTCTACAAGTAGATGCACAAAAAGATGATAATATACATGACTCGCCAGTTATATGATCAAAATCTCGTAAATCTATCACAAGTTCGAGAACTCGATGCGAAAGTACATGCAATTGGGTTACATGAGCTAGCTAAAACCGTAATGGTAAAAGATAAATGCAACTGAACTTCTTAAACTTGTTAAATAGCTGGTACTGACTCCACTCATCGTCAACATTACTACTCTTCATCTCTAACTTCAGATTCGCCATAGCAGCACCTTCCCAATGCTCCAAAGTAATAACTAGCCAAACATTAAAGAATGCCTAACCAATCGTCAAATAACTAAACAATCAATTGCCAAATGTCTAAAGCAACAACTAACGCTAAATCCCCTTAGAACGCCAAAACACCAAAAACTTCAGACAAACAACCGACAGACATCCGACCCACAAGCATCATCCTTATAACCTCCTCATTACATATGAAAGAACAAAACGAAAAACAAAGACCATCAGTTTTTACTGTATTTTGCTACAATATACTGTTCTACGGTACTTTTTTAAAACTAACTTACAATATTAAAGAAAGAAAGATATGAAAAGGAATAGAACAGCATACCATCAGGAAAGAAGACAGCAAAAGAGAGGAAGAACAGACATGGAAACAAGATAACGAAGGAGAGAGAATATACAGTGTCGTTGTTCTTCATTAGAGAGACTTTGTCAGCATCAGAAACTGATTAACGTGCCCTCATCGTTATTTGATCTTCATCGGAGGGATATCGTTAGGTTGGAACCCACTCAACGAGCCCTTGTCATTATCGATCTTCGTCGGAGAGACTTTGTCAATGGCCACTCGACGAGGCCTTGTCATCGTTTGATCTTCGTTGGAGGGACTTCGTCCGCATCAAAAACCAATCAATGAGCCATTGTCATCATCTGGCTCATCGATCTTTGTCGGATCTACCTCGTCATCCTTGGAGGAAGCAAGATCTACTTTGTCATCATTGTTTGTGGTCAGAACCGCGTAGTAATGATATGATCTGGATCTGGTTTTAGGAATAAAATTGTGATTTTTAAGGGAAAGACGGGATTTTTATGAGAAAAAAATATGCTTTTTAGGGTGAAAAGAGGGGATTTGGGGGAAAAGACGCATGGGCTCTCATCATAATAAACTCTCAATAGGCCGGAAGTACTCGGTGGTGTAGCCTCTCTGCCGTAAACCGACGCTCACGAAGCCCTTGTAGCTCTTCCACATCATCCTCAGGTTCTTGAAGCCGAAATCGTCGTCGAAGTCTCGACGGCCCCTTGGAAGTCGTAGGGTCCCGGATGATCCATCCATGGCTCGACAGGCCTCTAGCGGGCCGTCAAGGCCTCGTGAGGGCCCTGGCGGCCCTGTAAGGCTTCGACAGGGCCCAGCAACCTGCATGGCACTGGCACACTTGTGGGTCCCCTGCAGAGCTGCCTGCAGGGCCCTGGTGGCCTGCCCTAGAACCCCTGAAATTACAGATTTGTTCATATACCCAGAAATTATAGATTTGCCACATTATGGCCATAAACCTTAATCCTAACACGTAATCACTCGTCGTCGGCTCTTCATGGTTGGGTTGGGCTTTAGAGGGGTGATTTAAGATTGGTGGCTAAGTGACTGTGTCAGGGCTTTGCATGGGATGTAGCATCGGATGATAGCGGTGTGGAGGAGAGAAGGGTGAAGGTGGCTGTAGAGGAATAAGGTAAAAGTAGTAGCGGTGGACTAAGGTGGTGATGGTGAGGGAGAGATTTAAATGGAGTAGGATAGTTGTTAATTTAACTTATAGGCTAACCCAGGGTTAAAACCCTAATACTATGGAGAAATCATAGACAGAATTTTAAAGGAAAGGCTAGACAGAGTTAATTAATTCTCCTCTTCTTCGGATCTATTATTTATATTACAAATATTGATATTTTTACATAAAAATCCATTTTCACCCGTTTACATAAACCCCTTTATATAAAAAATGTTACATCTTAACTTGAATAAACAACAAGATCTCGATGCCATGCAATATATCATAAAGATTATAACTTGGGAAGAAACAAATGTATAATTGTGAATTGAGTGTTTATTATTTCCTGTCATATGTATAGTTGTATATGGATATTTATGTCACTCATTCTATAATGTGTATGTACAATTTTACACAAATGCACATATATACATACATTTTTTGAAGGGTAATTGATTTCATAAATAAAGTCAAAAGATACAATCAGCTAGACAGAATTTGGGGTACAAGTGGACTAGGGGAAAGAGTGATAGTCCCTCAAAAACCTAGGCTCCTAGCATTCCAAAGCTAGCAAAATCCAAATACGACCCATACATACCACCAGACCAACCAACCACTAGGACATAAGTGATAATCCCAGATCAGGTCGTGTACTCGTGCCAGACTCGTCCCACCTTGACCTGTGAACTCCTGCGAGGAGGAAGTGACACCTAGAACTTCTTCTTCACAGAAACAGTAACCTGTTGCTCACATTCGGGATTGTCGGTGACAAGGGAAAAGGGTGGCATGTCGTCTTCATTGTGGCAGTCGATCATACTACATATATATATACATATACATATATACATACATATACATCCATACACACTGTATATACATGCATGCATGCATACTACACATACGTACATGCACTTGTATGTGTCTATATTTATATTGTGTGTGTATGAATGCATGTGTACATGTCCATATGTAAATGAGCAACACAAGCATATAGTGACCCAAAACAACGAACAAACTCACCCAACAGCCTCATATTGCACATAGCTTAGAGTACCACGTACCAATGTGTACCACGATCTAGTAACACTAGGTTAGAATATCATAGGTGGAAAAATAACAATTGTGATTTAACATAAGATTACGTGGAAGGTTATGCTTCAATAGTAATCATGATGAAAGTATGGTCACTCGATTATTGGTATAACTTAGGATGAGGGGTGGCAATTCTAATCTATCCCTATGACCCAAACATGACCAAAAATATTTGGTTTGGGTCCCACTGGTTGTAATCAGGCACATGTCACCATAGCTTTAGGTTTCAGCCGAAACCGGAAGGTATCGGTCATTTCGGATTGGTCTCGGAGGGGACCGGTCCGAAACCACACTTTACTCCTCGGTTTCGGCCGTGGTTTCGGCCGGTATTGCCCGATACCGGCCGAAAGTTGGCCGATACCAGCTAGACCTTAAAAAAATGAAAACCAAAAGGAGGAAAGCAGCATCACCAAAATCAAAAAAAAGAAGAAAACAAAGATGAAGAGAAAGAGGGGAGAGATGGAGAGAGAGACTTAACTCATGGTTGCCCGCCTCCCGTTGAATCCCCGAAGAATCCCGCCTCATACTACTCACCCGTCACACATTTTGCTAAACATATTGCATTCATTTACAAGTTTGCCATTCTCTTTACCATTAAAATGGTAAAGAGAATGGAAAACTTGTAAATGAATGCAATATGTTTAGCAAAATGTGTGATGTGACTAGCAGTTTGTTTAGGCAAACTTGTAAATAAATGCAATATATTTAGCAAAATGTGTAATGTGAGTAGCAGTTAGTGCAAATTATTTCTGGTTATAGATAAATGTGAGTATACAAGTATTTAAAAATACCGATACGGACAAAACAAAACTCACTTTCGATACCACCGAAACGGACGATACCAATACCGAAACCTAAATTTTCGGGAGACCGATACCGAGACCGAGACCGAAACCAAGACCTCAAACTTTGCATGTCACAATAAGGTCAACCAGCACGACCCACCGATTTATCATGTCTCGTCTATGTCTCGTCTATGTCTCGTCTAGTGTCTATGCAAAAAGAGGTAAAGCTAACATAATGAGAAGGTTAGTTGGTCTGTTGGTTTAAAAATCTCTTTTCATTGCTATGGATTCTACTTTGAATCGTGCCGCCCCTTTTGAAGTTTTTTTAAACAAACATGATAGCATCAGTTAAATAATTTTATGCCACTAAAGTATTACAAAAGCCATGCAACACTGATTGCACTTGCATCCTTGGCTCTCATCTAGTTCATAGAGTCGATGCATTGGGCTGGGAATTGGTTATATTAAATTATATTAACATGCTCTCCGATAGGTCAATATTCTGTTGTTCGGAACAGGTTATGTCTACTCAACAAATTGGCAGGTTGATTTCAGGTTAGCGATTTGTGATCCAAATATTATCAGGTCAAGCTCGGCTACACAGGTCAGGCCAAAGAACCAACCTGAACCTGCCCTGTCTAAACCTGATTGCCTCCCTAACCCGTAGCTTCATTGTTGCATCACACATTTCATAGGAAATGTAGAGCTGCAGAAGGTGAAGCGAGTTCATCTCAGATTACATAGTATAAATCTTTTATATATATTTGAGAATAATAGGTATTATATGGCATATGAGGTAATGCCTCATATACCAAGACACAAAATGGTGGCAAGTACAACAAGTACACGTCCATGTGGGGCTTGTACTTGCCAGCTTTTTGTGTCTTGTATATGAGACATTGTCTCATACCCATTATTCTATATATATATATATAAGAGAATAATGGGTATCATATGACAATAGAGGCTTAGCCTCATATATCATGACACAAAAAGTGGGCGGTACAACAAGTACAAGCACATGTGGGGCTTGTACTTCTCCACTTTTGTGTCTTGAAATATGAGGCTAAGCCTCCATTGTCATATGATACCCATCATTCTATATTTATTTATTTATTTATTTATATTTATATTTATATATAGGGTAAAGTGTTCCTAGGGTGACTCCTTAGATGAAATCTAAGGAGTCACCCCCATTTTCCTGCATATCCCACTTTTTTGGATTTTATTTTTCATAAGGTTGTTCACACCATGGATGATCAACATACCAAAAATCAAGTCATTCTAATACTTTTAGAGCCCACATCTACCCCTTGCAACTTCAACAGTCCGAAAATGTGCTAAAACCCCCATGAAGTTGCAAGGGATAAATGGGGGCTCTAAAAGTATTGGAATAACTTGATTTTTGGTATGTTGATCATCCATAAGGTGAACAACAATCCCAAGAAAAAATATTCGAAAAAATGTGGGATTTAGGGGGAAACGGGGGAGACTCCTTGGATTTCATCCAAGGAGTCACCCTAGGTACACTTTAACCATATATATAGGAAAATGTGCCTGAGAACGTGTGCATGCAGAATTACCTGCGCACGACCCCTCTGTTCGGGATTTGTAAGTATTTTTTTGAATTTTTTTGCAGTAGGTAGATATACTTGTTATGTAGCTCCCCACAAAATTTCAGGTCAATCTAACATCGTTTAAGCCTCCGTTCATCGATTTCAAAAACGTTGCACAAAACTGTCAAGAAAAATTTCGGGTCAATCCAACACCGTTTGAGCCTCCGTTCATCGATTTCAAAAACGTTGCGCAAAACTGTCCAGAATTCTGGACAGTTTTGCGCAACGTTTTTGAAATCGATGAACGGATGCTCAAACGGTGTTAGATTGACCTGAAATTTTGTGGGGAGCTACATAACAAGTATATCTACCTATTGCAAAAAAAATTCAAAAAAATACTTACAAACCCCAAACAGAGTGGGCGTGCACAGGTAATTCTGCCTGCGCACGTTCTTAGGTACATTTTTGGGATATATATATATGAGGGAAATGTGCCTGAGGTTGACCTCAGGAAGCAATACCTGCGCACGCCCCCACTGTTCGGGGTTTGTAAGTATTTTTTTTGAATTTTTTTTGCAGTAGGTAGATATACTTGTTATGTAGCTCCCCACAAAATTTCAGGTCAATCCAACACCGTTTGAGCCTCCGTTCATCGATTTCAAAAACGTTGCGCAAAACTGTCCAGAATTCTGGACAGTTTTGCGCAACGTTTTTGAAATCGATGAACGGAGGCTCAAACGGTGTTGGATTGACCTGAAATTTTTCTGGACAGTTTTGCGCAACGTTTTTGAAATCGATGAACGGAGGCTCAAACGGTGTTGGATTGACCTGAAATTTTGTGGGGAGCTACATAACAAGTATATCTACCTACTGCAAAAAAAATTCAAAAAAATACTTACAACCCCCGAACAGCGGGGGCGTGCGTAGGTATTGCTTCCTGAGGTCAACCTCAGTCACATTTTTTGCTATATATATATATATATAAACGTTGTAATTTGAAAATAGATGTTATTTATATATATACAACTCTATATATAAACCAAATTTGAAAGTTAAACGTCCATATGACATAACGTGGGATGATACAAGCATTGTTGAATCTTTCGCTTAATTATACAGAAATCCATCAACATCTTTACCCTTATTGTAATCTGAATTCTAGGAGCTACATTCTTTTAATAGAAATGATAGCGTGCATTGCTTGTGAGAATGCCAGGATGCAATGCTCTTCTTATTGGTCCATCTCATCAATTACAAGATGAATGAATCCCGTTACAGAAATAGACGCTTACTTCTCAAATTGGTCTCACCCCATCTCATTGTAATTCAAATATTGAATCTCTCTTTCTCAAAACTCCAAACCACGTGAACATCATCATTGTTCTCAACCCTCAAAACATGCCTCCCGATATCATGAATTGATTAGATAATGAGAATTTTACTCACATTAGAAACGCCCTCTCCAAAAACTTCAGCTTACATATCTGCATAACTTGTAGTGATGATCTCAATAACCAAACCCTAAAATTCTCCTTCCATCAAGGACAATGGCTTCTGTCTTTTCATTAGTGTTGTTGATCATGGCAATGTAAGCCAAGCTTCTACAGCAGTGTGACTGCTAGATGTCGTCACATCCCCTCAACTATTTCGTGTCTACGCACTATTTTTAAACCATTGCTGAAGCACTCCATATGGATAAGTTGCCAACCACTCGTTAGGCACATTAACTCGGGAGGGGCTTTGAGTTGATGTTTGCCCAACCGCTAGTGACACAAGCTCATCAGCCGTCATGCTCAAGTTCCTTGGTAACATCAACATTTGAAGTAGTCCTCTTACATACATAGGTCGGTATTGATTTATGACTTGAATCCAAAGTCGAGAAAAGGATCATTTACTTTGATCAGTTGATGCATCAGATGAGATTCTCTTCTGACTTTGTAGTCATCCAACAATGACCTAATATCTGTCGGTTCCTTTCCATTTGTTTGTTTTTTATTATTTGTTCTCAAATGAGGATGGGGAAGACAACCACTTAGCCACTTTACACATCTATCATGCAGGACTGAAGCAACGTGGACAAATGGAAAATAAAGTCGCATCCTGGCGTTTTCACGCAGGGATGCACTCAATCATTTCTGTTGGTTATCTAATTCATTGGTAAAATTTAGGAAACTCCCTTTAACTTTGAGACTATTCAAAAATTCCCTGAACTTTTTTAATGCTTTAAAACAAACTTTCCCATGCTTTTCCACAAAAACTTCTTCCATTACCTTCCAGCCAAAAGCAATTCTTATGCCTATATGTGACCATTTAACGAAAGGGTTTTTCAGAATTCGGTCCCCAAAATAATGGTTTATCCGAAAAGAGTCCCCCAAATCATAGCATTTGTGATTTAGTCCCTCAAATCATTTAACTCACTCAAAAAGAGTCCCTTTTGAGGACTTAATTGCAATATTATTTTGGGTTTTTCGCATATCCGTCCCTTAAATCTTGCATATTTTGATATCCATCCCTTAAAAATTCGTATTTGCTCTTAAGTCCCTCAAATAGTAAACGTTAACCTTAATAGTCCCTCCATCCTGTTTTCTGTTAAAAAGTTAGCTGAAATTAATTAACAATTTAATAATGATTATAGTTAATTAATTAAGAAATTAACTTTAATTAAGCATTAAACCCCCTTAATTAACCACCCCCACCCCACCCCCACCCGAAAACGTCGGGGAGGCGGCGGCGCCTCCTCTTCCCCCCAAAAACCCAGGGGGAGGAGCCGCCTCCTCCCCCTCCCCCTCGCCTCCTCCCCCTCCCCCTCGTCTGAGGGGGAGGGGAGGTGGAGGGGGAGGGGCCTCCTCCCCCTGGATTCCGCCGCTCCCCCTCAGACGAGGAGGCAGGGGAGGAGGTACACCTCCTCCCCCGGAAACCCAGACACTCCACCCACAACGAAAATTAACCCTAACCCTAACGGAATATTCCCATTTTGTTAGATTTTAACAGAAAGTTAGAAAGAGAGACTATTAAGATTAAAAGTTTAAAATTTAAGGGACTTGAGAGCAAATACGAATTTTTAAGGGATGGATATCAAAATATGCAAGATTTAAGGTATAGATATGCGAAAACCACTATTATTTTTTAGAAATCGGTCCCCTAAAAGGACTCTTTTCGAGTGATTTATATGATTTGGGGGACTAAATCGCAAATGCTGTGATTTGGGAGACTCTTTTCGAATAACCCATTTTTTGGAGGACTGAATTCTAAAAAACCTAACGAAAATATTGCTTCAAGTGAAAAATCAGCCTGTAAACTATTATTAAATAAAAATAATTAATAAATTAATAAAAATTATTTCTCCATAAATACAGAGATATTGCTTTAAACTTACTTTGAGATATCACTAAAAATATTATCAATTATTTGACCACTTCTATAAAAAATATTGTCATTTATCGAATTATTAAGTATGAGATCACTATGGAAAATTAATATTATTTAACAATTTTAAATATTAACAATCACTTAATAAAAAATATATTAAGAAACATTTATAAATTATTGGACAATAGTGAATACTTTGTCATTATTTATATTGATACAATAGTGATCTCCAAATTTATTTTATTTAACCACCACTACTTAACATAGTTAATAACATTTTTCTGTTATTTTCTTAACCATTTCATTTATTTAAAAATTATATCATGATAATAAAATAACTAATGTAATGATATGGTAGAGTAGGTGGTGACGGTGGCGCTAGCGATGATGTTTCAAATGGGCATTCCAACAAACACGTACCGGGGCATCGGCAATGCGATTAGTTTTTGCATATAAATGGAGAGAGGCAGCGATGTGTGGTTTCTGCAAAACAGGGAAGACAACGTTCTGGTTAAAGGGGAGGCCAAGAGCCATTTCGGGCCCGTAAAGGATGCGATGACTAAGAGGTTGCGCGTGACAATATGCTTGAGTATAAAAGGGAAGGAGTGAAAAAGTTGATGGATGATGCAAGAGAGGGTTTGAACAAAAGTGACGGTGGGAATTTTTTATTTTATTTTATTTTTTTTGGGGGGGGGGAGGGGAGGAAACAAAAAGGGAAGAAGGGAGGAGGGGAAAGGTGAGGGGAAGAGGAGCATGGAGCGGCAGAGTATAAGCTGGTGGAAAGGAGAGGGGCTGCAGAATATAGACGGGGAGATGGGATGTGATATTCGGTTTTAGGATTGGGTTCAGCAGAAAGAGATGAGAGAAGCATGAAAAGATGAAGTTTTTACAGAAAACCCCCTCTTTATTATTTTTTAATATAAGAGGGAGTCTTATACGGAAAAAAAAATTGACAATAGTGAAAGGCACTTGTGACAATTAATGTTCATTGTTAACAACATCAGGGGTTACCTGGAAAAAGGAAACTTTATGGTATTTTAATGCACACACAAAAGTTGACGGGCTTTCATGAGGAAAGCTTAATATTTGCGGGGTTCTCTTGAAATTTAGCCAGATTAATATTTTCTATGTAAGCAAAATCTAGAAATCTAATGCCAAAATACCCAAGTAAATATCAAAATATAGATAGATGTAGGTCGGTACCAGCGAGATAGCAGCGTGCACTGGTTCCTTCTAGTTCGTAAATTCTGATATAACATAGAGAATCCTCAAATAAATACTTTTGTGTGGAACACAAGCAATAAGAACTGACATGAGCATGTCTAAAAATGCCCACAGAAATGAGATATTAACAATTTATTTGCCAAAATTACTCAATGAGAAGTCAACACAGAAATGAGAATATAATAAGAGCTGGAAGGGGGAAAAAACAGAGATCAAGAGACGTGCAAATATTGCCTGGTTAAGTTAAACACTTTGTTTACATCTATATATGGATAAATTGGAGAAAGTTCCATGTTCAGAGAAAAGGTGGGTAATTGCATAAAGCAAGACATTACTAAGAACTCAAGAGTTCTAGCAAAGATAAAAGGACAACTAATTATTCTTTCAAATAAGTTGTCACAATTAAAACAAGAGAAAGATTCACAACATTTTCTAAATATATGGATAACTAAGAACACTCAGAGTTTTCATCGACTGACCTGTGTGGAGGAATGTTCTTTAAAACGACGGAGCCAGCGGCAACCATAGCACCTTCACCCACTGTTATGTTGCCTAGAACTGTTGCACCAGCTCCAATGAGAGCACCATGACCTACTTTAGGATGTCTATCTCCAGATTCCTTACCAGTGCCTCCTAATGTGATACCCTATAACCATATATCCACAAATATAGTAATCTCATTGTTAATTAGCTAACATACCAAAGAGACATTATTATGCATAACAGTCATTTCGTGCACACAATAAATATCCTAAAACATCACTTTGAAGAAGGATGATAACACCACAAATGATAATGAAGTCATCTTTTGTGGATAACAACAAATGAAAACAAATAATATAAGGATAAAAATAATGTTGTGGTGTTGGGGGGAGGCAGGTTTATAGAAAGAATTGATTAATATAAAAATCACTCTGTTTTGCCTTAATGCCACCAAAGTAATGGCCCTAAACTGTCATAATGTACCTTACGTTTTCACTGTTGTTGGTGTATATAGTGGGAATGTCATATTTTTTGCTTACAGTTCTCCAGTCAAAAAAATATAGCAAGGACTACTTGCAGAAGGCTTACGTTCACTTCCGATGCATGTTTTAACAAGTTGACGTTGTCTCCAAATGATCTCGAGTCTGGCAAACATACCAGAAACACGCTTGGTGATGGGAATCCAATTGGGATTCAAATTAGGATTCAAGTATTTTAGTCAAATTTTGTATTTTAGTATCCGAGTTCGTTCAGAATTATAGTTTTTGGGTATTTTAAGATATTATTATTTAAGTTTATTTGAGTCTTTTTTTGATTCAGTTATTTGAATCAGGACATAAAAATCAATAAAAACATCAAGGGTTACTCTTCACCCATGTGCTACAATATCGCCCGTGTGATACAGTATCCCAACCCTTCTACGGTGCGAGTTTCTATTTTCAGCTAATTTGATGCATTTTTGGCATTTTAAGCATATTTTTGTTGATTTTGGTGATGTTTTGAAGCCAAATTGCAAGCTAAGTTGATCTATTATCTCTCTTGATGTATCCTTGTGCTATTTGAATATATTTTGTGACGTACAATGATAATGATTATTCGTACAAACATTATTATTCAAGAAGTATATTTGAAAGTAATTCTTTCAGAAGACTCATCTTTTTCGTGAATATATTTACAAGTCTTAGTCTTACTTGAAGAGTGTGGATACTGTTGTTTTGTGAATATATTTACAAGTCTTAGTCTTACTTGAAGAGTGTGGATACTGTTGTTTTGTTGTTTTTTAACGAGTGCTGAAAATCCCCAGCTTGTACAGCACTGGGCCCCTCCCACCTACTCTGTTGTTGGGACTTAAAGGGCAGCCAAACCCTTTCCCTTAAGTGACCGGCAGAGGCAAACGTTAGGTGCCTCTCTCAGTTCATTTTTCCAGAGAGCCCACAGAGCAAATAGAAGCGGTGCTCTCATTTTCGTTTCCAGATAGAAAAGAGAGAAGGCCGGTTGCTTGCTCTTATTTTGGGAGAGAGAAGCAAGGGTCTTGGATCTGAGATTGGAGAAGATCCATGGTGAGTGTCTGCGTGTCTTCTTCCTTATTTGAGATCTAGAGTCCCTTGGAGAGTGTCCTAGATTTTGGGAACTTTATTACCAAGGAGTGATCTCCATTGGTGTGGGATTGGTCCCTTGAGAAGCCCTACATGTTGTAGGAGTTTTGTTATCAAGGATTCGCACTTGGTTGAGAGTGTGTGAGCTTGGTGAGAGATCTAGGGTTAGGTCTTGTTGCTTGGAGCTATTCTTTCATTGTGGAGGAAGAAGAAGATGGGGTCGGTGTATGGCTTGCTTGATCATTAGTGGAACCGGGTGCATTGGATGCTAGACGTTGGTTGTTCGCAACCGAACCAGGGTAAATCTCTGTCTCTTTTGTGTTTGCTCTTACTTTCGTATCATATTCGTGTGCTTACATATATCTTTCGCAAGATCGTTAAGAGGGTTGTTTGTTGGTGGACAACTTTCTTTTGTGCCCGTGAGGTGTTTGGTTTTGTGCCTAGGTGACATCTTGGTGGAATTCGGGCTTGGGACCGTTTTGTGGCACAGTGTGTACCTAGCCTAAGTATTGGAGGAGGTGCACGGGGATCCAACAAGTGGTATCAGAGCTTCCGGTTTGCGAAGAAGTGTAGTACTGTGATGGTGTCTTGCTTATGTGAGGAGACGACCGGGTGTTCATACGAAGTAGAGAGGCTTAAAGGCCGGGACAACTATGGTACGTGGCGACAAAAGATAGTGGCGTTATTGAAGCACCATGGAGTTTATGGTGTGGTATGTGATATAGGCATGCCATAAGCGAATGATGAGCGAATGATGGAGCTTAAAGCCCTCGGTGAGATCATGCAATCCTTAGAGGATGAGATCCTTCGGCAATTTGCCGATGTGGAGGTCGTGAGCGATCTATGGAGGATGCTTGAAGCTCGGTACTCGACCAAGACACCAATTGGACGAAGGTTGCAATTGTGGCAACGCTTCTATACTTACAGGATGAAAAGAGGAACCTCGTTATGGAACCATGTTGGTGAGATGGACCGTATAGTAATGGACCTACGAGAATTGGAGAGTGTGATAGAGGACGAGCAACATGTTATGGCACTATTGTGTTCTCTTGCTCCAGTGTATTCCAAGTTGTAGGCTCGATATTGAATGGCTGAAACTCACTCATATTGGATGAGGTGAAGTTCGCATTGAATACGGAGGATCTTCAAAGTTTGGTGTTAGGTGACACCGATGGTTGTGAGGTACCCAATGTCATCCGGGGTCGCCAAGAGGGCGGACCCACTCCAAGATCCAAGACGGGCCGTTCCAAGAGTAGGAATCAACGACGGCAGCAGTGGTCCAAGTCAAGGAGCTGCGATGACAACAAATACTTTCTATGCAAGGAAAGGGTGCATTGGAAGAGGGATTGCCCAAGGTTGAAAGCGAGGACGTCGATTGGCATTGTGGAAGATGTTGCTCAGAGTTCGACTCATGTTGGAGCACGAGACGGGATGTTTTCTGACGAGGATGATTGCTCGGGTGTTTGTGACATACTCCGTGGGAGAAGCGCAATGTTCATGGCTATTGGACTCGGGGTGTTCATTCCATATGATTCCGGATCAGAGTGCGTTCGACCCATACATTTCATGCATTGGAGAGAGGATTCTCATAGGGAATGGTATGGAGTGCGAGCAGATTGGGAGTGGCACGGTCAGAGTCAGGATGCACGATGGCATCGTCCGTGTGTTTGATGGCATCAGACATGTTCATGATCTTCGCAGCGGCCTGATATCGATAGTCGCTTTGACCGGGATGGGCTACAGGGCAGTGATCGAGGAGGATCGACTGCGTATTTTCCGAGGATGCCTGGTTGTCATGAGGGGAAAGAAGCGTGACAACTTGTATGCGCTCGATGGGCACACAGTAGTAGGCGAGACTGGCCGATCACATGAGTCCGAGAGTGGAGATCCAGCGAGACTGTGGCATCTCAGATTTGGGCATGCTAACGAGCAGAGCCTTGACATTCTTCAGAGAAGGAGTGTGTTCGGAGGTGATCGTAGACTTGAGTCTTGCAGTGATTGTGGTGCAGAGCGACCGAGGCAAGTGCAGTTTAGGACAGCTGTCAGACACAGTAGGGAGCCCCTAGAGTGCGTCTACGTTGGCGTATGGGGTCCATGACCAGTTCCTTCCCTGGAAGGCGCGAGGTACTTCGCGGCCTTCATAGATGACTTCTCGGGGAGAGTCATGGTTACTCTCATGGGATCTCGAGAGGAGATCCATGAGAAGGAGCGGCTATGGAGGAGCATAGTCGAGAGGCGGATGGGTAGACCCGTAGGAGAGATTCGTACCAATAACGTAGAGATACAGGATGTTTGCAAGTTAGAGGGGATCGCGTGCCGATACACCATTTCTGATGGAGACCCTCACGGTGGCGTAGCAAACAGCATGATCAGGATGTTGGTAGAGAAGACACGGGGCTATTGAGACCATCTGGCCTTCCTAGGGAATTATGGACGGAGACCCTTGCTACTGCGGCATACCTCATCAATCGAACACCGTCATTAGCCGCATGTAGTTCTATTCCCGAGGAGTTATGGACGGGCAGAGTCGTTGAATTTTTGCACTTGCGTACGATTGGATGTCCGGTGCGGCCGCACGAAAGGGACGATGTCGAGGTAGGACAATGTGCACATGATTGTGTCCTAGTCGGGTACGCTGTTGGAGGTGCGAGAGGATATAGGTTATGGTGTCCTAGTACACGTGAGGTGATTGTCAGACGACACGTCATGATTGACGAGTCTGCAGTGCTTAGGGCAGAGCAGACTCATGACGGTATGCAGAGAACAGAGGACAGCCCGGTCCATAGAGAGGATGAGGTGATTCAGATTCAGACTCAGGCAGATGATTAGACACGCGTGCAGATGGACAGGGTGCAGAGTTCATCCGATGTGGTCAATGTCAGTGATCAGCAGGTATCTCACGATGTAGCTCCAGGTTCACTTCAGTTGGAGGTGCAGAGGACAGCGGTCTACGAGGAGGCGTTGCATTCGGTCGTCGTATCGATGCAGTCAGTTGCAGTGTGTGAGGAGACAGAGGTCTCTCACAGTTTCAGCATGCACGTTGTGGGTGCTCTTGAGGAGACCCAGCATGCTGAGGTGTGCAGCTTTAGCTTCGAGGTAGGGCCGCTAATCTACAGAGGAGAAGGGCAGTTAGTTTTCACGCCAATGCCAGAGGTTGCAGTGGGTAAGGAGACAGAGGTCTCTCACGTTTTTAGCACGCATGAGTTGGTTGCTTCTGATGAGGACCAGCGTGTTAAGGTGTGCAGCTTCAGCTTCAGGGTAGAGAGGTCTTCTGAGGAGCTTGTCATCAGGGTAGAGCAATCGTTGTGCATGGTAGAGCAGTCTTCACGGTATGGACACAGGAGATATGACTCTTGTTTGGTTAGGGATAATTTATCAGGCGCATCTTCTGATACTTCGATGGCCAGACTGGTGGAGATACAGAGGAGCAGAGAATCTGATAGCGTGGTGGAGCGTGGAGACTCCCACAGCAGTGTGGAGACTGCGATGGTGGTCCCAAGTGGAGTTACCACTAGGGATATAGAGCTGAGAGTTACGAGGCCACGTATCGAGTGCGTTCTCGCTCGATATAAGGAGGAGGCAGAGCCAAGTGGAGCTTCTTCAGTGTGCGCTCATCTCTCACCTTCGACGAGTTCATCACAGGGGATGGTAGGTGAGAACGATCTCCAGAGGCTAGATGTTGGTGCGACGGACAGTTTGGCGCAGGTGTGTGCGCATTCGTGTCTTGAATCGTCGGCACAGTCAGTTGAGGCGTAGAGTCGATGGACGACGAGTCTTGATGACAGACATCAACAGACAGAGCAGATACAGACAGCGTATCGATGTGACCCAGCCGGGGTCAGTCTGCAGAGCAGCGAGGATGACAGCGTGTTTCTCATAGATGATGGCCATGGCGAGCATGAGTTGCTCGTGGACCCGTGGGGTGATGATAGAGATGTTCATGGATCGACAGAGGGCTTATTGGACGCTGGCACGGCATCATTTGATTCGTTCATGGAGTCCGAGCTCGCAGGGTTATTCTCAGAGACAGATGACTTCATCGTAGACATGGCGATGGACGAGGCGGAGATGCGTGAGGCTAGGCTCAGACGACTTCTGAGCTTGGCATGTCTCTCGGAGGATTGAGGCACCAGAGGGCACAATTTCTGATGCACATGATAGAGGTTTACATGTCCGATGATTAAGGTAAGGGAAGTTCATACACGATGGAGCTAGAGCTGTGCGGAAGAGAGTGTATGGATTTATCAGCAGGGTAGAGTGTTGTTTTTTAACGAGTGCTGAAAAATCCCCAGCTTGTACAGCACTGGGCCCCTCCCACCTACTCTGTTGTTGGGACTTAAAGGGCAGCCAAACCCTTTCCCTTAAGTGACCGGCAGAGGCAAACGTTAGGTGCCTCTCTCAGTTCATTTTTCCAGAGAGCCCACAGAGCAAATAGAAGCGGTGCTCTCATTTTCGTTTCCAGATAGAAAAGAGAGAAGGCCGGTTGCTTGCTCTTATTTTGGGAGAGAGAAGCAAGGGTCTTGGATCTGAGATTGGAGAAGATCCATGGTGAGTGTCTGCGTGTCTTCTTCCTTATTTGAGATCTAGAGTCCCTTGGGGAGTGTCCTAGATTTTGGGAACTTTATTACCAAGGAGTGATCTCCATTGGTGTGGGATTGGTCCCTTGAGGAGCCCTACATGTTGTAGGAGTTTTGTTATCAAGGATTCGCACTTGGTTGAGAGTGTGTGAGCTTGGTGAGAGATCTAGGGTTAGGTCTTGTTGCTTGGAGCTATTCTCTCATTGTGGAGGAAGAAGAACATGTGGTCGGTGTATGGCTTGCTTGATCATTAGTGGAACCGGGTGCATTGGATGCTGGACGTAGGTTATTCGCAACCGAACCAGTGTAAATCTCTGTCTCTTTTGTGTTTGCTCTTACTTTCGTATCATATTCGTGTGCTTACATATATCGGTCGCAAGATCGTTAAGAGGGTTGTTTGTTGGTGGACAACTTTCTTTTGTGCCCGTGAGGTGTTTGGTTTTGTGCCTAGGTGACATCTCGGTGGAATTCGGGCTTGGGACCGTTTTGTGGCACATTGTGTACCTAGCCTAAGTGTTGGGGGAGGTGCACGGGGATCCAACAAATACATCTTAAAACGTCTCTTTTCCCATTAAACAAATGACTCTGAATATTTGTATGCTAAGCACAAGTGGAGAAGCTCGAGAATGTTGGCTTGAAAAATTACCAGGCTTATCGTAATTGGCTAAAGATAAAAATCAAGCTGCGATAGACAGCAATCAATTGTTTCTATACAGAGACTAGACTAGAAAACAGCTTCAAGATACACAGGTTAAAATCGAGTTATGTATACGATAGCTAGCAGAGCAACGAGAGGCTAAAACTTTACGAGAGTTGATTAGAAAAAGGTTGAGTCAGGACCTGAACCAGAACCAGCATCTATGTCCTTACCTGGGATCAATCTTGAGCCAGAACTAGAGTCCCTGCTTGAGCCCAAGCCAGATCTTAAGCATGATCATGAGTTTGAATCCAATATTAAGCCTGAATTGGCATTTACTACGAGTTGAAACGTAAGTTACACGATGATCTTATGTCAAAGGTTACATTTGGAGGTTCCACTTAAGATAGTTGAGCACATCGAATTTACCATCTTAGAACCACTACAACTGATTTGCGGGCAGATTTTACACGCTTTCCGATCGTTTGTCACCTCGATACATTCTTCAAATAATGATCACTTACTAGTCTATTCTTTGCAGTATTTTAAGTTTGAGGATAATTATTCTTCAAATATAAAGACCGTTGATTTCTCTATTCCTTTATCACTATTCATCAGGTGTGGATTTTTCAAAATCGGGAAGAATGATGAGAATCTAATTGGGATTCAAATTAGGATTTTAGTATTTGAGTCAATTTTATAGTTTAGTCTTAGTCCTTTTAGAATTATAATATTTGAATCTTTTTAGATTTTATTATTTGAGTTTATTTGAGTCCTTTTTAGATTTTGTTATTCAAGTCCTTTTATGATTTCTTTTTAAAAAAATTGAATCTTTTTAGAGTTTTATTTTCCTAAAATATTAGAGTCTTTTTCTAAGAAATTTGAATCTTTTTTAGTTTCATATTCTAAAGAAATCATTTATTTTATTTAGAAATCTTTATTTGAATCTATTTTGGAGTTTAAGTATTGTAAGAACCCTGGCTATGAGGAAAACACTAAAATGGGTGTTGAATAGTGTTTATAAATTTTAAATTATAGTTATACCAATTTAAATTCATAACCAACAATAAATGCGGAATTATAAATTAACACAAACTGAAACAAGCTAAAACAAAGGATGTTTCAAGGGTTTGGATTACCCAAGTCCAATACCGACTTGTTCCCGATAATCCTACGTCCATTCCACCCGAATACCTCCGGATACTCAAGTTAGAACTCTAACTTGAGGTTTCCTTTAAACCCACTTGTAGCAACTCTACAAGTGAAATTGAAACACAATTGATGTCCTTGACTCTCATAACTTGGGATCAAGCAAACCACTCTCACAAATCGAGAGTAAAACTAATTAAGAAAGTTATGAAATTCGAAATGAAATTGCAACACTTACAATCACATATGCCTTGAAGTAGAACTTGAAAGAGCAACTGTGTTGTGTGTTGATGTCTCTTCCAATAAGAGAGAAAGCCCTTTCTCTTGTCACCACCAAATGCTTAGATGATATCACTTTGATTCTAGGTTGGAGACCAAGAGAAAATGAAATTAGAAATCTAGGGCTTTTTGAGAATGAGAGCTTAGAGATGAAAGCTTGAATTCCAAAGAGCTTGCTTAGAGGGAGAGAGAGCTCCAATGAAACAGTATAAGCTCTCTTTATAGGTTCTCTAAAACCCTCAAAAAGAATGCCCAAAACCCCCTTTGAAATCCGTGGAGAAACAGCCAACGGATATAATTTACACAGCAGACAGTCGACTGTTGAAGAACTCACAGACGTCTGCTGCACTGTGTCAGAAGGTAGGTGAGAATTCAAACGGTAATTTACCACGTAGGACAGTCGACTGATGAGGGTCCAACAGGAGACTGTAAACCAACAGGAGACTAAGAAACCTTCTACATGCGACTGAGCGAAACATGAGTAAGTTATGAAAACTCGGGAAGTTTTGGAAAGACAGGACATGCGACTGATGTGGTATCCACAGGCACATGTGTCATGGGCAGGCGACTATGAAACCAACATCAGTCGTCTGGTCGAAACTTGCATAACTTGCCAAACACACAGTGTTAGGACAAGGATCGACAGGCGACTGTTGAAACATTCACATGCGCATGTGTCATGGGCAGGCGACTGTGAAACCAACATCAGTCGTCTGGCCGAAACTTGCATGCTAGACACAAAGTGTTAGGACAAGGATCGACAGGCGACTGTTGAAGCATTCACAGCCGCCTGTGCCATGGGCAGGCGACTGTGAAACCAACATCAGTCGTCTAACCGAAAGATGATAAGTTAGATATCTTTGGGCGAGAGAGAAATAGGCGACTGACTAACAAGTCACAGGCGCATGTAACAGGACAGGCACATGTACTTTGTACAGCAGTCGCCTGATGCAAGTTATAGCAGAAAGCCCAAAAACCAATTGACAAGGTATGTGCAAAACAGACGACTGTAGAACAAATCACAGGCGACTGTTTGAAGACAGACGCTTGTAAAACGTTCAGCAGTCACATGTTGAAAGTCCAAAATGCACATGTTAGAGAATAATGAATTGGAGGCCAAAGAAATGAGTTCTAATGATTTCGTAGGACAGAAATAAAGATGTGTGTGTGCTCTAACATAATTCTACTTCTAAGCTACATACTAGAAGAGAATAAAAAGATTACATCTTGTATTTGCCTCTCCTCTTTCTATAAAATGAGCTTGAAGTCTTCTAGGAGCTTCAATCATCATCTTCGATTATCCAATCCACTTTACAAGCTTTGATTGATCATTGAGTGACATCCATTGCTAATTGATCTTCATGATATACTTAGGCAATGGATTAACTGCAAGTGGGGGATTAGTCACAAGTATTTATATTTGCTCATCATCAAAACCAAGTAGGAAGAAGTCCAATACTCAATAAGTATGAGTCGAATAAGTCTTTTATTATACCTATAAATATAGCTTTGTATTCAACTTTTTAGTTATGAGTAAATTATCGAATAAAAAATTAGAGTTTGTTGGATCTCCGGTAAATGATAAATAGATACTAGAGGTGGAGTAAATAATGTATATTAAATAAAGCTTAACTTTAAAATTCTATCCATCTTGAGTCTACCTAAGATTCCAATGAGTGTTACCTCACTTGAATCTTAATCAACAATATCAAAATACTTGCAAATAAAAGATAGCAGTGAAAATTAAAAATAATTGCAAGAGAGAAACAATGGCACAAGAGACAAAAGGAGAGCAAGCTAACACACAAAAATTATCCTAGTTCACCTCTCCGGTCAGTCCCCACTCATTTGGGATTTAATCCACTAATCAAACTCGCCAAGAGAGAAGATTACACTTGCCTAAACCCGAGGACATTTCAACACCTTGTCAACAAGGATTTACAACACCTGCCTCCATACAAGAGGACTTTCAACACATCATCAAGTGATGATTTTCCAATCACACCTCAACAAAAGGACCACAACACCCATGGATTTTGCCAATACAACTTACCGCCACACTTAAGGATTTTACAACGTATTCTTTTGTTGATGAAGTACAAACTATATAGCCTATTCAATTGAAGCTGTGTGTGTGAAAAGTGTGGCTAATGAGTTATTCCTTGATCTCAAAATAATAAAAAGTAAAAGCTTATAGAGATCAAAGAATGAATGCCCATGGAAATAGGAAAGTTTAGATCAAATGGCCTAGGAAGAGAGTTTTTGGCTTTAGAGAGTTTAGAGCACAAGAAAGCTTACAAGGTTGGTTTTCTTCTTTAAAATGTCTCTTGGATTGATTAGCAAAAACCTCAGATCAAACTCACTAATATAGCCCCTCAATCTGGACAAAATAGACTGCCCAAAATGCCCCTCAACAAATAGTAAAATGTTACCGTCGTAAGCCAAACGACTAGTAAAATGTTACTGTCGTAAGCCAAACGGCTAGTGTTAGTCAACTAGAGTTCATCCACAAGTCGACTACTTGGTAAACTTTGATCGACTAGCTTTGCACTGTCAGCAGGAGTTATAACTCTATGTAAAAACTAGACAATCATAGTTCTTATCCTAGTCGATCAGTGTTCAACAGCTACTCGACTAGGTCCATAAGTATAATCAAATGGTCCATAACTATAATTGACAGGTTTTTTGACATGATACCAGTCAGTTTTCAGGCATTGTACCTAGTCGACTAGGCGTCCATATAATCAACTAATCTACTTGTTTAAGCTACAGTTTGACATTAATACTTAACAAATGAGGTTTGAAAACTTTTAAAATATTTTAAAATATTTTCCTAAGTGCGTGCAAGCTTCAATATAAAGGCTTTAACACTCTAAGACAACTTACATAAAAATTTACATCATTCACACAGTCTTGGAGTCATGATGTAATCCTTGGTTCTTCAACTTGTCTTTGAAGATCTTGCACATCATGAGCCTTTGATGAGCTCCCTTATCTTCACATTGAGCTTATATCACTTGACTCTGTTAGATATTAAGACTCACCATGTGTGATTTTGTTGATGATTAAACAAATGAAGTGTGATAATCATGATTATGAGTGTGTAGGTATAAAAGTTTATTACAAAACAATGAGTTCAAATCTATCAAGACTAATGGAGCTCGCCAAAAGCCATGAATGAATTCAAGTTGTAGATACATTCATGCGTATCAAAAAACTAATCGACTTGTGGATGTATAGGAGTCGACCAAAGAGCATTGGTTGCTTTCGGGAAATTCTGGCTCTTGCAGGAAGTCGACTCCAGTTGTTCACAAAGTCGACTTATGGGCCAGGAGTCGACCAGTGAATGTATTGCAGTCGACTCCCAGTCCATAATGGTCCAAATTGACTTGATCTTTAACTTTCCGTTAGAGAGACGATGGATGGCAAAATTGGAAATATATTTTAGGCAGATTGCTTCTATATATATAGGGTTGTTGTGAGAATTATGTAGGAATTTATTGATCAATTTTTTAGGATTTTAAAGTGATTTTTAAGCTCTCAAGCCCTCAAAAAGATTTTCTCTTGGCCAAAGTTTTTAATCTATTTCATAAGCTTTTAAGCAAAAGTTTTCCTTGACCAAATTGATTTCAATCTCATAAAGCTTCATCTCTATTTTATTGAGATTAAATCAATTTTCTTCTTGATCTTCTAAGTTTTAATCTTCATTATTTTTGAGATCAAATGAATATTCTTAACCACATTTCACACAAAAAGCTTCAACTCATTGGCTCGTGTACTTCATCCAAGCAAATGTATTGTAAAATCCTCTTGTTATAGAGGTGGCGAGTTTAGTGTTGTAAATTGTTTGGTAACTTGTATTGGTTGGTTGTAATTGGTGAAAAGCCTCAGTGTGAGGTCCTCTTGAAGAGAGATTGATTGTTATACTTGGAAAGTCTTCTTAATGGAGAAGAGGCAAGGTTGTAGAAGTCCTCATTATTGTTTAGGCAAGTTGCTCTCAAGTTGAGAGTTGGATAGTGGATGCTGGAGTATGTCAAACTTTCCAAAAACTCACATATAGGGTACATTTCACTAAAAGGTACTTATTAATATAATAATAAACAAAAAAGCACTTAAAATCAAACATGTGAAGTCAACAAATTGACTGCCAAAATATCCATCATACATCTGAAGAACAAATGAAGAGTACTTGCCTGCATCAACGAAACCCTGTTCCCTACAACAGCGGTCTCACCGATTACTAACCCTGTCCCATGATCCAACAATATTCCCTCCCCAATTTTTGCAGCTGTGTAGTATTTATAAGAGAATGTGTTAGGACAACTGAATTGTACAAATATATAACAGCAATAATCATTCTACCAAGTCAGTTCAGAGGAAAAGAAAATGCCAATGGATGCAAACATTCAAATTAATAAAGAAAGAGGATGGTACATAGTCCAAAAATGTGCCTATCGCAACAAACCTTCTAGTTATGAGAAATATTTCAGACACAAATAAGAAAGCTATCTTGTTTTTTTAACATTCGAATGTAAATGGTGATGGTCGGGTTTAACAATAATTGATAGTCAAAGAAGGCCAAGGTCGATACAATGGTTCAAACCTATGACTTAAAGACACAAAACGATGTCATTGCTAATAAGGTGTAGAACATGGGAAATTGGGAGCTCCAAGACTCAGACATGGGAACACTACAAACATACATAGAGGGATGACATGTTGAGCCAGTGAGTGAAAGTTCTTATTGTTAGCCAGCCCAATAATTGATAATCAATAATGTTCATCTTGAAGCACATAACAATATATCTATAATCATTAAAATTATCATTATTGGAACCTTGGAAACTATGGATAAAGTTATTCCAATGTTAGGACTTCCCAAGCAACTTTGAAATTCATTCATTGCTGTGAACACTTGCCACATCCAGTAGAAAGCTCCAAACAGTCTAAACTTTTATATAAGGAAATGATCAAGATAGATGGTGTTGATTATGGGTTCAGATCACTGTTAAAAAAGGTTTGATGGGAATTAATCGGCTGATTAATCATATGCGAACTTTGGCCCTATGAAAATGACTAGTCGGCCAAATTAAATAGGCCAATCCACTAAATAGAATTATGGGGACTAATAATCTCCAGAAGCCCGCATAATACATTTACTCGCACTAACAATCACTCTGTCGGTGCATTAATACCCAAAAAAAGGGACCCCACCCAAACTCGATTAGTTAAATAAACATCAAACCCGAAAAAAAAAGAACCCGACCCAAGCAGAACCTTTTAAGATAAATATCAGAACCCAAAAGGCCAAATCCCTAATCGATTGCCCCCCCCCCCCCCCCCCCCCCCCCACTCACCCACCCACACAAACCCCCCCCCCACCCATTATCGTTCTCTAGTGAAGCTCACCTGACTTGATGGGGCCATGTAAACTTGATCAAAAGCGAAAGCGTCAACTTGCTATGATTCATGGCAACTGGTCTGGATTCAATAGCGCACAAATCACAAGATGAGTTGTTCATTAAAAGGTACCATCGTTGCTTGTTTTTTTTGAATATTTTTGTGTTTTTTGAAGAATTATATGTTGATGTAGATCAACCATTTTTCTCGTACGCCAATGAGAACTGAAACAACAAATTAAAATTCGATCTTGACTTTCTTTTAGTTTGTTTAGTTGAACTTAGTGTTGCCGATAGCAATGCAGCTTTCAATCCAATGCTTTTTAAAATTAATATCAAGCTACTTTTTGTTGATTGAGTTTTAAATGATGGTGATTTTTATTTGGTGGTTACGATGAAATACTGGCCTTTTGGAATTGCCACGCGAACAGACCTTTTTGCTCAGTTCACAAACATACTTATTTACAAGTTTTGCCATTCAAAGTATACGAGGAGAGTGTAAATTTTGTTCCATTCACCCGAAAATATCCTTCATAACAAGGTCTGAGAACAAAGCAAAAAAGTCTGAGAGCGGCATCCCCGCCTCCCACGCCATCTCCCCTCCCCCAGCGCCCCCACCCCAGCCCCAACACTCCCTAGCTCCCATCCCCGCACCCGCCTCCCCACCCGCTCCCTCCCCAGCCCTCCCATATCACCCCCACCTCCCCCCTCCCAAGCCCCCATCCGCCCCCTCCCCCGCTACTCCCCAGCCCCCCTCCATATCAGCCCACGTCCCCAGCCCCTTCCAGCCACCTCCACCTCCTCCCCCCCACCTGCCCCTCTACTTGCCCCTCCGCCTCCGCATCTGCCTCCGGCCTTCCAGAACGAACTTTAATGAAGTGGTCTATGTGTTGTTAAGCAATTTAATGAGACCGCAAAAAAAAGCAGATCTCCAATTTTGGCCCATCAATGACGTTTTCGTAATTTTCGGATTTCTAGATTCTTTTTCGTAATTTTCAGTTTTATGGGTCTTTTTGTAATTTTCTTATTTTCAATTTAGTATTTCTATGGGACGATGGGGATTAGAGAGGGAAGTCAAAGATTGAAGAAAAACTTGCGTGAGGTTGAGATTATCCATCGTTATTGGAGATTGCGGTTGTCCTCTAGAATTGGCAGCTTGGAAGAGAGTTTCACTAGAAATAACTCACCCTATCATATCTCCTTTTTATTTTCAGTTATCCATCAATAAAAATCTCTTCTTTTCCCCAATCCTTCTCATCAATCCTAGTATCAATAGGCTTATTATCCCAGTACATCTATATCTTACACTATCACGGGTCTTTAATGCAGTATTTAACGAAGCAAATAGAAAGGAAAAGGAAAAACAATATCACAAGATAAGTTTCTTTTTTTCAACTGCATGCCGAGTCTAACATAAAATTGTAAAAACATTACATACCTGGGTGAATATCCACAGCAAAAACCTACAGAAGGGGCAAAAAATAATACCATATCACAAAAAGGAATAGAATTTTGTCCAAGTCACAGTAAGGTTGCATAATGTTTAACCACCTCACTGATTCGGCTCTGTAATGCTAATGCTAATACTTTCCGACCCTGATCCCACAGTGCATGTGCTACACGATACGACTGCAGAGAGTGGTAACCCTGAAGGAAAGTATGCACTCATTCAATATAACTATGGTTGTAATGTAGATGTAAATGAAAATGACAGAATTTTGCCGTAAATAGAATGATATCTAAATTTTGTTGCAAAACAAGGACATACCTTAAGGTACAACAAAGCCCAACTATACGATGCACAAGCAGGATCTCTATCTTTAAACGCCTTTACAACGAAATCAATTTCAGTAGTCAGTAGACATAAATTTCTCAACCTTTAAAGACAAGAAAAGAAATATAAAAAGAGGTGAAACTAAAAGGCCTCCATATATGGCAACAGAATCACCTGAACATCAAGGCGAATTGAGCGTCGAATACCTATATCGGTCATCATAACGTCATCGAATATATCCATCAGCTGTGTCGCCAGCAGCGTAGGATTCTGAAGCCTATTCGCCAGCACGAATCCCAACGCTCGCTCCAAGCAATCATGAGACAATACACTGGCGTACAAGAAGCTACTCAAAATTGGCTCCTTCTCCGCCTAAAATCAAGAACCGTTCATAAATTACAGAAAAATATTCACCTTCTTTAAAGAAATTAAAGAAAATTGGTAATGATTGAGGACCTCGGACTTGGCTTCAGCTCTGATAGAATCCCAGATGGGGTCGGCCGAAGACTCGAAACCAGAGATGACCTTGGTCGAATTTGCGTTGATGCTCAAATTCCCCATCGCATAGATTGGAAAGATACACTCCAATCGGCACGTCAGAAACCCAGAATTCGAGCTTTCGAACGGCAAATGCTTGGATTTCACATCTTCTTCGTCCGCCATCTCCCGAACAATCACGCACCCACACGACATCTCGATTGAAACTCGAGGGTTTCGATGTGATGTAAGAGCAGAGCGAGTGAATTTAAGGAAGGAAAAGAAATCAAAGGCGAGGGCTTTTCAAAAAGAAAAGAAACAAAAGAAAAACAGAAGGCTGCAACTTGAGAGCTGCGATAACCGACTAGAGAAAGCGAGATGACGAGCGGGAGAACCGGTGACGCTCACACAGCCTCGAAATTGAAATTACGGTCGTGCGCCGGGCCTCGGAGCGCGGTGGGCCAGATAATTAAGCGGCCGTTAGAGCGCGTAAAAGACATGGATGCGGTTTGACGCGAATCCAGGCCGTTCATAAAAGGACGCAAAGGTTCAGCTTGGGGGGCACTGGTATTTAGTGTGGTAGGTGCCCACATGAATAGATTCGACATGTGAAGCGTACAAAAAGCCTCGTTGATGTAGCAACGCCCAAAGGTGGGCCTTCCTCTGGCCCATCTGGATAAGTAGCGATGTCCTGGAATTTTTGTTGCTCTTGGTCCAGCTCCTGCACAGTTCGTCACAGTTGTTTTTAAATCTGAAACTCCAATAGTTTGATCCTTTCGGGTGTGTTTGGTCAGTGGGAAAAGGAAAGAAAGAAAAATGAAAGGAAAAGGAAAAAGAAAAAGAAAGAAAATGAAAATGAAATGAGATTCTTTCTCATGTTTGGTTATCAAGGAAAATTGGGAAGAAAGTTGAATGAAAAATATAGAAATTGGGAAGAAAGTCGAATTTTTTTTTTTGAAAAATGCACGAATTATTCATGATTTTTTAATACAAACTTAAGAATAATTCGTGGATTCATTAAAAATAACAACTAATTATGTTTGCTAAAAAAATATAAATACATGAAAGTGTGAGAAATTAGTTTACATCTCTTTTCCCTCATTTTCCTTGGGTCAAAAAGAGGAAAATCTCAAAGAAAAGTTTTAATAAAAATTTTCCTTTGTTTTCTTTCATTTTCATTTTCCTTTGTTTTTTCTTTCCAACCAAACAATGGAAATACTTTTCCTTCTAACTTTCTTTCCTTTTCTTTCATTTTCCTTCAAACCAAACACACCCTTCAGGAACTCAAGAGCCATCCTTAGGTATCTAAGGTTATGTTTGTGTTGAGAGAAAACATATGAAAGAAAAATAAATTGAAAATGAAATAGAAATAGAAAAAATTAAAAATTAAAATTAAAAAAATTCATGTTTGGTTATCAAGAAAAATCGTGAAGAAAGTTAAAATGACAATGTGGAAATTGTTGTAAACTTGGTGGCTATGGAATCCATAGCACTGTATTTATAGCAATATGGTTACATAATGGGTGGATACCCACTAACGGGTTGGGCCTCCAAAAGCCCGTTTATAACACTCCCTTATCCATCCATTGTTCTAAGCCGTGATGAACGCTTCAGGGTTCATAGAGCTTATCTGATCATGGGTCTATGGATACTTCTGGATCCCAAGGTTAAGAGTTCTTGCCTCGTTAAAACCTTCGCCATGGAAAACCCAGTGGGAAAAACCAGTGGCTAAGAGAAAAGAGTACAAGTCTCTATAACTTCCCCTGATCGATGGATATCACTAGAGGTGGATACTTCTGGATCCTAAGTTAGGGAAAACTGCCAAATTAAAACCTTTAGCTATGGAAAACCCAGTGGGAAAAACCAATAGCCAAGGAAAAAGAGTACAGTTTCCATAACTTCTCCTGATTAGTGGAAGTATTTAGGGGGTGGATACTTCTGGATCCAGAGTCAATGAGGTTGCCTCGTTAAAACCTTTAGCTATGGAAAACCCAGTGGGAAAAACCAATAGCCAAGGGAAAAGAGTACAACACTACATTTGACTCCCCCTGATCTGTACAAGCTGCAGGCTTGCAGATCTCCTAGGCAACTATACATCAATCTCTTACAGTGTTCCGATAATAAGTACATAGTACAAGGCATCAATCATCTATACAAGACGTCGCTCATCTATACAAGTATCGCTCATCTATTGCAGCTACTGAATCTGAGGGAGCTCTTCTGAAGAGGAGTGGTCTGCAGACTCGGTAGGTAGCACCACGTCTCTGACCCAGTCGTCATTGTGTCTGCGAGGTACTGCAAGACCTGGCTGTGCGTACTTATGATTTGCTTCTTGGATCGATGAGCCTCTCAGGATGGTGGGATTGATGTTGCCTTGGACGCATGCTTTGCTGGTCTCCAGGAGTTGGTCGTTCCTTTGTTGTAGTCATCGCGATGATCTGTAATCTGTATCTGCAAATACTTTTAACATGTTGGATGATCCTTGACCCTTGGAGGTAGCGCAAAAGCTACATATCTCTGGTCCAGTGGTGCGCTGCAGGCGCTGCACTGTATCTGGTTAAAGGGTTTACTGCCAGATAAAGGAGTGTACAAAAGACACTTGAGTAAGGCACTTCGGGACCTAGAATATCATTCCCCTCTTCCAGCAAACGGAAAGGGTCTTAATGTGCATCCATACAACCAGTAGGTGTATTAGTGGATTGCAATTATCCATGTTTCTTCATCGACTGTATGATAATTTCATCTTCTGGATGATAATTCATCTGCTGGATGATTATTCATATCCTGGATAATTATTCATCTTCAGGATGATAGTTTCATCTTCAGGATGATTATCCATCTTCAAGATGATAGTTTCATCTTCGGGATGATGGTTTCATCTTCAAGATGATTATTCATCTTCAGGATGGTGGTTTCATCTTCGGGATGATGGTTTCATCTTCAGGATGATTATTCATATGGGTATGTTGTCACATCATCCATAGCAACATAGCCTAAAATTATCTTTGCCAATCGTATGGTTTTCGCAACTATGACCAGGGAGCCTGATGTATCAGTTTAAATGATTTTGTAAGTGATTTAAGCTCATCTTACATAGTTACTTCCTGGTTTCTGCGAAATAAACCTCCAAGCTATAGCATTTTGCTTATAGCATACGATTTTATTTATTTATACAATACTCGGTAACCCACAAATTTGATATCTTTTGATATCAGGACTTCAGGTCCAAACACTTCACATTTCATAAGTGAGTCCAGCTCAACTTATTATTGCCTCGTTCCACATAATCTGACCAAATTTCTGCATTTGCTTCAGGAAATGGAGATTGGGAACGATGGCAAAATGAAATGTGAGTAATTGTCAACAAGTGTGTTTTATCCAAATACCTCTCCGTGTACGTACATTATTCAATTTATTCCAGATTTATCTCTTCTGGAGGTTTTGGAAAGGGAGAGGATATGGAGATAAGCGCACTTTCCTGTGGTGGTATTGTTTTAGGGTCTCGTGGTATGTCCTCTCATCCATTGAGGATATCCACTTCTGCTATTGGTGGATTGTATCCATTATAGTTGGTATGTCAATCCTAGCTGGATTTTTAGTAGCAGGGATATGTGAATTTGACAATATTTGTATTGCCAGTAGCTATGTCTGATAACTGTTTAACAGTTTCATAAGTGTAGATCTTCAGGATCTCATCATTATTCATGATAATCAGATCATATGTATTAATGTTTTAAATGGCCAAATTGAGCTTCAGGCTCATGGATGATTATAGTATTTTTGTTAAACCTAATACTAGGGAATTAAGATTATGAAGGATCTTCAGGATCACATCAAGTCTTTAAAAGAGGGCCCATCAATACACGTCTTAGGAGAAGTGATTTAAATGCTTCCCCTGTTCAGAGTGCTCAGAATCAATTTATTAGGGGTAATTACTTCTGATAAATAGTTCTGTGTTCTGATGGTCTATAGTGGTGATATGGGGATGTATACTCATCATGGCTCCATCGATAAGATGTGCACTAAACGCTTTCCCCGTTAGGGGATCTCGGAAACTGTGTATATGAGGTGATCAGGCTCATGTAAATAGGTTCTAAGGAAACGTTTTGATGGTTTGCATGTTCCCACACGGTCACCTACAACTGGATTTTTAATGGATAAGTAATCCGTTTAAATCATTTTAATGATTTACATATAACCCATTTCTGGGTGTGAACACAAAACTTCAGGGTGTTCAATTTTCTTCCAGTTGTTAAATATAATTGATTTCCCAGTGTTATCCACACAAAAAAATCCGCAATAAGCTCGACTTCAATGAAGTTGAGCATAGAATTGGGGATATGAACCCGTCAAGGCTCCATCTATAAGATGTGCAGTAATGACTCCCCCGTTGGGGGATCTCAAAATATATTCATCTAAGATGGTTAATCCCGATGAATAAGTTCCACTGCGGCATTTTGAGGGTGGTATGAGGGTAAGTAAAAGCCCAACCAATATCCCAGTAAGGTAATATGTCCGTTGTGATTAATAATAATCTGGATTGCGGTTGGATAACAAGATTTTGATTATGACCACTTTGTAACGACTGGTTTTCATGTATCTGGATTTATTATATTATAATATATGTTTTGGTGGATTTTCTCCTCATGTGTGGTTTTCGTCTCCGTAACTTTCATTTTCGATCGTTTCATCGTGTTTTCTCGTTTCTTCCTTAGGATCGTCGATTTCGGAGTAAGTCATTCGTGACGGGCTTCATAACGGTCGTATCTTACTGTTAGATCAAGCCTAGGAGTCTTAGGAATCGATCCCGGAGCTCCGCACTCCGTATCGGAACTTTTGGTGCACGTTAGCCGGTATAAGAAGGGGCACCGACCGACTAAATGACGATCCAGTCGGTCGGCAATCCTTCTTGAACCGACTAGTTAGCTTTATAAATTATTCAGGAGTTACTGTTTATCGTTAGTCGGTCTAAGAAGGTTGGTTGACCGACTAGGTTGCAAACTAGTCGGTCAGCAATGCTTCTTTAACCGACTAACTCTTCAACTAATTTTTGGTATCAATACTGTTCACTCTTAGTCGGTCCATGAACGTTCGTCGATCGACTAGATTCCAAACTAGTCGGTCAGTAGTTGTTCATTGACCGACTAACTCTTAGTTCAGGTTTTCGACTGAAGCTACTGTTTACACCTAGTCGGTCTACGTTGGTCGACCGACCGACTAGTTCCCAAACTAGTCGGTCAGTGGTTGTTCTTTGACCGACTAACCAGTGCTGTAAACCCTAGTTTTGCCCTAGCCGCCACCAAACTCTATAAATACCCCTCCAAACGTTTTCCTCTTCTCCCTCACGACCTAAAACCCTAATTTCTCCCCCATTGAGCCCCCATCTTCCTCAAGCCATTAATCCTTCATCCCAAGCTCATCCTCCATCATCCAAACCCTCCCTTGTCACAACCCATCTCTCATCTTCCCCAAACCTTCATCAAAACCCCAAAATCCACCTCCAAACCCATTTCTCCAGATTTTTCCCTCATCTCCAGATCTGAGCCGGATCGTTCTTCCGTTGCCGTGGTTGCTCGGCATCGCTCCTCCGCCTCTTCACGGTAATACTCGATTCCTTTAGTTTTAGCATAACCCCCATTGACATGTGTGAAACCCTAATAAAATGGATTATTAGAAAGTTAGGATTCTAATAAGATATCGATTTAGAATCATTGTTCTAATGATTGTTTTGCCATAACAGCGATCTATTCCGTAGTTAGCTTGTGACGACCTTCATTGCTCGTCAACCCCGGTATCAGGCAAGTGAAACTTGCAACTCTTGAATTGGGCCATGTCTTAGGCCATTTCCCTTGCTTTAGCGTAAAAGAGACTAGACGGTGAAAGGATAGCCGTTTAGACGCCATTGACCTAGCTTGACAACGAAGCTTGGGCCGTCACCTTCATCATGCTTGTATGTCACATTTACTTTAAATTAACGGTACGCGAATATGATCATGTCATTGCATTTTGCCTGTCACGTTTAAATTCAATTAACGGTACGCAATTATCTGTTCCTGGCATTGCATATTGATTTGTCATCGTGATTGTGTAGCACACGCTACAATGCTATTATTTTCCTGGCTCGTGTTCCAGAAGCGAGCCCTGTAGTTGGAAACCCCAACGCTCGACACATATGGGTGGGGTAAGAGATAAGCGGCCACCTGAGCCCCGAGTTGGCCTGATCCGCCACTCCGGCCAGCAGGCGAAATCTCTAGTGTTCAAGTGATAAATAGTGATAGAGATAAGCGGCCTGAGCCACGAGCTGGCCAGCAGGTGGACTCTCTATGCACTAAGTGATAAGTGATAAGTGATAAGTGATAAGTGATAAGTGATAAGTGATAAGTGATAAGTGATAAATGATAAGTGATTAGTGATTTGGTAGCTTTGGCTACATCGTGCGTGCTTGTCTCTTCCTTTAAACTATCGCATCATACTTAACTGTCATGTCATTGCTTAATATTGAAAATGCTAGGTTGTTAGTTACTTTCAGTTTCCTTGCTCAAGTCTTTTAGACTTACTGACATGTGCCCCTTTCTCTTTTGGGTGACACATGTTAGACCTTGAGCCCGAGTTACTTGCTGAGGGTGAGGTGTTTGCGAACGCCGAGCTTGCGCCCGTGTTGGACGAGGACTTCGTGGACACTGGAGATCAGTCTTAGTGTCTACGTCTAGTTTTGTTAGATCTTTTGGGTTGTCGGTGCGTGGCACCTAGTTTGACACTCTGTTATATTCGTCTTTTGTTTGGCCTTGTTCTGGGCCTTTAGACTCTTTCTTTTAGCCTGGTGGCTTTTCTGTGATGTTGAATATTTTGTGGACAAACTGTGGGATTGGTATTTCATATCCATCTCACATTATTATTATTGTTATTATTGTTTCGTTTGCAATTACAGGGACCTGCTTATACTAAATTTACGCTTATCAGGCGTGCAGCTTCACAGCTCCACGTTTGAGCGGACCTTCTCACGTCTCGCCTCCATTTAAGGGAAGCGGGTCGTGACAGGTTTTAGTGGTGGCCCATGCAGGTCCTTCTGTAACTGCAATTATCGGGATAACGATAATAATACAAGATTGTCCAACAAATAAGTTCGACATCTGAGCCCTAAGCTATGAGTCTAATTGTTTCGTTTTCTGTGTCATTAGATGGCAGTAAGGCGAATCACCCGTGGTGGTGGTAGTGGTGCGCCCCCTCATGACGAGGAGCCTGAGCGGGAGCCCACTAATGGAGAGATGATGCAGATGATGTTGCAGATGATGCAGGTTCAACAGGGTGTGCTTCTGCAGGTACAGAATGCTCCGGTGACTCGAGCTGCTCGGGTGGTGGAAGCCCCTCGCCCTGAGCCCGGGGCGAAGCAGTTCAGAGAGCTGGGTCCTGCATATTTTGATGGAACTGAAGGTCCACTAGCTGCTGATGAATGGATGAGGAATATCGAGGACAATCTGAAGATGTCCAAGGTCAACGAAGTTAGTTAGGTTGACTTGGCGAAGCGCCAGCTGAGGGATAACGCCAAGAATTGGTGGGATGCTGAAGAGAAGATGTTGGAGGAGCCGATCGTCTGGGCTACCTTCAAGGCCAGATTTGAGGGTGAGTTCTTCCCGAAAGCTGCCAGGGAAGAGATGCTGCAGCGTTTTATCGATTTGAAGCAAGGAAGCTCGTCGGTGGACCGATATCACCAAGAGTTCATGAGGCTGAGTCGGTTTGCACCAAAGATGGTGCAGGACGCTGAGGAGAGAGCTCAGAGGTTCCTGCAGGGACTCGCTTCGGATCTCCAGAGTTTTGTGACGTCTTCTGACCGGGAATCTTATCAGAAGGTTCTAGTAGCAGCCAAGAGGCAGGAGCTGCTCGTGAACCAGAGGAGGGGGTCTATTGTTGGTGCTGGGAAGAGGCTTGTGGAACAGGCGAGAGCTGTGGTTAGACCTGGATTCAGGCCGAACCAGCCCGCTCAGTTTAAGAGGCCAGGAGGGCCCGTTCGGAGGACTTGCCATTTCTGTGGCAAGGAGGGCCATATCAAGGAATCGTGTAGGAAGTTCTTGGGGCAATGTATTGCCTGTGGAGATCCCGCCCATGCTCTCAGGGAGTGCCCGAGGTTGAAGCAGCCTTGGAAGGCACCTATTGCTGCCCCGCCGTTGCAGCAGAGAGCCCCGGTGCCCGCTGGTCGTGGGGTACCCCTTGTTCCGCAGGGGCATGCCTTTCGGCAGGCGGTTCCGCCAAGGAGGCAGGCATTTCTGATGACCGAGGAGGAGGTTTTGGCCATGGATGAGGTCATTGCAGGTAACTTTCGATCTAGTTGTTCCTTCCCTAATTAGTTGATTGTTAAAATTATGTTGGATGCTTGTGTATGATGTTGCTAGAGTAAGATTTGATTGATTAGACTGTTTGTTAGGTGTGGTTTTGGTTTGCACGTTCCCTGCCCGAGTCCTCTTTGACTTAGGTGCATCGATGTGCATTTTGGCCCAGAGCTTCGTGGAGAAGCATTCCTTGTCGACGTCCCCTCTCTCCAAGAGTTGGAACATCGTTACAGGGAATGGAGTAGTCACGGTTCATCGTGGGTGCAGTCCTTGCTCTGTGGTGGTTTGTGGACATGAGCTTTATGCTGATTTTATTGTCCACAACTTCACCAACTACGATGCGGTCTTTGGGATGGATTGGCTTGCGAGCTTCTATGCTACGATTGACTGTCGAAGGAAGAAGGTGGTGTTCGAGATTCCCGGACATCCAGTATTTGAGTTCAGTCGTGGTAGCAGTTCGCTTGGTCCTGTCAGATTTCGGGCCAGGCCGGAGGAGGTTGTGGCTATGCAGATGGAGATGGAGTGGCCAGCTATGGTGTGAGATTTTGGCGACGTCTTCCCCGAGGAGATGTCTGGTTTGCCACCTGATCGAGCTCTAGAATTTTCTATTGATCTTGTTCCGGGAGCGCAGCCGATTTCGAAGGCGCCGTATCGTATGGCACCTGCAGAGTTGGAAGAGTTGCGGAAGCAGTTGGATGAGCTTTTGCAGAAGGGTTATATCAATCCTAGCGTGTCTCTGTGGGGAGCACCGGTGTTGTTGGTGAAGAAGAAGGATGGTTCGCGTCGCATGTGCATGGACTATCGGGAGTTGAATGCGGTGACCATTAAGAATAAATACCCGTTGCCTCGCATCGATGATATTTTTGATCAGCTTGGAGGTTCGAGGGTGTTTTCTAAATTGGATTTGAGGAGTGGTTACCATCAGTTGAAGGTGAAGAATGGAGATGTGCCGAAGACAGCGTTCAGGACGAAGTATGGACACTATGAGTTTGTGGTTATGCCTTTCGGCGTAACTAACGCGCCCGTAGTTTTCATGAATCTGATGAACCTGATTTTCTACGACTTTTTAGATAAGTTTGTCGTTATCTTTATTGACGACATTCTGATCTACTCGAAGTCGGAGGAAGAGCATGCCTCGCACTTGAGGATGGTATTGGAGATTTTGAGGAAGCATCGGTTGTATGCTAAGTTTTCGAAGTGCGAGTTCTGGCTGGATAGAGTTGCTTTTCTCGGGCATGTGGTGACTGGAGATGGTATTTCTGTGGATCCCGAGAAGATTAGGGTCATCAGGGAGTGGCCCGTTCCGTCGTCAGCTTCCGAGATCCGGAGTTTCCTTGGTTTGGCGGGATATTATCGTCGTTTCATTAAGGACTTTTCCTGTATTGCCGAGCCGATGACCAGATTGACGCGGAAGGATGTACCTTTTGTTTGGTCGGGTGATTGTGAGAGTGCTTTTGGTGTTCTGAGAGAGCGTCTGACGACTGCCCCTATTCTTGTTGTGCCTGATCGTAGCGGTGGATTTGAGATCTATTGTGATGCTTCTGGCAAGGGTCTCGGTTGTGTGTTGCATCAGCACGGGCATGTTGTGGCTTATGCGTCTCGTCAGCTGTTCATGAGAAGAATTACCCGACGCATGATTTGGAGTTGGCTGCAGTGGTATTTGCTCTTAAGATTTGGAGGCACTTCCTGCTGAGTGAGAAAGTGAAGATTTTCACCGATCACAAAAGCTTGAAGTATATTTTTACTCAGAAGGAGCTCAACATGCGACATCGTCGATGGTTGGAGCTTATGGCAGATTATGAGATTGATTTGCAGTATCACCCTGGCAAGGTGAATGTGGTTCCAGATGCTTTGAGTAGGCTTCCTGCGGTGATGATGTTGACCTCGCAGTGGAGATTGCAGCAGGATTTTTGCGAGTCTGGTGTGGAGATTGTCCTTCCTGGGGAGGATTCATCGTTGATGTACATGCAGGTACAGTCGACGATCGTGGATCGGATTAAGGCTGGCCAGGCTGAGGATCCGAAGCTGGTGAATATTCGGGAGCAGGTGGAAGCCGGTCTGCGGACTGACTTTTTGATTCATGAGGATGGCTCGCTGAGGTTTGGAGCCAGGATGTGTGTGCCAGCTGGGGATATTAGAGAGGAGTTGATGGTGGAGGCACACAGTTCGCCGTATTCTGTGCATCCTGGTGGCACCAAGATGTACCAGGATCTTCGTCTGAATTATTGATGGCATGGCATGAAGAGGAGTGTGGCTCGGAGTGTAGCCAAGTGTTTGGTTTGCCAGCAAGTGAAGGCGGAGCATTAGCGTACGGCCGGGTTCCTGCAACCGCTTCCGATTCCGGAGTGGAAGTGGCAACACATCACTATGGATTTCGTGACTGGGCTACCTCGGAGTCCGAAGCAGAATGCCGCGATTTGGGTGATCGTAGATCGATTGACCAAATCCGCGCACTTTATTCCGTTCCGAGTGGGACAGTCCACTGAGGCGCTAGCAAGGAGATACATGGAGGTAAAATTCTTTTACTCTCCGTTTTATGTCCTTTTCCTAGTTTGGATAGTGATGTAACGTGAATCGTGTAGGAGGTCGTGCGACTTCACGGAGTCCCCATGAGTATCGTGTCTGACAGAGACACGAGATTCACATCTCAGTTCTGGCAGAGTTTGCAGAAGAGTTTGGGTACGCGTCTGAGTTTCAGCACGGCGTACCATCCGCAGACGGATGGCCAGTCCGAGAGGACGATTCAGATTTTGGAAGACATGCTGAGAGCGTGCATGTTGGATTTCAAGGGTTCGTGGGAGGACCATCTACATTTGGTGGAGTTTTCTTACAACAACAGCTTCCAGGCGAGTATTGGCATGGCGCCTTTCGCCGCTTTGTATGGGAGGAAATGTCGATCGCCATTGAGTTGGGATGACGTTGGTGATCGGGAGCTGTTGGGACATGAGATGATCGTGGAGGCCGTGGATATCGTCAGGAATATTCGAGAGAGGTTGAGGTTGCTCAGGACCGTTTTAAGCGGCGGATGCTAAACGTCGTCCTTTGGAGTTTCAGCCGGGCGACCATGTGTTTCTGAGGATTTCCCCGAATCATGGAGTGATTCGTTTTTGGGAAGCGAGGGAAGTTGAGCCCGCGATACATTGGACCATTTGATGTTTTGGAGAGGGTCGGCGAAGTAGCTTATCGCTTAGCCTTGCCGCCATCTTTGGAAGGAGTCCATGATGTTTTGGAGAGGGACTGGTTTTCATGTATCTGGATTTATTATATTATAATATATGTTTTGGTGGATTTTCTCCTCATGTGTGGTTTTCGTCTCCGTAACTTTCATTTTCGATCGTTTCGTCGTGTTTTCTCGTTTCTTCCTTAGGATCGTCGATTTCGGAGTAAGTCATTCGTGACGGGCTTCATAACGGTCGTATCTTACTGTTAGATCAAGCCTAGGAGTCTTAGGAATCGATCCCGGAGCTCCGCGCTCCGTATCGGAACTTTTGGTGCACGTTAGCCGGTATAAGAAGGGGCACCGACCGACTAGATGACGATCCAGTCGGTCGGCAATCCTTCTTGAACCGACTAGTTGGCTTTCTAAATTATTCAGGAGTTACTGTTTATCGTTAGTCAGTCTAAGAAGGTTGGTTGACCGACTAGGTTGCAAACTAGTCGGTCAGCAATGCTTCTTTAACCGACTAACTCTTCAACTAATTTTTGGTATCAATACTGTTCACTCTTAGTCGGTCCATGAACGTTCGTCGACCGACTAGATTCCAAACTAGTCGGTCAGTAGTTGTTCATTGACCGACTAACTCTTAGTTCAGGTTTTCGACTGAAGCTACTGTTTACACCTAGTCGGTCTACGTTGGTCGACCGACCGACTAGTTCCCAAACTAGTCGGTCAGTGGTTGTTCTTTGACCGACTAACCAGTGCTGTAAACCCTAGTTTTGCCCTAGCCGCCACCAAACTCTATAAATACCCCTCCAAACGTTTTCCTCTTCTCCCTCACGACCTAAAACCCTAATTTCTCCCCCATTGAGCCCCCATCTTCCTCAAGCCATTAATCCTTCATCCCAAGCTCATCCTCCATCATCCAAACCCTCCCTTGTCACAACCCATCTCTCATCTTCCCCAAACCTTCATCAAAACCCCAAAATCCACCTCCAAACCCATTTCTCCAGATTTTTCCCTCATCTCCAGATCTGAGCCGGATCGTTCTTCCGTTGCCGTGGTTGCTCGGCATCACTCCTCCGCCTCTTCACGGTAATACTCGATTCCTTTAGTTTTAGCATAACCCCCATTGACATGTGTGAAACCCTAATAAAATGGATTATTAGAAAGTTAGGATTCTAATAAGATATCGATTTAGAATCATTGTTCTAATGATTGTTTTGCCATAACAGCGATCTATTCCGTAGTTAGCTTGTGACGACCTTCATTGCTCGTCAACCCCGGTACCAGGCAAGTGAAACTTGCAACTCTTGAATTGGGCCATGTCTTAGGCCATTTCCCTTGCTTTAGCGTAAAAGAGACTAGACGGTGAAAGGATAACCGTTTAGACGCCATTGACCTAGCTTGACAACGAAGCTTGGGCCGTCACCTTCATCATGCTTGTATGTCACATTTACTTTAAATTAACGGTACGCGAATATGATCATGTCATTGCATTTTGCCTGTCACGTTTAAATTCAATTAACGGTACGCAATTATCTGTTCCTGGCATTGCATATTGATTTGTCATCGTGATTGTGTAGCACACGCTACAACGCTATTATTTTCCTGGCTCGTGTTCCAGAAGCGAGCCCTGTAGTTGGAAACCCCAACGCTCGACACATATGGGTGGGGTAAGAGATAAGTGGCCACCTGAGCCCCGAGTTGGCCTGATCTGCCACTCCGGCCAGCAGGCGAAATCTCTAGTGTTCAAGTGATAAATAGTGATAGAGATAAGCGGCCTGAGCCACGAGCTGGCCAGCAGGTGGACTCTCTATGCACTAAGTGATAAGTGATAAGTGATAAGTGATAAGTGATAAGTGACAAGTGATAAGTGATAAGTGATTAGTGATTTGGTAGCTTTGGCTACATCGTGCGTGCTTGTCTCTTCCTTTAAACTATCGCATCATACTTAACTGTCATGTCATTGCTTAATATTGAAAATGCTAGGTTGTTAGTTACTTTCAGTTTCCTTGCTCAAGTCTTTTAGACTTGCTGACATGTGCCCCTTTCTCTTTTGGGTGACGCATGTTAGACCTTGAGCCCGAGTTACTTGCTGAGGGTGAGGGATTTGCGGACGCCGAGCTTGCGCCCGTGTTGGACGAGGACTTCGTGGACACTGGAGATCAGTTTTAGTGTCTACGTCTAGTTTTGTTAGATCTTTTAGGTTGTCGGTGCGTGGCACCTAGTTTGACACTCTGTTATATTCATCTTTTGTTTGGCCTTGTTCTGGGCCTTTAGACTCTTTCTTTTAGCCTGGTGGCTTCTCTGTGATGTTGAATATTTTGTGGACAAACTGTGGGATTGGTATTTCATATACGTCTCATATTATTATTATTGTTATTGTTGTTTCGTTTGCAATTACAGGGACCTGCTTATACTAAATTTACGCTTATCAGGCGTGCAGCTTCACAGCTCCACGTTTGAGCGGACCTTCTCACGTCTCGCCTCCATTTAAGGGAAGCGGGTCGTGACACACTTTAAGAGGATATATAGATGAGTACTCTAAGGTACATCATCAGCCATATATAGGGAGTGTGTAAGTCCACTTTTATTCCTCAAATACTCTTAAGAGGCCTTAATGTGTCATTCTTCTAATGATGATAGTGTATCATCTTAAATTTCGTTTGAGGAAGTGAAGAGAGTCATTGGCATCCTCATTTTAGGAGTATTCAGGATAACAAATCATTCACAGTAAAATAAAATGCGTAAAAAGCACATATATACTACAAGAGGATACTACTAATAATTATTCAATGTCTGAAAAGTTCATCTAATCATGCTAGAAATCAAACAAGCAGATAGTGAATTGTTTTTCAAAAATTACAATGCATAAAAAGTAGATAATGCCTCAGTCGAGCAGGTCATCGTTTGAGAGGTCCTCAGCGATGAACCTGATTGGTGCCAGGTCTTCTTGTTCCACCAGGCACCAGGTTTGTCTCAGCTTGCTTCTGGCTTGCTTTGTACAAGTCTTGTAGGTGGCGTGGAGTCCTACAATTCCTGGACCAGTGTCCAGTCATGCCACACCTGTGGCACTTATCTTCCCAGTCCTTTCTGGGGGCAGATGTCTGGCCGTCGTCCTTTCTCTTCCACACATTTTTCTTCTTTTCCTCATTGTTGGTACTTGGAGGGGGTCCTATGGCCTGCTGCTTCATTGCCTTACCCTTCTGGGGTTTGCCTTTAACGTTGCTTGTCTTCTTCTGGGAGGTGTTGTGATGCGCTTCAGGCGCATGAGCAGTGCCGGTAGGGCGTGAGTTATGGGTGGCCAGAAGGAGGTCTCTATTCTGCTCTGCAATCAGAAGGCATGAGAGAAGCTCTGAGTATTTCATGAAGTTTCGTTCACGATACTGTTGCATTAGTATAACATCCTTCTCGTGGAAGGATGTATACGTCTTCTCTAACATGCACTCCTCCGTCACCTTTTCACCACACAACTTCAGGCGTGAGGTGATGCTAAAGAGTGTCGAGTTGTACTCGACAATAGACTTAAAGTCGTGGAGACGGAGGTTCTCCCATTCATATCGTGCTCGGGAAAGTATAACATCTCTTTGATGTTTATACCTATCCTCGAGAGCGGTCCATAACTCATAAGAGTCTTCCACCGTGAGGTATTCGGCCTTCAGGGTCCGATCGATATGGCGTCAGATATAGATAATTTCTTTCGCTTTATCTATATCAGAAACCTTATAGCCTACAGCGATGGCATGGCTCAGTCCCTGTGGTCGCAGATGGAATTTTATGTCCAACTGCCAGCTTAAATAGTTCGTGCCTGTAGCATACAATACGTCGAAATCGACGTTCGCAATTTTGGCCATTTATCTCTCTAGCATGTTTAAAAGTAGGCAATAATTAGATATTTTCATAGAAATTTAAATAATTAAGCATTTCAGACACAGATATCTGCTGCGTGGATCGGCTAATCACCATATTAATTACAGTCCATACAGTCCTAAAAAGAATGAAAATACAACTCGGGAACCCTCGTGGGGCCCCTATTCTTCTGGAATGGATCTTCATCTTCTTGAGGCGTCCGTCGGTCTTGTAATTTTACACAAATATCCTCACTACATTTTTCTCTCAAAAAAGGGAAAATAATGCAAGGGAAATAATGGTGATAACTAACCGATCCAAAACCACAGCAAATATAAACATTCGTCGCAGGCAGAAAAAATGCAGCAGGCATTTAATCATCACAGGCAGTTTATACATTACAGACATTTTATTCATCACATGCATTTTATAATGGAAATGAAAATTTTTTGTTTAAAATTATTGGACCACCGGACAACGTCATGCACCGTTAGGTTAGTTGACTAACGACAGAGCGGTCGCAGGATTTTCCTAATTTTTAAACGTATAATAATCAGATAATCCGAATAAAGTGTGATGAATAAGAAGCATGTAATTTGTCCAGATTTTAACGAAAAAAGAAATCGTAATTTAAATCTGAAAATAATTTTGAAATTAGAAAAGTTTTTGGGGTCAAACCTTAGTTAGGGTTTTTGGTCGCGTGAGATGCCGCTTCTGGCGGCTAGGGTTTCTGGATACGCGCGCGCATGGGGGGGCCGCCGCTATGGACGGTGGTAGGGCCGCTGCAGGCAGGGGGGGCGCCGCTGCAGGTACATACTATAAACATTTGATTTCTCCCAGAGGTGTCTCCTTCACGACGCGTTAAAGAAGTGAAGTTTCTAGGACGGGTAAAGAATATGGACAGATCCAGAATGGGTCCTTAGCAACCAAGTTGCAATAAGGTTCTGGATTTGAGCTCACTTTCCTATGGTGGTATTGCTTTTTCGGTCTCCAGGAGTAGATTTCTCTCTTTGGAGCCTAGTGGTATGTCCTCTCATCTCTTAAGGACATCCACTTCTGCTACTGGTGGATTGCATCATTATATTTGGTATGTCAATCCTAGCTGGATTTTTAGTAGCAGGGATGTGAAAGTTTTGACAATATTTAAGTTGTTAGTCTGATTATAATCAGATCATATGTATTTACTTTTTAAATGGTCAATTTGAGCTTCAGGCTCATAGATAATTTGAACCAAATAGAAAATTGAAGGATCTTCAGGATCCTTATTACCATCAACACACAATCTATAAGACGTGTACAAATGCCTTACTCATACGAGATTTTGGAATCTATTCATCAAAGTTGGTTAGTCTTGATGAATGTGTTCTCTTTATGGCATCATGACGGTTTATGTAGTGTTGCTTCAGGAACACATACACAGCGTTGTGGACGTACCATCTCTAAGATGTGCTCTAAACCCATTCTTAGAAAATGTTTATATGGAGTTGATCAGACTCATATAAAAAGGTTCTAATGGTGTGTTTAGCTGAGTGTACGCAACCACTTTTGCTAATTATTTATGATTTCCCATTTTTATCCAAAGTTACCACTATTTTAACAGAATGTGGTTGGATCATGACCATTTTTAGAGGATATATTGATGAGTACACAAAAGGTACATCATCAGTCATATTAAGGGAGTGGACAAAACTTAATTATATCCCTTAAATACTCTCAAGAGACCTAAAGGTCTTCATTATCTTTAATGATAATAGTATATCATCTTAAATTCGTTTGAGGAAGTGGGGAGAGTCAATGTCCATGTGAATGGAGATGATCTCATAATCATTTTTCCCTTTTGAATGAGACGATGAAAGTTTCAACCTTTTTGAAGAATCTTCGGGTTCTTTTGGTTGATGATGTCTTGCATCATCAATCCATGGTGATGTTGATCCAAAGTTGGTCGATTCTGGACACTTCAGGTGTTCTAATTTTTCCTCTTTTTGAATTTATTTTGGGACAAAGCTTCAGGCTTTATTTATTTTGAGAGCAATAGACATCCTATTTTTAGAGTATTCAGGCTTAAAAAGTTCTGAATTAAAAAAAAACAGAAATCACAGAAAAGATTTTCTAAATGACTTATACTGTAAAATACTATTTAAAAGTATATATAAACACTTAAAGTCACTAAGAAATATGTTATGACAACAGATTAAAAATCGTGTTTATAAAATTTATTTGTCCTCTAGGAGTGGCTAATTATACAATAAGTAGGTCGACTTTCGTCGGTTTAGACTAGCAACGTATATATATTTCAATGGCATAAACTAATTAGTTTTCATATTGCCAAATCATTATGAGTACTTATCAGAGCTTCTGGTTCTGATCTTAGTTTGCCATTTCCTACTCCGTATCGAGTAATATTTTCCCTTATTTTTTATTTCAGGTCATGTTTGATCCTGAACTTCTCCTGATTTCAATATTCCTTATTTATAAAGGACAATGAAAATTAGTCTTTCTAAGGAGACATACGCAGAGGTTTGAGCAAATTATTTTATACTTCCACTTTTCTAATTAATTAGAGACTTTTAAAAGTCTATTTGAATGCTCGAGTATGGCTTCAGGCCATTTTCTTGAGGCGTTCAAATTTTATGTGGATAGTTAATCATGCTCAAAAGGGAACAAATACGCGAGTGCGTAATATATTTCTCACTTATTTATTAAGCCACGACTTCAGGCGTATGCTTATATTCAAGGCTAGATTTAAAAAAAATCTTTCCTTGTAAAAATAAAGGAGAGTACTCTTTTAAAGAGTTTAGCGGTGTTATGGAAAACTTCTGGTGTCCATATTTAATTATATAGATCATAGATCTTATATATCTATTTACCGCGAAGTGCGCATCTTTTATAAAGATAGCAGTCATAGTTTTCGCATAAACCATCGTATTTGTTTTGTTTTGACATATAATATGATTTGAACTTTAGGTTCAATTTTCAACAAAGGTATGATATTTGAACTTGTTGAAATATTATTTAATCTGTTTGTGCCATAATATTTAATCTTAGTATGAGTATTAACATGAAAAACAGTTATATAAGAAAATAAACTAAGTTTTAACATGCAAACAAAATATTAAATCAATTATGCATTAATTTAGTTGTTCATAAGATGTCTTAGATTTTTATGACGCATACCTAAAAAATTTCATGGGAATTTAACCCCAAAAATGAAAATTTTATGGGTACATGGTGGCGGCGGAGGCTTCTGGCCATCCGCGGTATGCGCCGTGTCAGTTAGATTATGTTCAGAAAAGTTTAAACTGCACAACATGTCATTCATCGTTAACGACAAATAACATTTTATCCCCCAAAATACTAATATTTATTGTAACCCCCTCCCAATTACTTTCCTGATGTTTCAGGAATTTTCCAGAATTTTTTCTGGGATTTATTCGGTAATTTCTGGATTTAATATATATTAAAAAATATATTTTATAAAGATTTCAGAAATTAATTAAAATAATATTAGGCCAGCGGGCTTCGGGCCCGTTAAGCATGTTTCCTCTTTATTTATGTGTATTTTTACACTTTTGTGGGCTGCAGGCCCAACAAATAAGAGGAAAATAAATTAATTTATGTCCGCGGGCTTCAGGCCCGTTAGGATACTTGTTTATTGATTTTCAAGAAAATTTATGGGCTAAGCCCACTAAACAAGTTAAAATTAATTTAAATTTTAATTATATTTATGTATGGGCTTCAGGCCCATCAAGAAAACGGGGAAACAATTTTAATATTATTACATTTGTATTTATTTGGTGGGCTTCAGGCCCATTAGGGGGTTCTAACATAATATCAATTAACTAATCTGATTTTTTTTCTTATTGGGTTGATGGCCCAAGAAAAGGCCCATGAATTTAAGAATCTGAGAATAATTTTTTTGTTTGGGCTTCAGGCCCAAAACAATTTAATTTCAGATTTTTATTACATATATATATATATATATCTATATATGTATATATATAGTTGGGCTTTGAGCCCAACAGCCCAACAGTCCAAAATGGGCTTCCCCTAACCCTAACCCTAATTTGGGTTAGGGTTTGGGGAGGGGGTAGCCGCCACTGGCGGCTGGCCCTCCCCAACCGCCGCCGGCAATTTCCACCACCGCGCCCGGAGGCGCGGTATGCTTCTTTTTTTCTGCCGGAATTTTGGCCGAATTTTACGGTGAGGGGCTATCGGCTTCAGGCCGTTCATGGGTTTATCAGATTTTGATTTATAAATTATGGGACATCATTAAACAAGATTTTGCACAAAGAGATCTTATAAAATCTACCAAATAACAGATTGATTGCATAAAAACTAAATTTTTAATCAGTTTTGCATACAAAACAATTAAGTTTTTGATCTAATAAGTTAGATCCATGCATAAACAAACAACTATTTTATTCCAGATCTCATAAAAATTGAATTTTTAATATGTTATCAGATTTAGAAAAAACATTTAGGCTTACCCACTAAATCTGTCCGCCAGATCTAGCGAAGTTTGATAAGGGATACCCGAAAAGGAACTCTGCATCGTCTCGCAAAGCTTTGCGTCGCGAAAAAAATTGACGGAGCGTCTGCCGGGCGCCTCCCTCTCACAAGCCGTCGCTTCTTCAATAGAGCGTGATCGTGCTGATAATGTGTTGTAAACTTGGTGTCTATGGAATCCATAGCCCTGTATTTAAAGCAATAGGGTTACATAATGGGTGGATACCCACTAACGGGTTGGGCCTCCAAAAGCCCGTTTATAACAGAAATTGTTATGCATACGTTATCTTGTATAGATAAGGTGTATTTTGTATAGATAAGGAGTTGGTATTTATTCAAAGATTGTATCACATTCATGTATGAACTCTCCATATCCCATAAATAAGGCATATGGTCTCTCCCAGAAACTACATTCACAACACGTTATCAGCACGCTTTCCCTGAGATTGAAGGCCCGGACGTTGCAAAAGCTAGGAAGGAGACGGTTGATCCCTCTCTCGCGGACGTCGACCACCTCTACACGCTCGTATTCTTCTTCGATCTTTGAAATATATCTAAAACACCGCAATCTTTTATCATGATCATGATATATTGCCACCCTAGATTGAAACAAAAATTCATTTTTTTTTCTTTTAGGGGTGGGCGGCGGCTTTTGGCCGCTGACCCCTGGTCGACGGCCTCAGGGGCGGTGGCCTTCGGCAGCCAATCCCCCTCCAACACCCCCTTAGGGGGAGAGAACTGAGGCCTAAGGCCGCGGTCGCCAGCCTTGCGACAGTAGTGAATCGACAAAAAATATTACGATCCTAGCCGATCGACCGACGACATCTATGCGTCGATAACCTGCCCCCCATTCAACCCTCACTGCCGCCCCAGCGGCGGGAACATGCTGCTGCCAGCGGCGGCGGCGACAAAAACCTAAAACTAGGGTTTCTATCAACAAAAAATGTTATAATCCCTAATGTCGGCGGCCCTTCACTGCCAAGAAGCAGTGCGCCGCTGCCATAGACGGCGGCACAACTAAACCACCCACACATCTTCCCCTACCGGTGCAACACCGTCGTGGGAGCCACGGCATCAAACCGTCGCTCCCAACCACAATGGGCCTCAAGCCCAAAGAGAGCAAAAAAAATTTCCTCCGGGTTGAATCTGCTACTGGCCTCGGCCCACCAATAAAAAAGAGAGGAAAAAGTGGCTCAGGCCGAAGCCCGCAGCCGTTGACTGTGGGCTTCAGCCCAAAGACCAAAACGAAAAAAAATTGGTCAGAGCGGGTTGAAGCCTGCAGCTCTACTGGGGGTCTCAGCCCCAAACCAATAAAAAAGAAAAGAAAACAGGGGGCTGCCATAGCAGACCTCAGCCTGAAAGAAGAAGAAACAACAGGGGAGAAAAGGGGATTTGGGGCCAAAAATAAAAAGGAAAATGGACGGGGAATGGGGGGAAATTGGTGAATAGGAAGGGGGGACAAAGTGAAAATTTATTTTTCCTTTCAAACAAATAACATGAGGGCATTATTCAGTTTTATTTGAATTGACCCTCATGTGCACAATTTATTTCCAGCATATTATGTAACGACCCGCTATCAGATGGCCATTACATATTTGATTACATTCACAGGTCTACAGTTAACCAGTGAAAACAAAATAGCTCTGATGCAGAGATGTACAAAATACCCAAATAGTGTCCATTTAGTGAAGAGTTTTGGCAGACCCTTAGGACTCAGATCTGTGTCCTTCCTACATCGGATGGGCAACAGAGGGATTAAAAATCGCAGCAGAAAAAACACTAAGCTAAACTTTTTGGCTAATGCCCTAAAGCGAGCCAGAACCTCGCCAAGATCTATACAGACTTGGGGTGGATCTGACCAACCCAAGAGGAATCTAGCCTACTGCAACATTATTAAAATAATTCTAAAAAGCTACTAACTAACATACCCGGAATCTTGGCCTTTGGACAGACAAGATATACCGCACCATCTTCTTACGCTCCTTGTAGCCGAGCCGCCTTGCGCCTTCGAGCCGATCTACCCGAGCAGCCACTGAGCCGATCACTTGCCGAAGAAAGTTTCACTTGAGCAGACCGGCGTCAAAGACGTCTGGATCTGATCCAAACCTCCTCGTAGTCTTATTAGGACCCGACGGGAGGATAGCAAGAAAAAGAGGAGAGGAATATTTAAGTTCACGATCAAGCGTGCTCAAAAATCAGGAGCTTCTCGAATCGATCACTTGGTGCACTCTACAACGAAGAGGGGGCACCCCTATTTATATAGGGAGTCGGCTCCTCCCTTCTCATCACGAGCAATGTGGGAGAAAGTTAAATGAAGAGGGATTTAATTTAGTTAATGAAGTTAGTAAGCCTTTCTCAAAGGCCTAACTTCAACGAATTAAATCTCTTCAACCATTAAACTTTAGACACCATACAAGCTATTATTTCGAAGAGCTTCGAATGGTGAACGCGTAGAAACAAACGACGAGTCAATTCGACGTCGTTTGACCCTTCAAACGTCGTCTCAAAGTTTAGAAAAAACCACAAAACCGCACATAGGCTAGCTGTCACAAAACCCACGCAACCCTAGGTTGCATGGGCCCCTACCTGCAGCAGGTCGAGCACCCAACCCGCTGCGCAGGGCGCCCGCCTGCAGAGCGGGGGGCCGGGGCCCCTGCCCCTCTTGGGCTGGGCGCCCAAGCCCAAGTGCGCTGGTGCCCCTTTTGAACAGCTGGGATCAGTCCAATCTGATTGGGCTGACCCCTTTGTGTTCTTTGACGGCTTTGGCTCTATATTGAGCATCCGGACTCTGTTTTTGACGCACTTTGAACACGTGTTTAGACCGGGACGATCCCATCATCTAGGTAACCTTTCCAACACGTTTATTCTATTAAATATTGTCGTAAAAGATTTACGACACATTTAATCTAGTTTGCATTATATGCAAAATTTGTCCCGTAACTTGTGGACTTAAGTATGCCATTTCATCGAATGAATTCCTATTAACGTTCTTCCTATTACTAAGACGTGGATACTACTCGGTGTTAGACCATACAGCCTGACCCTACTGCAGGTTGGGGCTCGAAACCCCTAGACGACGGTAACCACGAACAACAGGCGTCGTCCCCGTTTCAGAATCATACTTACGTGATCGACCCATTGACGAACGTGTCGTCGGGATCATTCTGACTGTGTCAGTGATGAATTCCACAGTTTTAGTTCCTTCATCAACACTGTGTCTCTGCTTGGCCTAGGGTATGGTTTACCGTCAACCCCACTAGCCAACATCGGGCAGTATACAGCGGTCTTTGTCGTATTCACGTTGTACATCCTACAACGTACCCCGACCGAGGATTAACACAAAGACCGTACTGATCCAGTGATGCTAACTTCCCTTTAACGGAAGAGACGAATCCATCTTAGTGATCTACTTCCCTCGTGAGCTTCAGGTGTCACCCAACCTAAGATATTTCAGCAGGCCGAACCTCGAAGCTATATCATAGATCTAAGTGACACTATCCATTCACAGGTTTGTACTGATGACTTCAGGTCTTAAGGACCAGCTTGCCTATCATCACTCTAGAGTTACTATTGATAGTCTAGTTAAAGCTTAACCATTTAATAACTTTAAGTTGGTCGTTCAGTGAACTCATTCTCTAATGAGCACATGTGTCTCGTCTCCGACTTCGCCAAGTCCAGTGACTATGAGATCATCATTACCCGAAGGTAAGACAAAGACACAATGGTCTAACCGATGTGTTGATATCCAATTCTTGACACATCTGTGACCATGAACCGTTTAAGACTTAAGTTTCTAATCGGTCGCTAACTTCTCATAATCGAGATCTATCTCTGGATACGCAATGACCTGACTATAAGTCTAAGAAAATTATCTAATTATTTGATTCGTAGAATTCTTACTTAGGATAATTGATACCATATAATAATTAGAACGAGATGATTATCTTAAGATAAATGCATCAAGGGCATACGTCTTCCTACATCTCCCACTTGCACTTATGCTATTTATCTCGGTATCTCATACCACTATCATATCAGTCACATAGGACATTCATATGTTAAATCTAAGAATTGATCCACTAACTTGTTTCTATTTGGCTTTTTAATGGAGTCTTATATATATACATCATTTGATTACACTAGGTTGATCGATCGAAATTGTTTTGGATCCTATCCAACAATTTTCCCCTTTTGTATGGCTAACAATTTAGCTCATACAATATGATGTAGTGTTAGTTGTTTCTACAAGTCAGTTATGGCTCATTCCAATTATCTTTGTGTCAGTTATGTCTGGTATATAAGTGACACCATGAGTCTCTATATACTAGACACAATCAAAACTATTTTGATTTAATGTCGTATATAGACGATTTAATAAGATGGAAACCTTTTACTTAGTTCGAGTCGGAACTAAGTTATATTGCCAGCTCCCACCGACTTTGAGAACTATCTGGTTAAATACTTTCACTTAAGTATCTAAATCATATTTAGACTATTTATTAAGTATAACCAGGTCATACGTGCTGAATAGGAATATACCAGTGGTAGGTTGGTTTGATGAATGAGTCATATCAAGACTCGTTTATAGGAGTCTTAATGTTGACTTACTCAGTCAAACATCCTACTCTGTACTTTCCTTTTACTACATTTAATCCTTTTTAAATTATCAAATGTAGTTTAATTAAGAATTAATCTTAACTTGCATGTAATTTGGATCATATCCAATTATACGCTCCTGGAACCTACATGTAACTTTTGATTGGCTATAATCTATCGTCAACTCCAAACAATCAAATTGAGTCAGGAGCTCTGCATGACAACTCAAGAATTTATGCACACCAACACAGAAAGTCATATCCACAACAATCAGACACTTATAATAAATATCAATTTTAACAAACCACATTTTCAAGATATCATTCAACAATAAATATCAATTTTGATTGGCTATTTTAACAAACCACATTCTATGTTGTGGCAGTGAAAGCATTCGGATTTCGACAGAGCCCATTTTGCCTTCTTCCCCTTATTCACCATGGCTGGTTGTGGGACCTGCCTAGTCTTACCTTTGCCTTTCGGTTGGTCTGAAGAAGCAGAGCCAACAACCAACACCGTCGGTTTCTTCTCGATCTCCTCAAACTACCTAAGCATGTTGAGGAGACCAGAAAGATCCGTTTCAATACTGTTCACGATGAAACCAGTAATGAATTGTTTAAAGTCTGGGGTTAAATATTTTAGGATGATGTCCACGGCCATCTTATTGTCGAGGACAAAACCCAACTGGGCAACATCTTCCACGTACCCAATCATCTTAATGACATGATCTTGTACGGGGCCCGTCTCCATCTTAGTTCCCCAGAGGTTGCTCGTGGCTTCAAACTTGGCAGCTCTTGACCGCTTGCCAAACAACTCTTCTGCATTCAGGAGCATGCTTTGAACATCCAAATGTTCGTACTTTCTTTACAGGTCATTGTTTATTGAAGCCAGAGTAAGGCACCTGGCCTTCTCGGCATTCCTCTGGTACTGCTTAAAGACTTCCTTCTCTTCGTGGGTTGCATCTACATCAGGCTTGTCCGGAGCGTCCTTGATCAACACGTATCCTATCCCAGCTAGTGAGAGGACTAACTTACTATTCCTTAACCAATCTTTATAGTTATTCCCGTCAAGCACGTTCTTTTCAATCACGTACTTCAGACCCTACTCCATTCTGCATTTAAATAGATATTTAATTAGCATATGTTCGTTGTACAGTTTAAATGGTTTTTATTAAACTATATTCTCCCACTAATTTTAAGAATTAATGAACAATCATGGTGTGCTCATCCAAATCACAATAGAACATGCAAGTAAAAACATCTATCAAATAAATAATCAACATGCTCTCTTTAAAATTTAACATTTAAATTAAAAGGACATGATTTTACAAACTTAAAACATTTTATCTAAGAAAATGTCGGTTTCATAAAAAATCATCAAATAATTTTTAATATTAAACCAATGTGTTTAAAATCATTAATACATTTTTGAAAGCTTACTAAAAGTATTTTATCCCATAAAATAATGAACAATTTATTTTATTAAAATATTTGTGGGAGAGGGATCCGACTACCCCGAGTCTGAAAACCTTGAGTGTAGCTCAACAAGTTCTCCGACTCTGCAGTCGGTAGATGAACTCTTCATCAATCATATAAAATATGATTCCCTATGAGTTTTACCCCTAGTCATTTATGATCATGAGTGTGCTCATCCAAATCACAATGACTAGCCTAGTCAGACCATTGTTTTCGCGTCTAGCCTGACTTACGCCGCCGCTCGGTGTATTCACGACACGTCGGTTTGGGTCAGGACTAAACTTACATCAATGGTACAACTTACGCCGGTGCTCGATGTATTCACGACACGACGGTTTGGGTTTAATTCTAGACTACATCATTGGCTCAACTTACGCCGGTACTCGACATATTCAAGACACGACGGTTTGGGTCAAGTCAAGATCTCGTCATATGTATTTAAGAAGTCGGTTTCTATAAAGTTGCAATGTCACAGCTTGAATGTAGCTCAACAACTGGAACATGGGTCCTACAGTTAACAACTCCTAAAAGAAGGAGGGTTATGATTTATCTTGAACAAGATTATTATCGTATTTGACTTAGGTATAGTTGATGGACTTACACAGTCATGATTCGACTCCTTGCGGTCCAACGGACGCGGCCAGGGAATTGACTAAGCCAAGACCACTTAACCCCTAGTCTAGCTAGGGTGATCCAGCAAACTTAGCCAAGCACATTGACCGATATCATGATCAATTGAAGGAGACTTATCAATCTTATGTTCGTCCGTCAACTAAAAAGGCTTTTATTAATACTAGTTAATCTTTATTAACTAGTGGATCCTTAAAATTCGAAATTATATGGATTTGTTTAATAGCTTTTATTAGATCCTTATCAAATATAAGGTTTGTTCGTTCATCGTGCTACCCTAATCTTTAATAGGATTTTAATAAATCAATTACAACATTTGAAATAGTAATTATTAAAAGAGAATTATTATTGAAACGATTAAAATAATAATCGTCAATTAAAGAGGACTACCCTAATCGGAAATTAGGTTAAAATGTTGTAAGTGTTCATTAAAACATAACATGTCACATTTTAAAAAATTCATCTTACAAAATTTTTTAATGAATTAATGGCTAACCTAAAGGGGTTCATGAATAATCAAATTATACATCATTGCCATTAATATCAACCAACATTTCATCGCATAAAATAAAGGTTCAACTATGTGACATTAAAATAGAACATGCAAGTAAAAACATCTATCAAATAAATAATAAACATGCTCTCATTAAAATTTAACATTTAAATTAAAAGGACAAGATTTTACAAACTTAAAACATTTTATCTAATAAAATGTCGGTTTCATAAAAAATCATCAAATAATTTTTAATATTAAACCTATTTGTTTAAAATCATTAAAACATTTTTGAATGCTTACCAAAAGTATTTTATTTTATAAAATAATCTTTAAAAGCTTATAAACTTTATCACATAAAATTTAAAATGTCTCTTAAAAATTTGCATGCTAAAAAACAATTTTTTAAAACATTTAAAAGAAGGGTTCATACTTATTTTAACATTATCAAATAAAGTTAAAATCTTTAGACATAAAGTAAGCAATTTTAATAATTAAAATAACATCGCAGTCTAAGATCATGCAAACTTGGGCTCTGATACCACAAAATGATTTTGGCAGACCCTTAGGGCTCAGATCTGTGTCCTTCCTGCGTCGGACGGACAACAGAGGGATTAAAAATAGCAGCAGAAAAAACATTAAGCTAAACTTTTTAGCTAAGGCCCTAAGGCGATCCAGAACCTCACCAAGATCTATGCCCACTTGGGCTGGATCTGACCACACCAAGAGGGATCTAAACTACTACGAAATTATTAAAATTATTCTAAAAAGATGTACCGCACCACCTTCTTACGCTCCTTGTGGCCGAGCCGCCTTGCGCCTTCGAACCGATCTACCCGAGCCGCCTCCGAGCCGATCACTTGCGAAGAAAGTTTCACTTGAGCAGACCCGCGTCAAAGACGTCTGGATCCGATCCAAACCTAGTCTTTCTAGGACCTGACGAGAGGATAGGAAGAAAATGAGGAGAGGAATATTTAAGTTCACGATCGAGCGTACTCAAAAATTAGGAGCTTCTAGATTCGATCACTTGGTGTACTCTACAACGAAGAGGGGGCACCCCTATTTATATAAGGAGTCGGCTCCTCCCTTTTCGTCACGAGCAATGTGGGACAAATTTAAATGAAGAGGGATTTAATTTAGTTAATAAAGTTAGTAAGCCTTTTTCAAAGGCCGAACTTCAAGGAATTAAATCTCTTCAACCATTAAACTTTAGACACCGTACAGGCTATCATTTCGAAGAGCTTCGAATGGTGAACGCGTAGGAACAAACGGCGAGCCAATCCGACATTGTTTGACCCTTCAAACGTCGTCTCAAAGTTTAGCAAAAACCACAAAACCATACATAGGTCAGCCGTCACAAACCCCACGCAACAACAAACCCGCACATAGGTTACGTGGGCCCCTACCCGCAGCAGGTCGGGCACCCAGCCCGCTGCGCGGGGCGCCGACCCGCTGAGCGGGAGGGTCTGGGCGCCCGCCTTCATAGCGGGTTTGCACGTGCCCTTCTTGGGTTGGCACCCATTTTGAGCGGCTGGGGTCAGTCCAATCTGATTGGGCTGATCCCTTTGAGTTCTTTGATGATTTTGGCTCTATCTTGAGCATCCGGACTCCGTTTTTGACGCGGTTTGAACATATGTTTAGACCGAAATGATCCTGTCATCTAGGTAACCTTTTCAATGCGTTTATTCTATTAAATATTGTCGTAAATAATTTACGACACATTTAATCTAGTTTGCATCATATGCAAAATTTGTCCCCTAACTTGTGGACTTAGGTATTCCATTTCATCGACTGATTTCCTCTTAAAGTTCTTCCTATTACTAAGACGTGGATACTACTCGGTGTTAGACCATACAGCCTGACCCTACTGTAGGTTGGGGCTCGAAACCCCTAGACGACGGTAACCACGAACAACAGGCGTCGTCCCCGTTTCAGAATCATACTTACGTGATCGACCCATTGACGAACGTGTCGTCGGGATCACTCTGACTGTGTTAGTGATGAATTCCACAGTTTTAGTCCCTTCATCAAGACTGTGTCTCTGCTTGGCATAGGGTATGGTTTACCGTCAACCCCCACTAGCCAGCATCGGTCAGTATACAGCGGTCATTGTCGTATTCACGTTGTACATCCTACAACGTACCCCGACCGAGGATTAACACAAAAACCGTACTGATCTAGTGACACTAACTTCCCTTTAATGGAAGAGACGAATCCATCTTAGTGATCTACTTTCCTCGTGAGCTTCATGTGTCACCTAACCTAAGATCTTTCAACAGGCCGAGCCTCGAAGCTAGATCATAGATCTTTGTGACACTATCTATTTACATGTTTGTACTGATGACTTCAGGTCTTAAGGACCAGCTTGCCTATCATCACTCTAGAGTTATTATTAATAGTCTAGTTAAAGCATAACCATTTAATAATTCTAAATTGGTCGTTCAGTGAACTCAATCTCTAATGAGCACCTGTATCTCGTCTCCGACTTCGCTAAGTCGAATGACTATGAGATCTTCATTACCCGAAGGTAAGACAAAGACACAATGGTCTAACCGATGTGTTGATATCCAATTCTCGACACATCTGTGACCATGAACCATTTAAGACTTAAGTTTCTAATCGGTCACTAACTTCTCATAATCGAGATCTACATCTGGATACGTAATAACCTGACTATAAGTCTAAGGAAATTATCTAAGTATATGATTCGTAGAATTCTTACTTAGGATAAATAATACCATATAATAATTAGACGAGATGATTATCTTAGGATAAATGCCTCAAGGGCATACGTCTTCCTACATCTCCCACTCACACTTAGGCTATGTATCTCGGTATCTCATCCCACTATAGCATATCAGTCACACAAGACATTCATATGTCAAACCTTAGAATGTATCCGCTAAAGTGTTTCTATTTGGATTTTTAATGGAGTCTTATATATATACATCATTTGATCACACTAGGTTGATCCTTCGAAATTGCTTTGGATCCTATCCAACAATTTTCCCCTTTTGTATGGCTAACAATTTAGCTCATACAATATGATGTAGTGTTAGTTGTTTCTACAAGTCAGTCATGGCTATGTCAATTATGTCTGGTACATAAGTGACACCATGAGTCTCTATATACTAGACACAATCAAAACTATTTTGATTTAATGTCTCATATAGACGATTTAATAAGGTGGAAACCTTTTACTTAGTTCGAGTCGGAACTAAGTTATATTGCTTGCTCCCACTGACTTTGAGAACTATCTGGTTAAATACTTTCACTTAAGTATCTAAATCATATTTAGACTATTTATTAAGTATAACCAGGTCATAAGTGCTGAAGAGGAATATATCAGTGGCAGGTTGGTTTGATGAATGAGTCATATCAAGACCCATTTATAGGAGTCTTGATGTCGACTTACTCAGTCAAACATCATACACTGACTTTCCTTTTACTACATTTAATCCCTTTAAAGTATCAAATGTAGTTTAATTAAGAATTAATCTTAACTTGCGTGTAATTTGGATCATATCCAATTATATGCTCCTGCAACCTATATGTAACTTTCGATTGGCTATAATATATCGTCAACTCCAAATAATCAAATTGAGTCAGGATCTTTGCATGACAACTCAAGAATTTATGCACACCAATACAGACAGTCATATCCACAACAATCAGACACTTATGATAAATCTCAAGTTTAACAAAGAACATTTTCAAGATATCATTCAACAATGGATTCATAAAAAATGAATCAAACTTGTTTATCAAAATAAACATTGAGTGATCAACACTCAATCATTGTTTTAAACCAAGCATCGATACATTTTATTCAAAATAAGAAAAATATCAATTGATTCTTCATCATATCTCTCGAAGTCCTTGTACAGCCCAAGGAGCAACAATTACTCCGATGCCGACCGTCCATGGAACTTCTTCCATCCTCTGCTTCGCTATCAGCCACCTGTATACAATACACAGATGTCTTAGTATCTCATACCATGTAACAAAGTATTTATGGAAATTTTATGCTTTATTAAAAAGGAATTTTGTACCTGAGGTAGAGGCATCAGTATGCCCCGTTTTCTTTTCTGCAAGGTATACCTTGCATTTCCTCTTCCAGTGGCCTATTTTGTGGCAGTGAAAGCATTCAAATTTCGACAGAGCCCCCTTTGTCTTCTTCCCCATCTTCACATTGGCTGGTTATGGGACCTGTCTCATCCTACCTTTGCCTTTCGGCTGGTCTGAAGAAGCAGAGCCAACAACCAATACAATCGGTTTCTTCTTGATCTCCTCAAATTACCTAAGCATGTTGACGAGACCAGGAAAATCCGTTTCAATACTGTTCATGATGAAACCAGTAATGAATTGTTTGAAGTCTGGGGTTAAAGATTTTAGGATGATGTCCATGGCCATCTCATTGTCGAGGACAAAACCCAACTGGGCAGCATCTTCCACGTACCCGATCATCTTAATGACAGGATCTTGTATATGGCCCGTCTCCATCTTAGTTCCCCAGAGGTTGTTCGTGGCTTCAAACTTGGCAGCTCTTGACCGCTTGCCAAACAACTCTTCTGCATTCAGGAGCATGCTTTGAACATCTAAATGTTCGTGCTTCCTTTGCAGGTCGTTGTTCATTGAAGCCAGAGTAAGGCACATGGCCTTCTCGGCATCCCTCTGGTACTGCTTAAAGACTTCCTTCTCTTCGTGGATTGCATCTACGTCAGGATTGTCCAGAGCATCCTAGAACATCACGTATCCTATCCCAGCTAGTGAGAGGACTAACTTACTATTCCTTAGCCAATCTTTATAGTTAGTCCTGTCAAGCACATTTTTTTCAATCATGTACTTCAGACCCGACTCCATTCTGCATTTAAATAGATATTTAATTAGCATATGTTCGTTGTACAGTGTAAATGGTTTTTATTAAACTATATTCTCCCATTAATTTTAAGAATTAAAGCAACAATAATGAACAATTTATTTTGTTAAAATATTTGTGGGAGAGGGATCCGACTACCCCGAGTCTGACAACCTTGAGTGTAGCTCAACAAATTGTCCGACTCTGTAGTCGGTAGACGAACTCTTCATCAATCATATAAAATATGATTCCCTATGAGTTTTTACCCCTTGTCATTTATGATCATGAGTGTGCTCATCCAAATCACAATGACTAGCTTAGTTAGACCCTTGTTTTCACGTCTAGCCTGACTTACGCCGCCGCTCGGTGTATTCACGACACGTCGGTTTGGGTCAGGACTAAACTTACATCAATGGCTCAACTTACGTCGGCGCTCGGTGTATTCACGACACGACGGTTTGTGTTTAAGTCTAGATTACATCATTGGCTCAACTTACGCCGGTGCTTAGTGTATTCATGATACGACAGTTTGGGTCAAGTCAAGATCTCTTCATATGTATTTAAGAAGTCGGGTTCTATAAGTTTGCCATATCACAGCTTGAGTGTAGCTCAACAACTGGAACATGGGTCCTACAGTTACCAACTCCTAAAACAAGTAGGGTTACGATTTATCTTGAACAAGATTATTATCGTATTTGACTTAGGTATAGTCGATGGACTTACACAGTCATGATTCGACTTCTTGCGGTCCAGCAGACGCGGCCAGGGAATTGACTAAGCCAGGACCACTTAACCCCTAGTCTAGCTAAGGTGATCCAGCAAACTTAGCCAAACACATTGACCGACATCATGATCCATTGAATGAGACCTATCAATCTTATGTTCGTCCATCAACTAAAAAGGCTATTATTTATACTAGTTAATCCTTATCAACTAGTGGATCCTTAAAATTCGAAATTATATGGATTTGATTAATAGCTTTTATTAGATCCCTATCAACTATAAGGTTCTTCGTTCATCGTGCTACCCTAATCTTTAATAGGATTTTAATAAATCAATTACAACATTTGAAATAGTAATCATTAAAAGAGAATTATTATTGAAATAATTAAAATAATAATCGTCAATTAAAGAGGACTACCCAATTGGGAATTAGGTTTAAATGTTGTAAGTGTTCATTAAAACATAGCAGGTCACATTTTAAAAAATTCATCTTATAAATTTTTTTAATGAATTAGTGGCTAACCTAAAGGGGTTCATGATTAAATTATACATCATTGCCATTAATATCAACCAACATTTCATTGCATAAAATAAAGGTTCAACTATGTGACATTAAAATAGAACATGCAAGTAAAAACATCTATCAAATAAATAATCAACATGCTCTCTTTAAAATTTAACATTTAAATTAAAAGGACATGGTTTTACAAACTAAAACCATTTTATCTAATAAAATGTCGATTTCATAAAAAATCTTCAAATAATTTTTAATACTAAATCTATGTGTTTAAAATCATTAAAAGATTTTTGAATGCTTACGAAAAGTATTTTATCTCATAAAATAATATTTAAAAGCATATAAACTTTATCACATAAAATTTAAAATGTCTCTTAAAAATTTCTATGCTATAAAAACAATTTTTTAAAACATTTAAAAGAAGGGTTCATACTTATTTTAACATTATCAAATAAAGTTAAAATCTTTTAACATAAAGTAAGCAATTTTAATAATTAAAATAACATCGCAGTCTAAGATCATGCAAACATGGGCTCTGATACCACTAAAGGGTTTTGGCAGACCCTTAGGGCTCAGATCTGTGTCCTTCCTACGTCGGACGGACAACAGAGGGATTAAAAATCGCAGCGGAAAAAACACTAAGCTAAACTTTTTAGCTAAGGCCCTATGGCGAGACAGAACCTCGCCAAGATCTATGCCGACTTTGGGTGGATCTGACCACCCCAGAGGGTTCTAGCCTACTGCGAAAGTATTAAAATTATTCTAAAAGGCTACTAACTAACATACCCGGAATCTTGGCCTTGGGACAGACAAGATGTACCGCACCAACTTCTTACGCTCCTTGTAGCCCGGCTGCCTTGCGCCTTCGAACCGATCTACTCGAGCCACCTCTGAGCCGATCACTTGCCGAAGTAAGTTTCACTTGAGCTGATCCGCGTCAAAGACGTCTGGATCCGATCCAAACCTTCTCGTAGTCTTGCTAGGACCCGACGGGAGGATAGGAAGAAAAAGAGGAGAGGAATATTTAAGTTCACGATCGAGCGTGTTGAAATATCAGGAGCTTCTCGAATCGATCACTTGGTGCACTCTACAACAAAGAGGGGGCACCCCTATTTATATAGGAAGTCGGCTCCACCCCTTTTGTCACGAGCAATGTGGGGCAAAGTTAAAAGAAGAGGGATTTAATTTAGTTAATGTAGTAAGCCTTTTTCAAAGGCCTAACTTCAACGAATTAAATCTCTTCAACCATTAAACTTCAAACACCATACAAGCTATCATTTCGAAGAGCTTCGAATGGTGAACGCGTAGGAACTAACAGCGAGTCAATCCGACGTCGTTTGACCCTTCACATGTCGTCTCAAAGTTTAGCAAAAACCACAAAACTGCACATAGGCCAGCCGTAACAAAACCCACACAACCCCAGGTTGCGTGGGCCCCTAGCAGCAGCGGGTCGGGCGCCCAGTCCGCTGTGCAGGGCACCCGCCCGCTGAGCAGGTGGGGCGGGCACCCGCCCATAGAGCAGTCGGGCCCAGCTCGCTGGGCAGGTCAGCGACCGCCCTTCTTGGGCTGGTGCCCCTTTTGAGCGGTTGGGGTCTGTCTAATCTGATTGGGCTGACCCCTTTGTGTTCTTTAACGGTTTTGGCTCTATCTTGAGCATCTAGATTCCGTTTTTGACGCGGTTTGAACCTGTATTTAGACCGGGACGATCCTGTCATCCAGGTAACCTTTCCAATGCATTTATTCCACTAAATATTGTTGTAAATAATTTACGACACATTTAATCTAGTTTGCATCATAGGCAAAATTTGTCCCCTAACTTGTGGACTTAAGTATTCCATTTCATCGAATGAATTCCACTTAAAGTTCTTACTATTACTAAGACATGGATCCTACTTGGTATGAGACCATACAGCCTGACCCTACTACAGGTTGGGTCTCAAAACCCCTATACGACGGTAACCACGAGCAGCAGGCGTCGTCCCTGTTTCAGAATCTTACTTACGTGATCGACCCATTAACGAACGTGTCGTCGGGATCACTCTGACTGCGTCAGTAATGAATTCCGCATTTTTAGTCCCATTCATCAAGATTGTGTCTTTGCTTGGCCCAGGGTATGGTTTACCACCAACCCCACTAGCCAGCATCGGTCAGTATGCAACGGTCTTTGTCGTATTCACGTTGTACATCCTACAACGTACCCCGACCGAGGATTAACACAAAGACCGTACTGATCTAGTAACACTAACTTCCCTTTAACAGAAGAGATGAATCCATCTTAGTCATCTACTTCCCTCATGAGCTTCAGGTGTCACCCAACCTAAGATCTTTCAGGAGGCCGAGCCTCAAAGCTAGATCATAGATCTAAGTGACACTATCCATTCACAGGTTTGTACTGATGACTTCAAGTCTTAAGGACCAGCTTTCTTATCATCACTCTAGAGTTATTATTGACAGTCTAGTTAAAGCTTAACCATTTAATAACTCTAAGTTGGTCATTCAGTGAACACATTCTCTAATGAGCACCTGTATCTTGTCTCCGACTTCGCCAAGTCGAATGACTATAAGATCAGCATTACCCTAAGGTAAGACAAAGACATAATGGTCTAACCGATGTGTTGATATCCAATTCTCGACACATCTGTGCCCATGAACCGTTTAAGACTTAAGTTTCTAATCGGTCACTAACTTCTCATAATCGAGATCTACATCTGGAAGCGTAATGACCTGACTAAAAGACTAAGGAAATTATCAAAGTATTTGATTCGTAGAATTCATACTTAGGATAATTAATACCATATAATAATTAGAACGAGATGATTACCTTAGGATAAATGCCTCAAGGACATACATCTTCCCACATTTAGTACAATCCATACTGTACAATATGATCCAACAACAATACATGAAGGAAAAGAAGTACAACTGGAAATGTGTCACGTCACGAACTCTAAAACTGCAGCCCTGGGTCGAACACTGGCTCATTATACTCAGGAACCTCTTCTTCTACCTGTACTTCGTCTGACGGTACCACGAAGATGTAACCGTAGGTAAGTCAAAACAATTTTATCAATAGAAATAAAGTAGTACAAAAATATGGAGCAGCCTATGGTAAGCAGTTAAAGATGATCATGCAAGTGCAACAAGTAAGGAACAAGCAATGGTAAGCAGTTAAAGATGATCATGCAAGTGCAACAAGTAAGGTACCTGCGATGGTAAGCAGTTAAAGATGATGATGCAAGTGCAACAAGTAAGGTAGGAGCAGACATACATGCAAGTGTGATAAGTAAAGTAAAGGTATGCCAAGTAAAGTAAAGGTAGGTAAGCAAGCAAGTACAACAAGTAAAGTAAACAGCGATTGAGCATTTGTAACGTACGAGAGCAACCATGATGATAGCAATATTGAAGCATAAATGAGATTACCATGTTAAGGGAGAGTAATTGTGCCTAGCCTAGTTCGTGACTTATAAAGCGAAGTACAATGAGCAACCAAGAGTCCACCTGATACCACAGGTGCACGTACCTGGGTTAAACCAAAACTGTGCCAATCAATAGATGCAAAACTGTTCAAGACATGCAATATTGTTCAAGAATCAGTGATCAAGTCTGTGAATTTGTCATCGGCCAATTTTGAAGGGGTTGCTAGAACCCGCGCGATGACAACAACAACAAAGATCGGACTGGTCGCGCCTGCACTTCCCCTATTATAAGTTACCCCAAAACCCCAAGTGTCTGTGATGTTTATCAAGTATATTCTTTTTATTACGAGATGTTCCGCAATATGTTCCACAATATGATATTCCACAAGATGTATCACAAGATATTCCACAAGTACCACAAGATATTCTATTCAACAATTCATTAGCATTTACTGAGTCATTTATAAATGTCATACAGCAAGTGATGTGACTATTTAAAAGTGAGCAATCATGCAATAATGGTATCCAAAGTTCATGTATAGTTTATAAGTGACAAGCAACATGACGTTCCACATTTATTATGATAGTTAAATCAGGACCACTGATTAACTTTCTTATTGAAAAACCAGATAGTCAAGGATAAAGACAAGTTCAACAAAGATGTTGATTCCATGCTTCGATTTTGTGGTTTTCAATTAGTACACAGTTTACCCAAGTAGATGGTAGTGTGCGACAACCACCTAATTTGAAAGTTGGCAATGTCGTACGTTCAAGTTAAAGTCAGAAATATTTGGTTAAAGGTCACACTATTTTCTATCCATTTTTATTAGTTGTTTCTAATTTTATTATATCTTAAAACGTAACAAAATACGCGCTAAGAATTTTTTTGATAGGCTAGATATGATGAAAATAATTTTCCGTAAAAAGAAAGTATTTCTCTAAAGCTCATAGGCATTTGTTATAAATTTTAAAATCTTAAATCAATTTTTAGGTTTTAAAATCAATTAAAAACTAATTTCTAAAGTTAAAATTAACAATCATAAACGTACGACGATTTGTTTAGAGAAAAGTACACCTCGAAATATTTCGTATGACCTGTCAAAATGTCCGTCTTTATTAGTAGAATACAACAATATTTTTCATATGTATGGGTTCAAGTGTATTATGAAAAATATAAGTGGTTTTATCAAATCTGGATTAACTATTGTAAACTTTGAAAAATCATAACGTGGAAAATAGACATCGGATTGGGACGAATCTGGTGCCTACGCGTTCGTGACAACGAGTAGTACATTTTGGTATTTTTAGATTTTCTATGTGGGCCATATATTTTCATTTTCTATTTTTAAATAAATCTATTTCTCTCTCTAACTTCTCTCGCTAACCCACTTCTTCCCTTTCTACAGCCGTTTCTTTTGCTGCCATTTTACACGTGTGTTGAAGCAAAATGGGGGAGGGCTACGACATGGGGCCCACGCGGTGAGGGGGAGGGCGGTCGCCGGTGCGGCGACTCCGGTGACACGTCTCCGACGGCGGCAGCGAGGCCGGCCAACGGTGGTGCTCCGGCGACAAGGGGAGAGGGGAGGATCGTCGGGGGCTGTTTTGTTGGGAAAGACACCTGAGGAGAAGGTGGAGCTCGAGAGGGAGCAGCGACGGAGGCGAGCTCATGGCAAAGGCATCGACATCGAAGATTGCATTAAACCTAGACTTAAAAAGAGAAAAAGCAATAAATGAAATAATACATGGATTACATTACTTTTCTTAGATTTTATTGCTTCAATCTTGATGCCTTGATGCTCCACATCATCTCCAAGATTTGGCCCCTGTTGAGTCCAAGTTTTGGCATTGCTCCTCTTGATGTGCATCCTTGCACCAAGTGTTTAGTTTCCAAAAATGATATTCTAAAAATATTAACTATGAGACTAAAACATGAGAGACATTAGCAACAACATAATGTTGTGATCATCATCAAAATAACATTGGTATGAAACACCAATACTCAACAGGCTCAAGGGAGATTACCATCTCAACCTGAGCCAAATCCAAGGGGTCAAGTTAATGTAGTCGTGACGGTTATGACTAGAGGAGGAAAGAGTACCGATGCTATGATGGTACCGGTCTCTAAGAATGTGGATCAACAATCATCAACGCATAAAGGAAGATACCACTACTCCTAAGCCTATTGTTGCATAGAACGAGGAGAAAGATATTGACGAGCCATCTTCTACCAAAGAAAAGGCGGCTTCATCTACTACATTATCTATCCCTATCATCACAGCACAGGCAGACATTCCATCTTCTGAAAAATCTACACCAAAGGATGCCGACAAAGACAAGGGAAGCCGTCCTTCACCTCCTTATCCGCAAAGATTAGACATTGCAAACCTCAAGAAGAAATACGCTAAATTTATAGAGCTTCTTAAGGGTGTTCACTGGAACATCCCTTTCATAGACGCGCTTACAGAGATCCCCGCATATGTAAAGTTTTTGAAAGATTTGATAGCGGGGAAGAGAAAACAATAAGCATTAAAGTTGGCGGATAGTTGCTCTTCGGTCCTCAATAACACTCTACCGAAGAAAGTGCCTGATCCCGGGAGCTTTACACTGCCGTGCTCTATAGGCGGCATCCACATCGATAGAGCGTTAATCAACTTGGGGGCAAGCATTATTTTGATGCCGCTCTCCATCTTCAAGAGGTTGAATACGGCAACGAAGCTAGAGCCCACTGGCATAAGCATACAGTTGGCGGACCAATCCATCACCTACCCCGTTGGCATCACACCAGACGTCATCTTACAAATACCGGGAGGAATTAGTATGCCAATGGACTTCATTATTATGGACATGCCTGAGATGGGGAGTTCTCAAATCATCTTGGGATGTCCTTTCATAGCCACAGCCGGAGTTTTGATCGACTTCTGTTAAGGGACGTTATCAATGAATATTGGAAATATAGAGATCGAATTCCATCTACAAAAGCCGCTAAAGGAGCGCTTCCCGTGCGAAGATGCTAGCTATCTTGAGCTATTAGAGGATGAAGCTACCAAAGAATATGCCATGGAGGAGATTGCAAGAGATCCTATGAGGAAGGACATAGACGATGACGGCAACGCCATACATGATAAGGCGTTGGATACCTACTTGAAGGTCTTGGACGAGGAGCCTCCCGGTATACCACTTCATCATCATCAATCGGAGGCCGCGATCTTTACAATTTCTGAAGATCGACGAAGCGAGGCGAACCAACTCCCACCACCTGGCCTCTTAGGAAAACACGATGAGCGCATCTCATATGCACCAAATATCGAAGATCATCATTGAAGATCATAGGGAGCCGAGCTTACGACTTTAAAAAAGCGCTTATCGGGAGGTAACCTGAATTTTTCTTTTTTTCTAGTTTTATTTCTTATTAAGTTCTTCATTCTACCTAAAAATCCAAATTAAAAATGTTTTCAACTCATTAGGAAACTATAAAATATAAAAATTATAAATATTTCTGACGCATTCTATCGTGTGCAGGTGACCAATGAAGGGAGAGCTTAAAACGATGAAGGATAGGAGAAGGAACCGAAAGGAGACAAAAAGATGAGCTATAAATTCATTGAAGATCAAGGGAAAGCTACTCAACCGAGCAGACACAATGCTCGGTCGAGCACAGAACAGTTGAAGGAGATGAATATAGATGATTTAATACTTCATGCTTGACAATTATTCCAAATAGATGAATATAGAAAATTTTATTTAAGACAATTTATGGGGTTTTAGCATATACCAATGATTTAAGTAAGTTATTTGATGATTTCCTCTTTTTATATTTAAGAAATGAACATATGCTTTTGATGTTCATGAAGTTGTGTATGCTTTGAGTCAGTGGGGAGTAAACATTAATATGAAACTCATTATTAATCTCGTGTTTCTTTGATATGCTAATTTATTTCATGCCTTATGCATAAAAGAATTTCAATTAAATTGATGATATTTTATTGATCATGTATATTCTTTTTGATTGATGTCAAAAGGGGGGGAGAGAGAAGAAACTTGAAAATTAAAAATCGATACATGAATTTAGGGGAGCATGAGCATTGTGTTGCACGGTAGAGATGTAGAAAATTTTGAGATATATGTGTTCAGACTTTTTGCATGATGTCAAAAGAGAGAGAAGAAAGAAAATTTTGAGATGCATGAGATGCACACTTTGAGGGGGAGCTTGTCACAATTATTCTTCTTGAGAGCACATAGACAGTGGATCTCTGAATGTATCATGATCATATGCACTCTATGACTTGCTCTTTAATACTTTATCTTAATATTTCTCGGCTTGTTTTCCATCATCAAAAAGGGGGGAGATTGTTGGCCTAGTTAGCCCACTAACAAGGTCACACTTTTAATTGTGATGATGTCAAACAAGTCATGTGGTACTAATATTTTCATTAAGTGATTCTGGTATTAATGTGAAAAAGAAAATGTTTGTGCAAAAGAACTATCTGTGTGTAAAATTGCACAAAATGAAATTCAAGAAGAGTCCCACTTCACAATTGTTCATGCATCAAGAAGATGAAGATTTGATTGGTCAAAGATGAAGATTTGATTGAATAAAGATTTGATTTAAATAGGATATCTACATCAAAAGGATTCTTATCTTAAGATGAATCCTATCTTCAATAGGATTGGAATTTTCAAAAGAATCCTACATCATTCATAATTATCCATGCACCATGAAGATGAAGATTTGACTAAGCCAAAGATTAAAGATTTGATTGGATTCAAAAGGAGTTTTATCTAATGAGGAGTTCTATCTTCACTAGGATTTGACTAAGCCAAAGATTGAAGATTTGATGGAAGATTTGAAGACCAAGTGTTCTAATTGAAGAGAAACTCATATCAATATAAAAGGAGAAGACATCTCCCTTGGAATTGCATCCCATTGAGCCAAAATATTCAGAGTTTAGCCATCATCCTCCCAAGGCCAAATTTCTCTTTCCAAGATTCATAGAGATCATCAAATTCACAGGAAGAAGAAGAAGCTCGATGGACGATGCTGAAAAGTGCATAACGTTCTCCTCAGAGCTCGGATTAACGAATCTTTGTGCCTGGACGACCAAACCTTCATACTCTACGCAACGGTGATAGTAATACTCAGCTCAATCTACAAGAAAAGTTCCAGTTTTGGCATTTCTCTAGAAAGTCCCTGTAGATTCCAGATTTGCGCTATCACCTTCAAACGCCATATCTCTTGATCTTGACTTTGGATCATTTACGCCTACACGGCCACACTTTCATAATATATGCAACCGTGATAGTCTCCTCTATTCTATCCACACGAATAGATCTAGGTATGGCATTTTCTACAGAACAGTCTCGGCAGATTCCAGATTCGCGCAGTCAACTTCATACACCCATATCTCCTGATCCTGACATCGGATCGACACACTATTTAAGCCTATGCGACCACACTTTTATACTGTATGCAAAGGGGGTAACTATCCTCTGTCCAGTCTATAAAAACAAATCCAGTTTTACCGTTTCTATAGAACAGCCCTTGCAGATTCCAGTTTTGCGCAGTCAACTTCAGATGTTCATATCCTTTGTTCCAGACGTCGGATTAATGAACCATTTTTCCCCACACGACCAAGATCTCACGAACTAGATCACGGTGATAACTTTCTGGTTTTTTACTATAGTATTAAATCAGTTTTAATTATACTTTTATGAGATTGTATTATGAAAAAAGCTTCACTTAGAGGCTATCGTTGAGCATTATGTTCTTGGACACTATTTTGTATGGTTCGATCACCGCCCACAAGAGTGATCATATTTTACCTTTTTGGTTATAAAAGGGGTGAAATCCTCATAGGTTTTGAGGTCAGAGTAGAGGTGGGGAGACTAAGTGGGGAGCCACTCCGTTAAACACTTGTGCTTGCATCTCTGATACGATTGTGTGCTTTGCATTATTCCGTTGCGTGTCAAAATTTTAAAATGTGCCATACACCCTATTCACCCCTACTAGGGGGTTTTCATAGTGAGGTTATGTGTCTCCCTCGCTTTCTCGATATAGAGGAGTTAGGCAGAGGTGGAGAGGCCCATGGGTGTACTCATGATGCACCATGAGGTATTTTTGCATATGTGGCAAGTGATTCTTCCTTCCAAAACGAGGGAGGTTCTAGAGGCCCCGTTAAAAATTATCAGTGCTCGTGTACCACTAGCAGGGTAGTTTAAGAGCCACCCAACCTTAGGGTGAGGTCCAGTCCTTTATATCTTACAGACATCCAAGTTTCCAAATATAAAGAGAAAAGATTTTAACAAGTTAAATGTTATTAATTTTTCCTTCTCCTTGTAAGTATCCAGTTAACTGTTATTTATTTATGTCTCATTATCCTTGAATGTTTCTTAATGTACGTTTTCATTATTTGTAACTGTACTCATGTAACATCTATTCATATATATACATGTTCACTTCCATGTAAGTAGCTGCATCATCGCATGATCATGTAGTTGTAATGTTGAGAAATAATGTGCCATATTGGAGTTGGGCTTTCCTACTGGGGCATGCTGTGATGTGCTCATCCTCGCTCTTTTTCAGGTAGTTGGCAGTTGGAGAATCTCAGGAGGAAAAGAGTGAGCTTGGAGCTGGATATGTGGGGAAGTTTAAGGAGTTGTGTTGTTCTTGGATATGGTGATGGTGAGGTATTGTACCTGAGGGTTGTATATTGGAGAGTTGTATGTAAAGTTGTTTTTGAACTTTGTTTTTATTAAATATGAATGATGTTTAATATGTCCATTGTTCTCTTGTGTTGTCTTTTATTTTGTGGAGCATTACGTGTACTTCCCAATACGTGCTCTGTGGCATGCTAGTAGCTGTTGTATTTCTCTTCTCTCGTCCTTCTCTTTCTTCTTCACCCTTGCCTCTCCGGGAATACCTGGGACAGTTTGTATTTCTCATGTAACCTAGGGAACGGGGCGTGACAATTTGGTGTCCCACGCAGGTCTCCGCACTGTGACATGTGTAAGGATAGTGCAGTTAATTCTTCATGAGGGTAGTTATGTTCTAAGGTGTGTAGTGACCTTAGACCCTAGACTGAGCGACCATTAGCTTAGACTCTTAGCTTTAGAAAGTCTGAGGACTGACTTTATTTTAAGGTGTGTAGGATGTAATACCATGTTTCCATATGTACGGGTATTATACTAGGTATTTTCGGCCGTATTTAATATGCGTATATTTTCACGTATTTTAAGAAAATTTTCCTAATTTTCATAATAAAAAACTAATTTTAAATAATATTAAACATTATTGTACATGATAAGTATTGGGTTGAAATACCTTGTATTTAAATGGTATGAAGTATTATTAAGTGTATTTCTATTTTTCTAAAAATTAAAAATTTGAATTTCCTTTAAGTGACCCCTAGCCACTCATGTGTCAACTTGCATGCTAACCTTAATCCTAACCAAGACCCCTAAGGCTACACATGGCATTAACCTAACCTAATGAGGTGATGATGAGGATGGTGGAGGTTGTAAAAAGGAGAAACTAGAAAATGAAAAAAAGAAAAGAAAACAAGAAGAAAATTCCCAAAAATTTGTTCATCGTCCCTCATCTTCCACCACCAACTCCACCGCCACAACCTCCTTCTCCACCTATGCCGAAAATATCACTTCACCATCTCCATTAAATTGAAGAAGACAGAGAATGCTAGAAGAAGGAGTTGGAGGAAAGCTTAGAGGGAAAAGCTTGGAGGTTGGAGGTAGAAAGGCTAGAGCTTGAAGAAGAAGGAGTTCTTAATTCCCAACTCTTAGTTAGGATTTTATGATAAGAATTTTTCTAGCATTCATTCTGTTATAATTGTTGATACCATGCTAAAATCAGTTTTAGAAATTTCTTTTGAAATTTTTGTAGTTGTTGTTAAATTAATGATTAAGAAATTTTGGAAGAATAATGAAAGTTGATTGTTTTGGAAATTAATGTCATGTTGTAATAGAATTAGAATTGGTTACTGGATGTTGTGTTTAAAACTAAACTTATGTCAAATTCATGTTGTAGTAACATGCTGAAGTAAATTGCATTAGGATGATGTTCTGTTCTGATTTCAACTCTGTCATGTGATTTTAAATGGGTATAACTTTTAATGTAGTACTCCAAATATTATAATTTAAAATAATTTGGAAATATCATTAAGTCCTCTACAACTTTCATTTAGAGATTGAATTCATATTTTGACTGTACTTATATTGAAACAGCTGATTTTTATCTTTATATCATTTTAGGCAGATTCTGCCACTCTGTGTTGTTCAGTCCATAACATCCCTTACAGATGTCCAATAAATGCATTCTTAGAAAATCTGGAATCCTCATTAAATTACCTACAACTTTCATGTTTAGACATAAACCAGATTATGGCTACAAATAACTGCAATGAACTGCTTTTTCCAACAGCCAGAATCAAAACAGATTCCGAATCTTTTCATGTTTATTGCTATGTGTAAAGTGTTTATATGTGTGATATGGATGCTATAGCATGCCCCCCTTATGCTTATAAGTTCTTGTGGCAATTTTAATGTAAAATGCGAAGGCATGATGTGTGGGGGTGAAGTTGTCATGCCTAAGTTGGTTGTAGTGGTATGGGTTTCATGGTTTCATAAGATGTTTTGTGATGTATGGAAATGGTTAAGGGTATGCACAAGGAGACGCATGACCCAATTGTGATGTGATGAAATGGAAATGTGCAATGTGAATAATGAATGTGAATTATTAAATTACGAGTGAGCACCCGACTGTAATAGCCTGGAGTGTCTCAGTCTACTTTGAAGTAGGTGAGCATTCCAGTAAATGGGTTGGGGGAAACTTGGGTAAATGTAGGTATAAGGAGACTGGATTAGTGAAGTTATGTGTCTCCCTTGTACTCCCAAAATGAGGGAGTTGGACAGAGGTGGAGAGGCCCATGGGTGTACTCGTGATGCACCATGAGGTAGTTTTGCCTGTGTGGCGAGGATTCTCCCTCTCGAAATGGAGGAGGTTCTAGAGGCCCTATTAAAAATGATCAGTGCTAATGTACCACTAGCGGGGTAGTTTGAGAGCCACCCAGCCTTAGGGTAAGGTCCAGTCACTTATATCTTACAGATAACAAGTTGAATGTTATTAATTTTTCCTTCTCCTTGTAACCATCCAGGTGACTATTATTTCTTTATGTCTCGTTATCCTTGATTGTTTCTTTATGCACGTTTTCATTATTTGTAACTGTACCCATGTAACATCCATATTTTTTTTGACAGGTAATTAGATCTTTATTAATATACAAAAATGTACAACCACACTAACCAGTAGTAGTAGAAATTTAAATAGGAATGGGGAGAGGGCACAAGCGCCGTCACCCACCACCAGTTCAAATAACTAAGACTACAAGTTAGGACTATTACAAACAATTGAATACGCAACAAAACTAATAGGAAGCAAGGCCCCAATTGACAAATGGGGTCTTGTCCACCACATCCTCAAAGTCTAAGCTACATAGGGATATCCTGACATCAGACGCAATTTCCTCAAACAGTGAAACTTTAGAGGTAGACTTCTCCTTGAAAATCCGCCTATTCCGCTCTTTCCATATGTGCCACACTGATGAAGACAAAATAAGTATAGCCAAAATGCATAGCGGGTCTTTCTTCCTGTAAGAGAAGAGGATAAGGTCACAAACTCCAGAGAGTGAGTTTGGAACCTGTGATGTGATACCTAGCTTGAGGAAGCTTCTGGCTACAATGTATCTTGAGAAGTCACATTCAAAAAAGAGATGGCCACTACTCTCTTCAACATTTCCAGAACATAGGACACAAGTAACATCCTCAATCGGACTCCAGTTTTGCAGCCGGTCCTTAGTCAACAACTTCCCCCTTAGAGCACGAAGCAACGCTATAGAAAATTTGGGTACATGCAGATTAAACCAAACAGCATCCACGTATTGATAAGCCGGCTTATGTATACGAGCAGCCTCCCAAATGTCCCGCAAGCTGGCCCTATGTCCGGCCACCCAAGACCATTCATCCGGCTCATCACGGATTATAACATGTTGAAAGGGGTTTGCACAATTCTGAATGGCCGGTCCTTGGGCCCAAGAGGACCCTGTCCAGAAGTCTCCAACAAAGGCACGTTCAGTGCCTGGATGGGGGTTCTGCATAAGATATAAGGGCCCCAAAGGATGCCAGTTATCATACCAGAAGGATGTGGATTTACCATCATTAATAGTGCGTTTAATGAGACGCTGAGATAGATTGCGGCTCTGAAGAATAAACTTCCATGTACCCGAATTAGAAGGGGCCGGTTTTGCTATATAAAACCCGCTATCAATTTCCGCATAGTGACGCCTCATATAGTTCGCCCAGATACCTTTATTAGAGAGAACTCTCCAAGTCAACCGCACACCTGAAGAGTCATTCAAATCCGAAAGGAGCCTAAGCCCCAAACCCCCCTCCTTTTTAGTGGTACACATATCCTTCCAAGCCCAAGTCTTATTCTTGCCCCAAATGAAGGTCCTGCACATAGTATTGATTGATCTGATGACAGATAGTGGAAATTTGTAAGCCTGCATCCAGAAAGCAACCATGCCATATATGACAGAACGGACCAATTCAACTTTCCCAGATATAGAGAGAAGAGAATAGGACCATCCAAGTAGCCTTTTCCTGCATTTATCCACTAACCGAGAAAACAAAGAAGCTCTTGGGTAATTAGAAGAGAGGGGAAGGCCCAAATAAGTACTGAAACAGGTAACCATTTTAACACCCAAAAGCTCAGATAAATCTCGCGCATTCCTTACCCCCTTGCTGAAGATTGCGGAGCTCTTATCCAGGTTAACTTGAAGGCCAGATAAAAGCTTGAAGTAATCCAATACATCCATAAGCCCATTAAAAGAATGATAATTGGCTCGACAGAAAACTAGAAGGTTGTCAGCAAATAGTAAATGAGAGACTGAACCTGACCTTTTCATGGGCTGGATTGCCCCAGAGGATTCTGCCATAGACATGAGAAGAGAAAAGGCCTCCATAGCTAGGACGAACAAGTACGGAGATAATGGGTCACCCTGACGTAACCCTCTATTGGAGTCAAAATACCCTTCTGGGGAGCCATCAACTAATACAGAGAACATGGGAGAGCTAATACATTGGGAAATCCAGGAAATAAAAGTATGTTTAAAACCCATCTGATGGAGGAGAAAAAGAACGAACTCCCTATTCACGCTGTCGAAAGCCTTTCGGAGATCAAGTTTAATGCATGTTCTGGACCCCATTGGATTGCTGAAATCCCGAATCTGTTCGTGGGCAAGGAGAGTACAATCCGCCAATAGCCTGTCCTTAAGAAAAGCCGCCTGATTGGGGGAAATAAGATCCGAAATGACGTGTCTTAATCTGTTGCAAATTATCTTGCTTATAATTTTATAAAGCACGTTGCAACAAGCGATAGGCCTGTAGTCGCCCAGATCAGAGGCATTTGCATTCTTAGGCACCATGGTCAAGAATTCATGGTTGATAGATTGTGGCATCATACCTGATCTGAAGAATGAAGAGATTCCAGATATAATGTCCGGGCTAATAACGTCCCAATTGGACTGGAAGAAGTGGCCATTGAAACCGTCAGGACCAGGGGCTTTGTCCTTACCAATCTGGAATACTGTCGCTTTAATTTCAGAAGGGTTTACCGGCAATTCCAACCAATATGCTGCCTCCTCTGTAAGCTTCCTTTTAGGAATGATATTAGGGAAAACAGTCCAGTAATCCTCCTGGTGGTATAACGTTTGATAAAACTGGGCTGCTTCCTTCCGCAATTTGTCCCTGTCTGAAATCAAATTCCCTTGTGAAGAAATAAGGTGGTGTATGTTGTTATGCCCATAACGCGACTTCAATGATGTATAAAAGAAATTTGAATTCCTGTCTCCCAGGGTTAGCCAATTTTGCCTACTCTTTTGTCTCAAGTCTTCCTCCTCCGCCCTAAGCGCCATCCCAAGCCTCTTAGTAGCCTGGACTTCAAGCTTCTGAATTTTCGGATCAGAACCGAGAGTAGGAATGGAACGAATGTTAGCAAGAAGAGACCGGCATTTGCTGACATCCAGCGAGATTAAATGCATCCTGGCCCAACGCTTTAACACAGGTTTAAGGGATTTTAACCAGAGGTGTAACATGCTAATGGAAGGGGGGCACGGCCTGGAACCAGATGAACTACGGCAAGCCTCAAAATGGTTGGCAGTAAGCTCTTTAAAGCCTGGGAAGGAGCACCATGAGTTAAAAAACCGAAATGGGATAGGTTTAGTGCTAACCTTGGGTAGAAGATGTAGGAACAGTGCGGAGTGGTCACTCGTGCCAGAAGGAAGATATTCATAATAGGAATGGGGCAGGATCGATAAGAAGTTGGTGCAGCATAGAATGCGATCCAGCCTAGCTGAGATACGCAATGAGCCAATACGATTGTTGCTCCAGCTTAGGGGGGGACCAATACTCTTCATATCAAGAAGCTTACAAGAACCGATACAAGAATTGAAAGAATTCATAGCCATATCATCAACATGACGACCACCCTGTTTTTCATGAGAGCTCCGAACACAGTTAAAATCACCCCCACCAACCAAGGCAAGGAAATAAACTGGGTAGAATCAGCAACTAGATTACTCCAAAGAGAGGCTCTAGCAGTAGCCAAATTTAAACCATAAACGGCAGTAAGGCCCATAACGAACCCCGCAGAATTGGCGAAACAAACAGAAATATGTTGAGCAGATGCGGCCATCAGGGAACCACTCCATATAGTCTTGTTGAAATAGATAACTATACGACCCCCTTTATGATGATCTCTATTATCCAGCAGATCCCAATCCTTATCAAAACATCTGGTAATACGATATGCATTACAAATTTCCACTTTAGTTTCAAGCAAGCAAACAATAGACGGACGTAGCTTACGTAGGGAGTGCCTCAGGTCAGCCCGCCTAGTAGAATTATTGAGGCATATAGTGTTCCAAAAGTAAACTGACATTAGGCAAGCTGAGGTGAAGGGGGTGGTAGCTGCGCCACCCGAGCACTACGGCGGACAGAAGAAGGGGAAGGTGGAGCGAGAATGGTCTTAGCAGTAACCCTTGACTTGCTAAGATCTTGATGCAATTCCTGCCAGCGGGGATTCAAAATAGTGGGGTTCGATGGAGGGTCTGGGATGCCTGTAGGAGCATCCTCCAGATCAGGCGCCACATTGGCCAACCTAGGAGGGTTTTTAGCTGGCCGTACTGTACCAACACAAGGTCCCTCAACCACCTGAGCAATAGAGGCATGCCGCAACAATGAAGAATCCTTTCCAGCAGGCCGCAACAATGGAGAGACCACCCTGTTTTCGTCCGTAGGAGCTGTGAGTCCTACCCCATCATTACACAACTTGGTAGAAGGCTGAAGGGATATAATGGAATGGACCTTCCAGAGCAAACGCCTCCATAGGCCACTTGCTGCCCGTGATATAATGCGGGAAGTAGGCTCAACACATTCTGAAGGGGAACCCCCGAGACCACTAGGCTCTCCAACCTCAAAGAATTGCGTTCTGGGAGCTTGCAGTGCATCCAAATTGGTGTTAACTTCAGCAAGAGTATTTTGGGTCTCATCAGCAGCAGGAGGCTGCACACCCACCTTGGCCGGAGTTGCTGTGTTCGCATCCATAGGGCACTGACTGTGAACATGGCCAAAACAAGCACAAGCATCACTAGGGCTGTTGACGAACAGAACGTTCGACGAACTACTCGTGAACAAGCTCGGTACATGTTCGTTTACGTTCGTTCGGGAAGCTTAATGAACAAGCTTGAACAATTTTTTAGAGCTCGGTTAGTAAACGAACAGAGCTTGAACATAACTGTGTTCGTTCATTTATATTCGTGAACAAGCTCGTTAAGTGTTCGTGAACAATCTCGTTAAGTGATGTTCGTGAACAAGCTCGTTAAGTGATGTTCATGAACAAGCTCGTTAAGTGTTCATTATAATACATTGATGGTGGAATTGTTAGAATATTGGGTTCTTACATTGTATTGCATTTAGACAAATACTATATTTTAACTTTGCTTGGAATGGATGTTTGTAATGGAATTTATGGAGCTATTATGCTGGATTTGTTTTCTTTTGTCTTGCAAATATTTAATCCTTTTATTTCATTGATTTAGTCATTGGCATTAGGGTTAAATATTATTATTCCTGATTAAAAATTGACATTTGTTTGTTCGTTTGAAAATCTGTTCATGAACAATATTGATTGTGTGTTCATGAACATGTTCCTGAACATGTTCACGAACAAGCTCGATAAGTCTTGTTAACGAACAGAACGGTTGATGAACTACTCGTGAACAAGCTCGGTAAATGTTCGTTTACGTTCGTTAACGTTCGTTCGGTACGCTTAACGAACAAGCTTGAACAAGTTTTTAGAGCTCGGTTAGTAAACGAACAGAGCTTGAACATGGATTTTGTTCATGAACAAAACCAAGCTCCATGTTCAAGCTCGTTCAAGCTCGTTCGTCAACAGCCCTAAGCATCACATCTAGGCGGCTCTCCCTCATACTTGACATCTATAGAGATTGTTGTAAGATCATCAAGTTCAATATCAACAGTTTTCTTCAACCTACTTTCCGCATTAACCTCAACCAAACAACGTGCATAGGAGATCCTCTCCAGCTTAGAGGTTGCGTTGTCCAAGCACAGAGGCGTACCAATCACACTAGCAATACGGTTCAATATATCAATAGTCCACATTGACAGAGGCAAATTGTGGAGCTGGACCCACACTGGAACAGCAGTCAGGATATCCCTAGTGTGACGGGTAGCAGGAGACCAGTTCTGAAGAACCACAAGCCTTCCATCAAATAACCAGGGGCCACCGTGAAGAATCAAGTCGCGATCTTCTGAATTCTCGAATTTGAAATAGAAGTAACCATTTTCGCGAGAGAAAATGCGGAGACCACCCTTAATTCTCCATAGACGATCAGTCCAGGCCATGATTTGGCTAAAATATGGCACATCACCAAGGACGTAGCCTACTAACGTATTCTGCCATCTCACAGCCCCCTCAAGAATCAATTTTTCGGAGATCTTTGCCTTAACAACACCGTCAACCCCAATAGAGGGAGGTACAAAACACATCACCAACGGATCAGCGTATTTACGCCTAGAAGAACAAATATCGGACCAAGAACGTTTACCTTCACCAGGAATGATCTGGAATGGAGCCAACGGCCGCCGCGGCTTCTTCTACAGACCATCATTCCCCGTAGTCGCTGACGACGGACCAGATTTAAGAATCCCCACCGGCCTCGATTTTGGGCTCCGATCAGCCACAGTAGGACGAACACCCTGCCGATCTCCCCGTGAACGGCCACCATTAGGACCCTAAAATCCGTTCTTGGTTTGCCGCCTTCCGATTGCCCCATGACCAGCAGTCCGACCATCGACAGAACTCCCCCTAGCCGATTGATAGCTCCTCCGGTAAGAAACCCGCTGCCAACCGGTATCATTAACGCTTCTAGTGTCAACGTCGGAACCATCCTCAGGCCAACGAAAATTCGCCGACCTAGGGTTGGCCGCCGCCTTACCCTCTCTCTCACTCATGTTTTTACATCCATATATATATGTGTGTGTATATGTATGTATATATGTATGTATGTATATATATATATATATACTAGAAAATAACCCGTGTACAGTGCACGTGGACTGGAAAAAAATGGTCGGGAAGGGGGGAAGAATAAAAAGTGTGGGTGTGTTGTGGGGAGGGTCCAGGGGCAAAAATGTAAAAACCGGGGTTGTATGTGCAAAATTCCATACCTCCTCTCTTATCCCTCAAAATCTCATCTCTTATCCAAATTCTCTTATTCAATTTCCCTTGACAACATCCCTATTTTATAAAATAGATATGTATGTATGTAAGTATATGTATATATGTATATGTATACTCTTGTCCAAATTCTCCTATCCAATGTCTCTTATCCAAATTCTCTTATCCAATTTCTCTTGATACCATCCCTATTTTACAGAATAGATGTATGTATATGTATGTATGTAAATGTATGTATTTATATGTATATATGTATATGTATATGTATATATGTTTATGTATATATGTATATTTATTTATTTATTTTGCAAGGTAAGTTAGATCTATATTAAATATGAACAAAAGATACAATGTGGACTGGGCGTAGGATGCCAGTCTAAATGACTAGGGGAGATGACACAAGCATCGTCACCCTAGATCAGATAGTCCAATATCCATGCACAGAACCACTAACCATAATACAAACTCCATACAATACATTCCATAGAAATGGTATACAAAAAAAATTCAACCAGCATCACGAATATCCCAGTTATCAAAAGCAGCTGCAGCGTCATCCTCCACGTCACCTATATTCCGAAGAATGATACGTACATCTTCCGCAATCTCATCAAATAGGATTAGCTTGGACTTCCTTTTATTTTCAAACACTCGCCTGTTACGTTCACGCCATAGATCCCAAACCACTGCCGCAAGAATTGTTTTACCAAGCTGCCCAAGTGCCCCATTCTTGTTGTAATTTGCCATGAAGAAACTACCGATTTCATCCAATGATAGCTCAGCCGGACCGGGGGTTTCCAGCTTAAGCAAGGATCGTCGCATAACATAGTTAGAGTAGGGGCAATGGAAGTACACGTGACCAATTGTTTCAGGCGAATTCTCTATGCATAGCTCGCAATTGTTGGATGAAAGGTTGCACTATCTCTCCAGCCGGCATTTAGTGAGGAGCTTATTTTTAAAAGCTCGAAGTAATGTGATGGAGTATTTTGGAATAAATTTGATGTACCACACGAGTTTGTAGAAAGGGAATGAACCTGATTTCATACGCACGGAGTCCCATGCCTCCCTGAACTTGAAGGCCGAACCACATTTCCATTCCCAAGAATCGGTGCCCGCTGTTAAAGTATGTTGTTGAAGCAAGAACCTAAGCATACATATATCAGGATCATCATTCCAAGAAGCTCCATTCCAATAGTCAGAGACGCGCTTTCCACTTGCACCATCTGGGGTATTGTATACATTTTTCAGTGGCCCACACGGGAGCCAATTATCATGCCAAAATAGAGTGTCACTCCTATCTCCGACTTTTCTTTTGATTATACTCTGTGATAGGCGTCTGCAGTGTAATAGAAACTTCCACGTACCAGATTGAGTGACCGAACCTGCCGCTTCATAGAATCTAGACGAGTCCTTGTATTTGCTGCGCATGAACTCCGCCCAGAGCCCCCTAGACTTGAGCAATCTCCAAGTAAGCTTGATTCCTACTGTAAGATTCAGATCTGTCAATAATCTTAAGCCAACCCCTCCTTCCTCCTTAGGTCTGCAGGAGTCACTCCAGGACCAGGCTTTAGTATTGCCCCAGATAAATTTTCTGCACATAGATGTTAAAGTTCGCAACACAGTAGTTGGGAATCTATATATCTGGAGCCAAAAATTTATCATGCCATAAATAGCTGTTCTCACCAGTTCTATACGACCAGCTAAAGATAATGTTGTAGAAGTCCATCCACTTAGACGTTTCCTGCATCTATCAATAAGCCAGTTATACATATGAGCTTTGGGGTATTTGGATGACAAAGGAAGACCCAAGTAAGTGGTAATTGTGTGTGCCTGTTTAGCCCCCAAGAATTCCGCCAGATTACCAGGATTCTTCACACCCTTGCTAAACATAGATATGCTCTAGTCCCAGTTGATCTCCAGGCCTGTGAAATTTTGAAATTCCTCCCCCAGATTTTTTAGACCACTAAAGGACCTCTGGTTGGCCCAACAAAAGACCAATAGGTCATCAGCAAAAAGTAGGTGAGAAATGGTGCCTACTCTTCTCATAGGTTGAATGCTACCTCTAGCAAGTGCCTAGGCAAGCAGAAGGGTGAATCACTCCATCATGATGACAAAAAGGTAGGGGAAAGTGGGTCACCTTGCCTGAGGCCTCTGTTTCCTCCAAAAAATCCCACAGGAGAGCCATTAACCATGACGGAGTAGGAGACAGTGGAAATACATTCCTTTATCCAACCTATGAACTTGCGTCCAAATCCCATCTGATGCAGGATGAAGTACACAAACTCTCTATTCACGCTGTCAAAGGCCTTTCTGAGATCAAGTTTCAGGCAAGCTCTGGCTCCCATAGGATTGCTGAAATCCCTAATTTGTTCATGAGCTAGCAGTGCACAGTCAGAAATCAATCTCCCCTGAAGGAAAGCAGACTGGTTGGGAGATACAAGATCCTGAATGAAGCTTTGTAATCTGTTGCATAGGATCTTGCTAATAATCTTATATAGAACATTGCAATAGGTGATAGGCCTATAATCTCCCAAAGATGTAGCATTAGAACCTTTTGGGACCAAAGTTAAAAATGTGTGGTTTACCTGTCTCAATAAGGAACCAGATCTGAAGAAAGATTGTACTGCTCCCACCACATCAGCACCAATGAGATTCCAATTATGCTGGTAGAAAAAGCCATTAAACCCATCTGGCCATGGTGCTTTGGATGCACCAATCTGGAAAACCGCATCCCTAATCTCCATTGCAGTCACTCTTCTTTCAAGCCACATGGCAATTTCCATTTTTATCTTCTTTTTGGGTACAAGACTAGGGAAGACATTCCAGTAGTTGTTTTGATTGTATAAGCATTCATAGAAGGAAGCAGCATCAGCTTTTATTTCCTTGTAGGTTTTGCTCTGCACTTCATGAGCATCCACAAGATGACTAAGGTTATTGTGGCCCTGCCTTGATTTCATGGCATTGTAAAAGAATTGTGTATTTCTATTACCCAGGTCTAGCCAATCCTACCTACTCCTCTGACGGTACATCTCCTCTTCTAACCCCAATTGGTTGGCCAGATCATTAGCTAATTTACGCTCTCTTTCCTGAAGCTCAAGAGAAGAGTGTAAAGCATTCAGATTCCTCACAGCTTCAAGCTGGGAACGTCATTGAGTAGTTATACTTATATATTTATATATATGTATATATATGTATGTATATACTCTTATCCAAATTCTCTTGTCCAAATTCTCTTGTCCAATTTCTCTAGATAACATCCCTCTTTTATATAATAGATATATGTATGTATATACTCTTATCCAAATTCTCTTGTCCAATTTCTCTTGATAACATCCCTCTTTTATAGATAACATCCCTCTTTTATATAATAGATATATGTATGTATATACTCTTATCCAAATTCTCTTGTCCAAATTCTCTTGTCCAATTTCTCTTGATAACATCCCTCTTTTATATAATAGATATCCAATTTCTCTTGTCCAAATTCTCTTATCCAAATTCTCTTGTCTAATTTCTCTTGATAACATCTCTCTTTTATAAAATTCTCTTGTCCAATTTCTCTTGATAATATCACTATTTTATAGAATAGATATATGTATGTATGTATGTATGTATGTATATGTATGTGTGTGTGTGTGTGTATGTATATATATACATGTTCACTTCCATGTAAGTAGTTTCATCATCGAATGATCTTGTAGTTGTATATCCATGTTGAGAAATAATGTGCCATATTGGAGTTGGGCTTTCCTACTGGGCACGCTGTGACGTTCTCCTCCCCGTTGTTTTTCATGTATTTGGTAGTCAGAGAATCTTAGGAGGCAGGGAGTGAGCTTGGAGCTGTGTATGTGGGGTTAGTTTAGGGAGTTGTGTTGTTCTTGGATATGGTGATTGTGAGGTATTGTACCTGAGGGTTGTATATTGGAGAGTTATATGTAAAGTTGTACTTGAACTTTGTTTTTATTAAATATAAATGATGTTTAATATGTCCAGTGCTCTCTTGTGTGGTCTTTTATTTTGTGGAGCATTACATGTACTTCCCAACACATGTTCAGTGTCCTGTTGGTATCAGTTGTATTTCTCTTCTCTCTTCCTTCTCTTTCTTCTTCACCCTTGCCTCTCCGGGAATACCTGGAACGGATTCGTACTTCTCGGGTATCCTGAGGAGCGGGGCATAACAAGTTTATACTTTGAAACGAGTGGGTTAGACACCCAAGATCGGTGATGATGCATCCAGCATATCCCAATCCCATGAATATAATCTGAAGAACACGAAGATTCTTTAGAAGGGTGAATCTGCATATCTCACTTATAGAGTAAACACCAATTATAAAAGTATCTCTATTAAAAATAAAATAAATAATATCACTTTTTCCTTGAGAGTATATTAGGGATATTTATCCACTCTCTGTACAGGGTCGATAAAGTATCTTACCTTACTTATCATCCTCTAAATGGTCATAAGTAGGCCTATTATCAAACCGCAGTCCAGTTTTTCTAAAGCTATTGGGACAAATTATCAAAATTGCAGGCACAACGGATAAAACTGATACATAAATAATAATTTGCAATTGGAATAAAAGTTGAACACCCTGAAGCATGTGTTCTCACCCAAAACGGGTTGGAAAAGTCTATTATTAAAACGAATCCAATGGATTAAACATCCATTGATTCTAGATGTTGGTGATTGTATAGGGACATGTAATCTTGCATGCTGCTTCCTAAATAAAACTCAGACCCTTCAGGAATCAAAATTATTCTTTGATGCAACTAGCATAATGAACACCACCAAACATCTTTCATTTAAGGATTTTTGAGTGTTCAGTTCACATCCCCGCAGTACCAAAGAGTTTAAAATCAGGACCTCAACGCCATCATGGAATCTATAGAGTTTGATTTACCCTACATACCTTGCACCCAAAACGGGGGAGGCATTAAAAGCACGTCTTGAAGACTGTGCAATGATGTGTGCATATTCCTAGTATTAGGCTCGACTATATTGAATCATGAGCTCTACTGAAAATTTAACATAAATAAACAAGAACTACGATCCGAAAATTATGAAATGTGATATTGAGATCCTAAAGATCCTTCACATTCGAGAAAACTAGTCAACAGTTACCGGACATGGTTACTGACAACAAGAAAATATGTCAGATCACACATCCATACTGCTAGCTAGGATTGACATCCCCAATAATGGATGCAATCCAGCACCAGCAGAAGTGGCGATTTCTCAAAGAGGCAGATGTTCACGATTCATATGTCAGCTTTAAATTTGTAAGCTGCAAGTGCACGATGTAGTTGTAGCGCTATACGGATCGTCCTCTCGGAGGCTGCTGTTCTTATCAATTTCTTCCTATGTCAATAGATACACATCGAGTATAGGACTGAGATTATAAAAACTAAGAGGAAATACCACTAAAAGAAGATCTAGGGCATGGATATCCCCACTATTGGACTAAACTAGGATTGATGAGTGTTAATCGATTGTTGAGTTCATGAGGTTCGGGAGAGGTCGTCTACTCTAAGGATATTCTCTTAACCCTACACTTTCGTGGAACAGTTCCATGATAATATATCCCCTTACATAAACCCTACCCCTGCTTCCATGGCGCATGATAGGCCTACCTAGCCCGGATTGATACCGACGTCAATCGTGCATCGATACACACTATGTGTATTATGTCCAACGAATATCTCCAATCTTTCTTCATGCCACTTCTGTGGATTAGTATTCAGGTCTATATTAGGAGGGCTCTAATTGATTATCGATGTCAATCGCGCAATTCGATAGTAACGATCAATGTATTCGAAAACCCTAGATTAACCCGACGTCAACCGTGAATTAATCTACTTACCCACGAAGGGGGAATTCGATCTAAATTAATAATAATCATCCTAACATACCCATCATCCTCAGTTACTCAATAATTTCATAATAATTCATTAATCCATAATGGAGTTTTACCCATTGGCCCTAGATGAATCACTACTCACAATCCATGCAATTATAAATGATAGAATTCATTGAAAGGGCATTCATTGCAATAGATGATAATAGAGATTCAATAGCAAACAACCTAAAAATCACAAGAGCAATCAATGGAGAAATTTACTATTCAATTATTAAACTAAAAGATAAAATGGAACAAAAAGAACAATCAAGAGTAGCAGAGAATTAAAAGTTTAATAGTTGAAAACCCCTAAAAAGTCTACAAAAAGTTGTCCAAAAGGGATCCTCCATGTAGTGAGGTCACAATAAGTATATATGGCACCCAAAATTCCCCTTGACTGTGCCCACTCGGGCCCAAAACCCTCGAAGCACGTGGTCGCGCCAATTAAAATGCGTAAAAGAGGGTCAAGAGGCTACAGGCAACGTGACCGCATGGTTGGCACACACGACCGCGTTGTCTAAGGTTCTTCTGCCCCAAATCTCATCTAAAACGGCTGCGCAAAGAGGTCATTTGGCTTCAACTTGGCTCAGGAGGACGCGACCGCGTGGACTCCAGTGATGCATCCGTGTCGTGCAGTTCTCTTCCTTCAGTTCTCCCCGACGCGGCCATTTGGCTTCTGAGGACGTGATCGTGTGTCTTCAGAATCTTCTATCTTCAGCTCATGGCGACGCGGTCATTTGGCCCTGATCATGCGACCGCATGGCTTCTATTTGGCTTCATTGCTATGTCCTAGTCGATGCGGTCACGTGGGTTGGTCCACGCGGCCGCGTGGGACATAGTTGAGCTCATTTCTCCACAATTTGATCTCCAATCACTCCTTTGCTCCATTTTATCCCCTTTATCCAAATTTCAAGCCCCAAAATCCTTGATTTCTCCTGCAACGCATGAGAAATACCAAAAGCGTAAAAGGAAACAAAAACGGGGAAAATAACACGAAACAATGGATGAAATGATATGAAATGCAAATGAAAAGAGTGTAAAATATGTGTAATAATGGCACACATCAAAATCCCCCAAACTAAACTCTTCATTGTCCTCAAAGAAGAGATGAAAGGGTAGAGCTTGTAGAAATGCAAGCAAGCAAGCAAATGATGACATGAAGCTTGAGAATTTCACAAAATTGAGCATATATACGTGATCGAGTAAAAATTTCAAAATTATTTAAACAAAATATGCTGTCCCTCTCCATTGAATAAGATATAGTCCTAAGACATCTCTTCTAGCCCAAATTGTCAAATAATATACTAAAATTATGACTACACTCATGTCCTAGGATATTTCTTCTAACCGGTCTCTAAGTTAAAAACGAAGGAATCGAAGTTATACTACGGGCGATTGCGGGATAAGTTTAGGATAATGAGTTATTAGCCCATCGGAGTACGTGGTTCATACAGTGCATCAAAGTTCATTGATTCATGGAGTTGCTATTTTATTCAAGCTTTCAATTTTTTTCTTCTTTTTGTTATAAATAGGCCCATGAGGCCCATTGGGTATCCAACCAACTATTGAAAGCTATAAATATGAGGGTAGGGGGCTCTTTGTTGTGTATTGATTCCCCGGATTTGGTTTTGGATGATGAGCAAACATAAATAATGTAAACTAACTTATTTGTGAGCGCAGTTATGGAGATCGTCGCCAAAATACCGCGTACATCAAAAGCGACATCTCAAGACTTCTCAATACGCGTGATCGTGTGCCTGGAGCTTCGTTGAAGCTCAAGGAGCAATATTGAAGTCAAGAAGAATGAAGATTGAGCTTTGAAGACGGCTCGTAAGGTTTATTTTATAGTCTTCTTGCTTCATAGATTAGAATGTTAAGCCTTGAGTAGGACTTACTTTATAATCTTCATTTCGCTCATATCTTAGAGCTAGGATTATCATAGAAGCCATTAGAAACTTTCCCGAAGCCTATCGCTTCTTCCCTCGGCTTCGAGTACATGTTAGTTGGTTCAAGAAGAGTCACCAACCGACTAGATGACGATCTAGTCGGTCGGCAACTATACATGAACCGACTAGTTTGCCTCTCTTTATTCAGCTCTTTCTATGACTATAGTTAGTCGGTCAAAGAAGAGTCATCGACCGACTAGATGACGATCTAGTCTGTTAGGAATCCTTCTTAGACCGACTAGTTGTGTACAGTCTTTTTCAGCCTGAGCTACTGTTTCGAGTTAGTCGGTCAAAGAACGTTTACCGACCGACTAGTTGAGAAACTAGTCGGTCAGCATTTGTTCTTAAACCGACTAAGTCATCTTGAAGTCAGCCTATTCTATTTCGACTTCAGTCGGTCAAAGAACATTCACCGACCGACTAGTTGTGAAACTAGTCGGTCAGCAAGTCTTCTTAGACCGACTAGTTGTCTTTGCCTGGAACTTCACCTTTTGGCTGTTCAACCGTTAGTCGGTCTATGTTGAATCACTGACCGACTAGTTGATGAACTAGTCGGTCAATGATCCTTCTTTGACCGACTAGTCTGGTTCAGAATAGAGCCGTTGGGAACTTTTCCAACACGATTTTCCTTGCCTCTATAAATACAAACTTGATATGTTTGAGGCAAGGTTAGAGGTCCATTTTCCAAGCTATTTCAGACCTAAGAGAAGAGCTCTCCCAAGCTAATTCTAAGCTCTCTCTCCCTCACAAGAATCTCTCCCTTCACTCTTTGAGCCATCTTCCTCAAGAGAGATTCTCTCCATTGTGAGCATCTCAAGCCAAGAGCTTGATTCTAGTCACCATACTCCACCCTAGGCTTCCATTGCTGGTCATCTTCTTGAAGCTAGGGTTTGGTGGCATCCTCTTCCACAAAATCCATCATTGCCCTAATTTGGTAAGATTTACTCAAGGCATAGGATTTTGTAGGTAAGTGTTTATTTCATTTCATATTTGAATTGTAAGTTTCACTCTCGGTTGTGAGAGTGTGGTTGTGATCCCGGGTTGTGGGAGTCACAAATTACTTTGTGTATGATTTGACTTGTGAAGGTTTTTCACAAGTACTTCATAGTGGAAATCTTGAGTTAGGGTTGCTAACTCAAGTATCCGGAGGGGATCCGGGTGGTTGGGACGTAGGATCACCGGAAACAAATCGGGGAGACTTGGGTGGATCCGAACCCAGTAATATTATTTGTTTGCGTATGTTTTAATTCTTGTTGATAGTTGTTTAATTCCGCATTGTCGTTTGTTTCTTGCACAATAATTTGGAATAACTGTCTTGATTATTTTAAGTACTATTCACCCCCCCTCTAGTACGTGTGCAGTAGCTACCACAGGTCACTACAATTGGTATCAGAGCCAAGGTTAAAGCTACAAGTTCAAAGCTATGACAAACAACGATTACAACGTCTTCAAGGATCGTCAAGGAGCTTCCTCAGTTTTGGAAGGGCAATCTTCATCTAGGCCTCCTTCCTTCAACGGTACCAACTATGGGTACTGGAAATGCCGAATGGAAACGTTCCTCCGGAGCGCTTCACTTTGGAGAGCCACGATGAATGAGTACGTCGAGCCCTCCGAACAAGATTTCGCAAAGTGGACTCCCGCGGAGGTCTCCGCGGAGGTAAGTAATGCCAAGGCAATGAACGCCTTGCAGTGCGCATTGGAGCCCGAGGACTTCAATAAGATATGCACATGTAAGAGTGCATATCAAATATGGAACTCCCTCCTCATCTTACATGAAGGGACGAGTCGGGTAAGAGATTCTAAACTCGTGGTAGTGAATAAAGATTTCGAATTATTTCATATGCTACAGGGTGAAAAGATGAAAGAGTATTATGCTCGATTCGTCGACATCACAGACGAGTTGGAAGCTCTTGGGAAGACCTACACCCAAAAGGAGAAAGTCTCGAAGATAATTGATGGACTTCCTTCTTGTTGGGAGAAGCGTACCTTCGCCATCGAGGAAGGTAATGACATGAAAACTTATACGGTTACTCAACTAATGGGTACCTTGATGTCATACGAGGTACGCAAGGATAGCAAGCTCATGATGAAAGAGAAGATGGAGTCGTACTTGAAGCAAGACGAGCCTAAGAAAAAGGCGATTGCATACAAGGCCGCTCCATCTACCGATGATGAAGAATCGGAAGAAGAAGAATCGGACGATGAGTTGGACATGGAAGCTTTGGCCGATATGGCAAATAAGTTCCTCCGATTCTTCCGACAAGGTAAGTTGAATCGTAAATCTAAATTTATTTCGACTAATGTTTCTACTCCCGTGTGTTACAAATGCAATAAGCCAGGACATATCAAGCCGGATTGTCCTCTCTACAAACACATGGGAAAATGGAAGGGATCCAAGCACGATAAGTCAAGCAAGCACAAGAAAGGGCTTGTCGGCACTTTCACCGACTCCGACTCCTCAAGTGGAGAGTCGGACGATGAAAGAGTGGAGAAAGCACACACGTGCTTCATGGGAAAAGAGGATCGTGATGAAGAGACTTTCTCCGATAAAAGCGAGGATGGAAGCGAGGATGAAGGCAAAGAGGTAACCAATGATGAACTTAGAATAGCCAATGAACAACTATGGAATAAGTTTTCTAATATGGCTACTAAGTTTATGAAGACTAAAAATGAATTAGATAGTCTTAAAAACTCGCCTAAGCCTTTCATCGTCAACAACGACACCGTTGTTGATGGGTTGAGAAATGAGATTGAAAATCTCAAGTCTCAACTTGAGCATGTTCATATAGAGGATTCGGATGAACATGTGATAGCAGATTTGACGTCTCAAATATCAACTTTGAGTATTGAGAATAAAAATCTCAAATCACGTGTTTGTGCACTCGCATCACAAGTATCCACTTTGGATGCTTCTTTGCATTCTCTCACCGAGAAGCATGAGAGCACATTAGGCCGAATTCATGAATTTAACAAAGGTAAGGGCAAGTTGGATAATATCCTAAATGACTTACCTCCGGCCAATCATCACATTGGTTTGGGGTATAAGATGGGAGATTCATCCAAATCGTCCGTCACCTTTGTTAGGCCATCTTCCGATGCTTATACTAGTGGAAGTAAAAACGTCATGGGTAGTTCTTCTACCGATGGTGCTTCCGCTAGGAACACGCCCCCATTTGGAAAGAAACCCACTTTGGGTGGACCTCCAAAGAAGGGTCATGCTTTCATGTATACCATGCCACGTAGGAACACAAATCCTACCCCACATGTTAGCACATATGTCGATTTCTATGCTCCGCATCCACGAGCACGTGCACAGCATGTGAGACACACTCATGCACGTGTTCCTCCACATTCATATGTTCATCCTCATTTTCATATGAATAATTATAGTCATGCACCATTGCATCGCATGCCATATGCTTACCCACGATATGCATCACATAGAAATCAACAACGTATGCATGTTCCCAATAGGATTAGGACTCCCAAGACATACACCATTTGGGGTCCGAAGAACACAAGCATGCATGCTAAGAATTTGTATGTGAAATCGTTTATAAATGATGTTATTTTGAATGATGATTATGTTGGGAAATCAAGTTCCTCTTGGACTTGGTTTCCGAAGGGTTAGTTTCCTTTGACCCTTCATTGCTTGGTACCATATGTTTAATTTCATTTTTTTGGTACCAAAGCAATTGTGGTAAGAATGGGTTACATTTAATTTGAATTTAGTTCACTAAATTTATTGCCTAACCCATAGGATCCAAAAAGATTTTTTGGATACCAAAATGATTTTCTCTAGGTTAAATCCACCATGAGATACCAACCCTACCAACTCCGTGATTTGCAAGGATTTTCATTCGATTGGAGTTGATGGTGCTTAAGTGATGCACCAAAGTAGGGGGAGCTTAATGTTGTAAGTATATTCATACTTTTTGATTCACATTGGTATCCATTGGTAGAATATATTACGATTGATATCATTTTGCTTCATTTGGTATGCTAGATTAGTGTATGGCATTGTTATATGATGTTCTATCTATTTTTGGCATAACATTCTTGCATCCTACATTTGGTATGTACATCGGATTATTTTTGTCTCTGATGTTGATTTCGTCGTTCGACGATTTTATGGATTAAATAGAATTCTTTCTATGGAAACATAGAATTGTTTTCCATGCATTCTATTGATTTTGGAGAGTATGTTCCAAAACTCAATAAGTGAAATTGATTTGAGTTTTGATGATTTCGGACTTCGATTTTTGCCTATGACTTGATGATTTCGTATTTCGATTTTCGCCTATGGCTTGGTAATTTCGTTTTCCGATTTTCGCCGATGGTTTTATGATTTCGGTTTTTCGGTTTTCGACTTTGGTCTCATTGGCACGCTTTGTTTTTATTCGGTATTTTACATTTGATATTTTGCATTGGTGTCATTTTGGACCATGGTCGTATTCTTCGACTCCCGTGCTTTATTTTTTAGCCATTGCTTTTGTCGTTGATCTCCTCCCGCTCTTTTTGCTAATGCCAAAGCGGGAGAGATATAATAATGACAATGTGCTAATTAATAATTCAAAGGAATTTACCATGAATCTAATTTGATGTGTTAGATTCAGGGGGAGTGAAGATATAAAAAGGGATTTAGATCCTATACGTCAATAATATGATTCATATTTTATATCTCCCTCGCTGCTTGATGCATATGAATATTATTGAATATGGAGCTAATGTGTCATCAATGCAGGGGGAGTAAGTAAACTTCTTTTGAATCATTATTATTGCTTATTATTTATGTTGGTTTGTCATCACCAAAAAGGGGGAGAATGTTGTGTATTGATTCCCCGGATTTGGTTTTGGATGATGAGCAAACATAAATAATGTAAACTAACTTATTTGTGAGCGCAGTTATGGAGATCGTCGCCAAAATACCGCGTACATCAAAAGCGACATCTCAAGACTTCTCAATACGCGTGATCGTGTGCCTGGAGCTTCGTTGAAGCTCAAGGAGCAATATTCAAGTCAAGAAGAATGAAGATTGAAGCTTTGAAGACGGCTCGTAAGGTTTATTTTATAGTCTTCTTGCTTCATAGATTAGAATGTTAAGCCTTGAGTAGGACTTACTTTACAATCTTCATTTCGCTCATATCTTAGAGCTAGGATTATCATAGAAGCCATTAGAAACTTTCCCGAAGCCTATCGCTTCTTCCCTTGGCTTCGAGTGCATGTTAGTTGGTTCAAGAAGAGTCACCAACCGACTAGATGACGATCTAGTCGGTCGGCAACTATACATGAACCGACTAGTTTGCCTCTCTTTATTCAGCTCTTTCTATGACTACAGTTAGTCGGTCAAAGAAGAGTCATCGACCGACTAGATGACGATCTAGTCGGTTAGGAATCCTTCTTAGACCGACTAGTTGTGTACAGTCTTTTTCAGCCTGAGCTACTGTTTCGAGTTAGTCGGTCAAAGAACGTTTACCGACCGACTAGTTGAGAAAATAGTCGGTCAGCATTTGTTCTTAAACCGACTAAGTCATCTTGAAGTCAGCCTATTCTATTTCGACGTTAGTCGGTCAAAGAACATTCACCGACCGACTAGTTATGAAACTAGTCGGTCGGCAAGTCTTCTTAGACCGACTAGTTGTCTTTGCCTGGAACTTCACCTTTTGGCTGTTCAACCGTTAGTCGGTCTACGTTGAATCACCGACCGACTAGTTGATGAACTAGTCGGTCAGTGATCCTTCTTTGACCGACTAGTCTGGTTCAGAATATAGCCGTTTGGAACTTTTCCAACACGATTTTCCTTGCCTCTATAAATACAAACTTGATATGTTTGAGGCAAGGTTAGAGGTCCATTTTCCAAGCTATTTCAGACCTAAGAGAAGAGCTCTCCCAAGCTAATTCTAAGCTCTCTCTCCCTCACAAGAATCTCTCCCTTCACTCTTTGAGCCATCTTCCTCAAGAGAGATTCTCTCCATTGTGAGCATCTCAAGCCAAGAGCTTGATTCTAGTCACCATACTCCACCCTAGGCTTCCATTGCTGGTCATCTTCTTGAAGCTAGGGTTTGGTGGCATCCTCTTCCACAAAATCCATCATTGCCCTAATTTGGTAAGATTTACTCAAGGCATAGGATTTTATAGGTAAGTGTTTATTTCATTTCATATTTGAATTGTAAGTTTCACTCTCGGTTGTGAGAGTGTGGTTGTGATCCCGGGTTGTGGGAGTCACAAATTACTTTGTGTATGATTTGACTTGTGAAGGTTTTTCACAAGTACTTCATAGTGGAAATCTTGAGTTAGGGTTGCTAACTCAAGTATCCGGAGGGAATCCGGGTGGTTGGGACGTAGGATCACCGGGAACAAATCGGGGAGACTTGGGTGGATCCGAACCAGTAATATTGTTTGTTTGCATATGTTTTAATTCTTGTTGATAGTTGTTTAATTCCGCATTGTCGTTTGTTTCTTGCACAATAATTAGGAATAACTGTCTTGATTATTTTAAGTACTATTCACCCCCCCTCTAGTACGTGTGCAGTAGCTACCACATGTCACTACACTCTTAACCCCCTACACCTATTTCCCTACTTTTCCCTTCACAACACGTTTTCAGCACGATCACGCTCGTTGGAGGAGACGACGGCTCACGAGGAAAGAGATCCATCAATCGCTCAGATTCAAGAAGATCGTAATCTTCTCAACGGGGAGCGAAAAGGTCATCCTTCACCAACCGTCGACTAGATTCCCTTGTCGAATCTAGAGGTAAAAATCAAAACTTTTTAGATCTAAACTTGTGTTTCACGTTAGATCTGCATGTTTTAGGATCAAAAAGTTTAAAACACGGGAAAAATCACATTTTTATTTAGATCCGCATGTCTAAAAACAATAAAAATCAGTTTTAGCGATCTAAATGCTTGAAAAATCCATTTTTACCCCCGACCTTGATCCAAAATCCACACCCCCGTAGGGCGAAACGGCGGTGCTTCACAAGCGTCACTGGCGGCAAAAATACGCCGCGGCCATAGGCCGCGGCGGCCGCAGCATGAAGCCGCGGCCAGCAGCCGCGGCCTCAGGCCGCGGACTGCCGCCGCGGCCTCAGACTGCGGCCAACAGCTGCAGCCTCAGGCCGCGACAGCCATGGCCCGTTGCCGCCACGGCGACCGCGCTTTGCGCGGCCAGCCGTTGCGACGACACACCGGGCCCCCCTAGGGTTTTTCGGAAACCCTAACCCTAAATGGGCCAATTTTTCAGGGGAGGCCCAATTAACCCCAATGGGTTGTTTTCATGGCCCAAAAGCCTGAAAATTAGCCTATTTACACAAATAATTTTTATCATTTTTCTATAACTTTTTTCTTTGGATTTATACTTGGTTCGTGTAAGGAGCGTTGGGTCGGTGACTCCCAGGCCAGACGACCTTAGGGCACCAGGCCCAAAAGGACCCCTCGGACCTACTAGCTCAAACCAATATAAATCCTTATTCGAATGCACTTCCCCAAGCTAAACCTTTCGGCACGAGGCCCCGATGCTTCTTGAGGCATGGAGATCCGACTACTTAGTGTCGCTGGGGGAACGATGCATTATTATTATTTTTCTTTTCATATACACATATGCAAATATATTCTCTTTTTTTCAAAAGTTTGAATAGGTCAAGCTCAACAATCCTCAGTACTAAGGGATACATCGTTATCCAAGTCCCGAAGGGTTATAAAGCATTATACTTAACTATCAATTCATCGTTCCATGTATAAAGTAGACTCCGAAGTGAAACTCAACTTTGCACGGTTTTAAGTACTTATATCCTAGGTGCTATAAGAATAGGCTTGAAATGCATATTAAGTGGGATTTGAAGCTATCCTAGGGGTTATAAGAATAGGCTTGAAATGCATATTAAGTGGGATTTGAAGCTAAAATCTTATCCTAGTCAAATACCCTAAGCAATATCCAGGAATCAAGCGTAAAAGCAGAAAAGGAAATTTGACTCGATATATCACGCATATAAAATCTCAAATTCGAAAAATTCTCAAGGTGAATGCAAATATATACAAATGGATGCGCGATGATGCAAGATGCATGATGTGAATGATGATATTTTTATGGTTTTTGATTTCACAAATTTTTATGGATATTTGATGCATGTAGGAGCTTGAAATAGATATGATGCATGGTAGAAGAGAAAAGAAAGGAAAATGAGAAAGAAAAAGAAGGAAAACAAAAAATATAGGTGAGAAAAACATGAAAGATGTGGACGATGAAGGAAGAAAATAAAAAAAATATGCATGGAAATGCTCATCCCCCAAGCTAAATAACGCATTGTCCTCAATGTGATAACTCGTGAATAAGTGAGGAAGAAAAATGTGAGGGGGAAGAGAGTGGTAATATCATCAAGCAGAGCCACCATCAGGTGGTGGCAATGTGGGGGATGTGGTGGGTGGGTGTTTGTCAGAGGGTGCTGGGTTTGCAACAGCTGTGGGTGGTGAAGTGGGTGGAGCAACGATAGATGGTGTAGGTGAAGGTTCACGTGTGGATGGTGGAGGGGATGGTTGTTCGGTCCCCGGGTTTGCACCACATGGGCGCGAATCACTGCAAGTGCACGGTGTGCTATAGTATAGAAAGATTGTCGAACTCAAGGAGGCGATCGTTTAACGCTTAGCTTTAGATGGAAAGAGGAGAGTATGTGGTCGGGGGTTGTCACGAGTGATTGATTAGTTGATTGTGGAAATAGAGAGTTAACTAGAAATTAAACGTCTAAGGCTTTTGGGATTCCCCGCTAGGCCCTTCGGTCACGGATGCTAGGTCAAATGGCCCTACGTCAGACGATGGATTAGGGTAGGAGTGTCACATCCTTAGATGAGAACGAGTACTTAACTTTCGTTATTCCTACTCGTCTAATGCATCCCTATGCAAAACCATGCTCTCGCAATCGGCTTCACACGGGAATGCATGCATTACGCTTGACACTTGGTCCCGCCTCGCAGATCCTCATCCACTCTCGTGATCTACGGAGTGCGATGCTATCCTATGGTTGGTTCTAGCAATCGGTGTGCTCTTGCAATCACCGACTAGTGGATTGGGGATTAGCGGTCGCCCTGGCTCTCACGTCATCTCGTAATCACGAGCCCCGGAGAACGACCGCTAAGCACAAATCAGATTCGTGGGGATTCTCCCCAGGATACGGAGCCGCATTCGCTATACCCCGATCCTAAGGGCAATCCCCCAAAACCCTTGTTTAAACCTTCATAGGGCAACCCTAGATTGATCCAACGAGGGTCTAACCTAACATCCGATCCCTAGGATCCTAGTGATCGTCCCTAAGCCCTAGATACAAACTACTCTAGCATGACAAAATCTCTAAATACGGTAGCAATAGAGATATGCATATCTAACTGGTCAAATTCAATGAAATTAATTCAATAGAGAGAGAAAGAGAAATAAGAGCAATGGTAAAGAAATCAAGGAAATCCAACCACGAACAAAGAAATAGATTACAAAAGAGTTTACCAAAAGAGACCTCCCAAATTAGCTCTAAGGGTTTAGCTACAACAAAATCCTGCCTAACCTACTCTAAATAACGTTACTATTTATACAAAACAGTTTGGGTTCGGGTTTTACAAGAATACCAACCCGAAACCCATTAATTTAAGTCAAATAGGAGTCTGCTGACCTACCGCTCGACCGAACACAGTGCTCGCTCGGCCGAGCGGTGCCTTGTGTAGTGCTCCGCTTGGTGCTCGAGAAGGGGCCGCTCGGGCGAGCGAGTTGAGTCGCTCGCCCGAGCATCATGTCGCTCGGTCGAGCGAATTAAGTTCAAATTTGGCAGAGCTGTCGCCTTGTAATTAATGGGCTCCTCTGACTGCTAGCTCGGTCGAGCAGGCTGGTCGCTCGGCCGAGCGGGCTGTAATGCCCTGCTAAGCCACTGCACAAGTACTAGAGGGGGGTGAATAGTACTTTAAAATAATTAAGAGGCTAATTCCTAATTACTTGCAAACTCTACCAAACAATGCGGAAAAGTAAATGTTAGACAACAAAGAAACAATCGCAAACAACGATATTACTGGGTTCGGATCCACCCAAGTCTCCCCGACTTGTTCCCGATGATCCTACGTCCCAACCACCCGGATCCCCTCCGGATACTTAAGTTAGAAATCCTAACTCAAGATTTCCACTATGAAATACTTGTGAAGAACCTTCACCAAGTCAAATCATACACAAAGTAATTTGTGACTCCCACAACCCGGGATCACAAACACAACTCTCACAACAGAGAGATAAACACTTACAAAATGAAAGTAAATGAAATAGAATAACTTACCACAAAATACATATGCCTTGAGTACACTTACGAATTAGGGCAAGGATGATTTTGAGGAAGAAGAAGGCACCAAACCCTAGCTCCAAGATGTAGATCAGTGATGGAGAGCTATGGGGTTGTTGGTGACCTAGGATCAAGCACTTGGCTTGGAAGGCTTCACACTCAATGAATCTCTCTTTGGAAGTAAGAGTGAGGAGAGATTATTGGATGGAATGAAAGAGCTTTGAATGAGCTTGGAATGATTTCTCTTGATCTCTAAACTTGTAATAATATCAGCCTTGAGTGCAATGAATGCAGCTCAACAAGTATTTATAGGATAGAGGAGAGAGAGAAAGAAATTCGAGTCATTAAATGCTCCAACGGCTCTTTTCTGAACTTAACTAGTCGGTCAAAGAACAACCACCGACCGACTAGTTCATCAACTAGTCGGTCGGTAATTTAACGTAGACCGACTAATGGAAGAACAGCCAAAAGGTCGAAGCACAGACAAAAGGAACTAGTCGGTCCAAGAAGAGTAGCTGACCGACTAGTTTCACAACTAGTTGGTCGGTTACTTAACTGAGACCGACTAAGAGATAAAACTGAAGTCAGAGCACATATTGATTTAGTCGGTCCAAGAACAAATGTTGACCGACTAGTTCATCAACTAGTCGGTCGCCAAATGTGCATAGACCGACTAACGATAAACAGTAAGTTAGGTGAAAATTAACATGTACAGTAAAGCTCAACTAGTCGGTCCAAGAAGGAAAGTTGATCGACTAGTTCATCAACTAGTCAGTCGATCAATGAACACAGACCGACTAATGATAAATAGTAGCCCATGCTCAAAGTTGCATGTACAGGGAAAGCTCAACTAGTCGGTCACAAAAGCATCACTGACCGACTAGTTCACAAACTAGTCGGTCGGTGAGTCAACGTAGACCGACTAACTGTAAACAGTAAAGAGCTTAGAATTAACTGACAGAAACTAGTCGGTCCAAGAAGCTTTGCCGACCGACTAGATCACCATCTAGTCGGTCAGTTCTTCTTCTTGAACCAACTAACATGCACAAGAAGTCGCGAATCGAAGCGCGAAGCTTCGGGAAAGTTTGTATGGACTTCTACTAAGATCCTAGAGCTAAGATAGAGCGTTATGAAGGTTTAAACCGTAAGACCTACTCAAGGCTTAACATTCTACGAAAGAAGCTTAAAAGACTATAAATAAAACTTGACGATACCGTCTTCAATAGCTTCAATCGAATCTTCATGACTTCTAAAATGGTTCATAAGCTTCAACGAAGCTTTAGGCATACGATCACGTGCTTTGAGAAGTCTCGAGATGTCTCTTTGGATGTTCATATGAATTTGGCGACGATCTCTATAACTGCGCTCACAAATTGTTAGTTCACGATATATTTATGTTTGTTCATCATCCAAAACCAAATCCGGGGAGTCCAATATCCAACATTCTTCCCCTTTTTGGTGATGACAAACCAACATAAATAATAATCAACAATAATAATTCAAATGAAATTTACTTACTCCCCCTGCATTGATGACACGTTAATTCCAAATTAAACAATAATAATACGCATCAAGCAGACGAGTAAAGTATATAAATGAGAATCGATTATTGAAATATCGAATAACAAATGTTGGTTATTGAAATATCGGATTTGAAAATCCATTTATATATCGTAACTCCCCTGAATCTAACATATCAAATTAGATTCTTGGAATAATGCTTTAAATTATCATTTAGCACATCGTTATTATTATATCTCTCCCCCTTTGGCATAAGCAAAAAGAGCAGGAGAAGATCAATGACAACAACAATGGCTTCAAATAAAAAGCACGGGAGTCGTAGAATACGACCATGGCTCAAGTGACACCAAAGAAAAATACGAATAAAATCAAGGCGTGTCAATGATACCATAGTCGAAAATCGTAAAATGAAATCATCAAAAACTCAAATCAATTTTACGGATTGAGTTATGGATTATACTCTCCAATATCAACATTCTTGGTTAATTTAGTGCATGGAAAACAATTCTATGTTTTCATAAAGTGAAATCTATTTAACCAAGTTAATATCGTCGAGCGACGAAATCAAACATCAGAGACATAAAAAATTTATAAATTGTGCACAATAGAATGAAATGTCAACTGCGATGTATATATATAAAAATATGAACCAGAGTACATCAAAAATATACATCACTGATATCCAAAAAGCGATCCAACGATCGACGATCAAAATACAACATCATATATCTCAGAACACAGCATATATGGAAGTATCACAAAAAAAACATATCGACATCCATCCAACGTACATCAAAATACATCAAAACATCAAAAACATCCAGAGCCACACTCTATCCTACCCAAACTCTCTCACATAAGATGTATCATCCAAGGAGCATCGGAGAGTCCTCAAAGAAGCTTAAGAGGAAGCGACAGGATCTGCAGCAGCAGCAGGCTCTGCAGGAGAAGTGGTGGTCACAGGAACAGCTAGAATGTCAACGGGAGCGACGTCAGAAGTCTCAGGCACGGCAGAAGAGACGATCTCAGAAGCAGTAACGGTAGTGGCCTCGGGAGCACCAGTCGGAGCATCCACCGCAGGAGCGGTGGCAACATGTGTGCTCTCGGGGGCACCAACAGATGAAGCAATAGCAGCATCACCAAAAGTGCCCTCGGGGGCACGAGTAGAAGCACGAGCAAGCTCCTCAATGTCCTCCTCATCCAACTCATCCTCGTCAGAAAAAGACGGAGGGACCTCAATATCAAGGTGACGAGCTATACGGCAGAGAATCTCCTCAGAACGAGCCTGACGAGACTCCAAACGTCGCAGATAACGAACGAGCTCGGCAAGAGTGGAAGAGGGAGCAGCAGAGGCAGAGGCAGAGGCTGACGCTGAAGGTGTCATCCTCTGAACGTGACGGAGCGCTGCAAGAGACTTCTTGACGGCCGTCGCGTTCAGGGGAGGACCAAGGGGACGCTCATCGTCAGGAGGAAGAGTGACACGGAAGTGATGAAATACCAGAGTCAACAAGCACGGGAAGGGGATATGAGCCGAATTCGTGGACTTGCAAATACACTCGAAAGAGTCCATCTTATCGAGTATAATGCGAGCCCAGTTAATCGAGCTCCCCATGAAAATAGCATATATCAACTTCAAGAAAGGCTGGGACGGTAGAGAGGAGGAGCCGTACTTGGGAAGCAAGCACGACTTCAGAATCAAATTTAGGACCCAGGCGATAGGCTTGAAGGATTTGGAGGGAACGCCAATCATGGCGGGGGGAATCTCATGGAAGATCTGAGAGAGAACAACCTAATCAAGGGAGGAGTATCATCAACAGAAATATCGGAGGGAAGGAGGCCAGACGAGGAGATACCCAAAATCTCTCCTAAGATTTCTGCCGTGAGGACTATAGGAGTCCCCAAGACAGTCGTCTCAATCGAGTGGGTCGCATCGTACTGACCCCAGACGCGGTTGGCATAGAATAGTTTCACTAGGCGAGGGAAGGGGTGAGGGTTCACCTTCGGGTCATATTGAAGGTAATCGAGAAGACCGGAGGACGAAAGAAGATCGGCGAGGCCTAGGAAGTCACTAAACTGGACGAAATGCTCCAGAAGCAGTGGGCAGTGTTCGATACGGTTGTAAGCCGCGAGACACAAAGGGTCGTCGCGACACAACGAAATATCGACACCGCCAACCGGCATCGAAGCCTTTCCCTTAGTCTGACGGGTACGGGGACGTGAGCTAGACTCAGGTTGCCTAGGAGGAGGAGAGGGGTCCCTATGGGTCTCAGGCTCGGGTCTATACTCCGTATCAAAATCTGTAGGGGTATGGAAAGAGGAGGGAGATGCAAGTTCCTTGGGCTTGGACTTGGGCTTGGGTTGGCCTCTAGGCTTGGCGGTCGTCGTCCTCTTCTTCTTGAGAGGAGGCGAAGACGACGAGGGTTGGGTAGGCTTAGATCGGCGTTTCGGAGGTGGGGGGTCTGAGGGTGGCGAATCGACGGTCGTGGGCAAAGGACCAGAGGGAGTGATCGGGATACGTGTACGAGCCATAAGCGCGGCATGACACGACGCAAGAGATCGAAAAAGCCCTAGAGAATCGAAACCCTAGCAACCGAAATGAAACCCTAACCGATAGAATCTAACCCTAGGAAGTGAAATCAACCTAGAATAGAACCCTAGCAGCTGGGAGAGGGAGGAGAGATCACCTAGGGTGGAAGATCGACGGACGGCGACGACGGGGTTGGCCGGAAATCGGCCGGAAGTCGAACGGGCTGAGCGGGGTCGGGGGGTTTTGAGCTGGAGAGGGTGGAATTTTGATCGACTTGAATGAAAAGAAGTCGTCTGGATGGAGTTTTAATCGGTCAAAAGTTGAAAAGACCAATCAGTCCCCGGCACAACTAGTCGGTCACAGTTCAAGCACTGACCGACTAGATCACGATCTAGTCGATCGGTCAATGAGCTTGAACCGACTAGTTGTAAACAGTAACTGAAGGCAAATTTCCTGACAAGATTTAGTCGGTCTAAGCTCATTCACTGACCGACTAGTACTGAATCTAGGCGTTCGGCCAATGAACTTGGACCGACTAAGAGAGTTCAAAAATTGAAAATCTTTGAAATTTGATTTCTCTCCTAATCACACTTAGATGAAACATCAAAATACTCTCATTAATCATTATACTACCCCATTAAACATCAAAAATCTGAAATGTGACGATTACGCACAAATCGAGCGAAAATTCCGAAAATCCAACAAAAATCCAGAAAATTTCAATACTTCAAGCATGAGCAAATATAACGAATAGAATAGCATGCAAGAATATTGAAAAAAAAATGAATCCTATATCTCGGATTCACCCATAATCCCCAATTCTCGACGCAACCGCACAAATGAGTCCTCCTTTAGGGGTTTCATGAAAATATCGGCGATTTGCTTCTGGGTTTCAACGTACACTAATATGATGTCCTTTTTAGCAACATGATCATCTAAGAAATGGTGTCGGACATCTATGTGTTTCGAACGGGAATGGTGTACCAGGTTCTTGGAAAGACATATTGCACTTTGGTTCTCCACCATGATAGGGCAAGTATCACAGTTTATACCAAAGTCTTTAAGTGTGTGTCTCATCCGAAGAACTTGAGCACACGCGGCACCGGCGGCAATGTATTCCGCCTCGGTGGTTGAAAGTGATACGGAATTCTGTTTCTTGGAAAACCAAGAGACAAGAGAATTTCCTATAAAATGGCAAGTGCCACTAGTACTTTTCCTGTCGGATTTGCATCCCGCATAATCGGCATCACTATATGAGATTAACTCATATGTGCTAGATTTTGGATAAAGTAATCCAAAATCAAGTGTATAACTTAGATAACGGAAACTACGTTTTACCGCTACTAAGTGAGACTCCTTAGGTTGAGACTGATAACGAGCACATACACATACGGCAAACATAATATCGGGCCTACTTGCGATAAGATAAAGTAAACTTCCAATCATACCTCGATATAGACGAATGTCTACATCTTTACCGCCCGTATCCTTATCAAGATGCGTGGTCGTGCTCATTGGAGTCTTTTTCCCGGAGGCATTCTCCATTCCAAATCGCTTAAGCAACTCCACCATATACTTCGTTTGATGGATGAAGATTGCATCGTCCATTTGGTGAATTTGGAGACCTAAGAAATATTTGAGCTCACCCATGTGGCTCATCTCAAATTGATCCTTCATCACATTAGAAAACTCTTCGCAAAGAGCAAAGTTAGTAGCACCGAAAATGATATCATCAACATATATTTGAACTAAAATTATATCATTATTCGAATACTTAACAAATAATGTGGAATCAACTTCTCCCATTTTAAATCCTAAATCCAAAAGAAAATTCTTTAGACGGTCATACCAAGCTTGAGGAGCTTGTCTCAAACCGTAAAGAGCTTTCTTAAGTTTAAAAACATGATTTGGAAATTTTTCATTTATAAAACCCGGAGGTTGAGAAACATAAACTTCCTCAACAACATCTCCGTTTAAAAATGCACTTTTTACATCCATTTGAAATAATTTAAAATCCTTATGGCATGCAAAAGATAATAGTAATCTAATTGATTCTAATCTAGCTACCGGAGCGAAGGATTCTTCGAAATCAATACCTTCCTCTTGACGGTAGCCTTGAGCAACTAACCGAGCTTTGTTCCGGACGACGACTTGGTTTTCGTTGGTTTTTTTCTTGAAGATCCACTTTGGCCCTATGACGGTGTGGTTCTTCGATGGCAATGGAACAAGCTCCCAAACCTCATTCCTCTCGAATTGAATGAGTTCCTCCTCCATGGCTAAGATCCAAGCACTATCTTCGCACGCTTCATTAACATTCTTTGGCTCTATCGAGGAGGCAAAGGCACAATGAGCGAAGTAGTTCACTTGCGATCTCGTCTTGACACTATCATGGATATTTCCAATGACTTGCTCATGAGGATGGTCACGAACGGTATGAAGCCGTTTGGGAATACCTTGATCACTAGGAGCATTCTCAAAAACTTCATTAGTCGGGTTAGTATCAATAGAATCAATAGAATTAATAGAGTTAGAATTACCAATTGAATCACATAAGACATCCATAGAGTCATCATCATTAGTAATTCTCGTTGGAACAAATCCTTTATTAAATAAAACATGAAGTGATTCCTCGATCGTTGAGGTTCGTTTGTTGAATATCTGGTAGGCTTTGCTACGTGAGGAATACCCAACAAAAATCCCCTCATCGGATCTTGGATCGAATTTGTCCAAACTACCATACGTGTTCTTAATAAAACATTTCGAACGAAAAACACGAAAATGTTTAACTTGAGGCAACCTACCAAACACCAATTCATAACAAGTTTGTTTAGTGCCAGGCCTCAAAAGTATTCTATTAAACACATAGCAAGCGGTATGTACCGCTTTCGCCCAAAATTGATGGCCAAGTTGGCTATCATCAAGCATAGGCGAGCACATTCCACTAGCGTCCTATTCTTTCTATCAACAACACCATTTTGAGGAGGTGCGCGAGGGAATGAAAAGGTGTGTGTAATACCAACTTCATCACAAAATGTCTCAAAAGACTCATTCTCAAATTCACCTCCATGATTACTACGAATAGTGACAATGGTGGTTCCTAAGATATTTTGTACTTTCTTAACAAAAATTGTGAAGTTTTCAAAAGCTTCATTTTTATTACATAATGAAAATACTCAAGTAAACCTAGAAAAGTCATCAACGATGACAAGTCCATATCTAGCATTACCTAATGAAGCAACTCTAGTTAGCCCAAATAAATCTAGATGTAATAGCTCTAGAGGCCGCTTAGAAGAAATGCTTTTCTTAGGTTTAAATGAAGATTTTGGAAGCTTGCCTCGTTGACACGAGTCACAAAAGCTTTTCTTTTGAAAGACAAGCTTAGGGAAGCCTCTAATAGAATTTAACTTGGAAAGCTTAAAAAGTGTTCCAAAGTTCACATGACCAAAACGTCGATGCCATAAGTGTTGTTCACTTGTGTTGGCAATAAGACATTGTTCATGTGATCTTGGAAGATCTAGGATATATATATCCTTATGGCGTGTGCCGAAAAACAATAATTCATTATTATCTTTTCTTAAAATATGGCACATTCCTTTCGCAAAGTTAGCTTTGTAACCTTTGTCACAAAGTTGACTTATTGAAATGAGATTGTGGTTTAATCCTTTAACAAGGTAAACATCACATATAAGGGGTTTAGAAGGATTACCCACTTTACCAACACCTATGATGGTTCCGCTCTCGTTTCCTCCAAATACGACGCGGTTTCCATTTGCAATGGGAACCACTCCAGAGAGCAATTGAGCGTCACCCGTCATGTGTTTTGAACACCCGCTATCGAGTATCCAATTCCCCTTGGAGCTAAATTTAAATTTGTTGCTCCTTTTCTTTTTCTTTTCCTTGAGTACTTAAAGATAGAAAATTTCATATCATGGTACCCAAGGTCATTGGGTCCAAAAGATTAGACCTTTGGAAGCCAAGTCCAATTGGACCTAGACTTCCCCACATAATTTCTACTATGCATAACATCCGAAAAATAAGCATTCATGTAAACTTGTTTTTCATCCATGCTTGTGTCCTTTGGGCTCCAAATTGTGAATATTTTGGGAGCCCTCATCCTATTGGGTGCATGCATGCATTGTTGGTTTCTACGTGATGCATGTCGTGGATAGGCATAAGGAACATGATGGAATGGTGCATGTGGATAATTATTCATACGATGATATGGGTGAACATATGCATGTGGAGGAACACGTGCGTGAGGGTGTCTCACATGGTGTGCACGTGCCCGTGAACGTGTAGCATAGAAATCATCATATGTGTGAGCCGGTGGAGTAGGACGTGTGTTCCTACGTGGCATAGTATTGGTGTACATATAAGCATGCCCCTTCTTTGGAGGTCCACCCAAAGTGGGTTTCTTTCCGAAAGAGGGTGTGGACGAGGTGGAAGCACCATTGGTAGATGAACTACCAATAGAGTGTTTGCTACCACTCGTTGAGTCACCGGAAGTTGGCCTAACAAAGGTAGTGGCCGATTTGGATGAACTTCCCATCGTATACCCCAAGCCAATGTGGTGATTGGCCGGAAGTAAGTCACTTAGGATTTTATCCAAATGGTCCTTACCCTTATTGAATTTATTAATTCGGCCTAATGTGTTTTCATATTTCTCGGTGAGAGAACGCATAGAAGCATCCAAAGTGGATACTTGCGATGTGAGCACATAAACACGAGATTTAAGATTCTCATTCTCAATACTCAAAGTCAAGTTTTGAGAAGTCAAATCCGCTATTTTGTGTTCCTCCGGATCCTCAATGCTAACATGTTCAAGTTGAGTCTTGAGATTAACAATCTCATTCTTCAACCCTTCAACAACGGTGTCGTTGTTGGTGATGATAGTTTTAGGCGAGGTTTGAATGCTAGCTAAGTCATCTTTTACTTTAGTATACATATTTACTAATTTAGTATACTTAGACCACAATTGAGAATTAGCATTCCTAAGGTCATCCATGGTTACCTCATCACCTTCGTTGTCGCTATCATCGGAAGAGGAAGATCCTTGATCATGCTCCTCTCTTACCATGAAGCACATGTGTGCTTGCTCCACTTGCTCATCGTTCGACTCTGCGCTTGAGGAATCATCGGAGTCGGTGAAAGTCCCGACAAGCCCCTTTTTGTTCCCTTTCTTGTACTTCTTGGACTTGTCGTACTTCGGCGCCTTCCACTTCTCCTTTTGCTTGTTTAGAGGACACTCCGCTTTCATGTGTCCTGGATTGTTGCATTTAAAGCACAAAGAAGAAGAGGCGTTAGAAGAATTGAAATTTGACTTGTTTTTGAAGTTACCTTTCCGGAAGAACCGGTTGAACTTCTTGGCCATGAGTTCCATGGACTCCAAGTCCAACTCGTTTTCCGAGTTCTCATCATCGGTTGATGTGGAAGTAGATGGAGCGGCCTTGAAAGCAATGGCTTTCTTCTTTGGCTCTTCTTGTTGTAGGTAAGACTTCATCTTTTCCTGCAACTTCAACTTGCTATCCTTGCGTACCTCATAAGACATCAAGGTACCCATTAGTTGAACAACGATATACTTGTTCATATCGTTACCTTCCTCGATGGCGAAGGTGTGCTTTTCCCAACTAGAAGGAAGTCCTTCTATAAGCTTCGAACATTTCTCCTTTTGGGTGTAGGATTTGCCGAGAGCCTCTAACTCGTTTATGATGTCGACGAAGCGAGCATAATACTCCTTCATCTTCTCACCCTGTAGCATATGAAACATCACATAATCTTTATTAACAACAACCAGTTTAGAGTCTCTTACCCTACTCGTCCCTTTATGTAAGATGAGGAGGGAGTTCCAAATTTGATATGCACTCTTACATGTGCATATCTTATTGAAGTCCTCGGGCTCCAATGCGCATTGCAAGGCGTTCATTACCTTGGCATTGCTTACCTCCACGGCGACCTCTACGGGAGTCCATTTCTCGAAATCTTCTTCGGTGGGCTCGACATATTCCTTCATCGTGGTCCTCCATAGTGAAGCACTCCGGAGGAAAGTTTCCATCCGGCATTTCCAGTACCCGTAGTTGGTACCGTTGAAGAATGGAGGCCTCGTTGAGGAATGTCCTTCCATTATCGAAGACGCTCCGTCACGGTTCTTGAAGGTGCTATAGTCGGAAGGTGGACGAACGGTCTTGTTGTCGTTGGCAGACATAGCTATAGACTTGGCTCTGATACCAAATGTAATGCCATGCTAAGCTACTGCACAAGTACTAGAGGGGGAGGGGGGGGGGGTGAATAGTACTTTAAAATAATTAAGAGGATAATTCCTAATTACTTGCAAACTCTACCAAACAATGCGGAAAAGTAAATGTTAGACAACAAAGAAACAATCGTAAACAACGATATTACTGGGTTCGGATCCACCCAAGTCTCCCCGACTTGTTCCCGGTGATCCTACGTCCCAACCACCCGGATCCCCTCCGGATACTTGAGTTGGAAACCCTAACTCAAGATTTCCACTATGAAATACTTGTGAAGAACCTTCACCAAGTCAAATCATACACAAAGTAATTTGTGACTCCCACAACCCGGGATCACAAACAAAACTCTCACAACCGAGAGATAAACACTTACAAAATGAAAGTAAATGAAATAGAATAACTTACCACAAAATACATATGCCTTGAGTACACTTACGAATTAGGGCAAGGATGATTTTGAGGAAGAAGAAGGCACCAAACCCTAGCTCCAAGATGTAGATCAGCGATGGAGAGCTATGGGGTTGTTGGTGACCTAGGAGCAAGCACTTGGCTTGGAAGGCTTCACACTCAATGAATCTGTCTTTGGAAGTAAGAGTGAGGAGAGATTATTGAATGGAATGAAAGAGCTTTGAATGAGCTTGGAATGATTTCTCTTGTTCTCTAAACTTGTAATAATATCAGCCTTGAGTGCAATGAATGCAGCTCAATAAGTATTTATAGGATAGAGGAGAGAGAGAGAGAAATTCGAGTCATTAAATGCTCCAACGGCTCTTTTCTGAACCCAACTAGTCGGTCAAAGAACAACCACCGACCGACTAGTTCATCAACTAGTCGGTCGGTCATTTAACGTAGACCGACTAATGGAAGAACAGCCAAAAGGTCGAAGCATAGACAAAAGGAACTAGTCGGTCCAAGAAGAGTAGCTGACCGACTAGTTTCACAACTAGTCGGTCGGTTACTTAACTGAGACCGACTAAGAGATAAAACTGAAGTCTGAGCAAAGATTGATTTAGTCGGTCCAAGAACAAATGTTGACCGACTAGTTCATCAACTAGTCGGTCGCCAAATGTGCATAGACCGACTAACGATAAACAGTAAGTTAGGTGAAAATTGGCATGTACAGTAAAGCTCAACTAGTCGGTCCAAGAAGGAAAGTTGACCGACTAGTTCATCAACTAGTCGGTCGATCAATGAACACAGACCGACTAATGATAAACAGTAGCTCAGGCTCAAAGTTGCATGTACAGGGAAAGCTCAACTAGTCGGTCATAGAAGCATCACTGACCGACTAGTTCACAAACTAGTCGGTCGGTGAGTCAACGTAGACCGACTAACTGTAAACAGTAAAGAGCTTAGAATTAACTGACAGAAACTATTCGGTCCAAGAAGCTTTGCCGACCGACTAAATCACCATCTAGTCGGTCAGTTCTTCTTCTTGAACCAACTAACATGCACAAGAAGTCACGAATCGAAGCGCGAAGCTTCGGGAAAGTTTGTATGGACTTCTACTAAGATCCTAGAGCTAAGATAAGAGCATTATGAAGATTTAAACCGTAAGACCTACTCAAGGCTTAACATTCTACGAAAGAAGCTTAAAGACTATAAATAAAACTTGACGATACCGTCTTCAATAGCTTCAATCGAATCTTCATGACTTCTAAAATGGTCCATAAGCTTCAACGAAGCTTTAGGCATACGATCACGTGCTTTGAGAAGTCTCGAGATGTCGCTTTGGATGTTCATATGAATTTGGCGACGATCTCCATAACTACGCTTACAAATTGTTAGTTCACGATATATTTATGTTTGTTCATCATCCAAAACCAAATCCGGGAAGTCCAATATCCAACACAGGCTTGTTTCTCGACCGAGCGCCCCTGAAGAAGGACTTGGCTGCTCCTTGATGTGTCACAGCTCGGTCGAGAGCGCATCATGCGCTCGGCCGAGCGATCTGGCAATTTCTTCCAAGCTTTTTCCCTCCTCTTCTTTACTCCTTTCTCTTCTTCTCTCCTCTTCTACTCCTCTCATTCGCTTCTTTGGCCTCCTTGGGTCGTCGTGGCGAGGCGAGGCGAGCTTTGGCGTCGATGTTGTGACCAAAACCTCATAGCGCTCTGAATCGCACCGAATTTCCTAAAAACACATAAAACATCGAAAGAATCAAGAATATGGAGAAAAGTATGATATAATTCGAAAAAAGATATGGGAATGCTTGGTAAAAACATGGAAAATATTGACACAACAAAATCCCCCCAAGATTACCTCTTTCTCGTCCTCGAGGAAGACGAATAAGAAGTTCGTCGGAGGGTAAAAACAAAGAAGTTCAAAAGAAACCAAAAGATAGGAAAGGCGATAAAGCATCTCCTCATCTCATAGCACGCAACGACGCTTCAACTTTATAATTTAAAAACGCACTACTCATGAGGATTCATCAAGTCTAGCAAAGAATATATATAGAATGGATTTTCAAATGAATGGCGTGAACTCGAATATATGATATGTGGTTAGAAGATGATTCCTATTATAGCATGCAATCAATTTACAGAGTCTATGGTTCAAGCTCAAATCTCCATACCTCATTCTCTAAGCAACGAATAATACCATGATCAATTAATTCAAGCATTCAAGATGATTTTAATTATTTTCATAAATGAGGATGGTAAGTTCAATTAAATCCAGAAATCATCGCACTAAACTCTTTCACAATCCCTAGAAATCATTGACCTTGCCATGTCCTTATTCTATATAGAATGTGAGGTAGGGATGTGGGATTTTTTTCACAATTGTTTTTGGATATACAATTTTCTTTATATATACATACATTTATTTTCTTATATACACGAGATAACTCAATATATACAAGAGGCTGCCTATGCATCTTAGACCAGACTGTCTTAGGGCATCGGGTTACGAAGAACCCCTCGGGCCTATTATTCATGTGTAATATTTTTTTAGTTTTTGGGTTTTCCAATTTTTTTGGGATTTTTGCAGACTCACGTAAACGCGATGGAATGCAAAGCACGATCAATGATCGCAATTGGCTATATACAAAAAAATAAAAAGCATAGAATTGGGACATGGCTCGGTGTCAGAATATCCAGTAGACACTACTTAAGTGTCGTGGGTAATCCAAACCCAATTGAACTACCATCCATTATGAAAATAGACGTTTTCACACAATCATGCAATTTTCACTCAATTTTCAATCAATCATGCATTTTCAAGATTAACTGTTTCGAGAATACTCGTTGTGGAGAATATGAATTCAAAGCATGGAAAAGCATATTAAAATGCATCCTAATCAAGGAATATCTCTAACACACGGAAGCATAGAGTTCAAAAATCGTAATCCATTTTATATAAATATGCGATGACTCGCAATAGACTATGACGAATCCTACGTGAGTGTGTAAAGCAGATAAGTTGAGTGTGTGCAGCTTATAGTGCAATCCTGGGAGAATCATCTTTAGTCTAAGTAAAAGGAAAAGAGAGAGAAATGAAAAACATGCATGCGAATAAACAAGAAAATAAAAAATAAAAATGATGATAAAAAGAAGAAAATGGGGCGGAAGTGGAACTAAAAATGGGAATAAGGAAAAAGAATAAGTAAAAAGCAATAGCGCTCATCCCCCAAGCTAAACGCAGCAGTGTCCTCACTACTTAGAACACGGGTGTAAAGACAAGAAATGATGCTAGTGGGTGGGTGGGATGAAAGATAAAAGATGGTATAAAAGATGCATATGCGTGTGTACAGTATGCATGTATATACAAAAATGGAGATGATGATGATGCAAATGATGATGATGTATAGCATGTAAAATATTGGCACTATGGACAACAAAAATCGATGCCAAAATGTGACTCCCCCAAGTTGGACTAAGATGGGCACCGAGAAGACAGATGGGCACAATGATAGGAGGGGGAGACACTGGGACAGTGAGAAGCTAATAAATCAGGCAGCACCACCACCCGGTGGGGGTGGTGGCTGAAGAAGGTGAAGGATACGGTCTAGCTTCTCGCTATTCTGATGTCCAATATCAGTGAGTGTCCTTACAGCTCTACGGAGCTCAAGTACAACCTGATCCACCCCATATAATCGACCTGAAATGTCGGGGGCAGGAGCTGCTGGATGCCCCTCTAGAAGATGTGCCACGTGTGGTGAAAAAGGGATGCGTCTGGAGTGTAGGCTATGCAAATAGTGGTGCAGTGGTGACAGTGGCAGTGGAGAAAGTAGCAGAGTTAAATGCCAATATGTGTGCATGTGAGGATAGGGCAGGTATAGATACGACAGAGGTGGTGGCAGCAGCTGCGGAGACAAAAACCACCACACTTTCCGTAAGAATCACCGAGACAGTGTTGGGAATGGGTACCGTCAGGGATACATGCACCAGTGTGGTCTTAGGTGGTAGTGAGGAGGTGAGGACATGAGGATCAGCTAGCAGATCATAAATGAGGACCTCGGCTGATAGGGCTGGGTCCTCGGCAAAGGTGGAGACAGACGGCTCGACAGCAGAATCAAAAGTAGATGGTGCAACAGATGTGGCAGGGCCCTCAACAAATGTGGAGACAGAAGGGGCCGCTGTAGGCTCAGACTGGGGCATGGTGTGGGGTGGCTCCTCAGCATGTGCAGGAGCGGTGCCCGGCTACTGAGTTTGCTGCTGCTGGGCAACCTGCTCATCATCGGGCTCTAGCTCTTAAATGGGGTGTAACGGCCTGTTTTTATATGTATACATATATTCCACGTAATTGATTAGTAAGGTGATATGATTTTATTATTATTATTATTATTACTACTACTAATAAGTTACGTAGCTAGAGCACGTGATCGCGTTATTAATTTTCCTAACGTGTGGTTGATTTGGTTGCAGGGACAGAATCGTATTAATCAAATCACATCTTCACCAATCGATCTTCACTAATCAAATCTTAGACCAAATATAAAACCGAGCCGATCCTGATCTACACGTCTAACCGATTCGTTAAATCAAATATTAATCAGACCGAATATCATAACCAATAAGTCCAAAAGAATTATCCTAATTGTATTCTGTCTCAAACAACCACCTTTTTCTAATCATATATTATCTATCGAATCCTAACCGCTGAAACAATACAATATCCAGATCTTAACTTTAAATATCTTAATCGCTGTCCCAAATCAAATCATGTCCAGTATTCTCTACAAAAATCGTTGTTATCAAATCTCATATACCAACTTAATTCTCTGACTAATCCTACCAAATCTTTCATTAACTAATTTAATTACCCAAAATCTTAATTAAAAACATTTTTCTAAATAACATCATATCTAATACTAATTCTAAATAACTTTATAATCCTAACTATCTTAATTACCTGACTAATATCATATCTAAAATCATACCTAATCTAGACCGATCAGCCCAATATCTTAACTAATTTTATAAATCCTATTAAACCATTCTGTTAACTCAAATGTATAAAATTTAATTTAGGACGACAACTGAATCTGATATTATTCCTAGCAGACTGCTGATATCCTAACTAATTAGATTTAGATCCTAATTAACCTCCCGTATCTCACACCCTCACGTCCCTCAATCTCTCTCTCTCTCTCTATCTCTTAAACCAAACCCACGTTTCCTTCCCGTTAGCCTTCATCCTCTTCTTAATACCCCATGGAAACCCAGTCCACTTCCTCCACTCCGCCCCATACGCCGTTAGCCCCATCGCCTCTCAACAACCCAACCCCCTGTGTGCAACTTTCTCACCACGTTATCACCAAGTCCCAGGCATCAAGAGATTCACGGCGAATTCGGTTAACACCACAACCCCATGTACTACCCCTCCCCTCATCTTCGTAACGACAACTCATGCAATCCCCGTAATCTCAACCAAACCCACGTTCAACAACTCGAGGATCCCCTCGTGCATGAAGATCGGAACCCACCGTCCCTCGTTCGTCTTCGCCTTCTTCTTCCTTCGTTTATATAACGCCCCAGCGCCTTGATCCACCCTCTCTCGCCGTCACCATCCTCCCATCAAGCTACTTCCCCATTCTCAGGCTCCCCTCTCATCTTCAAAACCCAACAGCTCCCCTCTCCCTTCTGCCATCGCAGCGCCCTCGACCCCCTCGACGGCAACGAAACCACCCAACACTTCCGACCTTTCCTCCGACTTAGCCCATCACCGTCCACCCTCTATCACCTCGCCCCACCCCGCCACAACTTCGCCATCTCTCGGATCCGGCGACCACACCCCATCCCTTTCCGAGCACCCCGATGCCCCGCCTCCATTGCCTCGCCATCGCTGCCCCGTCCACCTCCCTCCATCTCGTCGAAGCCCTCTCCGAACCCAGCGAACCTGGCACCCACTTCACCTCGCCTCCTCCAACTCATCTCCGACGAAACCCCCGAGAGCCCGAAGCCCAGCTCTCTGTTCAGGCACCCCCGCAACACCCATTCGACCACCGACAAAACCCCCGAATCAACTTCCTCCTCCTTCACCCTCCGGTTGCAAGCTCCGACCGCCACCAGGCCTTCCTTCGGACTTCGCTTCGACCCACCTCACACCTTCGCTAACTCCGTCCGACAAACCCCACCCCTCCTCCAGACCTCGCCACCAAGCCGCCGTCGACAGCCCTCCCCTGTTTCGCCTTTCTTCCTCTGTTCGGAACAGAGGATTCCAACCCCGTCGCCTCCGGGCATCAGCAACCCCACAGACCCAATCAACCTCGCCTCCGATCTCAAGCCGCCGCTGCGCCTCGACAATCAGAGATCCGACCAGCCGTCGATCAGCGCGCCACCCCGGAAATCGCGCCGCCCTGCCTGCCCGAAGACCTACATCGGTCGTCGGATTGGGCCCCCTCCGTCAATCTCCTTGTGCCCCCTCCGATCCCCGACCCACCTCCGAACCCACCGCCAGCCCCTCTTCTCGGATCCACCTCCGATCGGAGCGCCGCACCATCCGAGCCCTTAAAGCTCCCTCGCAACAAGAAGAAAGGAGGGGAGAAGAAGACAGCTGGAAGAGTAGGGGGGTTATAAGGTATATTTATGAGCTAGTTATATATATTAATTAGTTTATAATCAGTGAACTATTTTTATAATGGTCATCATACATACCTGAGTTTATATGATTAGTTTATAATATAGGATGTTATACCATAACAGTAAGTTGTAGTAAATGAATCCGGAGCATTGAGTTAATAAGTATTAATCATATGGTTGATTCGTATATCCGATGTCGCAGATTAAACCCGCCCACCGTTACGCTTGTCTGGACACCCAAATCACGTCTCTTCAGGCAAGTGTGCATTCTTTTCTACCTGTTTTAAAGTATTGTTACGTTATTTGTTAAACCAAGAATCGCTATTATTGGGTCCTACTATAATGCATGCTGATAACTTAACCTGCTTGTACACACTTGAGTGAATGGATATTGATGGAACAGATTGATGGAACACTTGAAATCGTGGACTTGTGAATTCGTGCGCCCAAGAGGCGAAATAGTGAAATCGTGATGTCATGTGAGTTGACAAGCTCGTGTTTGTAATATGAATTAGGATGGCTCGTGTTCCAGCATAACACTTGGGTGGGGTAGTTCAATGTTGTAGAGGCTGGAATGCTGGATTGCACTCTCGTGGTGAACTTGACCGACACCTGGCCGGGTCGGTGAGTAGAGAGCCACGGGTAGCTCCCGTTGGCTTGGGTGTAATGCTGGTCACTTTTCCCCCTCAGACATTGGGCTTTTTCACTAGGCACACTTGACCGATTGTCACGTTCTTTTAATCCTAATGTTACTATTGAGGATTGCGTACTCTGTTGGTTACTCTTGGCTTGTTTGTGTACTAATATCATGCCTATTGCTGTGCACACTACGCTTATTGTTGTACACACCACACTTGCCATGTTCACTGCTATACACACCACACTTGACATGTTATTGCTGTACACACACTTACCATGTTATTGCTGTGCACACAACACTTGCCATGCTTATTGCTGTGCACATTACACCTTGTCATGTTGTTACTTTGTGCACTACACCTCGCCTGCTCACTGCTTTGCACACTACACTGGTCAGTGCTCATATGTTTCTTATGCTGCCATGCTTTAATTGATGTGACTTTTGTTTTGTTGCTCATATTGTCATGTAAACGTTTTTGAAAACCTTGCCGAGGGTCAAGTTTCTTTCTTATCTTTTAAAATCTTGCCGAGCGACCCTCGCTGACGTATATTTCCTTGTTTTGTGAAATATACGTCAGGTATTAGACAGGTTTGCTGAGGAGCGAGTCTATATACCGAGCAGGTTGACCATGAGTGCTTGCCGCTGAGTTCCTTCGCTGAGGAACGTTTTGCTTTCGCATCACCTTTGTACTTGTTGATTCCTTCAAAACATGTATGGGCTTTATGACCCTCTCTCTTTTATATCCCTGTTGTTGTATTCGTTTTTGAGACATTAAGATTGTAATAAATTTATCTGTGTTGTTTGAGTCGCATGCAAGAACCTGCAGGATGTTATCACACAGACGCGTAATGTGCTTAAACCAAGGAGGGGAGAAAATAAAAAGTACCTCCTTCTTGCTTTAAGCACATGCGGACCTTCGTCGCGTCCTCGCTCCCAAGTACAATGGGAAGCGGGGCGTGACAGGTTTTAGTGGTGGCCCATGCAGGTCGTGCGTATGCAAAATACTTCAAAACAACATAGGTAAGATTACAATCTTGTTTCTCAAGAACATCTTTCCTTGAATTCTCTAACCCTTCCTTGTAGATTTAAAAATCCTAGCTCTAAGGTTACTAATTATTAGTTGACCCAATAAGCCCACCCTTGGTTTTGTAGCCGTTTTCGACATTATATTCTTATGCCGACAACTATATGATACACTCATATTTGACCCATAATATCTTTCCCTAGTCATGTCTACATCATCATTTTCCTTATTGTTGATTCACATGTTTCCCACTGTGACATTACGTCATCATATTTTTGGTCATTGTTAGCCATTGAAATTCATCCCCGCCATTACCGATTCTAAAACTCATTTGATTCTGTCGGTCATTACATTCCCGTAACCTTGTTAAATTCCGGGGACAGAATTTTTATAAGGTGGGTAGGATGTAACGGCCTGTTTTTATATGTATACATATATTCCACGTAATTGATTAGTAAGGTGATATGATTTTATTATTATTATTATTATTACTACTACTAATAAGTTACGTAGCTAGAGCACGTGATCGCGTTATTAATTTTCCTAACGTGTGGTTGATTTGGTTGCAGGGACAGAATCGTATTAATCAAATCACATCTTCACCAATCGATCTTCACTAATCAAATCTTAGACCAAATATAAAACCGAGCCAATCCTGATCTACACGTCTAACCGATTCGTTAAATCAAATATTAATCAGACCGAATATCATAACCAATAAGTCCAAAAGAATTATCCTAATTGTATTCTGTCTCAAACAACCACCTTTTTCTAATCATATATTATCTATCGAATCCTAACCGCTGAAACAATACAATATCCAGATCTTAACTTTAAATATCTTAATCGCTGTCCCAAATCAAATCATGTCCAGTATTCTCTACAAAAATCGTTGTTATCAAATCTCATATACCAACTTAATTCTCTGACTAATCCTACCAAATCTTTCATTAACTAATTTAATTACCCAAAATCTTAATTAAAAACATTTTTCTAAATAACATCATATCTAATACTAATTCTAAATAACTTTATAATCCTAACTATCTTAATTACCTGACTAATATCATATCTAAAATCATACCTAATCTAGACCGATCAGCCCAATATCTTAACTAATTTTATAAATCCTATTAAACCATTCTGTTAACTCAAATGTATAAAATTTAATTTAGGACGACAACTGAATCTGATATTATTCCTAGCAGACTGCTGATATCCTAACTAATTAGATTTAGATCCTAATTAACCTCCCGTATCTCACACCCTCACGTCCCTCAATCTCTCTCTCTCTCTCTATCTCTTAAACCAAACCCACGTTTCCTTCCCGTTAACCTTCATCCTCTTCTTAATACCCCAAGGAAACCCAGTCCACTTCCTCCACTCCGCCCCATACGCCGTTAGCCCCATCGCCTCTCAACAACCCAACCCCCTGTGTGCAACTTTCTCACCACGTTATCACCAAGTCCCAGGCATCAAGAGATTCACGGCGAATTCGGTTAACACCACAACCCCATGTACTACCCCTCCCCTCATCTTCGTAACGGCAACTCATGCAATCCCCGTAATCTCAACCAAACCCACATTCAACAACTCGAGGATCCCCTCGTGCATGAAGATCGGAACCCACCGTCCCTCGTTCGTCTTCGCCTTCTTCTTCCTAATGAAGCAAGACCATAAGCCAGGATCTCTGCTAACTTGGGGTGGATCTGACCACCCCAAGAAAGATCTAAACTAATGCGACATAATTAAAAGAAAACTAATTAATGTAGGATCCTGCCAAAACAGAGTTAGGATCGATACTATGAAGTTTAGACTTACGCTTGCGTATGCGGCACGGTAGTCTACGAACTTCGCCTTCGGATTCGCCACGACGGATCGAGTCTTCTCACGAACGGAGTAAGGCTACTAAATCCACAATCTAAATCTCTACTTTTAGATTAAGAACTTGGATAAAGGGAGAGGAAGTATTTCGGCAGAGCTTCGCTAGAATGAAGATGCATGCAAGAATGCCATGCAAAGTGTAAGGAAAATGGCTAACCCTTGGGTCTTATTTATAGCCCCCAAGGTAGTTATTTTAGGATAAATTGTTCTTTTGGAACAATTTAACTAAGGTGTACCATCGTACATGGCATATTATAAGCTTAAGTTGTACCACATGCATGGTACAATATAAGCTTAAGATATTACCCCTTTATTAGCCATATGTCGCATGCACTTATGCACATATAATGCGACTTTCCCATCAATCTAGAGATCCTCTCTGAAAGGGAACATATTCCCTTTGCGCACGACTTTGTGTACGCGACGTTCGAGGTCCGTATTCCCTCGTACATCCCCCACAAGGGTGTACTAACGTCTTCCATATCCAACATCTCCCACTCACACTTAAGGGGATTGTAAGAGAACGTCTTTCTCTTAGTTCTTTCATCTATCATACCGAGAAATAGACCGTGCGACCGTCATGCGCGTAGAGTCTGTTGTTGTGCACTTGTTAGAGATACACAACGACCTCGAAGGTGCAAAGTTGAGTAGTTCAACGCATGCTTTACCCTAGATTATTTCTTCACATTTCTTATACTTTACATTCAACAATTGAATCCCATCAGGATTACAATTGGCTGGCCAGCTTTGAATCATTAAAGTCCAAATGCGAATATGAAATCAATCTTCCTCTTCTTGCGAACCTTCTGATCTTGACTAGACTCGCTTTTCTAACGTGCCCCGCCGAGCCGAATTATCATAGCCCATAAGTAACACGCTAAGATAGCGATCGTTTCGTCAAATCTAAAGGAACCAATTGGAGTCCTTGAGGGTAAGAGTTAAGACCCATATGGCCTTTGAGTCTCACATAATAGCAAACACTATTGCTACTAACTCAGTGGTCGGAATGCATACGTGGTATGAACACGTATTACAACATCACTCCTTTCCCAGGGAGAGTATGTCTTAATGATGTTGTACGGATGAAAGATCAGACACCACAGTGCCTATCTTTTGAGTCCCTTTACTACCCATGAAATATTCCGGACTCTCATCCTGCATAAGACAGATAGGATTTTAAAAAAATCCAATGAGATCTTTATATCCTTGTGAAACAGATCTCAGATCTTTTGTAAGCATCCATATGATGCAGATCTTTCATTCGACTATCTTGTTAAAGTCATGACTCTAAATCATTCGTCTAATGATTTTGACTTTAAACTAGTCTCATCTCTATCTTATCCATCTGATAAGATAAGGCGGTTGCTCATGTGAGAGAGCCAACCTTAATCTGTCCGACATACACACAATTCAGCTGAGATTTCAAAAATGTACACAAACATTTCTTAAGAAATTCATATGCAACGTTGGAAAAAGAACTTATTCTTTTATTAATTTTGATCATTTACAGACATGGGAATTTACATTGGTACAACTCAGCTCTTACGCAATCCTTGAGATGATAAGTGTTTGTAAAACACATTTCTGGGGTTCGCCTTCGTAAGCGGATCCGCTATCATCTCATGCGTAGATATGTACCTTATGTCTACCTTCTTGGTTTTATCATAGTCTTTTGCAAATTCGTATCGGATATCAATGTGTTTGATCTTACAAGACACATTATCCTCTTAACCGCTTTCCAGTGTACTTGCCCTGTATTGGATTGGTAACAGCTTACCATTTCCAACGGCAAAACAGATGTCCGGTCTCGTACACACCATAGCGTACATAAGACTATCAACTGCACTGGAATATGGAACTTTTTCCATATTTTCCTTTTGGTTCTTTGGACACGATACCAGATATAAATTATCGCATATGCTTATATGAATATCAATGGACTTGCAGTCCTGCATATTAAATCGTTCTGGAACCTTCTTTATATAAGTCTCCTGTGAAAGAGAAAGAAGTTTCTTCGAACGATTCCTTGAAATCTTAACTCCAAGGATATATGCGGCTTCTCCCATGTCTTTCATCTCAAAAACTGATGAAAGCCAAGCCTTGATATCCATCACAAAGCCCTTGTCATTTCCGGCTATTAAAATGTCATCTACATATAGAGACATGATAATATACTTGCTTTTAATCCTCTTGATATATACTCAGTTATCTTCATCAAGCATGGTAAAACCATTTGATAACTTTATGAAATCGTATATACCATTGCCTCGAGGATTGTTTAAGATCATATATGGACTTATGAAGTTTACAAACCTTATGTTCGTTTCCTTCTTTTACAAACCCTGTTGGTTGTTCCATATAGATCTCCTCGTCCAATTCTCCATTGAGAAAGGCAGTCTTTACATCCATTTGATGTAATTCGAGGTCTAAGCAAGCTATCATTGCCAGAATCAGTCGAATCGAGGTAAAACGCACAACAGGTGAGAAGGTCTCTTCGTAGTCTATCCCTTCCTGTTGCGTAAAACCTTTCACGACAAGGCGAGTTTTATATCTATTCATAGAGCCATCAGCCTTATGCTTGATCTTGAGAACCCATTTGTTCCCAATTGCTCTATGTCCTCTGGGTAAGTTAACTAAGTCCCAGACTTGGTTAACTTTCATGGATTTCAATTCCTCCTTCATCGCTTCCATCCATTTGTCTTTTGCAGGGCATGATGCGGCCTGTTTGAAAGTAGTAGGCTCGTCATCATCTTGTAGTAAAGTCATAAAGGTTTGCGGAAATTCATCCTCAAATCTTAGAGGAGCCAACCTTGTATGACTACTACGTCGTATTTGAGATTCTTCAAGTCCTTGTTGACTTGAATTTAGATCAATTCTAATATCACTCCCACTTGGAATGTCGTTAGAATTGCTCCCACTTGGATCATTATTCCCGTATGGAATAGGATAATCGTCATTCGTATAATCCATTGGTGAATGTTGAAACGTATTTTCATTTTCACCAAGAATTCTCCCACTCGAATGAGGTAATCCTTCTTGATCATAAATCTCAAATAGAGATAAGTCCTGACTTATCTCGCCCTGTCTTGGAAACTCGTTTTCCAAGAAAGTGACATCCCTCGACTCAAACTCAATTAGCCCACCATTGTCTTCCTGACTAACAAAAACATAACTTTTGGAGTTTTCTGTGTATCGTATAAAGATACATTTCCTTCCCCTTGGCCCAAGTTTGCCATACTTATGGGAGAAAATATGTGCGTAGGATGCACAACCCCAAGGTTTCAAAATGTTTAAGTCAGGAGACCTTTGGTTCCACAACTCATAAGGAGTGGAGCTAACTGATTTCGAGGGTACACGGTTTAAAATGAAAGTGGCCGTCAATAATGCATCTCCCCAAAAGGTGATTGGCAAGTTAGCTTGCGCCATCATTGAACGGACCATTTCCATTAAAATCCTATTTCTCCTTTCTGCAACACCGTTTTGTTGAGGAGTATAAGGCATAGTTACCTGATGTACTATGCCTTTTTCATCACAAAGTTCCTTAAAACTTATTGATTGATATTCACCGCCCCTATCGGTTCGCAAGACCTTAATCTTGCGTTCTAATTGATTCTCCACTAAACTCATATAGTTTTTAAAGCATGTTAATGCTTTCACTTTTGTGGGATATCAAATAGATATGTCCGAATCGGGTGAAATCATCAATAAAAGTGATGAAATAGGACTTCCCGCGTCTTGTCTTGACATTCATCGGACCACATATGTCCGAATGGATAAGCTGTAATGGAACCTCGGCCCTTGTGCCGGTTCCAAACGGCTTGCGACAAGATTTCCTCACAAGGCAATGTTCGCAGGTCGACATTTCAACCTTTGAAACATTGGATAGAAGGCCACGTTTGGCAAATCTATCCATACGCGTTGGTCCAATATGACCAAGCCTTGTGTGCCAACAAATTATATTAGACTCATTAGTCAAAGAATTTGTCATAAGGAAATTTTCATTACATGAGGAACCATACATTGTACTTATTACAATAAATCCTTTGAAATACAAACCCAGTACCAATAAAGGAATTATTACAAAATAGGTCCATATTAAAATCATGAAGGAACCAACTATAAGCAAGACCCATTAAATTGACCACAGTTTTAATATTCCTTTGAATATATGGAATGAAGAGAACATCATGAAGTAGGAGAGTGCGACCATTGTCCAAGACTAGCTTGCGAGTCCCAACGCCTTTCACTTCAACACGTGTGTTGTTTCTTACATTGATCAACTTCATTCCTTGGGGTATCCGGTGATACTCCACGAAGGACCGTCTGTCCCTTGTTATGTGGTCGGTGGTACCTGAATCAATTATCCCAAAATGGATTAGATTCCACAAGAAATAGTGAACTAGAAACACATATGTAACTAGTATTACAAGTTACCTCGTCACTTCCACTCGTACACGAACGAGCATAGTGACCGAGCTTGTTGCACTTGAAGCACTTGATCTTTTTCAAGTCTTTCTTCTTGTGCCATTTCTTGTGCCCACCCTTATGTTTGGGTTCCTTGGTAGACTCAGGTTGCTTATTACGTTCATTAGAAGACTTCGAACGATCTTTATGTTTCTTTCCCCCGTGTGAGGAACTAGCAACCATGTGCACTTCTGCACTTGGCTTGGCAGCCGCAAGCCGCTCTTCCTCTAATTCGAGGTGCTTGGAAACATCGTTGAAGGTCTTGATGCTCTCATTATGAGTGAGATGCATCTTCATCTGATCCCACCCATTTGGTAGGGAACGTATGACTACTTGGATTTGTTGCTCATCAGTGAGCACATGACATGCGTCCTTTAACTCTGAGATAAGGTTCGCCATATGTCGCAGATGTTTCCCCATGGAATGATCTGGACATTTCTTATATGAATCGAACCTTATAGTTAAGGCGCGAAGTTTGGACACCGATGTGCCATCAAACTTCTCCTCTAGCTTGGACCATATGTCCATGGCTAGGTCATGTTCTCGGAAGATGCGTATTATGTCATCAGCCATACTGCTTAATAACGTAATGCGCGCTATCTTGTTCTTCCGAGACCAAGCATCAAAAGCTTCCTTGTTTCGTCTGTGTTGGGCCGTAGTGCCCAACTCGGGTTCAATCATTACGTTCTTTAGAGTTTCGAGCACTTCTTGCTCCTCTAAAACGTATTGTATCTTAATGGACCAAAGTCTGTAATTATCACCGTTGAGTTTTTCACCTTTGTTTAACTCAGCGACGATATTCTTTGAAGCGGGAGACATTTTACTTTTAAAATGCTGCAAAGACACAAAACCGAAGGTTTGATCAAAACATTGCATAAAAATTCTTAAAATATAACTCCCACTTGAAATGATAATAGAAAATCCCATTTGGATAGTTCTAAAAATTCAAATCCCACTTGGAATTATATTATATTTGATAAGTTACTTTCGAAAAATATTGAAGATGTTGTTCTAGAATCGAAAAGGTCTCTTCGATTCCAATCACCATCTAGAACAACCTTCAATATTCCCCATCACTTATCAAACAATAGTACTCTTATAGTACTAGCAGCGGAAAACGAGTTTGAAAACGTATTTTTCAGATATAATTCCCACTTGAAATGATAATAGAATATCCCATATGGATAGTTCTAAAATCAACTCCCACTTGGAATGATATTCATAATTTGATAAGTTACTTTCGAAAAATATTGAAGATGTTACTCTAGAATCGGAAAAGGTCACTATGTTTCCAATCACCATCTAGAGTAACTTTCAATATTTGTCCCTCACTTTATCAAATTTAGTACTCTTATAGTACTTCGCAGCGGAAAAGCGTTTTTGAAAACGTATTTTTCAAAACGTATGAAAACGTATTTTTCAAAAAAAATTATATTTCAACTTAGTACCCTTATGATACTAGTGAAATATTCGACACTTCCTGACCATTTGTCGGGAATGAGCCGTAGCCGTGCCTAAGTCGGATCCCCCTTTTGGGGATTCTTCTGCAAATTATCGTCGCCGGCGCCCGTATGGATCCAGGCGTTTCCCCCCGTATGAGAGAATTTTGATGCAGACGACTGTTGTTTGGCCCCGTATGGGCTAGTTGGCACGTTCATGTTCAACCAAAGCCTTTTGCCGAATTGGTCGACCAAAACACCAAAATTGGTCGACCAAAATCTGGTTTTCTTCACTTCCGGCCAGGGCCCCTGCCCTGGCCGGCCAGGGACGGCCTGCGACAGCCCTGGCCACTGCCAGGGCCGGCCTGGCCACCGGCCAGGCCTCGGCCAGAGGCCGGCCAGGCCTCTGCCTGGTCTAGCCTCGGCCAGAGGCCGGCCAGGCCTCTGCCTGGCCTGGCCTAGGCCAGAGGCCCCTGGCCGGGGCCAGGGCCCCTGCCCTGGCCTCGGCCAGGGTGGCCAGTCCCTGGCCTGAGGCCAGGGCGCTGGCCCTGGCCCCTGCCAGGGCCGGCAGGCCGGCCCTGGCCTCTGCCAGGGCGGCCAGGCCCTGGCCTGAGGCCAGGGCGCCGCCCTGGCCTCTGCCAGGGCGGCCTGGCCCCTGGCCGGGGGGCCAGGGCCCCTGCCCTGGCCCCGGCCAGGGCGGCCAGGCCCTGGCCTGAGGCCAGGGCCTATGCCAACCACATACCCAGAACCTTGCTTGCACCGGCAAGGTGTACTGAACCGCCCTCTGCTCCCCGAAGCCGCCTTTGCACACACGAAGCGATCCACCCGAAGCAAGCCGACACCGCGCCTCTGGGCCAACCACTTGCCGAAGAAAATTTTACTTTAGTGTGATTCGACGACTTAGACTAAAGATCGAATCCAAATCCTTCTCGTCGTTTTGCTAGAATGAATGCAAAGGAAATAGAAGAAAATGGGAGAGAATAATTTTCCGTGTCGGATTGAGCGTGCTCAAAACTTTTTGGAGCTTCACAATTTTACAGACTTGGTGCGAGTTTCAAGGCGAGTGTTGGACCCTATTTATATAGGCGGTCGACCTTCCCCTTCTCATCATATCCGATGTGGGAGTAAATTAAAATTGGAGAATTAATTAAGTTAGTTTGTCTTTTATAAAGGCTAAACTTTAACGAATTAATTCTCCCTCACCGTTGAGCTGCAGAAGTGATACAACCTATCATTTTGAAGAGCCATGAACGGTAAATGCATAGAAACAAACGACGACGAATTTCGACTTTGTTTGACCCCTCAAACAATTGCTCAAAGTTGAGCAAAAAGTCACAATTTGGCTGATTTCGTAGCCGTCGCAACCCTCCCAGGGTTTCTGGAAAGTGGGCCCCGCAGGTGGGGTCCACTGGCCAGCTGGTCGTGCCCTTTGAGCGTGCCCAGTATGAACTGGGTGCCAGCCCGCACTTGGCATGTGCGGGCTGACCCACCCGCTACAGTGCGGGCGGGTCTGACCCGCCTGCACAGATCGGGCAGGCTTAGCCCGCCCAGCGGGCGGGCTGGGCTAGCCCTGCCCAGTTGGGCGGGCTAGCCGAGTACAACTTGGTCAGGTCAGACCAGAATTGTGCAAAAGCCCAGTTCTGGCCTTTTGAGCCATAACTTGAGTTCTCCAACTTCGATTGGACCGATTCCAAGTTCATTGGAAAGCATGGTTCGAATGGGACCATCCCAAATAGCCATCTATCCCTTTCTATGTGTTAAATGTTTCAAAATATCATCATAAACTATTTACGATGTACTTTAAACCTGTTTGCATCATATGCAATAATCCCATTCAGCATTCTACTAATGCTGAAGTCGCAAACATTTTGCGACATTATTAAATCTCATTTAATTGTCGAAAACTTATGTGACATTATTAAAACCTATTTAATATAGGTCGACTTAATGTCACTAACTCTTTTAGTGACTTTAATTATTCTCATGCACTTGAGTGCACTCCTCCTAAATTCTTACTATTACTAAGACGCGAACCGAACTCGGTGTGAGACCCTACAGCCTGACCCTACTACAGGTTGGGGATCAAACCCCTAGATGACAGTAACCACGAGTAGCAGGTGTCGTCCCATGTAATGGCCCTAGTGCCATATACGCTAGAGTATGTCTATTTGATTGGTGTATGTAGTATGCGTATACTTGAATGAGTATATGTTGTGCTTGTTGACCGGCGCCCCGCTTGCGTCGCGGCGGCGCGGTGTCGTTTACCGCAAGTTTCACGGTTAGTGTAGGGTGCGGGAATATCGAACTCAGGGAGGCGAGGTTGTGCTTGGGTCAGGTAGGACCTAAATCACCCCGAGGGGCGAGCTAGCCCGAATCGGTGGTTGGTTGTCACGAAAGGAAATGAAAGCGTATGAACAAAAAGAAAGTAAACCCGGTACTTTGGTTTCCGACCCGACGAGAGGCTCTCGCCGCTACGGCCTACGGGTATGGATAGCGATCGGGATTAGGGTCTAATGGTGAGACGTTGCCTCTGAAAGTGGTACCGGCGTCCCATGGGCCCGATATTCCGGTCGGTGCCCAGGATGATACACCGAACTTCCCGGATTCGATCAGTGGGCACTCCAGTGTCCATAAACACTGATCGATCCCGGGAGCACTAAGTCCGCAACGATATCTCCCGACGTCTCATCCTGCCGCTCCCGCGTGCTGGGATTCAGCGTCTACGCTAAAGGCGTGAGCTTTGGCTAGGGAGTCAACCGCCAAGTTTATTCCCCCTTGGCCCGACGGTCAAAGGCGGTCTTTTTCCCGCCGATGACAATGAAACGCCCCGCGTAACCGTTAGATTCCTACTCCCTATCGATTCCCTAACCCTATGGACGCATCGGGAAGAGCCCCCGAAGGGGCTTCCACCAAAATCCCAGATTTGGGAACTACTCACAAAAATTCATGAAAAAGCAATCTAAATGAAATTTAACCGTTAGAATCATAATCCGACAATTGCAATGCGGAAGTAAAGGAGTAGTAAAGACAATACTAAAAAATTAGAAAGATCTGAAAACTTACTTAAGAGTAACAATTACAGCCGTCACAAGGAAATAAAACAGTAAAAAATACAACTCTCCCGTTTCTGGAACCCTAGGGGTCATATATATAGATTTTCGGATCAACCGATCGGGTGACAAGTCAACCGATCGGTTGATCCGTTACAGATAAATCACAGAAAACGGCGAGTTTTCACCCGATCTCACGAACCGATCGGGTGAGTTCTTGAGCGACCGGTTGGATCTTGGAGCAGTCGGGTGAACCGGTCGGTTCGACGCCCGTGTCTTCAGCTCTTTTTCTCAGCTACAGATGAACCGATCGGGTGAGAGTCACCCGATCGGTTGGAATTCTGCTCGAAAAGACAGAGAACAGCCGCCCGCAGAACCGGTCTGTGAACCGGTCGGGTGACTTCTTCGTGAGCTGCGGTAGCGACCGGTTGGTGCACGCGTGCATCACCCGATCGGTTGGAGATGACCAACCGACCGGGTGAGGGGCAGAAAGATGAATACTTCGCCGTTTGACCCCCTGGATCACGCATGACTTTTCCTGTTGCTCCGGGGACTTGGGATATCATCGTAAAAGGTCCCCTACATGGTCGAACTCCTGCAATCAAGGACAAACAAAGAAAAGTGAAAGAAAACGGGAAAACATACGAAAACGAATAAGAGACGGCGGAAAACACGGAGAAACACAAAAGAAAACGTGCGTGAATATATGAAATATAGACGCACGTCAAAATCCCCCAAGCTGAACTCTTCCTCGTCCTCGAGGAAGATGAGTGAGAGTGGGAGCTCGGAAGGGAAAAATAGAGAGGAAGAAAGAAAAAGAAAACTCTAAGCCCTAGATCGTCCATCAGAGCCATCAAAATCAAAAACGACACACCCAGCAAGCAAACGCCAAATCACACCACTAAACCTAGGAAAGCGAGTCCAAATAAGTGTCGTGGGTCCACGCAGTGAAGCGCGAGTGAGCGTGGTCGTGTGCTAGCAAATGGTGATGCTTTCTACGATGTGCTACAAGGCTCGATATACACAAATACAAGATATGACCCAAATATTGAATCGAATTGAATTAAGCGGCGAATATAAGTTCGAGCATGCATGAGAATAGAGAGAATATGAGCGTATCATGCATCGGGGACTCCACAACTAGGGTTAAGGAAATCACGCCACTATAGCCTAGATACTAGCTAAATAGCTCCTAAGCCAAGTGTCTTTGATAACGACGGGGGGTTGAGATGATGTGGAGAAGAACACTCGGTGCAAATTCTCGCCTTCCCTTTATTCTCGGCAAGTAGGAAATATTCACATGGGGATTTTTTTTGGGTTTTGGGTATTTGCATAATTTTTTTGGCTTTTTGGCTATACAATCTTTTTCTTTTCTTTTCTTTTTGGGTTTTTCATTTCTTTTCTCCCATTTTTTGGCTTTTTGGTTTTTTCGGCTATACACTTGTGTACTCTCCCAAGTGGGGGAACGGTACACGACGAGGGGATTTGCACCAAGTAAAACAAAAAAGAAGTCGAAATCTAAACACTCGGGCAAAGGCGGCTATTCTTGCTAAATAGAGCTCAGGCTAATTGGGTTATCCTAGTCCTTAGTTGTGGAATCCCGACGCATGCGAAATGAAGTATACGATATATATATAGCATGCATATAGAAGCAGACATTAGAAGCAAATACCGCATATTCAATATCAGAGCATGATAATCTAGGGGTCATTCCTGGACAGGTATATAAAGTAAAATCACAAGGCAGAAGCACACCAAATGCTAGTCACGACACACGACTCACAAAAAGCTAAGTGGACCCACGATGCGTGAAATGCAAGAGGACTCGGAATCCTAGGGTTAGTGAGTGTGATTATCGATGCAATGCTAGGTGTGTGTGACTTTGTGGCGATTCATCATAGGATTCATTTCTAGGAGAAAGAGCTAAAGAAAAAAGGAAAAAGAAAAAAGAAAAACACGATGGAAAACGACTCAAATAACATAGAAAAACAACACAAATGACGCACGAAGTGCGACTCCCCCAAGCTGAAACTTGCATTGTCCTCAATGCAATAAGAGTGAGTACGGGAGGGCAATGAAAATGGGGGGGGGGGATACGCACAGACACGAAAAGAAATGAAAACGAGGAAAACACATAGATAAAACTGAAAAAGAAATAAAAAACAAGATCAAAATCAAACAATACGAAAATAAAAATAGAATAAAATCACACGACACGACACTCAAAAAGTGAAAAACAAACACACACACAAAAATGAGAAAAACAAACAAAACACGACAGCACACCAAAACAGACGTCCCCCAAGCTAGACCAGAAAGTGCTAGCGAAATGATATGATCAATGAACTCCAGATATGTGCAAGGGGGAGTCAAAGACAAAAGGGGCGAATCTAGAAAGCAGGAGGAGCTGAGTCCTCGTCATCCTCGGAAGAGGGCGTGGATGGGTGGTCGGGGGAGGCAGGGGGTGTGCGGAGAAGTGGGGAATGAGGTGAGGGTATAGGGGCAGTGGTGGTGTGAACTATGGGAGGAGTGTCGGTGGTGGTGGGTGGTGGTGGTAGGAAGGCGATCAAGGCTGTGGTGAGAGGAATAGAAATGGAGGAAGTGGATGTGGTGGTGACGGTAGTGGGAGGTGGTGGGAGGGATCTGGAGCGTACCGGCAATTTCCTCCGGCGCACGTACGGAGTGACGGAGGAGGATGGAGGTAGCGTGAGTGCGGTGGAAGTGGTCGGGAGGGGTGAAGTGGATGCCGGGATGGGATGTGAAGAGGGAGGAGAAGATCGTGGTGAGGGGGGTGATGGATGTGGAGAAGTGTGGGAGGGTGGAGGAGAAGATCGCCTGGGTGGTGAAGGTGGAGGCGGTTAAGGTGGAGGCGGTCCGTGGATATGAGTAAGAAGGCGGAGAATGGCGGCCACATTCCTCTCAAGTGCGAGGAAACGTGGGTGAGTAAGAAAGGAGGATGGTGATGGGTCCGAGGAAACAGAGGACATGGCGAGCTCACGAAGGGCGGCGACCTCCCTCTCAAGTCCTAGACGGGCAGATACCTGATGGCGACCAAAAGACGTAGACTGACGCGAGGCAGAGGTGGTGCCGCCAGGTAAGGTCGAAGAGGTGCTGGCGGCAGTGGTCATGCCAGCACAGGAGACAAGGCCAGAAATGGCCGCAAGGAGGTGCTCAGACGTGATCGGTCCCGGAGCAGAAACGGGACGACTCGGGCCAGCCCCTAAATCTCCCGCAGACGCAGGGATATCCTGCTCGCCTAAGTGGGCGGCAGGGGACGGTGATCTGCGTGCACCAGCGGGGAGAAAAGGAAGATTCAACCCCGCAAAGAAGTCGGGATCAGGAGGGAAAGTCCAATCTCCCACGAGAGCAATGGGCATGCGAGCGGGGGTTGGGCAGAATGGTGTAAGGGGCTGGGGGGTGGCCATAGTTGAAGATGTAGCGGCCAGCTGAGTAGGGTCTAATCATGTGAATGTGCCGCAGGACGTCAATATCAAGACGTGATGGTCCTGCGGCAACAGGAAGATTGTTGGGGGGGAATATTGAATTGGGGGTAAGAGCATATGATAGTGATGATGCCCCCGCAACAAAAATTTCCCTTACCGGCCCGGCTAATCTCGAGTAGCTTGTGAACAAGCCAATCGCCGCCATGAATGGGGACGGTAGGGGCCCTGAAGCTAACTCCATCATCTTCCCGGACATAAGGAAAAGTCATGGCCCAAAGGATAAAAAGATCGGGGATAGTCACAGTGCCTGACTCGTCCCTAGGAAAGAATGTGGAAGAGATGATCCTGTGGGCTAGACGAAACACGGGATGAATGATGGAGGAGGCCTTGGCCCGACCTCGGGGGTAGTCGCCGATCAATGTGAGGCGGAACCAGAATTGATCAACGCTAAATTCGGGCGTGTACCCATGGTGTCTGATAGAATCATCCCCGAGATTGGGGAAACCAAATATATCATTAATCGTGTTCAGGGTTGTGGTGACACTACGGTTACGCACCCGGAATCTAACGATCGACCCGGACTCTAAAACAAGTGTGGAGAGGAATTCGAGTGTGAGTGCCGGGTGGGAAGTGGCAGATGCATTAAGGAAGGCTAACCATCCTAAGTTGCCAAAAAGATATTCGATCTCGGTGAAGACACCGAGATCGAGAAGTGTTTGTGCATGCGGGAATTTAGTGGATAGATGCCCTCGAGCATCAAGCCTGTGGTAAAAATCTTTGTGCTCCTGGTTCCGAAAAATATACCTGTGCGGGCCCAACATTGGGTCCACAGGGGGAATAATAGGTGGAGGAGGGCCAAGTGTAAGTGCTCATGTACGGGAAGGGGGGCGTGTTTGTTTTCGTCTCTTTCGAGACGGCTCCTCTTCCCTCATGATACCCTTCCCCTTATCCTTATCTTTATCCATGTGCGTGTGTATGAGCAAGAATTAGTGCAAAAATCGTGGATGCACACGAACACAAGCCAACAAGCAAGCACAATAAATAGGGCAAATATATATAAAATAAGAATAGGAGTGAGTTTACCCAAGCGGAGTGGTGGAGCTTGCTCGTTGGTGCCCCACACTGTTCAGCGAGAGTATCGTGGAGCCGCGGCGAACTCCTTCGGCAAAAATTTTCGAAATGGAGGTGGATTTGGGAAAATTAGGTCAAAAATCCGGAATGGGAGGAGAGAGATGGTGTAGATGATGGAGGGGTTGATGAAGGAGGTGGAGAGTGGGAGTAATGGGGGAGTAGAGGGCGTGGGGGAGTGAAGATCGGTTGTTGGCGAAGAGGGGAAGGCGAATCGACGGCGAGATTCGCGATCGGGCGAGGGCGGAAACGAGCGGGTGTCGGGGGGTATTTATAGGGGTTTAAGTCGAACCGATCGGGTGACTTGTCACCCGGTCGGTTGACGGTTAGGTCGAAAATTTTTTCCGAAGAAATGCTACAGGCGAACCGATCGGTTGAGTTGTCAACCGATCGGTTGGCCGCTCCGCACATTTTCCCGAGAACTTAGGGCTGCTCACCCGGTCGTGTCAACCGATCGTTCATGATCTCAATCGATCGGTTGATATTTCCCAAAAATTTCCGAAAGTTCTCCCCAGCTCACCCGGTCTTCCACCCGGTCTCTTCAATATTCAACCGATCGGTTCATTCGGGGACAGATCTCGGCATGTATCTGATACATCCCAACCGATCGGGTGAGTTATCACCCGATCGGTTGGGGCTTGTTTCCTGCAAAAACCAAGAAATTTGATTAAGTCCCCTAACGGATGTTCTCGCGGCTGACTTTATTTATAGAAATAGATAAAATAAAGTAAAAAATAACGCTAAAAATTAGAAAAAAAGTTTAGAACATGGGTTGCCTCCCATGAAGCGCACTTGTTTAACGTCGTTGGCTCGACGCCCGCAAGAGATGCTCATGGTGGCTGATACGGGTGATGCCCAATCTTAGGCATCTCTTCGTTGTTGGAGCTGAAGGCGCTCGGGGTAGTCAGCGGCTAGAAAAATACTTGCTCGACCACCCTCCCTTTGTTCTTGAGATCCGGGGGCTTTTCCTTGGTGTTGGCGCTTCCCGCCATCTTTTTCAGGATTCGGACCTCGTCTTTAGTGAGGTCCGTTAGCTCTTTCCCCGTTCTCTTCACAGGAGGAAACTTGGGGAACCCGGGAGGGGTCGTTCTCGCTGCACTCGGTCTTCCAGCAGCTTCTTTGTCTTCGGGGCCTTCTTCATCTTCAGAATTCCCCAATTCATCGGGGGGGGGGGGGGGGGGGGGTTTCTCAGGAGAATCTCCCAGGAGCTCTCCTCCACAGCCTTTTCTTCTTCTATCTCAAGCAGATTACACCGGAGGTCATCAGGAGGGTCGGGGTGCTTCATAGATAGTCCCAGGTCAAACTCAACTTTCTCTCCGCTGACGTTCAAGGAGAGTTTTCCGTTCTTCACATCTATAAGAACGCCAGCAGTGGCCATGAAAGGCCGTCCCAGGATAATGGGGGTGTGTGCGTCTTCGGGCATGTCCATGACTACAAAGTCCACAGGCACATGCACCCCTCTCACATTCACGGGGAGATCATCAACAATTCCCACCGGATATTTGACCGACCGGTAAGCTAGTTGTAGGGTCATCCCGGTGGGCTCCAAATCACCCATTCCTATCCTTCTGTACATCGACAAGGGCATCAAGCTAACACTCGCTCCTAGATCGACGAGTGCACGATTAATCTTCACAGCCCCGATCGTGCAAGGGATAGAGAAGCTCCCCGGGTCCTTGAGCTTTGGCGGGTTATCCCTCTGGATAAGAGCGCTACATTCTGCCGTCAGCACCACTTTCTCTTTTCTCGACCCTTTGGTCACCAAATCTTTTAAGAATTTTGCATAGGAGGGGATTGTCTCAATTGCCTCCAAGAAGGGGATTTGCAGGCTTAGGTCCTTGACCATGGCGAAGAACTTCCCATATTTCTCATCAATTTTCGCCTGAGCCAACCGTTGTGGAAATGGCACAACGGGTTTATACACTCTTGGGCTCTCTTCCTCCTTCTTCTTCTCTTCTTCAGATACTCCCTCCGGAGTCATGGGATTTGATGACGAAGCACCGGTGTCGTTTAATTTTTCAGTCGGTCTCTCAACGACCAATGGTGCTTCCGGGTTGTTAGGGGGCACTCTAGTAGGAATTTGTGTCCCGCTTCTCAGAATGATAGCGGACACATTCGCGTGCTCGTGCACGAGTGCCGATGTTTGTGTTGTTCCTCGAGGGTTCACCTCCGGTTGTGGCGGCAATTGGTTTTGTGACCTTGCGAGGTTCGCCACCTGTAACCCCAGCTGGGTTACTTGGTCCGTGAGGGTCCACTGGCCCATTTCCAGCTTTTGGTTGATCCTCTCCTGGTTGGTAATATATTGAGTCAAGAGAGACTCAACCAGAGAGACGGCCCTCTGTTGGCCATACTGCTGCTGCTGGAACGGCTGCTGATTCCTGGGAGCGTACGTTTGTTGCTGAGGTTGCTGCTGAAATGGTTGCAGCTGACCCTGATTCTGCGGTGGTCTAGCCGGCTGATAGATTTGTTGCTGCGGCTGCTGCGGCGGCGAGGGCTGAAATGGTGGCCGGTAACTGAAATTCGGGTGGTTCCGGTTGTTGGGAGAGTAGGCCGGGTTGGAATTTGTCCTTGGTGGATATGGCACATTCCCCGTGGGGTTGTAAAATAGTGCGCTCGCCTGATCCAACGGTGGTGAGATGTCACCACCGTCGAATTCCCCAAGGAATTCGGACTCCACCGCAGAAACTTGCTGTATACCGGCCCCACCGGCTCCAACCATCAGTGCGGAGATCTGGGTCGAAAGCAAGTCAAACTTGCTCGAAAGTTTGTCGACGTCCTCGACTCTATGTATACCCCCAGTTCTTGGTGTGGCTCTCTCGTCACACCACCGCTCATTGTTGGATGCCATGTTTTCCAGAATATTCCCGGCATCTTCCTCGCTTCGAGACATGAAGGAACCCCCAGCCGCGGCGTCCATAGAAGATTTAAGGTCATCCCTCAGCCCATTGTAGAACAGATTGATAATCTGCCACTTCGGAAGCTCATGATGAGGGCATCTTCTTTGCATCTCTTTATATCTCGTCCAAGCCTCATGCAAGGACTCGTGGCTGGCCTGGGAGAAGGAGGAGATCTCACTCCTCAGCTTCATGGTCTTCCCCGGAGGAAAGAACTTCGTCAGAAAAGCGTTGGAGAGCTTCTCCCAGGTGTTGAAAGTATTGGGGTCCTTCCCCCTTAACCACTGCTTGGCCTTGTCCCGCAAAGAGAAATGGAACAGCTTCAGACAGATAGCCTCTGTCGTGACACCATTGATTCGGAAGGTGTCACACTTCTCCAAGAAGGAGTCTAGATGCTCGATCGGGCTCTCCATGGGTGCACCCGCAAACTGGTCCTGCTGGATCCATGTCACTAGAGACGGCTTCAGCTCAAAGCTTTGGGCCGCAATAGCTGGAGATCGGATGGCAGAAGTTGACTCGATGGAGGGCATCGAGTACTCCAGCAGAGACTTGTGAGGTGGGGTGTTCTCCTCCATGGATTCGGGATCTTCCCTTCTTCGCTTCTCGGCGGCCAAACGCCTAAGGGTGGCGTTAATCTCTGGATCGAGGGGGATCAAGTCGTCAAGACTCCTTGAACTCCTGCGCATGAAAAACAACAGACACCCGTGAAGCGACAAGTGGGAAAGAAACAGATAAAATAAGAAATAAAAGTAAGAAAAACAAATAAGAAAAAGAAAAAGGAGAATGCGAAAATTATCGTGAGGTAGGGATGTGAGCTAGACACGAGGGTTCAAGAGATCCTAAAATATCAAGCACGTTGCCTCCCCGGCAACGGCGCCATAAACTTGACCGGCGCCCCGCTTGCGTCGCGGCGGCGCGGTGTCGTTTACCGCAAGTTTCACGGTTAGTGTAGGGTGCGGGAATATCGAACTCAGGGAGGCGAGGTTGTGCTTGGGTCAGGTAGGACCTAAATCGCCCCGAGGGGCGAGCTAGCCCGAATCGGTGGTTGGTTGTCACGAAAGGAAATGAAAGCGTATGAACAAAAAGAAAGTAAACCCGGGACTTTGGTTTCTGACCCGACGAGAGGCTCTCGCCGCTACGGCCTACGGGTATGGATAGCGATCGGGATTAGGGTCTAATGGTGAGACGTTGCCTCTGAAAGTGGTACCGGCGTCCCATGGGCCCGATATTCCGGTCGGTGCCCAAGATGATACACCGGACTTCCCGGATTCAATCAGTGGGCACTCCCGTGTCCATAAACACTGATCGATCCCGGGAGCACTAAGTCCGCAACGATATCTCCCGACGTCTCATCCTGCCGCTCCCGCGTGCTGGGATTCAGCGTCTACGCTAAAGGCGTGAGCTTTGGCTAGGGAGTCAACCGCCAAGTTTATTCCCCCTTGGCCCGACGGTCAAAGGCGGTCTTTTTCCCGCCGATGACAATGAAACGCCCCGCGTAACCGTTAGATTCCTACTCCCTATCGATTCCCTAACCCTATGGACGCATCGGGAAGAGCCCCCGAATGGGCTTCCACCAAAATCCCAGATTTGGGAACTACTCACAAAAATTCATGAAAAAGCAATCTAAATGAAATTTAACCGTTAGAATCATAATCCGACAATTGCAATGCGGAAGTAAAGGAGTAGTAAAGACAATACTAAAAAATTAGAAAGATCTGAAAACTTACTTAAGAGTAACAATTACAGCCGTCACAAGGAAATAAAACAGTAAAAAATACAACTCTCCCGTTTCTGGAACCCTAGGGGTCCTATATATAGATTTTCGGATCAACCGATCGGGTGACAAGTCAACCGATCGGTTGATCCGTTACAGATAAATCACAGAAAACGGCGAGTTTTCACCCGATCTCACGAACCGATCGGGTGAGTTCTTGAGCGACCGGTTGGATCTTGGAGCAGTCGGGTGAACCGGTCGGTTCGACGCCCGTGTCTTCAGCTCTTTTTCTCAGCTACAGATGAACCGATCGGGTGAGAGTCACCCGATCGGTTGGAATTCTGCTCGAAAAGACAGAGAACAGCCGCCCGCAGAACCGGTCTGTGAACCGGTCGGGTGACTTCTTCGTGAGCTGCGGTAGCGACCGGTTGGTGCACGCGTGCATCACCCGATCGGTTGGAGATGACCAACCGACCGGGTGAGGGGCAGAAAGATGAATACTTCGCCGTTTGACCCCCTGGATCACGCGTGACTTTTCCCGTTGCTCCGGGGACTTGGGATATCATCGTAAAAGGTCCCCTACGTGGTCGAACTCCTGCAATCAAGGACAAACAAAGAAAAGTGAAAGAAAACAGGAAAACATACGAAAACGAATAAGAGACGGCGGAAAACACGGAGAAACACAAAAGAAAACGTGCGTGAATATATGAAATATAGACGCACGTCACTTGTGCGCCTCCGTAGTGTATATAGGAAGGGTGTGGTGCATATAGTAATTATGTAGTGTATATAGTAATGATGTGTTGGATGACCCGTTGGATGCTAATAGATGTATAAGAGGTATAAAAATGATTGGTATTGTTGGATTCACGAATATGTAGTGAGGTTTGATTTGGTGGGTGTGTATAATAAAAGCGTACTTTTAATATTATTTTAATGCGGATTATTTTAAGATAATTATATTGTGAAGATTATTTTAAGAGCTTATTATTATTATGTAAGAAATATTATTGGCAATAATAATTGCATGCTTATAGTAAATTTATATGTAGAGATATGAAAGAATGTTAAAATGATTGTATCTTAATGTATATTTGGACGAATGGATATGTATGGTAGTGAGTATTATGAGTAGTGTATATTTTGGTGTATGTTTATTGTGAAGTATGAAAGTTTTTGTAATTATTTTGCAATATTGTAAAGTTTGGGGTGTTTTTGCAAAAAGGGGCTTATTCTCTCTCTCTCTCTCTCTCTCTCTCTCTCTCTCTCTCTCTCTCTCTCTCTCTCTCTCTCTTCTCTAGATCTCTCTCTTCTCCCCCAAAATGACCCAAACCAGCATGAGAGGGCTGTCGAAATTTTTGTGGAAAATGAAAAAAAATGGGAAAAAGAAGAAGAAAAAAAGAGGAAAAAGAGAGAATTGAAGCCCTAATCCTTTCCCCCTTCCACCCCTCTCAATTTTGTTGAGTATTGATTCCCCGGATTTGGTTTTGATGATGAGCAAACATAAATATCGTGTACTAACTATTTGTGAGCGCAGTTATGGAGATCGTCAAGCGACGTCTCAAGACTTCTCATTACACGTGATCGTGTGCCTGAGGCTTCGTTTAAGCTCAAGGACCTTTATTGAAGTCAAGAATGAAGATTGAAGCTTATGAAGACGGATCGTCAAGGTTTATTTATAGTCTTCTAGCTTCTTTACTTAGAATGTTAAGACTTGAGTAGGACTTACATTATAATCTTCATTTCGCTCATATCTTAGAGCTAGGATTATCTTAGAAGCCCATAGGAACTTTCCCAAAGCTTCGCGCTTCTTCCCTCGGCTTCCGGTGCATCTTAGTTTGTTCAAGTAGGAGAACCAACCGACTAGATGACGATCTAGTCGGTCGGCAATCCTTCATGAACCGACTAGATGCCCTTGCTCAATATTGGCTATCTACTGTTTACAGTTAGTCGGTCCAAGAAGGCTCACCGACCGACTAGATGATGATTTAGTCGGTTAGGAATCCTTCTCAGACCGACTAGTTTTCATCTCCAAATTTCAGCCTGAGCTACTGTTTCGATTTAGTCGGTCAAAGAATGTTTGTCGACCGACTAGTTGAGAAACTAGTCGGTCAGCATTTGTTCTTAAACCGACTAAGTCAACTTGAAGTCTGCCTATTCTATTTCGACTGTTAGTCGGTCAAAGAACATTCACCGACCGACTAGTTGTGAAACTAGTCGGTCGACAAGTCTTCTTAGACCGACTAGTTGTCTTTGCCTGTACTTCGACCTTTTGGCTGTTCAACCGTTAGTCGGTCTACGTTGTATCACCGACCGACTAGTTGATGAAATAGTCGGTCAGTGATCCTTCTTTGACCGACTAATCTGGTTCAGAATAGAGCCGTTGGGATCTTTTTGAACTCGTTTTTCCTTGCCCCTATAAATAGAATCCTGATTCATTTCTTGAAGGGGTTAAGCAATATATTAGAGATATTTTCAGATCAAAAGAGAAGATCAATCAACTTTATTTCCAAGCTCTCTCTTCTCACAAGAATCTCTCCCTCAAGTTCTTGAGCCCTAAATCCTCAAGAGAGATTCTCTCCATTGTGAGCCATTCAAGCTAGGAGCTTGATTTTAGGTCACCATCTCCACCCTAGGCTTCCATTGCTGGTCATCTTCTTGAAGCTAGGGTTTGGTGCCATCTTCCTCCATCAAAATTCCCCTTGCCCTAATTTGGTAAGAATACTCAAGGCATAGGTATTTTGTTGGTAAGTATTTCATTTCATTTACATTCGTTATTTGAATTGTATACTCTCGGTTGTGAGAGTTTGCGTGATCCCGGGTTGTGGGATTCACGGACATCGTTTGTAGTTAGTTTGCGCTTGCGAGGTTTTCGCAAGTGGGCATATTGGGAATCTTGAGTTAGGGTTTCTAACTCAAGTATCCGGAGGGGATCCGGGTGGTTGGGACGTAGGATCACCGGGAACAAGTCGGGGAGACTTGGGTGATCCGAACCCATTAAACCATTTGTTTGCGTTTGCCTTTATTCTTGTTGATCGTTGTTATTCCGCATTGTTGTTTGTTAATTGCACGATAATTAGGAATAACTCTCCCTATTATTTAAAAGTACTATTCACCCCCCCTCTAGTTCATGTGCAGTAGCTATACAGGGCACTACAATTGGTATCAGAGCCAAGTTCAAAGCTACACATAGCCAAAGTTGAGAGCTATGACGAACAACGACTACAAAGTCTTCAAGAACCGCGATGGAGCTTCTTCAGTTATGGAAGGACTATCCTCCGTCAGGCCTCCACACTTCAACGGTACCAACTACGGGTACTGGAAATGCCGGATGCAAATTTTTCTCCGAAGCGCTTCACTATGGAGAGCCACCATGACGGAGTATGTAGAGACTTCCGAAGAAGATTTCGCGAAGTGGACTCCCGCGGAGGTCGCTGCGGAAGTAGCCAATGCCAAGGCAATGAATGCCTTGAATTGTGCGTTGGAACCCGAGGACTTCAACAAGATATGCACATGTAAGAGTGCATATCAAATATGGAACTAACTCCTCATTTTGCACGAAGGATCGAGTATGGTAAAAGACTCTAAACTCATCGTTGCTAACAAAGAATTTGAGTTGTTTCATATGGAGCAGGGTGAAACCATGAAGGAGTACTATGCTCGCTTCGTGGATATATCCAACGACTTGGAAGCTCTTGGGAAAACCTACACCCAAAAGGAGAAATGCTCAAAGATTATCGACGGTCTTCCATCATGTTGGGAAAAGCGTACCTTCGCCATCGGGGAAGGTAATGACATGAATAAATATACCGTCGTACAACTAATGGGTACTTTGTTGTCTTATGAGGTACGCAAGGATAGTAAGATCCGAATGAGGGAAAAGATGAAGGCGTACTTGAAGCAAGACGAGCCAAAGAAAAAGGCGATTGCATTCAAGGCCGCTCCATCTACCGATGATGAAGAATCGGAAAACGAATTGGACATGGAATCCATTGCCCGTATTGCAAGGAAGTTCAATCGATTCCTCCGAATAGGTAAATCTTTGAATAAATCTAAAGTTAGTTCGACTAATGCCTCTACTTCCGTGTGTTATAAATGCAACAAGCCAGGACACATCAAACCGGATTGTCCTCTCTACAAACACAAGGAGAAGGGGAAGGCATCTAAGTACGACAAGTCGAGAAAGCACAAGAAAGGGCTTGTTGGCACATTCACCGACTCCAAAGAGGATTCCTCAAGTGGAGAGTCGGATGATGGAAGAGTGGAGAAAGCAAAAATTTGCTTCATGGCTAATGATGAGGCAAAAGGTCAAAAGTCCTCCTTCGATGATAGCGAGGATGAAAGCGAGGATGGTAGCGAGGATGAAGGCGGAGAACCTACTATAGAAGAAATGAGGTTAGCTAACCAAGAAATTTGGTCTAAATTTACTAAATTAGTAGATAGATATAATAAGACCAAAGATGAACTTGTTAGCCTCCAAACCTCTCCTAAGTCTATCATCACCAACAATGACACCATTGTTGAGACACTCGCCAATGAGAAAGCAAGTTTGCTTACTCATAATGGCTTGTTGAGAAATGAGGTGAAGAACCTCAAAACTCAACTTGAGCATGTTCATTTTGAGAAATCGGATGAACACAAGATGGCGGATTTGACGTCTCAAAACTCAACCTTGAGTATTGAGAATAAGAATCTCAAATCTCGTGTTTATGCACTCACATCGCAAGTATCCACTTTGGATGCTTCGATGCATTCTCTCAAAGAGAAGTATGAGTGCACGTTAGGCCGTATCAATGATTTCAATAAAGGTAAGGGCCATTTGGATAATATCCTAAATGACTTACTTCCGGCCAAACACCACATTGGCTTGGGGTATAAGATGGGAAACTCATCCAAATCATCTACAACCTTTGTTAGGCC